>CM076945.1:1205000-2405000 GCA_039566865.1 Aurelia coerulea | reverse complement strand
ATGGAGCAGAAATAGCTTTTCTTGCAATGTTTAATCTGGAAATGTTTCTCAAACTTTACACATTTGGATTCAGGAAGTTTTTCACAAGATTTTGGAACGTGTAAGATGTGTTCATTTTATTGTTGCATTTGATTAAAACGTTCTCTGAAACTTTTTGTGGATGTAAATAAAATTACCGGGTGAGTCAAAGAAAGAATCCCGGTTTGAAAGACCACAGATCCCTCGATATCTAGACAATAATGTAAGCAAATATGTCATTCAGTAGTGAGCATGTTCACATATATTCTGAATTTTACCTGCCTGAAATCGGCCACTCCGTTCTGAAATTATAAGAGATTTTCTCGAGGAAGCCCCTCTAAGGAACCTCCAAAAACTGCATAAAATCACGATCAAATTTCTCGCATGTCTATGCCTTATAGCAATGACTTGTACATGATTTGGTACGTTTTATCCCTTTGGGAGATGAAAATGTCATCCCTGGGGGCAAAACAACATTATTCCGGACGATTTCATCTTCCCAAGAGGATAAAACATGTTAGAATGTGTTGAACTCATTGAGATGGGGCAGAAAGCTCGGGAAATGTTGGTCGTTGTTTTGAGCCTGTTTTGAAGATTTCTCGAAAGGGCTGTCTGGAGAGAGAAGATCTCTCTTAATTTCAGAATGGAGTGGGCGATTTCAGTCAGGTAAATGTCGACGTTCATTTTAACATATCTGCTGTTAAATGGTATGTTTCCCAATATCATCATCTTGATATTCAGGGAATGGTGATTTTTCAAACAGAAATTCTTTTTATTGACTCACCCGGTATATTATGCGCAGGTGCTAAGCATGGGAATAATAATCGCTTCAACATTAAGCAATCTCCTTCAGCAATGAGTTTCCATCGTCACTCAAAAATTGATCTGTTTTTCACTAAAATTTGGTTGGTCTCACATCAATTGATTTCTGATACTTTTTAATAGTTGATTTGCAATAATTTTTAAAATAGGAGGTGCTGTCTCCTCGACTAGTTTATCTCCTGAAAGAACTCCTCCTTTAAGAAATTCCTCTGCACACGGACCCTAACAGTTTCTGTTATCTTGTTGTAAAAGTTGTTGTTTTCTCATCTTTTATAATTTGTTGTTGTAACTTTGTTCATTGTTTGTTATTTTGATGAAGGATGCATGTAATGGAATTTTAAAATTAAACTGAACTGATTTTGATAGCTTCCACTGGATTTTGTCAACCATCGTTGTGATTTTATGATAAGTGTAGGAATTAATGAAGGATTTTTTGCGAGTGATTGTTAAATTCCTGAAGAGGAGATGTGAACAATATTGCTTCAGAAATGTTATTTCGAGGCTTAAGCATCTTACTGGTGCAAAGCTTCAGTTTAGGTTTGAGATATCTCGAATATATTTGGCTGAACCAATCTGGCCTTCAACAGCAATTAATTTTATTTTACAGATTTGACTTTTTAGTCATTGGCGGAGCAACTGTGGTGGCCATTCTTGAAGCATCTCTCGGCTTTTGTAAGTTCATACTGCTTCTTTAAAAATGTCTGTAAATCAAGTCAATATTTCACTGGGTGCCGATTCTTGAAATTACTTTGAAATTTTGATAAAGTGGTACCGGGTGTCCCAAAAAAAGTACTCCCGTTTGAAAAATCACCAAAATTTGATTACACGGCCGATGTTCAATTTTTTTTTCAGTAGATCAAAGACCAAATTATTATCCATGACATAGCTGATCTTGTAAATGGTTTAAAAATGAGCAAATTTAGCTCTTTTTAGGGCTACCTGGTTTTGAATCATACTGCAAAAAGCACTGATGATTGCCAAATCAATTTTTTTATGCATGTAAAACTTCTAATATGCTCATAAATGACAGAAATAAATGCGCACTATCATTGGACACTTTATTGATGATAAAAAATCTGAAAATTTTGACTCTTAGGAAGGTTGAGTATTTTGCTTAAAAACTATAGCTCAAAATAAGGTTTTTCAACGCGTAAATTTCCTACCTTTCTGTATCAAAAGCAAACATTTTATCATCTGTGAATATTGTTGGGTCTTTGATAAAGCAATTCAAAAAGAAAATTTCAACAAAGGTTGATAATCAATTTTTGGTGGTTTTTTAAACAGGAGTACTTTTTTTGGGACACCCGGTAGTAAACCCAAAAGTTTTTTTCATTTATGGCATCTCTATCATAAAATCAGTCAAATAAAGAAATAAATATAGCGATATCTCATTATTTTAAATTTAAATAATTTTCTTTTATTTGCTTGCTGTATACGTTTGTTTGCCTAGCCTTCCACCTTGATTATTACGGAATATCACACCCTGTTATTTTACATTTGATAAGCCCGTTTCTGGAAAGAAAAATGCGCAATGAGAAGTATGGGTCGATTTGTTTGCCGTCGTTAATTTTCAGCATTGCTCGTTCTAAAATGGCAAGTATAACATTGGATTTAGTCAGGAATCAGTTTTTATAACATTGGTCATTCCTTCCCTAATTACTTTTGATTAGCATGGTGACCTTCATTGATCTTCAAAATATTGCTACCCAAAAAGTCTTGAAATAGGTAGTCTACTGCTTTTGAATTGATATTACTCTTGTCCCCCCCCCCTCCATTTCTGTTGGTTATTTCTGCGTCTTATTGCTATATAACGTCTTTTTTGTTTTCACAGCTTTTGAAGGTTTAGACGTATTAATGGTTCTTCGTGTTCTTCGACTTTTCAAAATCGTTGGAAACTACCAAAGGTAATTTTTAAATGTTTTGCTGTCATTTCACTGTTTTACTTCAGTTGGAATTTTTGCAATTTTATGCTTTGCACGTTGAATATTTTCCATTTTCTTTCATACAAAATTTTCTTTGAGTAATAGCCATCCCGAATAATAGGCAACCAGATGTAGCTTCGATTTGATTTTTTAATTGAAATTCCCAACTTCTATAACAGCCTACCGAGTGAATCAAGAAGAAAACCAATCCCCCTTTGAAAGGCTCCCTGGTTATCAAGACGATGATAATAGCAAGTATATTATTTAGTGATAGGCATCTGCGAATCCATTCTCAGTTTTACTTGACAGAGATCAGCCACTGCGTTTTGAAATTATGAGGGATTTCCTCAACAACGCCCTTTCAAGAAACCTTCAAACCAGGCATGAAATCACAAAAGTTTCCTAATAGTTCTGCCGTGCAACAATGACTTCAATTCGTTTTAACAATTTTCTCTTGGGAAGGTCAAATCACCCGGAATGGTGCTATTATCTCCCCGGGATAATACTTTCACCCTCCCAAAGGAATGATAACACGTGTTGAAGCATGTAGAAGACATTGCTGTAAGACAGAAACTTTGATCGTGACTGTGGTAGAAACCTCTTTGAAAAGAAATCAGTAGAGTCTGCACGCAGGCTAGATTGTGGGCCTGTTTTGAAGTTTCTTGAAGAGGCTTTCTTGAGAAAGTCCCTCATAATTTCAGAACAGAATAGCCAATTTCAGTCAGGTTAATTTTAAAAGTTTGTTTGATCATGTCCATTGTTGAATACTTAACTAATAATGTTAATGCCTTGATATGCTGAGAGCAGCGTCGTTTAAAAGGGGGGATTGTCTTTTGACTCACCTGCACTTGATACATTCAGTTTTGCTAAAAATATATCTTATTTATTTGATAGGTTCAAAGTTATCGTTAATACTATTATGCAAATTGGGCCTGCAATACTCACATATGGAGGCATCATGTATGTAAGTAAATTACATCTTTCATCTTTACTTATTTCTCGAATCAATACAGGGCAATACAGAAGCATTAGCAAGGAGCAAACAAGGACACATAATGTTACAGTGTGATCCGCTACTTTTGATTAACATACAAAGTACAAAAGTACCAATACAAAGCGATTAACCATTACAGACAAAGGGAATTCTGTGCTCAGTCGGTCAAGTCATAAAAGAATACAAAGCAAGCTGCAAAAATTGCTCTGAAGACCCAGCTAGCTAGCTCGCTCATTTTGTATCCAGAAATGCTTCAGTTTTCATATTAATTCTTTAATTGTTTGCCACAGCCCTCTGACAAGCAGTCCTTTAGGACTGATGGGCCTACCGTGCCTAAAAAAGTAAGAATAGAATAGAATAGACTAGAATAGAATAGAATAGAATAGACTAGAATAGAATAGACTAGAATAGAATAGACTAGAATAGAATAGAATAGAATAGAATAGACTAGAATAGAATAGAATAGAATAGACTAGAATAGAATAGAATAGACTAGAATAGAATAGACTAGAATAGAATAGAATAGACTAGAATAGAATAGAATAGACTAGAATAGAATAGAATAGACTAGAATAGAATAGAATAGAATAGACTAGAATAGAATAGAATAGAATTGACTAGAATAGAATAGAATAGAATAGACTAGAATAGAATAGAATAGAATAGACTAGAATAGAATAGAATAGACTAGAATAGAATAGAATAGAATAGAATAGAATAGAATAGAATAGAATAGAATAGAATAGACTAGAATAGAATAGAATAGAATAGACTAGAATAGAATAGAATAGACTAGAATAGAATAGAATAGAATAGAATAGAATAGAATAGAATAGACTAGAATAGAATAGAATTGAATAGAATAGACTAGAATAGAATAGAATAGACTAGAATAGAATAGAATAGACTAGAATAGAATAGAATAGAATAGAATAGACTAGAATAGAATAGAATTGAATAGAATAGAATAGAATAGAATAGAATAGAATAGAAATGATACAGGAGACATGAGCATAAATCAAAAGAAGAAGGATATTTCTTGATATCTGTCTCAGCCATTTTATTTGCTTGCTTCAGAAGCCGATTGGGAGATGATTCAATTCTCATATATTTTATTTCTAATTAAAACTCTTTCTGTTTTGTTTCGTGAGATGTTAAATCTATTCATTGTCACCCAGTCAAGAGTTATTGTCACCCAGGTTGCTTTGCGGGCACGCTACGATTTCAGACTACCTGAACTCGAATTTGGCCTAAATGGACATTGTAGTTTCACAGTGCAGCAGTTGGACTAGTAGAACATTACAATTAAGATTTCTCTCTATTGACAGCACTACTTTTCTATCAGTTCAACTACACGTTTTTTTTTTATAAGAAACTGGTTTATAAGAAACTAGTACTAGATGACCAAAAATTTAAGAAACTCTAGTACTACGCTCAAGAACAGTTAAGAAACTCTAAAACTATATTTCCGTATGTCTCTCTTATTTTATGTCTCTCTAACAAAGGTACATTCGTCTTTTCTTGACTTTTAAGTGCAAAATTGGTAAATTTTTGCCTTGATGTGCATGGCTTCTTCTTGATGACAATGTCGATGCAAATGGAAGCCCTTTCTCGAGAAGGCTCAATTTCGAACAATACCACAATTTTAGGCCCAAAAAATAAGAAACTAATTAAGAAACTTTTACTACTAAAACACCAAAATTTTCATGCGAAATTAAGAAACTTTTAGTACTAAGTGCTGATCCAAGTTTCTTATAAAAGAAAAAACGTGTAATGCAATGTGGATCCATTGTTTCCACTAAGACTAGATTTGATTTTCAGACAGTCTGGAATTTGAGCGCTCCTGCAAAGGACCTTGGGAGACAATGACTCTTCAAGATACCAAATTCCTTTGTTCAACAAATCAAAATCGTCGGATCAGACACAAAAAGAGGAGGATAAGGATTATAAACAATATTGATCAAGAGAAAATCAGATTTTTCTTTGTAGTCTTTTTACGGCCTCGTGTAAAGCAGTTTCCACAGATATCGTGGAGGAGTAATTAAAAGGAAACGAAATGAAGGGAATGAACCAACTGAGAGAATTTTCAATTGTCATAAAGTTATGCCAAAATATATTCAAAATATTTTCAGTTACTTCCCCTCCTGTATACGTATTCCATGCACATAGTTGAATTTTCCTTCCATCTTGTACACATTCTAATTGTCCTGTGATTGAATTTTCGAAGAGATCGGTCACAGAAAAATACGTGAAATTCTGTATCTCGTTGTTTCTAAGAAATAATTGCATGATTTTGCCATCAGAAACTTTCGAAGTTCTTCAGACACCGACTGCGTCATTATTGTTGTTTTCATTGTTAGGAGCATATGGCTTATTTAGAAGGATCAAGGGATTGATTAATTCGTTAATACCTCGGTAAAAGGATAAGTGAGTGAATGAACAAATAGATGAAAAAATTGAAGAAACGAATGAATGGATGGATGGATGGATGGATGGATGGATGGATGGATGAATGGATGGATGGATGGATGGATGGGATGGGATGGATGAATGGATGGATGGATGGATGGGATGGGATGGATGGATGGATGGATGGATGGATGGATGGATGGATGGATGGATGGATGGATGGATGGATGGATGGATGGATGGATGGATGGATGGATGGATGGATGGATGGATGGATGGATGGATGGATGGATGGATGGATGGATGGATGGATGGATGGATGGATGGATGGATGGATGGATGGATGGATGGATGGATGGATGGATGGATGGATGGATGGATGGATGGATGGATGGATGTATGAATGAATGAATGAAAACATGAATGAAAGAAATAAAGAAAGAAAGAAAAATGTGAGAAAGAAAGAAAGACTAATTAAAAATAAAGAAATATGAAGTCCTTTTTCCTAAGTTTTTAAGGAAATAAGAAGAAAAGAACATGAATGATAACATTAAAGTGAATGAACGGAGCTAAGAGGAGGTCATCTATAAATAGGGCATTGAAAACTCCTACGCATGTTATTGTTCCTCTTGCTAAACAATATCCATGATCGTCTCGAAATCATCAAATACAATAGGCTAATAATAGAATACCCAGACTCCTTCCGCGCGGGGCTTTTATCTCCGTTGATTCTCTTTAAGGGAAATGTTTGAGAAAACTATGCCGATAGTTATTCTGGGTTTAACGTTTAATAGTTCCATGTATTTACTCGATTATGAATCAAGCACCTATTATTTTGTTTCTTGACCAATTTCTCTCTGTGTAGCTAAAAGAGGAATAACCAGCATTCCCTGTTATTAGCGTTGCCCATGGAGACTTAGTACATATCGTAGTTTCGCTTTTTGGCTGAACTGATACCACTACAACTACGACTCATTTTCCTACAATTGCAGAAACTAAAATGCTACAAAAATCAGTTTTCCAGAACTGCTGCACCATGAAACGAACTACCAGTACTTAGATGACTGTTTCTTCAAGCCATAATTGCAAAAACCACCTTCCTTTAAGCCATATTATGATTGTAACACAAAGGCGACTAAAAAACTGTCGCTGATTGATATTTTTGTCTGGTTTTACAGCTCTAGGGAAATAAGGCCCTCACTTGAGCAACAACAACAACATCAATTCAATGAGATGAGCGTAAGTTCAGTGTCCTTGTGGAGTGAGGCTATTACCCGAGTTTTGTGCTTTTGCAGTGAAATCTCCTCTTATTATCCTATTTTACTTTGCAGATATTCTATTACATCTACTCAGTGATTGGTATGGAAGCATTCAGTGGTTACATAAAAGACGACTGGCCTTCAAACACAACAAATCGTACGGACATTTTCCCTCCATTTTGTGGAAACGAAAAATTAGAGAATTCGGAGTATGTAAGACTGAAGTATTGTGGCAAGAACTTTAATGATGTTTTGAAATCATTCAATCTGTTGTTTGATTTGACAGTTGTCAATCAATGGCATGGTATCCTTTTCATATAATACTTCATTTTTAATTTACTTCAGCTTTCTCTTTTAGCCCCTATGTTATTAGATAACTGATTTACAATGGATCATTCTTATTTTGGCGTCTTAGGCCCCGTGTCCGCAATTATAGATTTTCGAATCTCGCGTGTGATGTGTTTTCTTTTTACCGTATTGCTTCTCGCAGTAGGCTAAATGCCGAGGCGGTGTGGCGATGGTTCAAAGGTTTGATGTGTTTTCTTTTTACCGTATTGCTTCTCGCAGTAGGCTAAATGCCGAGGCGGTGTGGCGATGGTTCAAAGGTAGCACACTTGACTACCAATCTGATAGCCTACGCGTAGACCCATTATCCCAAAGGAGGAAAGGGTCTACGAAACAAGGAGCAAAGGCTTGCTACGGCCGCCCAATTAATCATTCTAATCCTCTTTTCAAATTATTTGTGAAACGCGTTGAAACCATAGAAATAGAAATATTTCTATGGCTGAAACAAAGGCTGCATAAATTAAGTTTCCAGAAATCTAGAAACCTCAGTAGCAAGATTTTGCTCTTTGTTTCGTAGAACCTTTCCTCCTTTGGGATAATGGGTCTACGCGAAGGCTACCAATCTGAGGGTTTGTTGTTTGAGTCCCCGCCATGTCGAACCTGCTATGCACAGTGGGGAGAGTTGCCGACTCTGTGTAATCCCTACTCTGTCCTAAAAAGTATTATCGGAAGCTGTGTAGAAGTAATGAAAGAAAATACAGGGCCTAGTGGATCTATGTGAAACCAACTAAGATCTTATTGCGTAAAAGCAGCAATAAACTGCAGAACACAATGGACACGTGCCCAAAACAATTTTGTTTACAGATTTGTTTACAGTTTAGCGACGGAGCCCTTTAAATTCATAGGTGGAAAATTCACGTTCGATCTTAGACAAGCGTGAGGAGATTTCCTTTTGCCAAATTGGATGTCATTGATGTGCATGTATTCCTCCTTAACCAATATCTTAGTACTTACAGATGGATTTGTACGTGTCACAAACAAAGCAGCAAGATTATATTTCCTTTCATTCCATCTTCTCTGTGTTATTGTCGTGTTAAAGTAAGCATCAGTCTGGTCTGTTATCTTTTTTATAGATATTCAATATAGAATTTTACCACAACAAATTACTTAAGACACTGCCTACGATCTACTATACCACACTACAAGGACAGTACCAGGAGGAGCAAATATCATATCTACTCCCTGGTATTAAACATAAACTTAAAATACAACTGATATAAACTACTATACCACAATACAACTAATACAGATACGAAATACTAAATATTAAAACATTTTTACGAATAGATACTTGAGCCGGTTTCACATTGAATGTTAGGCCAAAAATAGGTGATAATGGTAAACAATCTGAACCCCGGCCGAGAGAGCAACAACGACAACAACTGTCTGTTATCAGGCCACTGTGCCAGCAAAGGTGTCAGATGGTTACTACATTTGCCTTTTGATTAAATAGCTTAAAAAGAATTGAAGGCGAAAAGGGGACTCGAGGCCTAAACTCCGAGTGGATATAGTGCGAGCAAAATCAAAACAGAACTAAAGGGATCGATGACTGCTGGAAATTGAGTTCGGGTCGATTACGTAAAATCAAAAGGGTTTCATGAATGAATAAATCAAACTCATTGCTGGCTCTGTCCGAATAGAGAAATCATTAAACGATGCGGCGTGTCCTGATTGGTGTCCCCGATGGCAGAAGAACTCCCTTTAGGCACATTGCTGTCATTGTTCATTGGAGATTTTTTATATCTTGACATTTTTCGGAATTGCAGCCTTTTTGTTGTTATTGAAAGAGTCATGAAAAGTTTGAAAAAATTATAGTCATTGTAATCCTAAATTTGTAAAGAAAAAGTGGTACAGTCAAAAAGAAAACAATAGTTTTTCAAGGTCTACAATATGGCCCAAAGTAACCTCGTTCCCAGAAATCTGTAGCTTTTTTTGTTTTTGATTGAGCAATTTGATGACGTCACAACCTTAAAGTTGAATTAAACCTAAAATATGCTGTAATTCCAAAAAAATATCAAAATCACCAACAGAAATCAACAGGCAATGATAGCAAGTACCTGAAGTGCCGTTTAAGGCATTAAATCAACAACCATCCGTACAATCATTTTTCTTTATAATGATCAGTCATTAAGATTTGACCCCTGTGCTCACTGTGCCACCCCCTGTGCCATAAATACACAATTTAGCCCGTAGACACCGTAGACAAATAAGCTCGTAGACAATACACAATATTGAGCCCATATACACCTGTACTAAAATGCTTGGTAGGAGATCAAATTTCAGTTCGCAAAAATAATCTTTTATGATCGACTTTGTGAAAAAGCATGTTGTAAACATGCTGATTCAAAGCTTAAGAAAATTAATTGCAACTGGCTTTGTGCTACTTGTTACTTGTTGAATAGACCTCTTAGCTTTAGCTACTCTACAAAAAAGCCTGGATCGAGCGTTGTTTTTATACATTTTTATACGCGACGCTCGCTCGAGTGGCGTTAGAGCTTCTTTCATTCTTGTGCACATTCAAAAATTCTACAAACTGTAGCAAAATGTTGTTCGATTCTCATTCTTTACAGGACAGCTAAATGGTCTATTGTTACTTGTTTATCTTTGTACACTTGTTTATCATTGTTTTCTGAACGCGAAAAAGAATTCATCATTTAATTTTGTCTGTTATTGTCAAGGTTCTAATATATTTCGTATGTGTGTTTTTTCAGCATATTTGTAGCGTTCATTTTGGAAGCATTCATGCTGCAATACACATTCTCAAAGACTAAATATGAAGCTGCTTTGGAGAAAAAGATAGAAGAAACAGGGGCTGGATCAGAAAGGTAAATTTAACAATACTACCGAATGAGTAAAAAATAATGGCCGTTTGAAAAGCCACTGCTCCAGGGATATCAAGGCAATAATACTGCCCAGTATATTATTCAATAGTGGACAAACAAGGACAGATTTTGTAAGACAATAGCATGAATTTCTTTTGTTGACACCTAAATTCAAAGCGATTAGCGATCGCAGGCAAAGGAAATTCTCTCAACCAGTAATTCAAAAGAAACGAAGCTGCAAAAATTTATCTTAAATGCAGGTAGCTTGCTCGCTCGTTGTGCATGTCAGAAATCGTTTTGAAAGGCAAACATGAGCATAGATGAAAAGAAGAAAGATATATCTAAACATCTACGTCAGGCATTTTATTTGTTTGGTTCAGAAGTGGATTGATAGGGGATTCAATTCTCATATTTTTGGGTGTAATTAAAACACTTACTGCTCAGCTTCTAAACCTTCACCTTCTCCTCAGCTTTTGCTCTTGAGCAGTGTAACGTTCTCGAACCGTAGCAACTTCGTAACGGATCAAAACTGTATCGGGACAGTGTAAACGTTAGCTAAGGTAAGGCTTTGTTTACATTGTACCGGAAAACTTTGGTTCCGTAACAATGTGTAGAGGATGAGCCCTGGATGAGCCTCCCTTTTACATTGTTCCTGCTTTTCCGAACATTTTTGTTCCTTTTGTCCATAGAAAAATTTGTTCAGCAGCAGTGTATACACTTTTGAACCTTAACAACTTTGTAACGTATCTAAACCTTGCTGGTACTGTGTAAACACGGTCTAAAATGATACATCTTTATTTTGTAGGGTACGATCATTGATCACAAATGATCACCCTGACAACCCACTTGATGAGAATTTCTCCATACAAAATTATGTTTCAAAAGCACAAGTGAGCTATAAATTGAAGAAACGGAAGACGAAAAATGCAGAAGAGATTTTGCAGCAGATGTTTGAAGATGAATTGAATGAAGACGATTTAGGCCCAGATTTGAAAGATTTCGATGAGTTGAATGATGCCATCGAACAAGAAATGGAAGAGAGGCCACGTGCCCTCACTATTCATAATATTGATGCTCAATTGTAGTGAGCTGGATTCTCGTCAAGGGAAGATTTTTTTAAAGGTATTTAACTCCTTTTTTTGGAGGTAAATTTACGGTATTTCTAGTTTATTATTCTGAACCTGATACCTTGTGCAAAATGTGGACTCAAGAAAAGGTTCTGAAGATTCGATGTTTTAGAAACTAAATGTGGAGCTCCGTACGAAATCTGCTAAACATCGTGCTTTTGGGAGTAGAAAGTTCAAATGACATTCTCAACCAATCATACCTCCACTTTCTGGGCTGAGAAAGGATCATAAGAAATTTGACGATGAAAACAAAGGTCCTCCAACAAGACCAGTGTGTAGAGCAGTTGTCGCAAACAACTATCGAATGTCGTACTTTCTGTCCATGTTTATAAGGCCACTGATTAGAGAATCTCCAGACATATCAAAATGATAAAATGGTTGTCCCACAAAATCCTTCTCTCTCCCCCTTCCAAGGGTCTCGATACGGTGACGAAAGATCCCCGAAAGATAATCACAAGGTACAAGTAAGTAGTTCAGAGAAAGAAACTTGAAATTTTGCCACTAAGTTTGTTGCTTTTCCAAATTATTTTCATAGATTTCCAGTGAAAGAACTCGTACCCCGAAAACTTTTTTATTAAAAGGTAGAATTTGTTAAAGGACAAGGACCAAAGTGAAAACGGAGATGCTGTTCAAAATTTGGAGTAAGCGCTTCTTGAATTTGTGTAATTGATATCAGTTTGTGAACATGTGAGAAGATGAATAAGTTATACGAACTTTAGTGCGAGAATAACATTTGTCCATCTGTTTGTTTGGAAATAATGTAGTTCCTTTTTATTGGTCTCCCAGGATGTTTTTTGTTGTCTACAGGGCGTCCCAAAAATAAACAACACATTTGAAAAATCCCAATGCAAATTGTTTCAAAATTACGATCAGGAGATTGTTTTTAGCTAAATCTGAATCAGCAAATATGGAAGCAAATTTTGACTTTCAAATTTAGATTTAGATTTAGCTAAAGACAATCTTCAGATTAAGATTCCATATGACCATAATGATTAATTTGAATTTTGGTATATTTTCCAGTATTTTCGGTACCTTTGTTGTAAAGTAAAAATGAAAAAATCAGGAAAATTAAAAGCATTGCAATATAATCTTTCATACTCAAACTGCTGGCAGCTGTGGTATCAACCAAAAAGCAAATTTGAAGTTTGCTGATTTTTAACTCGACAAACAAGTCAGCAAAAATGCTAGACAAATATCAAATTTTACCCAAATCATTGCAGATTTAAATAAAGATAAATGTTGAAAGTTAGTTTGAAATAATGTGCATTAGGATTGTCAAATTTCGTTGCCTTTGTTTGGACACCTGGTACAATTTATGTAAAATGAAAATTTTGATTAAACCTTTTTCAATGCAGCGTAAAATATCGTTTCAAAAATAATCCCTATGAATACTTTAATTGATTTTTGTTAAATGTATACAGTAGAGAAATTTAGAACAAAAGAGAAAATCATTTTTTAATTTGCAATGACTTTATAACATTAAGATCCCATAATGACAATTTTTGCTGGATTAAGATTTACAACAATTGTTATAGTTTCAATATTTTCTAAGATGTATGTATATTACTTTAAGTGTGGAGAAATGTTGAAGACTTGCTATTATTCTCGATGTTGTTTCTACTAGGTGTCTCAAAAAAATGAGGCAACAGATTTGAGTAACCGAGTTTTCGCGGGTGAGTGGCCGAGTGGCTTAAACAGTTTCCGTCAGGTGACTGAAGTTAAGCTCGGTCGAGTGAGGTCAAACTCCGGATGGGTGACCTCTGAGGCCTGACCTCGCAACTCACCTCGCGCCGTTCTTCGGAAGGGACGTTAAACTAGGGGTCCCATGCCTGGATGCGGCATGCATAGTGGGCCTAAATTAGCTTTAAATAGCTAGAAACGCTATCAGCCCACTTGAAATAAATTACTACTACTACTACTACTTTGATTGGGGCTGGCCATAGCTATTTAACTCGAATCAATCCCTAGTTATCTTGAAATACTATTCGATAGTTAACGTGAAGATAAATACCTTGTTTATTGCAAATACCTTGTGTAAACGTGGTCTCAGTTTCTGATTTATATTGAAATCGTGTTCTTGAGCACGAGGTTTCTACGATTTACGAGATTCACAACCTCGTAAGTAGTGACAATGAAGGTTTTCTGTAAACTGCAAGATTCCACAACACAGCATGTTAACAGCTCAGGCCAAAACCCAAAAGCCCTGGTTTGGATATGGAGGCAAATTTGGACTTTCAAGATTGATATTCCAACTACCATTGCACGAACGAGATATTTATATTCAAGTTGACTATTGAAGATTATTTTGAAACTTATTGCGGATTGATCCTAGCTAAATTCTTATTTCGACGTCTAAACAACTCGGTTACCTTTTTTCTGGGACACCCGCCCAGTACTATTTTGAATTCTCATTCGGTAAACGCAGCTCAGTGATCACTTTGATAATTAAGAATGCGACGAAAGTCTTGTTGAAGGATTCTGAACACAACCCAGCAGATGTTGACAAAAATCAATTTTGGTGAGAAAATTTTCACAATTAATTTAGCCCTTCAAATACAAGATTAATGGCTTATTGAAATAGACGTTTTCGCTACTCTAAAAAGAATTTGATTCAAACGATATTTTTATAAATTTTGTAGAGTTTTCGAATTTGCACAACAGCTCACAACAGTTATAGAAGCTATGACATCACTCAATCGAGTTGTTCGTTAAAAAATGCAAAAAAAATGTCACTCGACCCAGAATCTTTTTAGAGTAGCTAAGATATCTATTAATGGATTATTTGTTATCTTATATTTCGACGTACAACGAAACTATTCATCTCACCTGCCGCTCACCTGCTTGGTCTTTGCCAGGAGAATAGCTTAATGCCCCAGGTTACATGAGTCCTCGTTGTCGCTACAACATTTACTACTGATCACATATCTACTTGGAAGATTACCACACCTAACAAAAAGCAAAGACTACATTTCGTGCAATAAGTTGATGCGTTTGTGACCTTGTGAATGACACCGCTGGTTGATATGCAATGAGAGTACATAACCTATTAAAATCCAAGTGTGTTGTTCTTCTTTTAAATGTTCAACGAAGTCTTACGTCCAGGGTCGCTCCATATTGATTTAAAATTCCTCATATCCCAAAGTCGAAAATTGATAGATTTCCGTTGTACTGTTAGTCCCTGATGCACTTTTTCGCAGCCGGTTTAGCTCAGACTTATCACCTGGAGTCTCTTGTTTCCCTGTGCTCTTTGACTTGATGATGACGCGTCGGTCAAGGTTTACCACAGGGATACAAGGGACTCATTGTCATAAGTCTACGTTTAGTCCATCTTTCCCTGTCGAATGAATGGTTCTTCATGCGTTAGTAAACAAATGTGGAACTGCATGCATCATTTATGAAATACAACAAAAACTTGAACCAATGTTTTCTAACACTTTTGTGGCGCAGGGAAAGAAGTGAAATAGTAAAGATGAAATGCTACTCTCTGTCGTATTTCACTTCTAGTTTTACCAATGTTCGTAAAATGTTGGTTAAAGCTTCAGCAACACCGAAGAACAACCAAATCTTGGCGTAATAGATCACCTAACCTATGACAAAATACCTAGTCCCTAATCGGTTCATAATATGCTACTTGAACTATCACTACAAAGTCCTGTCTCTACGTTTCATCACTCACAATCCATCGTCTTTTATTTGTTCGTAATAATCATCAACATTTTGCATATGCCCGTCATTGCTTGTATGTATCTTCCCATGCAAGATATTTTCAATCATTTCCAGCTCAGACCTGTCGGCCTTTCCCCTGTTTAGGTTTCTGCTCCGAGGCCTTCCAGCGGGTGTACTTCTGTTGCTTTTCCCCCTGCTGAAGCCTATACCCTCTCTTGTAGCGGCCAATCCTTCCTTCATCTCAGTATCTCTGATTTTATGACGCAACCTTTCCATTTGGTAAACGAAACGATTCCCATACGTGTCTTCTGCTTCGCGATCTTTAGTGGGTTCCACACCGTCAACTACATCAAATCCCGTACCTGCCAAATCATTATCTTCAAATGTCGTATCTCTGTCAGCTTCTGCCCTTTCATTGCCATCTCCATGTTTCATCTCTTCTGGTGCTTGCTGAGATCTGCTTTGTGCTGGCCAATTCTCCATTTTTGGGTCATATCTTTGAGTTTGAACTTCTCCGTATCGTATAGCTCTGTCTGGCACTGCATACATTATCGGTCTGTAATAAATGAATTCTTTTCCAGAACTGTGGCTCCTTTGAGGTAGTACTACGTGATTCACAATGCGGGGGACGACTCTGCCACTGCCTCTTCTCTTACGCTTCATTCTTGATCCATCTCTGTCGACATCTACGGCGTCTGCGAAATAAACAGATCTCCCAAAACGAACGCTCGGCTGTGTGTCCTCATTCTCAAGTTCTTGCTCTTCCCTATCCTTACGATGATTCGCTAGGTGCTGCTCATGTCTTCCTTCGTGATGATTTTCTCCAGTCATGAACTCCGCGTTAATGGCCGCCTCCAAACGCTCTTCTTTTGCAACTTGCTCCCCTCTTCTCTTGCTTTCTCGTCCAAACCTTGATTTCCATATATGTGGTGCTACCTCACGTGCTGAATCATTGATCTCTTCTGCATCTCTGCCAAATCTCCACGCCCAAGGTGGTTTTTGGTTTGCTGTTTCTCTCCCATACCTTCCATTCCAAAATGGCGCTTCGCGTCGTACTTCCCTACCAGCAAATCTACCCTTCCAAAACGGCAATTGGTTACGGGCCTCCCTTCTATACGTAATTAGTGATTTTGCGTGTGCGTCTCTGCCATATCTGCTTGACCACGGAGGGGCAACTTCTCGTCCGTCCCTGCCATATCTGCCTGTCCACATGGGTGCTGTGTCTCGTAGTCCCCTGCCAAATCTTCCCTTCCAGAAAGGTCCAGTTGTTTCTTCTCGGCCAAATCTTACTTTCCAAAAAGGCTTTTCATTCTCTGCTTCACTATCGTGTCTCGCTCCCCTAAGATTGTTGCTGGTATCATAAACAACGTTCCTTCTTTTTCTTGCAGCAGATGACGGCATCTTCACTTCGTATGCTTTATTTAAAGTGTTTCTCTTGTGCTCCACGCGTTCTGAAACACCCTCAGTTTCCGCAGCTGAAGTATCACCTGCATATACACGTCGTTGCCTTAGATTATCTTCCATTCTTTTTCTGTGATGAGGCAATTTTTCCCCTCTCTGTTCTTTTGCAACTCGCCTATATGTGTAAAACAATAAACCTGGGTTGATAACGCTTCTTCTGTGCCGTTGTCCTTCAGCCAGCTCATCAGCTCCAATGACAGGTCTATCCCCTTCACCAGCATCAGCATCTGAATGATGCGATACGTCTCTAACTCCTTGTTTATCGTTCAAATCATTTCGTGCATCATGAGTACCAATATCAGAATAAACGCGATCGAAGTTACCAGTTCCTTGTTCGTGAATGTGCTCGTCATTTTCTATGGCTCCTTGATGCTCGTGATTGGATGCTAACACACTCGACAGATCTGTCACTGCTAGATTCAAAATGCACACAAGCAGGCAACTTGTCGCACTCCAATGCATTTTTCACCTGAAATTGCAAAAACACCTCTTGTACTAGTGTTTTGACAGCAGAAATTCTCAATTATGTGGACGATTTTCCCTGAAATGCCATGTACGATATTTTCTGAAATTTGTCACTCGTCCTGGGTGAATCAAAAAGGCTCTTTCGAGACTAAGCTGTCTTGAAATGATGTATCGAAAAATGAAGACATGTGTCATATTTTTATAGATATCATTGGGGTTAATTAATTGAAAGTGTTGTGTTAATTTTTAATGACAAATCTGATAGCATGACATGATTTCAAAAAAAGCCATCAAGGATTTACAAAAACTTTTCGATATCTAATAAGCTACTAAGAATTATGATTGCGTGGGTTGATTAATTAGTAGCTTAATTATTTATCATAATATTGATTTTTGTTTAGATAATGCAGAGACTTCATTTTGACTGCAGGGCGTTGTTGTTAGGCTTTCTGTCCACTCTAGCCGTTTAATGAAACAGGAAAGGCGGTAGAAAATCAATCATTCTATCTCAAAATTGGATTTTCTTCCTTCTCAAAACATCTTTGCAAAATGGCAGCTGACTTCATTGCATGTTCAATTTGCAATGAGCTGCTAAATGTATGGCTCGTGTATCACTTGAAATCTTTAATGTTCAATTTACAACCACCTCCTAAATGTACGGTAGATTTTAATCATCATTTGTGAAGTTTCTTTTTGCATGTTCATTTGATGATTCTTTTCTAAATGTATATTTGCGGGTTGATAATTTTTGCGAAAACTTGCATGCTAACAAATTAATATTTCGGTAGATTTTCACAGAGGCACTTGAAATTTGAAATATTGGCGTTGAGGAAAGCGATGGTAGTTCATAGCGCAGTGGCAACCAGGGAGTAGACATAGCTATATCTCGTAGCCGCTATAAATAGGCTAAAGAAGCGCCCACAAACCCATTGTTTCTTTACATACACAATGAAACCGGATGCGTCAAAGTGGTCGAGTACAATAGATTATATTTTTGACCTGGCCAGCTTTTAACTGTGTCGATTCCCTTTAAACAAAATATCTGTGAAATGTAAAAACAATTTTTTATCAAGCAAAAACTTATATCTTTCTGTATGTTCAATTTACAACTGCCTACCAAGACCTGTCAATAAAAATTTATCAGGCGGTACAATATTTCTCCGGTACCGATTTGATCTGGTTGAAGAGTATTGCTCCGGAACAACATTTTCCTATGGATAGAAAGTACAAAATTGATACACATTTGCAGGAGCAGTGTGTGAAAGGGAGGCTCGTCTGTGACACTTTTGCTACAGGTCAAAAGTTGTAGCGGTACAGACTGTTTTAACTGCTTTTGATAAACCGGAATACTTTTGTTCCTTCTACCTACAGAATAATTTTGCTCTGGAGCAGAGTAAACGCTCTTGAACCGTAACAACTTTGTGCCGGATCAGTACTGTACCGGTACTTATGGCACTGATAACTTATGGGGCAAATTCTATAACATACAGAGGCAGCTACCTTTGGAATAGCATACCTGATGTGGTAAAGAGCTGTGACAGTGTCCTCTCTTTCAAACGAAAAATCAGAGAATGGAATGCAAATACATGTACCTGCAGAGTTTGTAAATAGATATGTAAAGAGTTGGATTGTAATTAAGTTGCTTTTGTATATTTATGTAGATATAGTTGGTATTAATTAGTGCACATCTTTTGATGTGCAGTATAGACGTATTCTACCAACTTTAAAGAAATTGATTATTATTATTATTATTATTAAAAACCTGGTCTTAGAACGAACCTGGAAGAAGATGTGGAAAGCATTAGTATTGTCACCTTACCTATCATACGATGCTGCTTGCTCTGCAAATTCCTTCAGACACAATATCAAGCTTGCAGCTTCCTTTAAATCAAATCTTTATTTATCGAAACCAAAACAGATATGATTTAGCTTTATATCGGCTTTATCCCAAAACATCTCCGACATTTTTAGCGCTGTCAAGGACTAAGATAGCGACATCATCGCATATTCACCTCTTAAAGTAAAGTGTTTTTAAGCTGCTTTTTGCGAAATGATACAGTGCATATCCATGACTAAAAATACGCTCTAGCCGGCAGATGTTCAAATTTTGCCGCCTCAGGGAAACGGCTTGATTCTAGAAACAGGTCGGATGCTTTGAACTTTAAGTGGAATGACGGAGGGATGTGGATAATTTCACAGGTTTTCAAAATACTGAACTGTTCAGCGTTCATTTTCAGGAAAGATTTAAACGAATGAGAAGTATTATCTAGTCTGGTACCCAGGGTAGTATTATCTCTTTTTCTCCCATTTCTTTCCCCTCGATTTTCCCATGATTATGTCTAATGATGTACATACAGCATGGGTAGTTAGACACTGCTGGTGTGCTTCTATGGAGGAGCGCTGGATGATATGTATCTGCGGGGGAAATTTTTTGTAGTACTGCGGAGGAGATATCGAAAGGACGAAATTTCCCCCGCAGATATCTCCTCCGCAGTACTATAAAAAATTTCCCCCGCAGATATCTCCTCCGCAGTACTATAAAAAATGTCCCCCGCAGATACATATTATCCAGCTCTTCTCCATAGAAGCACACCAGCAGTGTCTAACTACCCATGCATACAGATGATAAATGGAAACAGTAACCTAATTGATAGCGTTGGCGTTATATTTGCCTTTGTGAATGATTAACGATCCCCTGCTAGCCATTAGGCTTTGCGCGCTGCGCATGAAACAGCAAGAACACAAGCTGGACAATGGCGGTTGGGCAATGCTGACGGTTCTCCAATCAGGTTCGAGAAGGACAATAAGAATAGACAATTCTGCTTTACTCTAGGCGTCTTGGATGACCTCGTTTCTGTCTTGAATGACCTCGTTTTAACTTGATTTTTCATCCGTTATGGAAAGAGCGATTTAAAACAAAATAACGGCCTAGCTTCATAGACTTTCAGATAATCTGAAATCCTTTCACAATGCATTATGGGACAGGAACTGGGCGCTATGCCTCGTGGTTCCTTAAAGTCCCTACCATTACTACAGTCGACTCGCTGTTAGCAGGGACCTCTATAAAATAGACACTTTAATAAGGCGGACACTACGATTTGGTGCCAACTGACAGATTTCAATCAAAATTCTTCCTGCAAGGCAGATTCCTAGTTAAGTGGACACAATGGTCCGCAAAGTGTTTGCTTCTTTACTGTATTACGTCACACGTGCAATGCATTGTGTTGCTTGCAGTTACAGTTTGTTGTTGGTGTACATGGAAGATTGAAGGTTACTTGACGAACTTATGATGGAAATACGGAAGAGCATCACACAAACAATTCACTTTCTACTGAATCGAACAAAAAGCACATCACTGGTTTTTTCCCAAAACCCATGCTCGAGGATCCATGCTTTATAGTAGGGAAGCAAGGTTGGGAAAATTACGGTAAAAAGACGAGATGGTATTGCAGTAGGAAATCAAAGCAAGCACGCTTGACAACACCGATTAATTCTTGTGGGTTCTTTGTATACTAGATGGGGCTTGATGCCAAACGATGGCAAATATTTTCTGGTGAACATTAGATTAAACTTGATGAAGAAAAACCATCTGTCTTGATCATGCCCTGATAAAAAGAAACTAAATTTTTAAAATTTTACCTAGATGATCAAGGAAATGAGATTATCAATCCTTACCTTTTCAATGGAGATCTTTCCTGGACGGCGGTGGTCCTTTTTGCGCTTATAACAGCTTGAAGTTTCAGAAAAACGTGTGCAGATGATGTCAAATGAAGAACTTTTGCACTGCAGGAAAATCTCGCAAAATCGACTTTATACAATGATGCTCCTTTGCAACAGTAGGGGGTCAATTACGCTGGCGTCTCATCGACTGGAAAATTTTAAATTCATTGAATGGCATGAGTTCAAACAATTTACATGTTAACTGTATTTTTACCAACTCAACAACTAAAATGTTCGTTTCTTATTGCATCTGAAACAATTATTTTACAACTGAGGTCATTTCGGACAATGTTTTGTGAAGTCAGAGATCTCTTACTTCAAATACAACTCGTAAATATTTCGTGAAACTTCTTTGAAAACTAGGAGTTTCAAGCACTCGGGGAAATATTTTGATAGGAAAAAATTACCTTTTTGCAATTTTAGGGCCTTAAATAAACAACTAATTGGGAGCTATATGCATATTTTGTCTTTCCTGACATGCTTTGGAAGGTCAAAATCTTCATGAAAGCAATTTGATGGAGGTCAAGAGTTGTGCCTGTATGAGAAATAAAGCGAATAACAAGGACTTCTTTGGGAAGTTAATTAAACGATTCAAACCGTTGCAAGAAGTTTTTAGAAGCTTTATAGGCTGCAGTTAAAAACTGTCCGACAGTTGTGAGATTGTTCATCTCATTTTGGTTTTCCTGGCTTGGCATGCAAGTGTTATATCAACATGCCTGGGGTCAGTCAACACTATATTATATGAGGGAAGGCAACTGCTTCCTTGCTGGCGTCCCCCGTGCAGTGGATTAATGCGCATGCGCCCGCTAGAGCTTCAACCCCAAAACGCTACTGCGCATGGGCTTTAAACTACTGCACGGGGGGCAAGGCTTTCCTGGACATCAAAGCAATGATATTGGCAAGTACAGGGCACTATGTGCCCAGGATCTCATTTTCGGGAAACAATTCGTAACTTTTTCAAAAATTGTCATATATATCCAGGGAAGGGATCATTAGATGCGCAATTGCATGCCCGATTCAGCTGTGTTCTAAAATTTCAGTTTTGAGGCGATCTTGGGGGACTGGGACCTAATCTCTAATCATTATTTTACATAATAATGTAAAAAATCACATTTAATTCCATAAGCTCGTTTTAAATTCCTTTCAAGTAAAAGAAGCTATTTCCATTCAGATAAGCCATAGTATAAATGGTTTGGACAAGTATAACAGTTTCAATTGATTTAATAGAAATGAGTAGTTTTTCAGAAGCAGCTGCATCACATATTGGATTCAAAACTGAAGATTTTCACAACTTTGTCAATTCACAGAAAAAAACCATAAGACATAGAAAAAAACGGTTTTCAGTTTCAGGGAGTTGTTAATTGTTAATGAGAGAAAAATTAAAGGAATCGTTTCTGAAAAAATCGATTTTTTAATTGTTTCCAGGTCTGGGCACACAGTGCAGGGTCTCCCAAAAAATTGTTCGACGTTTGATTAAATATGAAAAATAACGAAATGATGAACGGGCTCCATGGTAATATGACCATATTGCTGAGATTTTGAATTAATTGTAGATACCAGAAGCTAGCAACTCGGCTAAATATTCACGGAGTTACTTACAGAATTCTTATGAATTCTCACTACACAGAGAAGAACGAGCCAAAGCGTTATGGATTTAAGTTCATCAATCTAAAGAAGGTATATCTCATTCTCGAATATCCAAATTAATTCCTAATAGCAGTTATCAGTTTACATACCTACAAAAACATAAAAGTGCTCTATAAAATCAAAATTTATCATGTTTTTTTAGTTTTGTATCGGCCAAAAGTCCATGGAGATTCCCCTACTTCTCATCGTTTTCTTGCATACCTGGCGGTGGGTATTCCCCGGCTGCTCTCATTCGCTCCTCGCACAATTTACAGCACCAGTGACCTGACAAAGTAAACAGTGAAAACATGAGATTCTCTTCCTTGACTACAGTATGTAGAGTTTAAAATAGCCAAAAATAGTTCATTTAAAAGCTGGCACTGCACTGTGATCCAGATTTCCGTTTTAGTGTAATTAATGCCAAAAAAATGAAAATTTCAGAATTGTACAAAACTGATTTTTCTATATTTAACTGTAGCCTGAGGTATATCAAGACGCAAAAAATTTTCAAATCGGACAATTTGGTGCTGAGAAAATATCATTTCAAGTTCGGCCTAAAAAGTGTACAGCAGGCTTCTTTTGTAGCACAGCAAGGCCACCAAAATAGCACTAACTTTCAAATTCAAATTTCTTGGCTTGCACTCACTCGATTTTCATGATCTTTGTTTTGTTTGACAGATTGAGCCTTGCAGAATACGTAGTGAAAAGGTCGATTGAAAATTTCATCTTGGGATGTGCAAATTTTTCAAATCCATAATGGTGACCAATCGTTCATAAAAACTAAAACTGAATCACGAAACGCTCCTTCAACATTGAAAACAAAAAATATATGTTTCAGAACTCTCGTAAAGCCTAGTGCAGAATCAAGTTTAACCTATTGGGAACATTTTTGCAAAAGGGCTAAGTAGAATAAGCTCTCAACTAATTTTGGAGAATTTTTCACGAAGGCCAGTGAAGAAGAAGTCTTTTTTAGCAAATTCTGTCTGTATTTGCCACTGTACTATAGACTGAACTAGATGTTCAATGAAACAAGTATTTCCCTCTTATAGTCAAAAAGGAGGTTAGAGATCAACTCCCTAATCATATTAGGTATCTATCTTGATGTTTGTTCTGTTTTTCGATGTTACTAGGCGCATTTTTCACCTTGGCATATAACAAATCATTGTAGAGTTGGCTGCATGTTTTCAAAACCTTAAAAATTAGTTAATTATGTAAAAATACTTTATACTACTATTGCTAAAAAGCATGTATTTGAGATTGTGGAGATATGATGAAATATTGCCTTTGCTAATAGGTTTTCGTCATAAAAATGCAATTTTTTATTCTGAAAAGGTGCAAAACTGGTTTTCGTGAAAAATTCGCCAAAAATATTTGAGAGCTTATTCTACTAAGCCCTTTTGCAAACGTGTTGCCAATAGCTTAAACTTGATTCTGCAATAGACTTTCCGAGAATTCTGAAACATAGATTTTTTGTTTTTAATGTTGAAGAAGCGCTTCGTGATTCAGTCTTAGTTTTTTTAACGTTTAGTTACCACTATGAATTCGCAAAATTTCCGCATCCCAAGATAAAATTTTCAATCCACGTTTTCACCACATACTCTGCAAGGTTTAATCTGTTGAACAAAACAAAGATAATGAAAATCGGGTGAGTGCAAGCCAAGAAATTTGAATTTGAACTTAGTGCTATTTTGTGGCCTTGCTGTGCTTAAACAGAAGCCTGAAGTACACTTTTTAGGCCTAACTTGAAATTATGTTTTCTTGGCACTAGATTGTCCGATTTGAAAAATTTTTGGGTTTTGACACACCTCAGGCTACGGTTAACAATAGAAAAATCAGTTTGGTACAATTCTGATACTTTCATTTTTCACATTAATTACATGCCCTGGAACACTGTGCACTGAAGAGCCAGACAGTATGGGCTTGAAATAATTGATTCACTGATTTCCATGTTTTTATTTTCAGAAGAAAGCAACGAGAAGAAATAGACAAAGTTATCTGATAGTATACTAACTGTGTGAAAAGACCTGTAGCGTTGAAGGGGCTTCGCCTCCAAATTTCGGTCGAAAAGGTGATTTTGCAGTTTTTGATGGGCAATATCACACAGACGTTTACTCGTTCTTTCGAAAATGAAAGCGTCACTTTGAAGAAAAATCTTGGTACTTCACAGAGGAAAAATCATGGAAAAACCTAACCTTCATATCTTTTACGATTGCTTGGACATGAGTGGATTTTAAACGAGCATTTTGTGTGTGTGTGTGGCTTAGGTGAAGATTTGTTTACAGTTTGGCGACGCAACTCCTTTGCTTTAAGTTAGTTGACGGAGATGAATAGCTACCTCAAGAGTTGCTTAGGCAAGCGTAAAATTAGCCTATCGTGTTTGATGATGTCAACACGTGCATGGATAGTGTGAATGCGTTTTGTTCGTCCTATACTTTGCTTCGTTCATCCATTTTAAAGGGGCTCCGTCTCCAAATGTTGTCCAAACGGAGATTTTTGTAGTTTTTGAAAGGCAATATCACACAGACTGTTTATATATTTTTTGAAAATGAACGAGTCATTTGAAGATAAATCTCTGAACTTCACAAAGGCACAAACCAAACATTCATACCTGCTACTTTTGTTTGGATACAAGTAGATTTTTGACGGTTACTTTTAAATGGCTTTGGCGAAGCCACGAAAGAAACTGCACAATAATTGGAAATGTGCCTGAAACAATAGCGTTTACCGATTTTTTTACTATTTGGCGACGGAGACCATTTTAGAAGATATATCTTAAAAACATCGAGCTAAAAGCTTCTTTAAAAAAAGGCAGTACGACAAAAATGTTACCTTCAGGAGGCTCAGACATCTTGGGAGTGAGGCAGTACATATGGTAGCCTCGATCACACTCATCGCAGAAGAGCAGCTGGTCCTAAAATGTAAAATGGCGCGATAGATGTGGATGAGACCAGTTCAGTTCAGTTCAGTTTATATCTTAAATTTCATTACAATACAATTCAAAAGTATTAACGAAATGAATTTCTTGCAGGGAATTACTAAAAGGAGGAGCCCCCTCAATAGGAAAACTAATCGATGAGAGAGCCCCTCCCCCCCCCCGCCCCGCTATACCACGTAATTTGAAAGTAAAATTTAAAAATATCTTACAATTATTCGCAGGATATTCCAAAATGTGTGCGGCAGCTTGAAAGACCATCACAGCGCACAGATGAAAAAAAGTATATGGCACAGTCGTGAAATCCTCTGACTTTGCAGCCAGAGTCAAGCAGACAGAGTTCGATCCCAGGTAGAGCCCCACCATTTAAGTGTCACAGACTCTATTACGACTTCCAAACTTCAGCGATTCTAGTACCTTCTGATAATATGTTTCCTGTTTACGGGATTGTTTTGCTTGCAAGGGCGTTGCCTAGGGGTGGACTGGGGTGGAAATGTCTATTCCAGTTTCAAGGCAGTATTTATTCATAGCAAAAACTAGCTGAAAAGGCTTGGTAGACCATTTAAAACTTAGTTTCATACTACGTCCACCTCAAGTTTGTAGGGCAGTGACGTGTCTCTGTTGCCATTGTTCAAAGTCAAAATCTTTACAAAACAAAAGCTGGAGCAACTTACATCATTATCCGAAGTGCCACACAGTGAACAAGATTTGCATTCGATGCATTGCCATTTATACTTCTTTACTTCGATGATCAACTTATCTGTGAACTGCAGGCATGATGGATGACCTAAGAACGCAACAAGTTTCTACACTTTGCGATCAAACTGGATCAAAGGCCTAGGTTCAAGCATGATCCTTCGTTCTCCGAATGAAAAGCAAGGCAAAGAGAAGCTTGACCAAAATGTTGTTTACATCATAAAAAAGTCGACGTTGGTGCCACAAAGGATCATGGTTAGGAATGGGGCTTTAATGAAACGTTAATGAAGACATATTTTTCTACTCTAGCGTCGGTCGGCAGCAGCACAAAGCCCAGGGGGGGGGGTACTCTGGTTTATTCAGGATAGGGGTGCTCAGGTTACTTTTTTGGGTCTAAAATTTGGGCAAGGATTATTTTTTTGGGTCAACCATTTGTACAGTTATTTTTTGGGTTCCTGAAATTCTGGCTTACTTTTTTGGGTCTCAAATGTGAAAAAAAAGGAAAAAGATTTGGAAAAAGATAGCAAAAATTATTTTTTTGGGTCTATTTTCACGGTAGAAATTATTTTTTTGGGTTGATGCATTGTACCTCAGCCTGAGCACCCCTATCCTAAATATAACTGAGTACCCCCCCCCCCTGGGGCACAAAGCCTCCTTATACCTGACTTTACCGATTGTTAGCTAAATAATCTGGCTATGTTCTAAAAACAGAACATAATTGTCACGGATACCGTAAAAGCTCCATTAAGCCCCCGGGGGCTTATTTAATTTCGGCGACTATAGAGGGTGGTTAGTAAAGAGGGGGCTTATTAGAGAGAGGGGCTTATTAGAGAGGGGGCTTAATAGAGAGGGGTCTTATTCACACATTCAAATGCTAAGTATATAAATCATAGCTTTTTAGTTCTTCTGCCCCATATTTTGGAGAGTCAACATGCAATTTTTACGAGTCTAATACACAGACATATTTTTCATCCTAAACCATATCGAAATTAACATGTGGTAAACTTGTTCAACTGAATAACTGCAACATCTTTGGTAACTTCTGGTGTTTGATCTAAATGGGGGGGGGGGAGGGCTTAATTGAGAGAGGGCTTTTTTTTAATTTTGACTTAAAAGGGAGGGGCTTATTAGAGAGGGGTCTTGATAGAGAGGGGAAGGCTAAATTGGGCTTTTACGGTAGGTCTCCCATTCACACGAAAACGGCTACAAATTGTGACGATAGAGGTTGAACATAGCAGAATTTGAAAACAAGACTCTAAACTTTGGAGGGCAATTTGAAAACCAGGATTTGCTTAAGGGTTTAAATCTCTTTAAATACATGAAATGAAATCACAATTTGCACACTCGAAAATGATGAAAAGGAAACATTGTCGACGCTTTCGAAACGAAGATTCTGATTTTGAGACCAAGATAAACACTTTATTGTCAAAATCCAACGTCTGGATTGTAAATTGTCAACTGAATCTCGAATTAGAATGAAAATACTGTAATGTGCATCAACGAAAACTCATCGGCTTTCATCGTTGAAAAATTGGGATTCTAAACCAAGATGAAATCATAAAGCTTCAAAATTGGTTTTGTGTACGATTTATCGTGGCCTGTCAAAACTGGAGGCTCTTTCTGGTGCAACTGGTACATAAAATAAGAAAGAGACAAACCAGATCTGCCACAATCAGAGCACGAAATCAACTCTTCTTTTGTTCCCGTTTTCTTGTTTTCTCTTGCATCTCCAAGGCAGAAATCACAATATGCACTTGTTTCTACATTCTCAAGCTTAGAAGCATCTCCTGTCTCCTTTTTCTCCGAACTTGGCACTTCTGGATTTTCCGTTTGGCTACTTGGTCCTTCTTCTGCTGCATCATGGTCATAATGTTGGTAATGGTATCGGATACCTTGAGTGTTTTTATAACGCTTGAAGCAGACTAGAAATAGTAAAGGATTATTAATAAAATGATTTGTGGCACAAACTTGAAAATAGCCTTAAATAATGGACTCATCGCACTAAACCCATAAACGCAACAAAACACCGTAATCTGTAGAAAGAAGACTGTTAATTCCTGTAAAAGGACAGCAACCAAAATAAACCTGTAACTGGAGAGAAAACTGTTGAATCCTGCAAGAGTTTTCTCTCTAGTTACAGGTTTACTTTCGTTGCTGTTCATTTACAGGAGCTAATTTGAAAATATTTTCAAAGCCTAACTTTAAAGCATATGGATATTTTGAGAATTTCTGTTGAGAAAAGTTTGAAAATGAGTCAGTCTTTTGTCAATCACATATTCCACTAATGTTTTTGGATTTATGTATTCTTTGGCAAATTTTAACAATGGTTGCAAGAAGTACATCTACTTTTGAAGTCCTATGTGGTTCTCTCTGTGTATTGACGAGAGAGGTAGGGCATTGGACAACCCTTTTTTACCTCAATTTTGGAACTTTTTTGCATTGCAAATCATCTAGGAGGGGTCACTGGTTTCAGCTGTTACAAAAAGTTGATATTTGAAAACTTTTAACTTAATGAATTTTCAACGGATTTTTAAGATTCAAGTGTCAAAAATTACTTTAAAATGTTAAGGACAAGATTATCTTTCCATGGGCCTGTTCATGTTACAGTCATTTTCAAATTCTAGTCAAACGTCAAACGGTTTTTAGGGATACCCTGAATAAAATTTATGATTCTGCATGATTTTAATCTTATCATTATATAGGACAGGCCTTGTGCACATTAACAGGACGGGAATTCTTAAAAACTTCAAGAATTCTTCATCTGACAAGAATTCTTGAGTAACCTGAAACTTTTTTCACACTGATTCTACAGAGATAATACTACTGTATGTGCAAATACTTTTTCCTATGAATCATTGGGCTGAGAACAACACGTAACAAAATTTCTTACTTTCGCACATATAGGGTTTCTTTCTCTCTTCTGGCCCCATCCTATTGACTTCTTCTCTTGTGAGATTTCGTACCCTCTCTGCAAGTCTCCATGCAAGTGAATTTTTCTTTCCCTGTAAGAAATCATTTGCAAATTTTGAGCAATAAAACGATTTGCTGAACATAGATTCCATTTTGTGCTGATCTTCAAAACCATTTTTAATAAATTCAGAAATAGAGGATTCAAAAATGTGCAGAAATAGAATAGATGCTAGCCATGATGAAAAAGTTAAGATTGGATTAATTTCTAATTCTAAGAAAATTTTTAGATTCTACAAGAACCTTTGTAGAACATTTTCAAGTAGGGATTCGATCTTTGAGAATTCTTGTGGAGTTGCAATAGAAAAACCAACACTAGGTACATTTAGATAGGAACAAGAAGAACTTCGGATGGAAAATCTCTTGAATCATCAATGGAAACATGAAGAATATTTTTGCCCCTCGTTTTCAATGCCCAACAAATGAATTTCACACAACACATACAGTACAGGCCTTGTGTAGAGTAACATAATTTTTCTGCCTAAGAATTCTTGTTTAAAAATTCAGCAGTTGTTCACATGCCTGAAAAATTCTTAAGAATTCTTAAGAAAATATTTTCATGTAATGCGTGCAAAGGCCTGTACTGTAGCATTACAAGGACAGATAATGTTACAATAGAACTCGCTAATTTTTATTGACACCTAGATACAAAGCAATTTGTGATTGCAGACAAAGGGAATTCCATGCTCGGTTGGTCAAGACCCAGTCCGCAGAGTGTGACAGCTGCTCACACAAGATTTTTTGCAAAAATTTTGTGAGCACGCCGCAAAAAGTAGCCAGTTCTATTGTAACATTATCTGTCCTTGTTCTGTAGCATTTAAGAACCTTTTTAGCAGGAGGTTCCTTTCTTTTCTTTCTTCTTGATGGTGTAAATTCATCATCACTGATATTATAATCAGAGAGAAAATCATCTTCAGGATCTTCACACTCATAAGCTGGTTTTGAGGTTTCTTGGCGGACTGGCTGAGAGCTTTCTGATCCATCAACTTCACTCTTTGGGATCTTGTCACTGGATATGCTTGACATGCTTGTTTCATCTGGACCTGCAAACACAAAATATTTAACGTCCATTTGTAAAATGATAATTTTCATGCTATGTACATCGTACATATGAAGTATTATATTTCATAGAGTTTATAACATTCTATAATAGAGTCTATAATAATATCTATAATAGAGCTTATAATAATATAATATTATAGAGTTTATATGAGTTTATAATATTATTATAATATTAAGTTTATATATATAATAGAGTTTATAATTGGTAAATTTTTGACAAATGGAAAAATAGACAAACTTTTTACTTTTTCCATTTGTCGAAAATCTACCAGAATGAATATGATGTATGAAGAATACACAATGCAAAGGGGCAAATCACTGCAAAAACAGCGCACAAGATTTTGGGTTTTAAATAACCTGTCGGATTACTCAAAGATTTTGAGATTTTTTCTGGAATTTTTAAACTTTTTCTGGATTTTTCAAACTCTTTAAAACTGTTAATGTTTGAGATTTTCTAATTGTTTAAAAGATTTCAAAATTTATATTCGTTTGCTGTGATGGGTGGGGAACACAACACAGTAAACTGCTTTAGACAATTCTTTTCTGTTTACCTGGCTCAAACATTTCATTATTAGTAGTGGAAGATGAAAATCTGGTCTTGCTTGCAGATTCTTGTTTCACTTTTGTTCTGTTCAATTTATCAAAATCTGGTCTTTTACGAACTCTCCATCTTCTAGCTGGATAACTGCAAACTTGTCCTTCTTTGTTCGGAGCACTTCGAGCAACTCTGCTGACCCAAAGATGACAATCTTGCTGAGCCACTCCAGTCTGCCCATCGATGTAAGGATATCGCAGTCTTCGCTCTAAAAGAATCTTGGAATTATACGCAATGACTTGATCGATTGCATCTCTGTATTTGTTTGGTGGTATCTTTATTGCAGCCATTTCAATTTGCTTTAGATTGTAGGCCTACTTGGCCGCCATTCATCAAATCTTGAAAGACTATGAATAACAGCAGCAACAACACACACAAGAGCAGCAGGCCTTGGGAGCTGGGGAGAGCTTCCATGTTCAAAGGAAAATTACCCAAAAATTCAGTAAATTTGAAAAATTCAAGGCTTAGCAAGCTGGATTAAGAGAGCCATGAAGAGAAAGCAACTAATCAGTTACCAAATCTTGATCACTAAAATGTTTTGAATTTTGCTGAAAAATTGCTGAGGTTCCTTGTTTATCGCACAATCGGCGCATAATTATCTACATTCCTTGTGTTGCGTCATTCTCAGGAATTTCAATAGCTAAAAAAGGTTGATATTAGCGGGCTATTTATGCCATTTCTATGAGTTATGCAGACCTTTGAATATATCCTTCCTGGCGCCACGCCAAAGTCGGCATTTGGCCTAAATTCTTTTTGTTTTGCTCTTCGTGCACAAAGGATCATGGTTGAAATATCCATCTGTTTTTATATAAATATATTTTTGGATGGTAAAGAGAACAAACTGGATATTTATTTTCGTACTTTTTTATAATCCTCAAACGGGAACAAGATTGGAATCAAATGATAAACGCCGATAAACGCTCGTGGCCCCCCGTGGCCCATGGCCGAAAACCTCCATGGCATCATTTTCACGGACCAACTACCTTCATAAAACGCAAGGCACTGAATCTTGAACAATAGAAATTCTGCCAGAGAAACAATTGTAATAACAATAGAAAGAAAAAAGCCAAAAATCTGCTGCGTTTGCGTTCTCGATTGTGTTGTTTTTCCCCGGGGGGGGGGGGTACTTAGTATATTTGTCCGACGGGGATGTGCCGTTTTTAAGGGTATCGTTTTCACCAATTTTTTCTAGCACAGGGTATCAAAATGAGGCAATTTTTCTAGAGCAGGTTGTCAAAACATGTTAAAGGGGAATATTCTGCTAGATCGGGTCATTTTTCGGTCAAATTTCATGTTTTTGAGTATACTTTTCGCCAATTTTTTCTAGAACAGGTTATCATTTTAAGCGAAAAATTCTGGAGCAGGGTAAAAAAAATTTTTTTCGTGGGCACACCCCCGTACAAATTTAAGTCAAGTACCCCCCCGGGTGTTTTTCACTCAAGTGATTGACATGACCTGGAAAAGAGACGGGGAAGCAATTTGAATTTTACCCAAGCTCCCTTGCAAGCACTAATAACAACAACAGCAGAAGAGAAAAATTTAATACAGATTTAATCCTATTATTTTAGAACAGTTGAATATTTTCTTGGGATTTTCTTCCATACCAAACGTAAGAAAATACTTGAATTCAGAAGGTGATTAGTGCTTCCATGGAGCAGAGCAGTTTTGTTGCGAAGACCTGGCCTTAGTTCACGGAGTAAAGAGGACCATTTTGGCTTAGGCCCACGCAAAAGAGCAAAGCCAAGTCAAAGAGCACAACAAGCGTTTAGAGGGGTCAACATGTTTCGCAAGAAAGAGTCACAAGAACCGCCAAAGAACCTCAATGGCCGATATATTAAAGTAGATCCAAGTCAAAGAGGTGAGTATGGGCTTCAAACGAGATTTGAAAGCAGCATCTATTATTGGACGAAACTGGAAAGAGAGAGGTCCTGCCTGAGCAGTAGCCCCTGGTTATCATTTGTTACCCTGCTCCCCGGGCGGGGGGGGGGGGTACTTGGTCTACGACCATAAGGGGATATGCTGCTGGAACATCTTAAAAGCACCCTCCTGTCCCAAAGTCAAATTCCTGAAAATGATACCCTGTCCCAGTGCAAAATTTGCTTAAACAATAGTCAATACCACTTCAATACCCTGTCTTTTTTGAGTTTCTTTCAGCAAAATTGTGCGCTGCCATGAAAATTTGTAAGAATTCTATCAGGATATGTGGAAATGTTGCCATCCAAACAATTTAGATCACACTTGGGGTGTGCAAATTCCCACAATGATGTTACGGAGTCAATCGTGAAAAATATGGAGCTTGTCATGTAGCCGACTATTAAAAAATGACTAACAATGATACCCTGTCCTAGAATCCAGAAAAATAATACCCTGTTCAGCACCACGTCCCGCGGTAAGGAAAATATATGGGTACCCCCTGGGACCCTGCGCTGCCTGGACCAATTTCTGTCTGTCAATCATTTTTTTGATGAGTGGTTTGGAATTACTTGAGCCCTCAGATTCAAATGAACTTTTGCAGATTTCGAATGATATATCCAGCCGAAAAATAGGCCACACATCTATGTAGATCTATCCTGGTGGAATAGACAATTGCGCTAAAGATGGCGGTGAGGAAATTTTTTCCAAGACGCATTGCCTTATTTAATCGAATCCTTATCAAATCGTTAAAAATGTGTAATTGGAATGCATTGCATCTTGATAAAAAGTTCCTCACCACCATCTTTGAGGCAATCCTCTATTGGTGTCACCATCCACCAAAGACTAGCCTGCATGCAGTCTCTACTGTCAATGTGGGGTGGAGAGGAGGAGGAAAGAGCGGAAATCTCCCCCAGTATGGAGAGGAGGAGGAAACAGCGGAAATCTCCCCCAGTAGATCTACTGGGGGAGATTTCCGCTCTTTCCTCCTCCTCTCCACCCCGCAGTGACAGTAGAGGCTGCACGCAGGCTACCAAAGACTTACACCAACATCTTTTGTACTCTTTTTGTTTCAATTGTTCAGTGTGGGCCTGCCTGCCGACGATCTTGGCAGAAAGGGGTTCACTTCCAGGCTGGTATGATTCAAAGCCTGTAAATACACAATTATATACATCCCTGCCACCACAAAGGGGTGTTTTTACCAATATTTATTTGATTTTTAATAAAACTGTAATGCATACTATGGTCTCATTTGCATGAGAGATGATTCAAAATTGTTTTTGAAACAAAAGTATAGATCAGAATGAACTAAAATATCTAATCTTATGGATCCTTCCCCGACCATTTACACAATGCCAATATGAGTATGGATTCAAATTGATTGGTGGCATCCCAAAAAAAGAAATGGTTCTGTTACCAAAAGGATGCAACTGTGCTTGTGTGCAAATGCAAGGCCTATCATCAACCATTTGTATCTGTCCTTTGTGTAAACTAAGTTACAACATTTTCTTGTGAAACATAGGGATTTCTAAAGGGGTAACCCATACATTTAAATTCTAACTGTTTATAAAAGAATATTTATGGTCAACAAGCAACACATTGATATTTTCCATAGAATTTTAAAGCCACATCTAAAAATATGATCTCTTTGTTGTTTTTGTCAATGACCTACTGTAGTTCTTGTGCTATCAATCGTTTTCTTTGAGGTGCTTTGATAAGGTTAAAATTGTGGCTTTCTAGCACTATACTGTATATATACTTTACAAGCACAATATTGACCAAAGGAATTGATAAAAATGTTTCAAAAGAGACGACCAGAAGCTCCTCAAGTCAGCATTGCAGAGGATGATAACATAATATGAACTGCAGATATGACATAAAAAAAATAAATAATAATAATAATTAAATATTTTTAGATATCTGCTTTTATACTGTATACTTTTTATGACTTGTAAATATTTTATCCACTATTTTCTTATGTAATATTTGTATTTTAAAGTTTTAAGGTTGGAATTAATTAGCTAATTACTTTTAGCTATCTTTGTATTTTGATCCAAGGATAAAGAAATTTATAATAATAATAAATGATAATGGCGATCTATCGCATTAAAGTACAATATGTTTGCTGAGGAGACCTAGCCTAATGTCAATTCGTATAGCTTCAGTTGGAAGTTTAAAAGTGCCACGGGCCCTGGTTCCTTTCACTTATTGAAAATTAGTTCTTTTTGAGCGTTTTGAGCATTAACAAATAATAATACCGCATTGAAACAAGTTAGCTTTGAACTCGAAACCTCGAACCCTAAATCCGAGATCTAAACCCGAAACTCGAAACCGGACAAAAGCTCGCACGTTTAAGATCTGTTTGAACGTGTTCTACTAAATTAATGCATTTGGCAATTACATTGTCTTGATATTTAGGGAGCAGAGGTGTTGCACAATAGGACCCTTTTATTCACTCACCTACACCTGATATTTTTATGAAAATGTGTGTAGCCATGTTTTATGTCTCTCCCAGGTGGCTATATCGAGTACGGCCGTGTCTACAATCATAACAACAATTCGACAATCGCACCACGTGGTATTTCCGAAGTGGACATCTCTGAATCATACTTCAGCGAAAGGGATGAACAAGAATTGAACCAAAGGAGAATCGATTCAGAGAAATCAAACAAATCAAGTCGCAGAATAATTCCCTTCTTACAGAAAAAGAAAAAAGGCCCATCTCAAAGTGCTGCACAGTTGCAACGAGGCCCTAATGTTGACGTCATGGGATATAATGATAATGACGAAAATGATAATGATGATGGAATAAGTGACATCACAACGTATGCTGAAGGGATGCCCGTCGTTTATGAAGGGCATAAGAAAACTAACACAGCTACAACAACTGCAAGCCAGCCACCGCCAAGGCTAGACTTAGATCATTACGCAGAAGAAGCGCAGATTTACGAGAGAATGAATTACATTATTGAAAATTATCGCCCACCTCCTCCTTATCCTGGTGATTCAAAATTCGATAATGGAGGCAAATCCATGATTCAACAATTATTGCAAGAAAAAGCGAATGTACAGATGCGAGACACAGCTAGCATGATTAACTATTGCCAAGTTGACGCCCCTAAAGGATTATCAATGGAAGATCTCACGAAAATAATGCACACTTTTGCCGAGGAAGCTAGCGAAACACGGCCAATTAATTCGCCATATGTCGATAAAGCGATTGAAAGTAATAACACTGCTCTTAGTCAGAATCTGAATGCTACGTCAGTCAGATCAAGAATCACGAAACCGCCACCAGTGAACATCCACAAAGATGACAAATTGGTAATGCGAACCCTACGTAGCCCGCGGTCTCCCGAGCCCGACAGATCAAATCCAGTAACCCCTGATGAGTTATTTGAATTTCGAAAGCAACTTTACCAAGAAGCAGCTCTGAGATCGCCTCAAGCGATTTGTGAGTTATATCCTAGAGATTATGATGCCGATTATGATCATGACTCTACAAGCGAAAATGTGCCAGAATCGACGAGAAGTGTGCCAGAAAATGTTCCAAATAGTACCAGCAAGGTCCCAGATGAACCCACAGAGTGTATTGTCGCAGATGGTGGTAGCCCAAGACAGAATTATATTGTTGATGTTATGCCCAGTAACTCAGCCAATGAATTCATGCGAGCAAGGCCTCCAGATGCATCTGCGCAACCACCAGGTTTGTTGCTTCAAGTTGTTCTACCAACCTCGTTCCCAAGGGTATTTGTTGTTTTCAACAGGAGGCTATTACGGAAAACCTTCATTGTCACTGGGTACGAGGTTGGTTGTTCTACTTCAGCGAATATTTTCCCTTGTTATTCTGCCAGCAGCCAAAAGATTTTGAACCGTAAATCTATTTTTGCTAACTGCCGATATTTGATGATAACAGTTTGAAAATTTAACTTTTGAGCTCTTGTTTGAAAAATAGTTATTCTGGCCCAAAGTGCTCCTGTTTCCACTTTTATTCTCACATTTAGTTTGTGCGCAACAATTGTGACATATGTATGTCATCAACTGCTAAAACTGGCAATGAAAAACAATGGAAAAATTAAATGATTTCGTAAAGTAAAATTGAAGTCATCGTTTTCATAGAGCACACCTCTTATAAGTACATATATTGTCAGAAGCGCTTTGCAATTTCATTTCTTGCAGGGTATCATAAAGGGACAATTTCCTGCGACCGCCCAAGTCGCATGGTCGGCTGGGTTTCATGCCTCATTTTATGCCTACCAGGCGTTTCCTGCTTAACTTCGATGATTAAATGATGTCAAGTCGTAGGATGGTAAGGTATAGAGGGTTCAGGTTTCGCGGCAATCCCAGTTGTAAATACCATTCCTTCTATTAGGTATAATAGTCTACATAAATGGTACCATGCCTCATAGTTGAACGATGTTCTTGTTTTTGCAGTGTATCGTGAGCACCCAGCGAGAGATTATGATGTTCCTGCAAGGTAAGATATTTTCTGTTAGTTCGTAATGGTTCGTAACAGACTAACGTGTGTAACGTATGTGACGTATGTAACGTATGTTCGTTCGTATGTTCGTAACATATATTCGTAACGTATGTTCGTAACGTATGTGAAACAGACGTAACGACCAATCTTTTATTTATCTTCCGGATTCCATATCCTAATTTCTATGTACCAGACGAGTAAAAAAAAGTTGAATTGTTTGGTGGACTGTGGAATAAAATGTACGTTTAGCCGATATTTAAAATCAAGGTCAATAGAGGGAGGATTGGTCTATTGATCAAGGTCAATAGAGGGAGGATTGGTCTATTGACCTTGTTAGAATTTAAATTTAAATCTGTCAGCCAAAGGCTAACTTAAACGTGAACATTTTGTTTGGTAAAAGCACTCATCTTATGAGGCCGAGAAATTAGAAAAATACTTGAAAGGGGTTTGCATGGGAATGAGAATGTGTCCTAATTTGTCACAATACTCTTTGCTTTTTGTAATGTATCATCTCATAATCCTAGAGAATAAAAAACTTTCTCTTTCATTTCAGTTCGCAATACAACATTGATTTAGATGATCTTCGTGTACAGCCACCAAATACGACTATTGACCATCGTTATGAAAAATCTGAGACGTATGTTCCACCAAGCCCATACATGTATGCAGGTGAGAAAGTCTACTGTTATTCTTGATATGATAGCTTTGTTAATTAGCTTCAATCTCTTAAAAAATGTGTTGGACCCCTGTTGAAAAAATCGAATTTTTGCCCCCCTCCCCCTGTTTCAATGTTGATTGCATTGCAAAGAGGTGTGCTTCATGCCTATCCATCAAATGAATGATTCACCAAAGCAAACAACATTGATATGGGGGGGGGGGGACAATATTTCCGTAGAACTTAGATTTTCGTAGGGGCCCAACACTTTTGTAAGAGATTGTTGTTATATTGAAGACCCATTATCGCCCAGAGTCCTTTGCGGGCACACTGCAATTTCAGACTGTCTGAAAAACAAATTTGACATAAGCGGCAACCATCGATTGACACTGCAGTAGTTGGACCGATAGAAAAGTCTTACACTCGTTGGAATATTCTATCAGCTGGTTTCCGTCTTGTTCCTCATAGGCCAAATTTGATCTTCAGACAGTCTTCCACTAGTCCATGCTACCATTTACGACAACCAATCTTTTTTCAGATTCCTGATGCAAGCCTCTTGGCTCAGATTCTACTTAGTTAAAGTTACTGAAGCAATTCAATTTTGTTTTCCAAATAACAGTTATGACCATTTCAGGTTCTGCTTTATTTTGACGGCAGCTTAAATTCAGCCTCTTTTTAAAAATTTCCTGCAGCCTAATAAGTTTTGCTAAAATTTCCTGGGAAAGGCGTTCCCCTGTTCCCACACATTGTCGACCTCTGTAATTAACTAGGAAGACACGATCTATCATATAAAAATTTTATTTTCAATTCATGGTTTCCTACAGCCCGTGCCTTGAGGTATAACTGTCTTGTTATTATTATGTTGACTGTTCCTGTAAATAGGAGGTTCCTTCACATGCTGGCAATTGGCTTACGTAAGCACCGTGATGCAATGCACTCCGTTGTGGAATGAACAGTTGATTCTTTTGATAGTGCACTTCATCGCAAAAATCATTCACTGTCATTATTTTCAATAATTTTTTGTTGATATTTTTCGTCTTAGAAATACCAGAGTGGCTTCAGGTATATGCTAAAGCATCACCAGATTTGGACCAATATCTCAAGGTACAGTTTAAAGTGTAATCATTCTTCTTTTCACTCAGTTCGAACTGTCTGTGAATATCGATATCGAACTCCCTCTCCGAAAGGGGCTCCGTCGCCAAACTGTAAGCAAATCCGTAAACATCACACCTGTCTATTGTTCTCCACTATTTCCTGCAGTTTGTTTGGTGGCTTCTTCACCCAAGCCACCAAAAAGTGCTCGTTAAAAAACCACTCATATCCAAGCAATTTTAAAAGATATGAATGTTTGGTTTTTTCCTCTGTATAGTACAAAGATTTATCTTCAAAATGACACTTTCGTTTCGAAAAACCAGGTAAACGTCTGTGTGATATTGCCCATCAAAAATTTTAAAATCACCATTTCGACCGAATTTTAGAGACTGATTCCCTTGGATGCCTTCATTTGGGCAGAAGTATTTTACAAACGTACCGGCTGAATTTATCTGCTGACTTTCGGCACAATGAAATTTTGTAAATATTAGCAAGTTGCGGGAAAATAGCTGATAAAATAAGTAAGAGCTGTTGTAGCCTGCGTGCAGCCTGCGTGCAGCCTGCGTGCAGCCGCAACTTTGGGATTGTTGAAGCTGCACGCAGGCTAGAGCTGTTGCAATTTGGCCATTCCAGTGTTGCTATCATTTTGTATGAATTATGTTTTCTTTTCATGGTGCTAATTAGAGAAATCATAACCAAAGGAAATTTACATTGATCGTACTCTTGAATTATTGCTTACATTTTACATAATACTTTATTACCTGAATGACGTTTCAAAAACGAGGCAATACAAGAATCCCGCCAATCCCTTGGCTAATCGCACATTTCCCGCGGTTTTCCCATAACCTTGTATAATACGATGCAAGGACGCATTTTTGTCACCACAGCAACTGATTTAGGCCTATGAGATTTACAATAAACTTGGGTGACATAACAATAACAAAATGCGTTTGACCAAATGATATAAGTGAAAATTAGAAGCTATCAGGTAGTAAAACTCATACTAACCAGTCTTGTAATTGTACAGGAAAATATAAAGCCCTCGGTTTTATTGCACAGACCTCGCAAGCTCGGTCTGTACTTTTAAGACCTCAGGCTTTATATTTCTTGTACAACACAAAACCGGTTTGGTATGCGCATAGTACAACACAAAACCGGTTGGTATGCGAATAGTACAGTAAAAACCCGCACATAAGAACCTAAGATTTTGAACTCAGCCTGTTTAGGTTCGTATGCAATGAGGCACATCCAGTAATCAGGGTGTAGGTTCTTAATGTAGGGAAATATGTGAATCTAAATCTTATTTGCACTCTTGGCCCTATCCATTTCGACCCAATCTTACCCAGTTTACCCATGCAGGCCCTGCCTGTCACACTTCTGTAAGTAATGGTTTGGAGTTCATGAAGGAGGTCGATTGGCAAAAATTTTGCTTTTATTTCCCAATGAATGAATGAAACCCTTTATTGAGAACCTAGTTAAGATATCAGCCTGAAATGGTTCTTGTTCATTGGGTACAAAATATATTATTTCAGGCTGTAGGTTCTTAATAGATGAAGGTTCTTATGTGCGGGTTTTTACTGTATTCGAGGTCTCCATGTATCATCTTATCTAATTTGTAGTGGGAAATGTTTCGCCTTCCGGAGCTGGATTGTTGGCAAACAATGCTCAAACGACTTTATATGAAAGAATTGGAGCAGATTGTTCTTTGGTTTGAAGAGTATCGACAATCGATGCACAAAGAGATAGACAAAAGAGAAAGAGACTTGGGTATCAGAAGGATGCCAATTATTGACCCAAGAATGAAGAAGACAGATGTCTAATTAACCGGAGGTTTGCACCACTTTATTTATGCCAGTTTTATTTAAGTTATGCCAAATCAAACCACGAGTGACAGATGACTTAACAAATATCCAAAAAAATCAAGGGGGTGTTTCAAATTCATTTTTTACTGTGGCTTTATTTAGAAGAGGTCATAGATAATCTTTATCCGTGAATGGGTATTCTTGTTAGGAATTGGAAGTAAGCGTATTGCATTTTCGGACAACCATTTCGTATTCAGTGTTCAATAGTGCAATAGCTATTTATTTTTGTAAAGTGTGTGTCTTGAAGATAAATATTTTTTGTGGAGGGTTTTGGGAGCGTTTTTCAGATATAACTATAACTAGACGTGTAATTTTTAAAAGCAAACTCTGTCATTCACTAGACTGATTGCAGTTCGTTATAAATTTCGCTCGTTTTTCATACTTTTGATCTGAACCTTTTCGCTCAACCTGTTTGAGCGAGCAATTCAATTCAATAGAAAAGTGATGATAAGGATTCATGAAAAACATGTAAGTGACAATCAACTACATATGATTTCATGCGCCCCAGAAGAAGCAGAGCTTATCGAGTCTGGGGCGCTTACAAACAAAACAGAACGTTTGATTATACAATATGAGGTTAGCAAACATTATATAATATATAATATATACAATATATAATAACTACTCGTGAAACACATGAGCATACGGGAAGAAAAAATCTAGGGGGCTGCCCAACACAAAGTCCATTGTTTACCATAATTTTTGCCCCACTGATGGCATTTTTTGCCCGATTAGGGCTCATTTTCGATAATTTTTCTAAAGTTAGGGGGCGCCCTCCGCCTCGTACGTTTATGGTGAAACGTCACTTACAAACTAAGTATTAAGAGCTATAACCGTTGTAGGTCCCAGGTTGTGGAAGTAGGAAGTAGGTAACGCAGTTCAGTTCAATAAATAGGTAGGTAACAAGCTTTCGTAATTGCGAGCGAAAGCTGGAACGAATTGTAATAATTCTAGTGATTCACTTTAACTTACAAGATGCTTTCTAATTGACTGGAAGAATTCCTCGGGATGTTTGGTGGTAAATTTCGATCGGATCCTCCATCGTGAGACACCTAATAATAACTAAAAGCTTCCTACGATAAAGCCCTACTTTATTAAAGATATCAAGGGCCTATTATCATGAATTATGTATCTCCTCATTGATGGACCAACACATTCGGACCATTTCGTATTTTCACACTGTCTGACAGTTAAATATGGCCTAAGTGCAAAATATTGGTCTACACTGTAGCAGTTGAACTGGCAAGAACATTTTCACTTTGGTTGACTTTTCTACTGGGTGCCCCATAAAGGTACTCCCATTTGAAAAATCACCAAAATTTGATGTAGAAATTAGCAAATGTAGCTCTTTTAGGGCTACCTGGTTTTGAATCATACTGCAAAAAAGCACTGATGATTGCCAGATCAATTTCTTTGTGTATGTAAAACTTTTAGTTTGGTCATAAATGACAGAAATAAATGCGCACTATCATTAGAGACTTCAATGATGAAAGCAAATCTGCTCAAAATAACGTTTTTCAACATGTAATTTATCTACCTTGCTGTATCAAAAGCAAGCATTTTATAGTCTGTGAATATTGATGGGTCTTTGACAAAGCAATTTGAAAAGAAAATTTTATCAAAGGTTTGATAATCAATTTTTGGTGATTTTTTAAACAGGACTACTTTTTTGGGACACCCAGCTCAACTACTACTGCAGTGTGGATCCATATTTCCACTTAGGCCAAATTCGATTTTCAGACAGTCTGGAATAAATTGCAGCATAACTGCAAAGGATCCTGGGTGATAATGGCTCTTTAATTTCAAATATGTTTCGTATGAATACTCGTTAAATTATTTGAAGATTAGCGCCATTAGGACAGGCATCTTGACATGTTTCTTACTTTAATGTTACAAGAGGTATACTAAAACAGGAGGAAGCCAAACATTGAGGGATGATTTGTTAAAAGGCAGAAGAAAAACGCAATGAAGATATTGTGCCGCTTCTCCTTTCCTCCCATGATGTCCATTTGAAATGAACTAAAGTCTGTCTCAAATTTGATGCGCGTGAGATTTGCGATTACTCATTCAAAACACTGGAATTGTTTTTATTCGCAGCATTTTCACGTGATATCTAATTTAATACAGAATGATGACAGGGTTTGGTAATGGTTAATGTAAATACACTTTTAGATTATATCAAAATCACTAATTTATAGATAACATAACAAATTGCTAGATTAATACTGTAAGATTTAGGGAAGGAGATTTGATGCAGAGTTTTTGCTCTCGACTGAAAACTGTTCAACTTATTAAATGTCTGAAAAATTGAATATTTTGCGTTTTTCAGAACGAAAAGCCATTCAAATCTACTTTCCTAAATGGTAAACTGTATGTTGATATATTTTGATGACAGAGACAGGAATCACTAACTTTATGATATAATCAAATTCGAACACTATTGTACATCGTCAGTCTGTGTGATTGATCATAGCAATCACAAAATTGCATAGTCATGATTTAAAGTATAATCAAGATGGCACGCATCAAAAAGATACCGTGGAAAGATTTAAATATTTTTTACCAATTGTATATTTTCCTAGCCTGCGTGCAGGAGGAACCTAACTTCTCTTCAGGGAATCAGTAGAGTCTGCACGCAGGCCAATATTTTCCCCCTACAAGACACATTGATGACACCATACCTGGAAAGATTTTCGACAGAGAGTTGGTACTTTTCTAAAGAAAAAAGTGGTGCATTATTTGAGGAGACTTTGCGGGAACATAGTATCATTCTTACAGAGGAAATTCCAATTATTGTTCCCTTGATTTATCCCCACATTTCTGCTAGAACAGAAAGCAGAAAAGCCCCCCCCCCCCCCCATTTCTTTGTTCCTTTCCAAACTTTGTGATAGCTCTCCAGGAATAATAGGTGCAAGGAAAATTCAAAGAGCACATTTCAGCCTAGGAGTTTGGTCTGCCTTGTGGACTTCTTTTCTGGCATGCAGCTGTGCCTTTGTAAAATATTTGCCTTCATTCTCAGAAACATTGTCAGAAAAGATTGTGTCGGAGCTCGATTTGCAATCCCTGATTGGAGTCAACTCTACCTAATGAGCTAAATATCAATTTTACTTCCTTCCTGTGTATCATTTTGATGCAGCACGTATGCTAATGTAAATCCAATGTATAATATAACTAATAACGTATGGTTAAGTATTTTGAAGTCGGAATTTTTTGATAAAAAATTCATATTTTGTATGGAAAAAACAGGCGTGAGAAATGAAGTAATTGCAACTAATGTTTTTCTTGCTTGACTTCCATAGGCAAATTAATAGCCTCTTGTTGAGGGGAACTTTTTCGAAATGAACTTTCCATGTTTGGAGCGATTGCATAATCACATAGGTAAGACAAGTTCATAAAGTATTCTGGTTTCTTTTGTGTTGGACGTTGTTATCTAATAGAGGCGATCAGTCTACTTTATAAAGTTGTTATCTATGTGTTCACTGAAAAAATTCCCTCTCCAAACCAACTTGTTGTTAGAAGTCGCTTTACGTTTCAGGGAGAGGAATTTCTTGAAGGTAGATAAAACTTATAAACATTTCGTTTACAATAAAGGTGTCCGCAATGCTCCATGGTTGTTCCAAGACTTCTGACAAGGAGCATTGGTTCGGTATTTGGAAAAGCGACGAACTTATCCGTTTGAAAACAGGATTTACGATTTCGTGGAGGGGCCCAATCCAATGCGTGGTGTGAATAGATGATTACGCTAAAGATGGCAGCAAGGAACTTTTACCAAGATGCATTGCGTTCTAATCACGATTCTTTAACGATTCCAACCTCGTTCCCAAGGGTATCTGTTGTTTTCAATAGGAGGCTAGACCTCAACAGATACCCTTGGGACCGGTTTACAAATTTTGTAAATTTTTGATCGGAATAATTAGCATAATTTGGCAGACAGCGGGTCCTTTCGAATCCCATATTCGACAATTTCGAAATGTAGATTCCATGGTTCGAACAGCACTCATTGTATCCAGAGCCATTCGAATGTTCTTTATTTCGACCGAACGCCAGGTTTTGAAGGCGAGAAACTTCTTTTGTTTCGAAAAGAGCCAATCAAATAGCAGAATAGCCTAACAGGCTCCAGGGTCAATGTAGGCGTTGAAGTTTACGGAAAACCTTCATTGTCACTGGGTACGAGGTTGTAACGATTCTATAGGAATTCGATTAAAGAACGCAGTGCATCTTGGTAAAAAGTTCATCGCCGCCATCTTTAGCGTAATGGTCTATTACTGTATTTCTTTGAAGTCGCTAACAGTGGTTCTTCGGCTAAAGCTAAAATAATGAAGAATCTCTGAGATTGAGTTGTTTTTTTTCAAAGAAAGTTCGTGATTAAGTTAAAAGTGGGTTTGAATTAAGTATAAAGGTCCAATTTGGAAAGAAGAACTCGGGGTCGAATTCGAACATTCACAATGCATCTTGGGAGAATCAAACTTCTGAAGAACCAATAAGATTTCGTGGAAGCGATTTACTTCCGAGTCGAAGGTCACTTTCGAAATGTGCATGGCGGACAGAATAGTTCACTTATGCTTGCAGCCTTGATCTAAACTTGCACGGCTGCATTTACGCAACCAAGACAAGAAATTATTGGCAAATGAAGCTAACTTATTATTGAAATGGTGTGAGATTTAATTTTGTTGAGGTATTGACTGGTAAAAGTATTTTACAAGCGAGAAATTGACTCAACAACTTATGGCCTAATGTGGCCTAATTAAAAAATAAGTCAAGTTTTGGGCCTAACGCGAAACGAGCATGTCTGTCTTGTGGCATTGTGCGTTGTTTGTCGTTCCGATAGCAGTTTGCATATCATTCTGTGGTGTGTACAAGGTACTCCACCAGGTACAACTTGCATTAAACGAAAATGATTTAATAGCATCGATGGACAAGAAGACTTTGAGGCTGTTCAAGAATTTTGACCAGGATTCTGATGGCTATCTGGATATTTTGGAGTTTGATGCAGTGTTGAATCATGTCAAGAAAGATGGACTGAAAGTTTTGAAGTCAGGAGGAGAGTTGGTAGGGGGAGATACTTTGATGTCACAAACCTCTGATTTGCCTTCTCTGAGCTCATCAGTCAGGAGGTAGCAAACTGCAAAATGTCTCCTTTCTTATCAGAAGAAAAGAGCATAGCTTCCAAATCTTTAAGTCGGCGTAAAAAGGTGGGTGTAAAATTCTGTGATCTATTTCTTCGGACTGAGTGGCTTGAAACAAACTTTAGTCACTTATCTTTAATTCTACCGTTGGACTTTTCAAAATTTTTGAATATTTTTCAAAATTTTGGCATATCTTACATTTCAATTCATTTGAGGGTGTGATGTCATCAAATTTCTAGATCATAAACCAGAAAAGTGACAGACTTTTGCTTGATACCATATTGTAGACATCCATAAACTATGAATTTCTTCGAAATTATTTCATGTTGCTTCAAACAATTTAGAAATTACGATGGTTTTAAGTTTTTTTGAAAATTTTTCTTGAATTCTTGTAAAAGTAAAGAGACATTTTAATTCTGAAAATATTGAAGATTTCAGAAAAGTCCAACGGTAGAATTATAGAGAACAAGCCAAAGTTTCTTTGAAATCTTTCAGTTCAAAGAAATAGGTCACTCAATTTTACACCAGCCTTTTTAAAGATTTGGAACCTATGCTGAAGAAAAGAATGCAAATGCTTTAGAAGATTACTTAGAAGATGTTGGTCCCAGAAACAAAATTTTGCCATTACACATTTGAATGATCCTTTATTCTAAGACTACGTTCACATGATGCTGGCACAATTTTAAAATGGTGAATAGATTAAATTATAGTTAACAAACTGGGAAATGGGCGCACAAACCATTTAAGAATGGATTAGCCTTGTTTAAGCATGAAAAAATTCTGTTTTTGATTGTTCACATGATGCTGTTTTCAAAATGTTTAGGTTAAGAGTTCCATTGTCAAGATCTACCATTTTGAAAATCTGCAAGCAAAACTGTGCCAATTTCACATGAATCTATCACATCTTCCGTCCGTCACATCTATCCCTCACATTTTTCACGATTTGCAAATTGTCCTGGTATCATGTGTGCAGTTGAAGACTCTCAACATTATATTATAATGTGGACATGCAAAACAGTGGTGGACACCAGGGGAGCAAGGAGATGTTGTGCCTTAGATCTTATGATCTTTTGTTTAAAAATAGAAGCATGTAACAATGCATTATATCCAAAACAATATCATCTCCCCCCCCCCCAATATGTTTTTAAATGTGCACCACTGATGTAAAAGTGCTTATTCATGGGTCAAAAGTGCAAAATTTTATCAGCTTTTATCAGTGGCGGCGCCAGCCTTAAAAAAGTGGAGGGGATGAAGGTAAAAGGGGGGTCTGGGGAAAATTTTTCAGGACCACGCCCTTTTTATACTCAGGAAACGCCCTTTTTGCCATCAGGAAACACCCTCCTTTGTCTATCAAACTCTAAAGATACCTACCTAACCCCTCCTAAGACATTTTCTCAACGGATTTAAACGAATCAAAAAGTGACCTCAGTGAAAAGTGGGCCCCATTCCCCCCCCCCCCCCCACCGTGGCTCCGCCACTGGCTTTTATCATGAACAGTCATGTTTATAGAAAAAACATCAGTAATAGTCCAAACATTTTATAAGATCAATTTTCTCTTATTTATAAATTTCTTCTGAGACCTTACTAGCGAATCATTATTAATCATGTTGACAGGTTGATTCAAAATTGATAAAAGAAAGATTGCTGAACATGACAGTACCACCTGATGAAGAATATGTGACAATCACTGCACAATTCAGGCCACTTGATTTGGAGACAATGACCAAAATTAAACACAGTGTGGAAGGGGTACATAACACTTTTGTATGCTTTTTTATTTTCAATCCCTTAAAGACATATTTTTACACAATGTAACATGGTACAACTGACCATAGACCTTTTACTGTAGCTATTCTGAAAAAAATCAGAATCAAAATGATATTTTGCTACATTTTGTGGAATTTTCCAATGTGCACAATGCTGATAGAAGCTCTAACACCACTTGATTGAACGTCGCATATAAAAATAGTGCTAGATCCAGACTCTTTTATAGAATAGCTAAAAGGATTTTATTGTAAACTTTAGTGGTAATTTGAATCAATCTACGAAGAAACTTGATTGGGAAATTTTTTATCTATTTACAAAAAGAGCCTTACAGTATGTCAAGAATTGACTTTTTGCATTTTTTACCAAATTCTCAAATGTACACACATTAAAAGTTCCACAGATTGAAATAATATTTGAATCCTTGATTCAGGTTATAGCTGTATTGTGAACAACAATTTATTCATTTTATTTTAGATAGATCCAATGGGTGACGTTCATGTGAAAGGTTTGAAAGGCTGGACCAAACCATTTATTGAAGAGCTAAACTTTACAAGCCAGGATTTAAAGGTTTTCCTGCCTGCCTCAAAAGTAACTGTTGGAGATGTTTGGGATATTATCACTCCTATAACTTCTAGATATGGTAGGCAGTCTTTTCTGTGGTGGATTGATGTTTGAAGTTTGATGAAAGTCTCATTATTTGTATTTTGATATACATTAAAGGAATTTTGAAATGATGAGCCACAAAGGTATATACTGTATACTGCATCAGGTATTTTTGATACCACTACTGTATATCCTATAATGTACACCAGAGCAGTTCTGTGCACCAGACTAGAGAGACGATCGCAACATAGTTTTGTAAACAACAGGTCATAGATTTTTTCTGAAAAGCCGAGTGGAACTAAGTTACTCATTTTTGGCTTTTGTTTAAATGTTGATTTTTTGTTGCAGAACGAGGTCTGGGACATAACAGGATGCAGCCTGAAGAACCTTTATCAGAACAAGAAAGGACCTTGACAAAATTGCTGACAATGTTTTGCCCAAACCCATTTATTTTCAATAGATTTGCACCACAAGGTTCAATGGCAGTTCTGAAGGGAGCAGCTGAAAATTACTTGGATATTGTTTTCAGGTGAAAAATGTTCACAAAGATTTTGTTGTTGCTGTAAATATAGAAGAGTATTTTATCAAAGTGATAAGTTAGTATATGATGACTTAAGCATCCCCTTTTTCCAAAACATACCAAAAGAGGAAGATGACATATATGTCTTCTATTAAGACTTGTCATCATCTCTCCCGATCATGGTATGGTCTTATAAACCATGTTTTATACTGAAAACAAACTACAGTTTTGTATATTTTTTTTCTTATGTTTTTCTTGTACCAGCACCTCTAAGGGGACCATTATGGAATTAAGGTCATCTTGACCTTATCCCTGCCACTGTAATTAGGGGTGTTTTTCCTTTACGTTTTTAACATTATATATTGTATTGTATCTATTTTATATTATATAACTTGTAAATACTTGTAATTGTGGCAAATGATACATACATACATACATAGCAAAGAATTTTGGAACTTAACACACAAAATCATCTGAAGTAGTTATTTTTACTTTATCTTTTGAAGGTGTGTTGCTTGGAGTTAAAGGTTATTTTTATAAGGTTTGAAAAAGGAAGCCAGCATTGACAATACTGAATGTATTGCAAGCATGTTATACCGGTTGAGTAAAAAAGAATCCCTGTTTGAAAGGCCATGGCTCCCGGGATATCAAGACGATGATCTCGGCAAATGCATAGCATAAAATTAGACATGTTCAAATCTACTTTAAAATTTACCTGACTGAAATCGGCCGCTCCGTTCTGAAATTATGAGGAATTTTATTGAGAAAGCTCACGACCAAGCTCTGTACGCGTTGGCACGTGCTATCATCTTGGGAGGATGAAAAGTTTCCCCCCTTGTGTGAATAACTTTTTCAGGGGGATCCGTTCTCCCAAGAGGACAAAATACAAGAATACATGCGATCATTTTTAGGAGAAGGAAAACCAAGGAAATTTTGCTCATCGTTTTACTTGTTTTTGCAGATGTTTGGAAAGGCTTTCTGTAGAAAATCGGAGAAAATCTCCAATATCTACGGAAAGGAATGGCCGATTAAAGCCAGGCGTATTACTAAGCTATTTGAAAATATTGGCGATAAAACGAGACAACTTCCAGTATTATTGCTTTGATCTTCAGGGAGAAGTGGCCTTTCAAATGGGGATTGTTGTTATTGGCTCACTCGGTATAAACATATGTGATTCAATGGTTTATTCCCGGTTTGTCGCAAAGTTACTTGCTTTAATAGGCCAATGAAAATGTATCCATGCTGCATCCAATCGATAAAAACAGACTCCCACAGAAAACTCAACTGTTTTATCTTTCCTCTCATTTTGAGTAATATGATATTGCAGTTTCATGATGTAAAACAGGAAGTGTTTCTGTTGGTCTGTCGAGAAACGAACTGAAACTGAACAAAAGGGTACAACCGATTAGACAAAGACAAAAATAATTTATCAAATTTTTCAATGATCCCCTAGACATTGGAGTATCATCAATTTTTGTTTATGTTTTCAGGGTGCATGCTGAATTTCAAATAAATGAACCACCAAACTATCCTTTTTGGTTCACTCCAGCACAATTTACGGGAAGAATAATCATTGCCAAAAATGCGACACATATCTTACATTTTGAAATGTTTGTGCCAAATGATAAAAAGCTCAACGTTGGTGAGTACACTATTAATGAAGTGCTATATTACATATTCGAATGTACTATGAACAAACGATAGACCTTTTAGCTATTCTACAAAAAAGCCTGGATCGAGCGTTATCTTTATGCATTTTTATACGCGAAGTTCAATCGAGTGGCATTAGAGCTTCTATCAGTATTGTGCACATACGAAAATTCTTAAAAAAAATGTAGCAAAATATCGTTCGATTCGGAGCCTTTTCACATGTCCACCTCACTTTTCTCAGGTCGGTATTATTCTTAAGCAAACCTATGTAAAAACCTTGTGGTATACCTTCTGGCATTCAATTGTATCCCTTGTCCACCCCAATTTTTCAGGGCTGGCGCCGCCCCTGCACCTGGTATAGACATCAAAAGACCATCAAATAAAAATATTTGGGGTTGCTTTGAAGCTGTTAAGGGCCTTCTTTTCTTTTGTAATTTCTCGAAATCTGTGTTGCGTAAATTTGTTGAGATCATTCTTCTCCAACAGATATGGAATGGATTACGGGCAAGAAGAAAGAAAAGGGTAAGAAATATGGTTGAATTTTAATTCTATTGAGTTTCAGTAACATATATCAAAAAATGTTTCAGCATCCAGGATTTCCCAGAAAGAGTGCAAGATTTTTGCAAGAATAAAAAGATTCTTGGAATTAAAAGCGATTGTTACCGAAAATTTATGATAATTCGTTTCGTATTAGATTATTTTATTTTGGGATTTTTCCAAGGTTGCAGGGTAATTTAAGATCATTTAGTTTAGTATTTGTTAATTCTGCTATTTTCTTTAAATCTCCAAGAAACGGGATTTTAAAGAGCAAAAGCTGCAAAATGCTTGCCTTCATCATCATCATCATCGTCATCATTGCTTTATTTATGTAGCAGGCAAAAGCAAAAAAATAACTAAAATTATGAATCTTTATTCGTGATGATACAAGATCCTTCTGAATATTATGATCACTTTCCTCTCCGCATTTGTTGATGTTCCCATCTTATTTCTTCTTTAGATCCATCAGGTGACCCATGGGAAATGGAAGTCGACATAGGTGAGAACATTTACACTTTCTTATTTTCATACATCAAAATCAATTGCTTTGGTAATATCCCTACTTAATTCTGAAAAAGTAGATTACGCAGAGACGAAAATGTATTTTCCAATCAAACAGAAAAATCTTTCAAGCAGCAGGTTTTGTATTATTCGATAATTTCATATCTTCCTGTCAATAACCATAATTTCAAACACAATTACACATTTCATGTTGTTTCTCAAAATTTTCACTGCCCTTCGGCGGCCTCTCCAGTGAGAATGTTTGAATCTTGTGAACTTTGCATTCTTGCACTGTTTTCATAGAGTTTATGTTCGAAAAATTGATCATTTCGAATTCCCCATGGCTATTCGCTAATTAAAACCAACATCTCTCAAAAATCTGCCAATCCGGACAATAGTTATATATATAGCTATAGTTCACAGTTATAATAGTAAAAATAGTGATAATTTGCTGGGCAGTTTGAATATTGTTTTCAGAGATCTTTCCGTTTCTCTTGCAGGCTATTTACCTGAAATGTCACTTCAAGTGGACGGGCCTAGCCGAAAAGCTGGTCAAGAACTGAAATCGAAAACTGAGATCGTATGGGACAATGAAATATCAGTAACTGAAGCAAAGAGGATACTGCAACGAAAGTTTTATCCTTTCCAAGAGGTGAGAGCTCTATAAAAATTGAAATATCCTCGTTGAATGAAACAAAAAAATACAAAAATAATCATTTGTTACAACTATAGCGTTGATCTTTTAAAAACCAACTTCGGAATTATCTAAATCCTGCTTTTCGTGGTTCCAAAGACACAATGCGTGGAAGTGGATTCTTCTCTGCCGAAGGCGCTGTGGTTGGCCTTTTAGGTATTTTACAAAAGAGCCTGGATCGAGCGTTATTTTTATATACTTTTGTACACGATGTTCGATCGAATGGCGTTAGAGCTTCTACCACTATTGCGCACCTTCGAAAATTCCACAAAATGTAACAAAATTTTGCTCGATTTTGATTCTTTACAGAATAACTAAAAGGTCTATTTAACAAAGCCGCTTTTGTAAACGCGTGATTGAGAAAATATTTATTGTCTTTCTCAAATTAGATATCACGTGAAAATGCCTGCGAATAATAACAGTTGAAGTGTTTTGCACAATGACTTTTGCGTTATCGCGAATCTCACCTGAGACAGACTTCGGTTTGTCGTTGATTTTCGAGCGGGCGGAATTTTGCATAATAAAAGGTCACTCATCCATAACTTTCTATTAAATGTCAGAACGACACTTTCTCTCGTAACCAACAGAATTCCTGCCCGAGCGGAAAGTTCCACTGACTGGAAACTAGCCTTTAGAGCACAACAAAGCCAAAAGATCTGGAAATCACGTGTCAAAGATAGAAGTTCATAAATCGGCTGAATTTTTGGATGTTAACTTATTGAGTTTTAGCCTGGGACATGCTTACCAGTTGATAAAGGACGATGCAGACCTAAATATCTTGTGTGTGAGGTTTCTTCGTACACCGTCATTATCATTTCAAGATCATGCTAAGTCTTTTCCCAATCAATACCATTTCCTTGACGTGTATTTCATCTTCCCAACAGATTGAGTATCTTCCATTTAACCAAACCTATGAAAGAGCTGAAAAAGAAAACAAATTGGTACATCAAATCTTACTTTGGGGAGCATTAGATGACCAATCTTGCTGAGGTAAATCAAATTATTCCAATATTAAGCAAAATTCGATTCATTCAAATCCATCCAGTATTTTAGGTGCTACGATTTGTCAAACGTCTGATTCCCCTTTGGTGCACTCTGTACGAGTCATAAATCACAAGACAGTCGCCGATTGATTGATTGATTGATTGATTAATTAATTAATTGATTCATTGATTCATTGATTCATTGATTCATTGATTGATTCATTGATTGATTGATTGATTAATTAATTAATTGATTGATTTCATATATTTAGGGAGGGTAACCCTTCAGCAAGTGCTTATTTTCAAGGGGTCCTTCATCTACGATACTATGCAATAATAGTAATAGAATACAGAGAGAAAAACCTAATTACATGGGAGGTCTAATTAATCTATTGGAAAAAATAAAGCCTGATGTTAGCGTTGTTTGACTTCTTCGTTATCCTAATTTCTTCTTTTAATCGCAGGTTCCGGGCGAACTCTTCGAGAAGGTCCGCTAGAGAGTTCGCCCATTATGAAGCTGTTGAAAAAGCACTTCGTCAATTCATGGTCGTTGGTGGCAGAAGTTGAGGTAGGCACAGAATTTCTTGTAAAATTGATATTTTAAGGTTTTGTAACCTGTGATACACTTAACGAATAATATGCTTTTTAGCCATTCTACAAAAGAGCCTGGATCGAGCCATACTTTCATACATTTTCATACGTAATGTTTGATTGACGAGTGGCGTTAGAGCTTCTATCAATATTTTTCACATCCAAAAATTCAGAAAAATGTATCAAATCAAAATATCGTTCGATTCAGATTCTTTTCAGAATAGCTAAAAGTTTATGGTTTTATTAACCCACGATTTCTTCAAAAATCTTAGGAACCCCTTTGAAAATTGAAACATAGGCTTTTCTGCTGACTACGCTTGGACCTTTAGTCCATCTTACTTTGATAAATTAGGAGTCTTTTGGTGGGGCAGCAAGCGAAGAAAGCCTCGAAAAAGAGCCAAATTGGCGTACCAAGGCACGAATCGTTACTTTAAGACCTTGCCCACCTTGTCAGAAAAATTCTTTTGTTTTCACTAAAATATTCCAAGAAATCTCTAACAATTCGTTTATTTTCTTAAAAATCTCGTACACTTTCTGAAGGAATGATAAACCTCTTAAGATATCTCGCAATCTATCTATCTATCTGATACGCATTTCGTTTAATTTAACATAGCGCTGTTAACTACGGACTGCCATAACGGCCTATTATTTGCTAGATATTCATCAGTCACTACAAAGATCGTTCCATCTTCTTTTGCAACCATCGCCCTTGCTGTATCAAGATCTTTTTCAATCATTTTTATCCATGTTATTTGTCCACCCCTTGGTTTCTTTACATATCTCTGAGCTTCTCTTAATGCAGTTTTTGCAGGTGTATTGTCTGGCAGTATATCTCGCAAGTGGTATATGAACATGAGCATACAATTTTCGCCGCTTTTCGTAGATTTGAAGCCTACCTACAGTATAAGAAAACAACAATAATAAACAAGTAAATAAAGTAAAATATAAGCACTTTCATGCGAATTGAAATAAGCACGACGTTTCGAGCATAGCCCGTTATCAAGCCAACAACAAATTTATAAAACCACAGCCACCATCTCCCATGTCACATGTTCCTTTTTCCCTTTCTTTTATTTTTAGTCGTGTATTTTTAAAGTCTACCTCAAATTAGATGCCACGCAGTAGTTGCGATGATACCTAAACCACCCTTCTTAAATTCGAATTGATCGCAGACATTTCTCGTGGCATGTAATTTGAGACAGACTATAGTAGTTTATTTTTAACCTCTGTGTCTATGGCCCCGGGGTAGTCATAGTCTTTTGCTCCTCGGGGTATCGTCCGAGTAGTATTGTAAAGTAATTTTGTAAGTAGCGTAGCTTGTATTTATGTATTGTAACTTTTCCTACAACAGTTAGGAAAACAACAGATTTCCTACGAACAGAGGCAAGCCTCCGGCTCTCAGCGTCACTAATAAACGACCTAAAAGAACTTCGATTAATAGGCCTATCTTGTTTTATTGCTCTTGCATGATTGATATCTGCATGATTTCTTAAATATTTCTCAAAAAAGAGGTTTTTGCATTACTCATCATAGACTTATCCGAAGTTTAAACCTTCTTTTTTATTAGTATTTACCGTATTTAATTCATTTAGGAGAAATAAACATGAATTTTTGATGAAACAGTAATAGTAACGAGATCAGTCTTAATTCACTATTTTAATAATTTTCCACTACAATATGCATGTTTACATTATATTTTCATCAAAATGCAAGAGATCACTGTCTGGCTAGAAAAATATTGCCAAAGCTGAAAGAAAATATATTGAGATAAAAAGTTTGTTTGAAGATACCCAGTGAGAAGATTTCGGAGGTTTTAGCTTACTGCTGGACTGATTACAATTCGTCATAAATTCCGCTCATTTTTCATCGAGCAATCCAATTCAATACATAAGTAGGTACAGTAATTCTACTCAAAAGGTAAATAAGTAAAAAGCTTTGTAATTGCGAGTGAAAACTAGGGACGAACTGTAATAAGTTTAGCTTACTGCTTGGTAAGTATTCATCAATCAAAATAGACCTCTTAGCTTTTCTAAAAAGAGTCTGGATCGAGTGACATTTTTGTAAAATTTTATTGATTATAAATTTTCTGTCAGCACACTGCAACACTGCAGTTGTTGAATTGCCGCAAAAGTCTTTCTTTAGTTGAAATGCTTCATCAGTTCAACTACTTCACAATAGATCTATAGTTTCCGTTGAGGCCAAATTCGATTTTCAGACCATTTGAAATTGTAGTGTGCTCGTAAAGAAACAAAGAATCTTGATCTCTATGTCTTCAACGCTGCCTATGTTTGATGACGTGTTTTACTCTCCTCCTCAGGAACTATCTACTTATAGCACTGACGCTAGAGTGAAAGAAATCGCAAAAATATGTCTAAATGGATACAAGTAAGTAACGTCTTTCTACGATATAAGTTTTTTCAAGATGTGTTTGAAAAGCAAAGCATTGGCCCTCAGAAAGGCTTGATTTTATGAACGGTTCCTGTTCGAAATCATTGCAAGGAGCAATTTTTCTTTCTTATTTAGACACAGAGTTGCAAAAAGTCTTTGACCTTCCTCCAAACCTGGATTTTAAGGTCCGACCTTCCTCATTTCAAAGTTTTGTGAAAAAAGGGCAAAGAGCCTTTATGCATCAACAAACGTATTGATTGATTTTTCCATGATATACCAGGACCGTTTCATGTCTTATAAACTTTTGCCTGCAGTCTGGAAAGAGATTCAAAAGTTGGTTTGCACGCCCAGTTATACATCTTTTATTTTGGCTTTTTTAGGACACATCTTTTACTTTGGCTTAGAACAGCTCTCCTGATTTCATGTTTGTCAGTGCTAGAGTGGCAACTTTGAAAATTTTTTAATAATTTCATATGAATCACCAGCATCTTCAGAAAAATTTTGAGCGAACAATCCTTAGGTTGGCTCAATGTTTGCTAATGCAAAAATGAAAATATTACAATTCTGTGATATTTCTTCTATAAATTAACGTCAGTTAGAAAATATTTGGGACATGAGGGCTCAGAACGACTCTCCCAGCCTTGCAAATTCAACTTTCCCATATTCTTATCTTTTCAAATAACCTTCCTCAATTTTTTGCTCAAAACTTCCTCCAAACCAGGTTTGTGGGTGTGTAGTGTTTTGCATCTCTGTAGACATTAATTGATATCTAATTGATGCATGATCCATGATGTAGTAATTGCCCGGATGTGGCCCACATTCATTCAAAATTTCAAATTAGATGTCACATGAGATTTGCAATAACGCAAAATCATTCACACACAAATACAAACACTTCAATCGTCTTTTTCGAGGACATTTTCACGTAACATCTAATGTTAGGCAAACTTCATTTTAGTTCATTTGCTGATATATTACTGCTCAATTTTTCAACAATTTTCATTGGTATCTGAATATTCGTCAGTAATGCCAATTTTGAAATGTTCTAGAAGAAATACCCAATTTTCTCGTAAATGATTTTGAAAGAATTTAATGGGTATTGGAAAGGAAGAGGGAAATTTTGAAATACTTCGGGTAGCAACTCAGGGTTTTGAAGAAAATTTGCCTCATATGGCCATTTCTATATTGTGCTAGATCCTCTTTACCAAGCTCGATTCCAGGGCTATAATTTTCTGCAGCCTCCCTTCTAGTACAGCAATTGGTCGCCCATTGTTACCTTGGGTTCGAGGCTGCCTCTTTTACATGTGATTTTGTCTTCCTTTTTCAGATTTCCTGTCCAATCAATGGTTCAGTATCCAAATGGCACAATCCTGTCAGGCCTAAATGCAAATGAACTTTTTGATGTTGCACAAAATAGCAGTATCACATCAAGGTATGCGTTGCTTGCATATTTATTTTGTTGGTTTTTCATCGATCGGTGTTTCTTCGAGGCACATTTTGAAACTTTATAAGATCTCTTTGGTGTGAATCAGAAAAACGATCCCTGTTTGAAAGGCCACTGCTAAAAGCGTTAATTTTTCTTGATTGCCCCTATTTAATGAAAGAAACTCGTGCATTAATAATAATACATTAATAATAATACTTTACGTAATGTTAATTTTACGATAGTGTGAGCACTAATATACACTAACATGAAGCAATTTTTAGAGATTGCATTATGGAACTTATTGACTGCAAGCGTTGCAGGCGCATTGATTTTCAAAATACCAATCTTTTATGAGAATTTCGAATTGGTTTGCAATTTTGGATGAATTTATTTCATTTAGAAGAGAATTCCAAATTTTTGGACCCAAAAAGCTAATAGATTTTATACCATAATTTGTAGTTCTGACCTCAGGAACAAATAGAACGTCATTTCTTTGAAGATTATAGCTAGTGGATTTTAGGAGAAAATAGTTTTTCATGAATACAGGATTGTGGCAAAGTAATTGATAAAGTCAGTAATTGAGTGAGTAATTAGTAACGCATCAAACAGCCCAATCCGTGAAACATGTGAAACCCTTTGAAAATCCATGTGAAAATAGTTTTCATTGTCTTCGTAGTCTCTTTAACGATCCAGTCAGCACAAATTATTACAATTTCCTACAAGAAGGACTCAAGAATGCAAACAGAGATTAGATGACTCTTTCAAGACAATCGCAGAACAGTAGCCCTACTTTGCCAAATTTGTGCAGAAACTCGAAAAGACAGGTCAGAGTTTGATGATATTGTTATAAGCTTGCTGAATAAATATGCTCAATAAGGTGTGCTAGAATGAAATGAAGTTCGCTGAGGCATAGAAATTAATCGATCGGGTGAGGGTGAGTTGCAAAATAGTTCAAACGTTTCGTATTTTTGAAGACATCATCATCATTTTTATTCGCATATCAATGTTATTCAAATATAATGATACTGGCATACGCACCCTACAAAAAGCAAAAAGCTCGGCTTGTCTAGGGCGATTACAATAAGAACAGAAATTGATATATCACTACAAGAAAAAACCTAAGTTGATTTTCTAATACCTCACCAGTTTGGAATCTCTGAACTTCTTGCAAATCCTTGACTCGATTGCTCGAATATCATTTCTAAAAGAGATTTTCAAAGTTTTGCTCCTTTTCATTTGAATGTCCCCAGCTCCTTATTGTTTTTGGTACTTTAAAGAGATCATTTTGGCAATGTTGGAAATAATAAGAATTATCTGAATATTAAATTTTATATGAAGTTGTAAAGTAAACATTATTAGATTTTTTATACTGCAGAAAGTTTTAAGAGGCTCCGTCTCCAAATTTCGGCCGAAACGGTGATCTTGCAATTTTTTGATGGGCAATATCACACGGACATTTGGCTGTTTTTTCGAAAATGAAAGCATCATTTTGAAGATCAATCTTTGTACTTCACAGAGGAAAAAACCAAACATTCATATCTTCTACGATTGCTTGGATATAAGTGAATCTTTAACGAGCAGTTTTTGGTGGCTTGGGTGAAGCAACCATACAAACTGCTAAAAACAATGGAGAGCAATGGACACGTGCGGTGTCATCAGATTTGTTGACAGTTTGGCGACGGAGCCCCTTTAAAGTGCTTAGGTGTATTGCTTGCCAACTGTTATGACGTCATTCTTGTAAAATGCTCTTTCAGCATTCAAGATTGCCTGATATTGCTCAGTTTGGTAAAAAGTAAAGAGCTTCTAAGCTGCTTTGGGTAATATTTTGAATAACGCAATGAAACTACCGGAATATTTTTGGCGTTTTGCTCCTCTGGTTTATTTAGTTTTTTTGTTCCTTGCGCAATCTTACTACCAAGATCAAGTTAAGGTAAGGTCGGGCAGGAAGTAAGCTGCTTTCATTTCATTTATTTCATTGGAATCAAATTAGATTTTTCAAATTTTATTGGAAAACTTGGATTCTCTAAAAGTATTTAAAGTCCGCCTCAAATTAGATGTCATCTGAGATTTGCGATAGCGCAAAGTTCCTTTGCAAAACACTTTTGTTGTTATTATTTGCGGGCATTTGCAAGCGACAGACTATAAGTATCTGTGTTTTGACAAGCGTCTGCATGCCGTTGCTAAAACATCCTAATAAAATTTGACCACTACCAGCAGGTTTTGCTAAAATCATACCGGGTGTCCAAAATAAAGCAACAGATTTAAAAAAAGACTATGACGCAAGCTGTTTCAAATCAATAATCAAATGATACTTGTTATCTAAATTTACAATGATTAGATTAAATTTTGATATATTTTTCAGAATTTTTGATGACTTGGTTGCAGAGTTAGAAACCAACTAACTTGAAATTGACTGTCATTGCAAAACCAGAGCTTACCAGCATGAGTGCAAAGTATACTGCAAACTTAAAAGCATGGCAATGTCTGCAACTTCACAGAATTACGGACAAGCGCAACAATTGATCACGAATCTGTAACAAAGGGATCCCTTGCTGATTCATGAGTTATACAGTCTCGAAGGAGCTCTCAGTGTTTATTTATGATTGAAAGTATAACTCTAATAATGGCCTAGTCATTTTAGAAAAACTAAAGAACCATCAGAAGCATTGAAAGAAGCACAACTGTATTTGGACAGAAATCTTTATGAAAGTGTCTGTTAAAGTTGTGTGTTTTGTGTTTGTCAGCAATGCGCAGGGATTGCAGGGATTGTCATGTTTTATGATTTGACATTATCATACACCATTGATGCAGCAGCTCTGGTTTTGACCTAGAGGGAATTTTGAAGTTTGGTGATTTTTAACTTTACAACCAAGTCACCAAAAATATTGGATAATATATCAAAATTTAATCTAGTTATTGTAGATTTGAATGAAAATAATTGTTTGATAATGAATATGAAACGGTTTGCAGTAGAGTTTTTCAAATCTGTTGCGTTTTTTTGGGACACCCGGTACCTGGTGGGTCTAAATATGTAAGAGGTTTGAAAGCCTACAACTCTCAAAACATTTCCAGATTCCAATAAACTTAGATAAGAAAATTTGGTTTGAAAATAGCCTTAAATAACGGACTCATCATATTAAACCCATAAACGCAACAAAACACCCAAATCTGTAGAAAGAAGACTGTTAACTCCTGTAAAAGACCAACAACCAAAATAAACCTGTAACAAGAGAAAAAACTGTTATATCCTGCAAGAGAAAAACCTTAAAACCTGAAAGGAAAGAAATAAGTTAGTAACTCACCAGTAACTGCGATAAAGACCAACATGAATAACCAAAAACGCGTTTCGTCGCACTTTCATCAGTTCGGTTCGTGCGAAATTAGCAATAAAACAGGCCACTTTTATTTTCAGACGAATAAAAGAAAAATTTAGTTTGTTAAAATTGGTCGCATCATTCTCATATTACAAACAATTTTATAAGAATGCTTCATTTCAAAATTCTTCAAAGCAAGATTAAAATCCTTGAGCAAATTATTGTGCAATGAAATTTGGCCCAGAAATCGGTGCATTATTGTCGCCCATGGTCCACTGTCCAAATCAAGGAAGGTTGTAGTATTTCCATGGGTAGTTGGACACCGCAGTTGTGCTTGACTCCTGCAGCTTTATGCTTCTGCGAGGGTAGAATTTATATCAAAATCTCCTCCGCAGGACGATTTGAATTTCCTCCGCAGAAGCATACAAGCTTAAGTATAACTGAGGTGTTTAACTAGACATGGTATCCCTCGCTTTAACGATATAGTCACAAACGCTTTAACCCCCTGTTAGAAGAAGAAATGATAGGACAAGAATTCTGGTATCTAACTGTTTGCATAAACACATTAGTTAAAAGCTCGTTTTGATCAAGACAGGTGGTATGCTGATGAATAAGCAGGATACTGGAGCGAGAGATTGCATTCCTTTGAAGTTTCCAAAGACTGAACAATTACGAAACGGCTGTTAACGTCTGCTAGTTATCTAAATATGACTCAGAAATGGCTTATATCTTTAATCGAAGACTGAGGTTGTGGACGAAGAACTGAGAGGTACGCGTTTATAACAAAAACAATTTAAAAAGAAGTTTCTAGGCATCAAACGAAGTTGCACTTCAAGATAAGTACGCGTTTGTAACAAACACAATCAAAAACTGAGGTCTCCAGGCATCAAACAGAGGTACACTTCAAGAGAAAATGCATCTGTTTGCTTCAGTTTCATTGCTCACAAGATTGAGATTTTGACTTGATGGTTTTCAACAGAAGAGGAATTCGAAGGAAAAAAGTTGCAATTAAGCTCGCAGCGATAGAGAACTGCAAGTAAATTTACATATATTTGCTGTTATTTTTATCAAATACGGTATTTCTACCTACGAATCTCTTAGTTATTCGTCATCGCAAGCATCTTCGGATCCGACGATCGACGTTGGTATCGTGGCCTTTTCTTTTTCGATTAAAAAAGAATTGCACCCTAGGAATTGAGCACCATTGAGGAATTGTAAAGAAAAGATCATAGAAGCCCGGGTAAGATCATGAACTAAAATAGGCTTGATTGTTGAGAATTTTTATTCGGTAAGTTTTGAGTTCAGTTCAGTTCAGTTTCATATAATTTAAATTCCACTACATACAATTTATAGTCCTAACAACTAACTATACAAACAAATAACTAAACTACAAAGGTAAAAGATAAGTTACAAAAACTAATACAGTAATACAGAAAATTAATACAATATACAAATGCTAGGAGGAACCAGATAAATTGTGTACAGGGAATTACTTAAAGGAGGAGCTCTCTCAATAGGTAAACTAATCGAGGAGAGAACCCCCCTATCCTAAGATAATATCAGGTGAATTTAGATTAATTCAAGTAATTATGCATTTTCTTTTCATAGGTTAACAGAAATTGTGGCAGTGTAGATTCATCGGTTGACATTTCTCAATAAGTAAATTTTCAGTTTTGTTTTGGACGATATTTTTGATGGAGCATTTCGGAGTTCCACTGGTAATGTATTCCAAAGTTTAGCACCAAGATATCGAATTGACTTTAGACCATATTGAAGACTGTTGTCGAGCCCATGGTTGAACGAAGATAGGTGCTTCTTGATCTTAAATATTTAGATTTTCAAGTCTATGAACAACTTCTCTTTGAAGGCATTTGATCCTCAAAAGGAACAGCAAAGGTTCCAAAGAGGTTCTGGAAATTGTTTGCATGAATCTTTACTGATAAATTTGTCCCATTACTTTGAATATGAACTCAAATTTCTTACAAACATCCGGCCATAGTTTAGGTGACCGTCAGTTTAGTTAGATTCATAGGCTTCTAGACTTGCCCCAAGTCTATTTTGTCAACTGTAATAAGTCTATCTGAAAGTATAATTGGAAGCACGTTGGAAGTACTGGGTGAGACAGAAATACGCATCCATTGTTTAAAAACTGTACGGGAAAATAAATCTACCGGGTGTGGGGTGTCCCATAAAAAGTACTCCTGTTTGTAAAATCACCAAAAATCAATTATCAAACCTTTGATAAAATTTTCTTTTTGACTCGTTTTTTCAAAGACCAAAAAATATTCATAGATGAAAAAATCTTTGCTTTTGATACAGCAAGGTAGCAAAATTACACATTGAAAAACCTTATTTTGAGCTATAGTTTTTAAGCAAAATACTCAATCTTGCCTAAGAGTCAAAATTTTCAGAATTTTTATAATTAAGGAAGTTTCCAATGATAGTGTGCATTTAATTCAGTCATTTATGACCAAACAAGATCCTTAGCATCCACAAAGAAATTGATCTCGCAATCATCAGTACTTTTTTACAGTATGATTCAAAACCAGGAAACCCTAAAAAGAGCTTAAAGTAGCTCATTTTTAAGCTAATTACAAAATCAGCTAGTCTGGGAAAATAATTTGGCCCTTGATCTACTTGACAAAAAAAGAAAATTGAAGATCGGTCGTGTAATCAAATTTTGGTGATTTTTCAAACAGGAGAACTTTTTTTTGGGACACCCGGTATGTGACCTAATTGTAAAATTTAAATTGTTTGTTGTAAGATTTTTCAAACAGTGCATACATTTTTGACTCATCCGGTAGTTTGAACTTCGAATAATGAAGATTTAAACTTGAACCACTCATTCGAAACCTCAAATTTCAACGTAGAAATCTAATGCATTGGAAATAGTGGTGTAAATTTAGAATCCCATTGATTTCAGGCAGAACTGAAGAATGGCAAAGCATGAAAATGATGAGGTCAGCGTTTTAAAATCCAACCCTAAAGGACTAGATATTGCTTTGAACGAATCACGAGAGTTTGATATTCCGGAAGATTTTGTCGAAGAGGAAAAATCAATTTTTCAAAAGCCTGGTAATCTAACGATGCAAGATGCATTGGAAACAGTGATGTAAATTTAGAATCCCTTGATTTCAGGTAGAACTGAAGAATGGCAAAGCAAGATGAGGTCAGCGTTGTAAAATCCAACCCTAAAGGACTAGATATTGCTTTGAACGAATCACGAGAGTTTGATATTCCGGAAGATTTTGTCGAAGAGGAAAAATCAATTTTTCAAAAGCCTGGTAATCTAACGATGCAAGATGCGGTCCCTGTTATACCAAAAAGGGTGGCTATCACATGTTTTGTGCTTAATTTAATCTGCCCTGGACTAGGTAAGTTTTCAGTTCATCAGTGTTTTGCTTTCTCTTCTGTATAGTTTATCAAATTGCACAAAATCGTGTTGCAGGATGATCTGAACTTTTGTTATCTGAGAAATCACAGTCATAAACTCCTGTTCACAACCAGGGTGTCCCAAAAACGTTGGGGCCCGCTTGTATGGGACACGAGAAATTCTTTGTTTATTGCAAAATCTTGGGGGCACGTGCCCCAGTGCCCTCGTGCTTCCTATGTCTCTGTTTGTGGACCCTTTGTTTCTTCACCAGAAGCTCATTGGAAGCTGGAAACTCACATGCTAATATTTGTCCGTAGGAACTGCTGTCTCTGCATTCGCTTTGATGATATGGCCTTGCGAAGAACACATGTCAAAGAGATGGGGTGAAGTGTTTGTTTTGAACATAACTGCAGCGATCCTTCAACTCATTATGACCATTTATCTTCTGATTGGCTACTTCTGGGGTATATGGTGGGGAATCATCATGATTCAAAGGGCACGTAAGTCCAACTCTTACTCTTAAATTTGTGACTGATGCCAAGTGTGAAACGTACGCAATACAACCTTCCGGCAGTCCGCCCATGGACAGTCTACTGATACATCCACTGGGTGAGTCAAACAAGTTAAAACTTTCACCAGCCTGTAGTTTGCTAGCTTCTCCTCAGATTCCTTGAAATTATTCATCATTGTGTGCGCCAACTCGAAGTCAAAGAGCACAGGGAAACAAGGGACTCCAGGACATAAGTCTTAATAGGTAGCAAACTGCAGGCTTTGAAACGTTCTCTTTTTCGTTTGTTTAGCTCACCAAGTATTAACTGCAGGCCACATTCGCAGGCATTATGGTATGATGCAAAGTTGTAAGATCTTCAGAGAGCATTTTGTCTCAAAGATCTCATTGTTCGTACCCCCAGTTGGTGCCGAAGACCAAGGCATTTTGATTCGCATTGCTAGCAATGTTTTCCTGAAGCACAAAGACTGCGTTCACTGCATTCACACGATACCGACACAATTTGACAACGGTTCACAAGAAAACGGCACATTTTTGCCGGCAGATTTTGAAAACGGTAAAATTTGAAAACAGAGCTCTGATAAGCACATTTTGAAAATGGCAAAACATTCGAAAACGATGACGGAACATTTGTCGACATTTTCAAAACGAGGCTGATCAATTCTTAAGGTGCAGGTACATTTCTTTGAAATTAATTATTGGGGAGATTACAACCAGTCTGTTGCCCTCAAATTTCCTACTTTTTTCAGATTGTGCCAGGGCGTCACTGTCATGTGAACGTAGTCTTATTTGTCCTGGTTTTTGAACAGTTTGTACACGAGTTGTTGTTGAATGGTGGTGGGTTGTTGTTGTTGTATTTGTATGGCAAAACTTAAAGTAAGGGATAATGTCGTAAGTCTAGCATCTCGTTCTGATTCTCTGTTGGTAAAAGTATGTTTCATTTCCTTTTCACAGCTTCTCGTTCGACGGAGCAGATATTCAGGATTAAGTTCACACTTGCAAGACAATATGTAAAGAAATATTAAATGTTTCTTGGTAATGATATTTCATGATTTTATTAGAAATAAAGAACACAGCAAAAGTAAAGAAAACAGCATTGGTTCTACCGTGCCATTCACTAAGTATGCAAAATTGAATGAAAGAAGGTTTTTTAGTGGTGAAATCGTCATTGGGTTTATTGCACGGGGGGAGGGGGTAAATTGGTCCAGAGAATGGTCAAAATGGTCTAGCCAAGGGTACCATTTTCGTAGAAATTAGTCTAGCCTACGGTACCATTTAGAATATGCTCGCGGCAGACCCCTGCCCAAAATTTGGCCAAGAACCCCCCCCCCCCTCCGTGGTTTATTGCTTATTTGGAATGTGGGCCAGATTACGCCTCTAGCTTACCATCACAGTACTGAGTACTTGATTAAAATCTTTCAACTGTGATTGACATATTTAAATATTTACTGAAAAAGGGTGGAAGAAATCCGAAGAATCTTTGAATTTAAGATGCCGAAAGAAAATAAATGCTGTCTCATAATGAACTGATGGATCTACGGATTAAGAGCCAGCATCACTTGTATAGAGATTGTAAATTATATAGAAATATGTTCATTGCGGGTGCGTTGTGGTACTATAGTAATTAAACGATAATATAATACGTAGATAAATTATTTGAGAACCAAAAATAGCTGAAATTTTCAAAAACACGACATTTGGAGGGTATACTCGTTTTTGGTGATTAAATCATCTATTTATTATATCAGCATTTATTATATCAGCGTTATCATAAATTATATAACCAAGGGCGCCTACCTTGTAGGAAGTGTGTTTATTCACGGTACTTTACGCGGTGTCCTATGACCCAGTCCTGTTAATCTTTGTATATCATAATAAACTGTTTAAGTTTTAAGTTAAAGTCTTTCTTGTTACTGGGATTTTCAAATTCTAACGTCTGTTAGAATTGACCAATCGAAAGTCACGCTGTCTGATTCCCTGTGGCCAGATAGTATAACAGTTGATATCGTGTTTCATAACACCGGAATTTGAAACCACACACTTATTCATACGTCATCTTGACCTTGAGGACTTGAGAGGACTGACTCTGTGTACTGCTGGGTCACGGTACGGTTTTAGGACACTCTCTGTACTGGGTCACAGGACACCCATTACTCTACAGTACTGGGAATAAACACACTTCCTACAAGGTAGGCGCCCTTGGCCTAAGCTAAGTACAGCTTACCATGGGTACCAGATGCAGCGCTGCTTTTCTTGACTCACGTAGATATCAGCAGCTTTTTATTTTTGTAATTATTCATGTTTTGTAGATAAAATAAAATTGAATTGAATAGATCTATGTGCACTTGCAGACATGGCGCGTTTTAATATTGTAACCCTACAGCTCCTTTACTTTACCAATACCTTTACTTGCAGTAGGGGCGCAACTACGGGGGGGGGTCCTGGGGGTCCAGACCCCTGCCCTTTTTCAAAAGGGCAAAAAGTGCCCTTTTTAGGGAGAAAATTATGTTAATTTGACTTATTATTGACAGGTACTTGTACGGGTTCTTGTGATGAAGTGTCAATATTTGTTGAATACTTTCTTGAATTACCAAGATCTTGAACAAAGCTGGAGAATTCGCTATGCTTGAATTGGACTTATTTTTCCGAAATCATCAGCGATTTTCTGAACGCTGAGGCTCAAAAAGTTGCAAATACGGCTGAAAATGTAAAGAGATGTCTTACATGGTACATGTAAAAAGCACTAAAAATCGGATGCTCAAAGACAAGATTCATTTTGTTAAAAGAAGCCGTTGCAAGAAACTTTTACGACTGGGTGAGTAAAAACAATCCCATTTGAAAGACCAGCGCTGTCTGGAGATCAAGGTAATGATATTGTTCATGTTCAAATTCATTTTACATTTGCCTGACCGAAATTGGCAACTTCATTCCAAAGTTTTCATAAGAAACAGAGCCCCTTCAACAAATACAATAGAAATTCCGCCTGCTAGGAAAATCCCACTGACTGGAAATCAGCCTTAAAAAAGCAGGCCGAAAATCTTGATCGAATTTTTTTCCTTGCAGCAATGGCTTTTAAGGCTGATCTCCAGTCAGTGGGATTTTCCTAGCAGGCGGAATTTCTATTGTATTCGAGAGAAAATGTCGCCCTGGCATTGAATAGAAAGTTACGGCTGAGCGACCTTTTATTGTCTAAAATTCCGCCCGCTCGGAAAATTCTACTGACTGGAAATTAGTGGAAGTGTCATTTCTCTCTCTGAGAGCATAACACAGCACGTGCTTATGGTTGTTGAAGTCATTGCTGTGAAGCAGGAATATTAGGAAAAATTGATCGTCATTTTAGGCCGGTTTTAAAAGTTTCTTGAAGGGGCTTTTTCCAGAAAATCCCTCACAATTTTAGAGCGGAGTGGCCGACTTTATTCAGGTAAATTCGCAAAAAGATTTTAACCTGTTCACCATTGAATGATATTTTTGCCAATATTTTCGTTCTCTTGTCCAAGGAGCAGTGGCCTTTCAAATTCTCACTCGGTAAAAAAATTGTCCCAAAATTGAGAAACCATACAACAAACTTCAGAGCACAGTTTCTTGTAAAAAGCGTGTACGAGCAGCCTTTTCACTGTTTCTTGTCTGTCCGAGGAGAGTGTTTTTCATTCTCTTCTAGTTTTTATCTCTTTTAAGATAGGCATTCTCCGACCATCTAGAGAATGTGATTCAAAAAAGCCCCCGAATCCCCTCCCAGCTTGCTTCGCTCGCATTTCCTTTACCGTGTTCTAACTGCTTCTCCTATGTGTTGACATGTTTGTTTATTGATATGCTTTAGAGAGGTGAACATTAGAAAAATATCCCTTGATTTCTGCCCTCGCTTTTTGAGTTTGAAAAACTGACATCCCAGGCGACACCACTTCTTGAAATGATCTGGAGTGCGCCCTTTTTCTGGTTTGGACCCCTGCCCTGTAAAATTCCTAGTTGCGCGCATGTGCAGATAAACTTATGTTAATGACAAAAGAGAAGGGGAGGGGGTAAAGGGTTCTGTTATGGATTTTGTCGAGTTCTCGCGCTTGAATTTCCAACTTCTTGCCCAAGGGAAGCTTTGTGCCGCTAAATTAGTTGAGTTTTCATGAAAAAATTCAAGCAGGTAGAAAAATGTTGCCTAAGAAATTAGCAATAGTTTGATGTATCGTATATGTTCAAATTAATTAAAATGTCATCTTGAAAATAGAACTCTTAACCGGCGCATTTGAAAAACAGCATCGTGTGAACACTTGAAAGATTTCGAAGCTGGGCTGATTGTTTCTTTTGGTGCAGATTCCAATTTCAGTTTCATTTAATTCAAATTCACTACACTTACCTCACATAAGTATTGCACCACCTTACCCAAAATGGCTCCCAAAAGTGTCTTTTAGCCCAACCAACAAAATTTACATAACAAAAGCATCAGCATTTAACGGTTTCTCTACCGGGTGTTTTGGCCGGAAAATAATTGTTAATTCGTTTGCTTTTCATTCATAAGTAAAATGAAACGTTTTAGCAAAAACCTCTGGACAACACTGCACAAGATTTTGGGAGTGTAGCTGGAGGAGTAGGCCAAAACAAAATGAGAAACGGATAGATATCTGGGGACTGGGGGCAAAGAAAACAAAATTTAGTGTTTTCAAATTAGGATTCTACAAACTTTATCTCTGTGACAAAATTTTTCCGTGAGGAAGGCAAGAAGGATAAACACAAAGGGAAAACGGAAAGAAACCATTCCAAGGTAAGAATATCCTTGATATCACTTTTATCACATTAACATTAATTTTGCTTCCTGGAAGACTTTAGGCAGGTGGTTCACACTTAAATATATGAATTTTGATGTGCTTAACGAAATCGCTACGGTTTAGTTTAGTTTGAAGAGAATTTTGAAATTTAATGCGTTTCTCATTTTCTTTTGGCCTACTCCTCCAGCTATACTGCCAAAATCTTGTGCAGTATTGTCCGGAGGTTTTTGCTAATTTATCAATGCAATTTTGTTGGTTGGGCTAAAAGACAATTTGGGCGCCATTTTGCGTTAGGTGGTGCAATACTTATGTGAGGTAAGTGTACATACAATTTATAATCCTATACAAATAAATAACTGAACTACATGGATAACAGATAATATTACAGAAAAAATACAATGATACAGAAAATTTATAATACCGTCAAATATTTTGCCGTTTTAAAATTGGGCCGGTATCGTGCGAACGCTAGCTACTTCTTGGGCCATCACATTTCATACCGTGTGCAAAAGTCTCAAACTCCTGTCGCAGATTTTGCCAAGCAGAAATGAGATTCGAATGATCGATTTTTCGAACGATTCGAACGATCATATTCGATATCAATTGTTTGAAAGTTGGAACGTTCGAATGATGATGATTTACCAGGCTCGTTCCAAAATCTCAAATCTTGTGAAGTAAAAAAGGCCTATTTGGAAATAGGCCATAGGAAAGAATTTAGAAGCTCATTATTTAGTTTCAGGTAAAACTGCAGAATGGAAAGCCATGACGATGGTGATGCCAGCGGCGTAGGGCCTAAAGGAATAGATATTGAATTGCAAGAGATGGGGGATCATCACCATATCGAGCAGCACTCGATCTTTCAAAAGGTTGGAAGCTTGACGTTACAAGAAGCGGTCCCAGTGTTACCAAAATGTGTGGCTGTCTTTTGCTTTGTGTTTAACATCCTCTTTCCTGGATTTGGTAAGTCATAAGTCCTTTCATTTCGTTTATATGAAAAGCAGAAGGGTACTAATACAATAATATATTGTTTGTATTCAGAAGCAGGTAGGCGATTGGATTCTTATTTTGATGCAATGTAAAAACCAGTAGTGCTCGCTAGTGATAGAATTTATTATGTCACCATCATCGTTGTGAAAGCTAACCAGCATTCAGCAATCAGTTCTAGCAATACAGTTCAATTCAACCCCTGTTTTCCTTGGAAACTATGCCCGCTAAGCCACTGAAGTGCATTTGGCGATGTATAATGTATGTAATATTTTGCCATTATATAAATTAGAAATTGAGTGCAGCATAAATTTAGAAAAAAGGAATCTAGTTACAAATGTACAATCTCTCTCTCTCTTTGTCTTGTCTCCAGTTGGTCTGGATTAAAGATCGTTCTTTTATGGATTACCAACAAGAATGGACAGAATCAACGACTTGCTTCACTATGCTCCTCCGCGATGTCCTGTTCTTCGCTTTTTTGTATTGGTTTTGAAGGCTGACTAGTGAAATGAGTGGAATGACTTTGAATGACGGTTATTTGTTTTTAGCTCTTTGAATGTCTCTGTTAATTGTTGTTATTATCGTTGTTCGTTTTCTTCCAGGAAATTTTTTGCATGTTCTTTTTTCGAAATAATATTGCATGGTTCTTCTTGCTGGGCATTCTTCAGGTAGTTCCATCTTCATTCTGTAATTGTTTTTGATAGTGGTTGGCTTTTTGTCTTCTCGTATAGTTTTTCATTTTTTATCTTGTGAGACCATTTGATTCCTAACACCTGTCTGAGTTGTTTTCTGTGGAAGCTATCAATATAGTGTAATATATGTACAATATACAGTAGTGTAAATATGAAAAGTAGAACAATTTTAATTTGAAAACACCCATTGCAAAACGATGGAAGACGGAAAATCACATGATATTTCTTTTTCATAGGAACTGCTATCGCTGCATTCTCCTCATTGATGTGTCCTTGTGAAAAACATATGTCCAAAAGATGGAGTGAAGTGTTTATGTTGAACATAATTGCAGCCATCCTTCAACTCGTTATGACCATGTATATTCTCATTGGTTACTTCTGGGGTATATGGTGGGGAATCATCATGATTCAAAGGGCACGTAAGTCCAACTCTTACTCTTAAATTTGAAACATTTGCAAGGCCGTAAGGCCCGGCATAGGGCTGTAGTGTAAGGTGTGAGCGATGAAGGATAGGTTCCAAATCTTTAAGAGGCCGGTGCAAAATTCAATGACCTAGAGTGCCCATTATGCCCATGTCGTCGCGAAGTTCCGAGTTAGATCCAAAAAGAGCAATTAATGAAAAAACCAAATAGCCAGATTATATCACCAACTAATGGAGAAAAAGATCACAGAGTATTGATTTCTTACGTAAACTCTTTATACTGATTTTAGAAGATTTTGAAGAAGGGGGTAAAAACGTCGTTTTCTTCTAGCGTCGCCCATTATGGCCGCAGGAGAAACAATGAACACTACTCTCCGGTAAAAAGTTTTAATAAGAAAAACAGCTTTAATTACTGTTCTTTGTTTATCATTTGGTACTTTAAACCCAAAAATATCAATAAGAATTAACCTAAACTCCAAGTCTTGGCAATTAAAATACATGCTTCGAGTTGTTCTAAATCCTGCCTTATCTCTTGTGCATGGATGGGTGAGTTTTGGCATAGTTTCTAAAATGAAAATAGACTTGATATAATGCTGCGTTTTTCTGGGTTTCGATGATTTTCCAAGTCAGTAAGTAAGATTTTAACCCAAATTGGTGTTTTTTTTAATAAATGTTGCATTTTGATATTTTGAAGCGATTGGAAACTTCTCTGGTAAACTGATGGGCATAATGGGCGACGAAAATAGCAATTAGCAGCACTAAGACTTCATAGCCTTAAATCTTAATCAGAAGCCACTTTGCTTTGGTTTCATTGTAGATTTCCTCTCTAGAGACAGGACTTCTGAAAAATCAAAACATATTTCAAAAATTTCAAACCGCAAGGTGCCGAGCGAACAAAAAAGAAGGACGGAATGTAAATAGAGTCATGAAATTTGCAATACTTGAAAGAATCAATTAGAGATATGCAAAAACCATCTCTTCGGGTTTCACTGCAAAAGAACTGAAACTCCAGTGAAGGTCAAATCATGATAAAACAGATGTCAGCGAAGATTTTCCGCGCAATTGCAATTTTATTACTAGTCGTCAGTCCCCTGAAATTTAATTTCTCTTGCTAGCCGGCCATAATGGGCGACCGGCCATAATGGGCGACGCTACTCTATTTCTTTCAATTGGATGGCTTGAAAAAGACTTCAGCTACTATCTGTAATTCTAACATTGGACTTTTCAAAAATCGTGAACATTTTTAGAAATTACAGTACATTTTATATTTCAACTCAATTGAGGATGTGACGTCATCAAACTTCTAAACAATAAACCAGAAGAGTGACAGATCAACAAAATAATTTTTTTTTAGACAAATTTACAGTTAAAGACCACGTTTCCCGGGGGGGGGGACTTAATATAATTGTCCGACGGGGATGTGCCGTTTTTAAGGGTATCGTTTTCACCAATTTTTTCTACCACGGGGTACAGTACTAAAATAAGGCAATTTCTCTAGAGCAGGTTGTCCAAAACATGCCGAAAGGGGATGTTTGTTAGATCGGGTCGTTTTTCAGTCAAATTTTCATGTTTTGGAGTATACTTTTCACCAATTTCTTTTTGGTTATCATTGGAGCAAAAAATTCTGGAGCAGGTTAAAGAAAATTTCGTTGGCATACCCCCGTACAAATTTGAGTCAAGTACTGTCCCGGGCCACGTTTGCACCGTACCAATACCGGGTGCGCCAAAATAAACTATGCACGTTTGACAGGCCACAATAAATCTTACACTGGACCGATTTTGAAGATTCATGACTTAATCTTTAGCAGAAAGCCTGAATTAGATTCAGGAATTTTTGCAAATTTTTCCGCTTTCAGTTTTTAGAGCTAGGAGCGAGTTTCTTAAAATGTTCGTTTTCGAAAACATTGAAAACGATAAAAAAACGTCGATCAAATTTCAAAAGATTCAGCACGAATGAATAAGAGAAAACGTTTCAGGGGGATTTGGGGGTTTAGTACGACCTTTCGTATAGCAGATTACAATTGGTCGATTTTTAAATCGCAAACCACCACGAATAAATTCTATCTTTGTCCATTCATGTCGATTCTTTAGAAAACTTGATCGATGTTTTTTGATCGTTTTCAGTGTTTTCAAAAACTAAAATATTAGGAAACTCGCTTCTAGCTCTAAAAACTGAAAATGAAAAAAATTGCAAAAAATCCCAGTATCTAATTCAGGCTTTCTGCTAACGATTAAGTCAGAGATCTTCAAAATCGGTCGAGTTTACGATTTATTGTGACCTGCCAAACGTGCATAGTTTATTTTGGTGCACCCGGTACAGTTTGATAAGTTAGGGAGCAGTCATAAATAATTGCAGGGACCCGGGTGGAAGCAAATGAGGAGGGGTCTGAAAATTTTTAGGGTAAATTTATTGGGGTCTGAAACTTTTAGAGGAATTTATGCTGGGGTCTGAAAATAAATGTGCCAAATTTTTGAATATTTTCGAAAAAATTCAATTTTGTAGATTTTAGCTTAACTATTTATTAATTTTCTCAAAAGAGTTAGACATCAATGTTTTTTGTCTGTTAAGTTCCTCCTTCTTTTCTTCAATTGAATCCTTCTTTGTTTGGTTTGATGCTTTTGTGATAGTCTGGTTCTTTTGAAGTCGTTTTATGCTGTCAGGGGTCTGAAATTTTTTGGTGAAAATTAGATGGGGTCTGAAAGTTTTAATGGCTAGAATGCAGGGGTCTAAAATTTTTTGGGCAAATTTTCAAAATGCTTCCAACCCCCTCCCTGTTATTAAAAATGACAGCTCCCTTATGACAGTTACGAAGATGTTATGGTTCAAGAGAGTGTTTACACTGTTCCAGGACAAATTGTTCTATGGCTGATGGCACAGAATTGTTACGGTAAGCAGGAAGAGTCAAAATGAGAGACTGATCTATTACTCTGTTGTTACAATTATGGATCGTAAGCTGTAGCAGCCCATTTCTCCTTCATGTTTGGTAAATGCATTTTTCAATTCCTTTCGACAGCTTCTTATTCGGAACAACAAATTTACAAGATCAAGCTCTCATCAAGTTCAGGAGAATACGTAAATAAAACTTGATTGTTTCTTGGTGACAATATTTCATGTGCTTAGAAATTAAACAAAAATTACTTCTTCTACAGCGACTTTTACAAATTGTGTAAATTTTCCAATCATACATGGTGAGTTAGAAAGAAAACCGTGCATCTGATCAGGGGTTATCAAAAGCCTGTGATTCTTTAGGATTTTCGTGTAATTTTGCGTTTTTTTGAGATTGCAGTTTTTAAGAAGATATTTTATTGCGTGCACTATAATGTAGCTTAATCACTGGGTGTACATGGGGTGTAAAATGTCCACCCTCTTCAGAAACTCACATTTTCCTCGATTCCTTGCGTTTTTAGATCTTTCTCCTCGCAAGACGAGTCCTCAGTCCCTCAGGGTAGAAACAAATTTTCTCCTGAGCTCCTCATTCTCCTAGGACTTAACCCATGTACACCTACTAACCAAAGACAAGGATGGGTATATTCAATCCATTCTCTTAACGACAGACGCATACAAGTTTTGAGCAGAGAAATCAAATCACAGGCTTTTGAAGCCCTGTTAGACAATAGAAGCTTTGGCAGGGCACGGATAAGATTTGGTTCACAGAATACCAAAAAACTGGAACTGGAATACCTACGGATGATTTTTGTTGTACGGGCACCAGTTTTATCGGTGCTTTACCAAAAATGTTGCAGTGCAAATTAGGCTTGATTTGTCACCATTCGAAAGCACGGAGCTTAATCTCGCTCACACAATGTGTCCGAAGGTGTCATAAAATATCCCTTTGTTTGATGTGTCTGGTATCTGTATTGAATAGGGTAAACTGGGTGCAACTGGTCACAGTGGGAGGCAAATGAATCATTGCCATGTTCCTACATCTAACTGAATCATGTTTTTCTACTATGAATGAAGATAAAGAAAATTTGGTTCATTGGAAAGGCTGCAAGTTTGCATCCAAGGAAACCTTGTCTTAGTTTAGAAGAAACAATTAAGTGACACGTTTTGCCCCCACTTTACCCTACGCCATTAAAATTCATCAAAATGGGGGGCAGTTTCTGGACACACGGTATTTACATTTAAATCAATAGTTGTTTATAAGCTAAGACTTTCACATGAGAATATATATCATTGCAAAGTTCAAACATCTGTTGTCTGGTAGTATAGTGTTGATTCAAATGAAAAAAATAAGTAAAAATAGAACAAAAAATTGTGTCCATTCAGTTTTCACACCAAGGCGAATTTTCCGTCTTATACCATTTTCACACTTGCAAGTTAAACCATCTTAAACTAACCCAGATGGGTTCTAATTGGTCAATGCAACAAATCTAATGCGTTTGATTGGTTGAAATTTAACATGGTTTAGACAAAGCTGGTTTAACTGAGTAAGTATGAATGGGGTATTAGATGCTTTATCCTAGACTTGTCACATGAGTCCTTGTTTTCGCTCCATTCCCCCCAACGGTACCGCCCACAACAGTAAATAATTATTAAATTCATTGGAGCAAAAGTTAGACGAATATCATCAGTCTAGATTTATCCGTCCAGACGATTCATTCGTCTTCTTGTGTGAAAACGGTTAGTATCTCCGTGTAACGTTTGCTGCTTTAAATGCTTTAATTTCGTCACCCAGGGTTCTTTGCGGGCACTCTGCAATTTCAGACAGCCAACGAGGGCAGATTTTGTAACACAATCGCACCAGTTACTTTAATTGACACCTCAATTTAAAGCGATTAGTGATAGCAGACAAAGGAAATTCTCTCAACCAGTAATTCAAAACAAACAAAGCCGCATATGTTGCCCCGAAACCAGTGGCGCGAAAGGTGGTTTTTAAGAGAAGTACGTGGTTATAACGAAAGAAGAAGGGCAAATCTAAAGATCTGATTGGTGGATTTTGCATATTTGATCCAGAAGCCGAGCAGAAGGTATTGTAATTCGCGCGTATCTAGGGCTTCATTGAAACAATTACCACACAGCTCCTGAATCAAATAAACAAAATCCGCCAGAAAGAAGTTTTTAAATTTTCCCTTCTTCTAACACATAACTTCTTTTAAAAGCCACCTTTCGCTTGCACAAGGCGAGAGTTTGCCCTGCTAGTTTCAGGGAACCTTTGCGGCTTTGTTTCTTTTGAATTACTACTTGAGAGAACTTCCTTTGTCTGCAGTCGCTAATCGCTTTGAATTGAGGTGTCAATTAATACAAAATCTGCACTTGTTCAGAAACTCTGAAAGTCGAGTTTGACCCAAGCGAAAAATAAGGATCCACACACCAATAGTCGAAAGAGCTTGAATTTAGTTGACTTCTCCATCAATTCAAGTACTGCAGTTCACCTTTTCTGCTTGGAGCCAAATTTGATTTTCAGACAGTCTGAAATTGCGGCGTGCCTGCAAAGGATCCTGGGTGACAATGGCTCGTTAATTATTTCAAGCCTAAAATTTGTACAAACAAAAAAGCACCGAGAATGAAATTGAAAAGATGAGAAAGACTGATGGAGTGCAACTTAGGCCGTTGTTCATTCCACCTCCTCCGGAGATGAAATCAAAATCTTTGTTGTAAACAAATTGATTGCCAATCATATTCTGAAAATGGCCATATTTCGCTGTTGGTTTGTTTCCTATTGCTTTCCATGCCCTTGTGGCAGGCTCATACCTGTAGATGCTTGCCTCATAAGATAAATACCTGACGCCATAACTGTATTTATTGTAGCGCTCTTGAGTTATTGCGAGGCAATGCTTCTGGGAGGAGCAATGAACCTTTATTCCTTTGTTGTATCTGCTCAATTTGTAGCATTTCATTGTTGCCTCTTGGTTTGCATACTTCGTGAGTGAGCAGAGGGCTCCATTTTGTTCTTCGTCATAAGTGGTATCATATCCTTTAAATGCAACCACACAATGATATGGACCAACGCATGAAACACTATCAACCTTCTTTGGCAATCTGCAATTCGCGAAGCTCCATCTACAATACGGGAAAAAGTACTCTTTATCAAACTTATATGGTAAATATTTCCATGTTTGGCCGTGATCGGTCGACACATAGAAGACTCCTCTTTCTCCAGCTGCCACGCAGAAGCTCTTACCATTAGGTATGGAGACACAAGACATGTCTTCTAGCTCATAGGAAGCGTCGTAAACTCGTTTCCAAGTACCTCCACTATCAGTAGACCTGTAAATTGCTCCAACGTATTTCAACTCCACAGAGACGAGGCAGACGGTATTACCCTTGACACATTCGATTGCAGTTACACGAGGCAGTTCACCTTTGGTTCCTCTTGGGATTGTGAGAACATTGTACATCTGCCTGAAGCCATTTCTAGTACGAACAACTCTGTCCCACATACCAAATAAACAGTTGTTCACATCAGAGCAATATATTCCCATATCGTATGTTCCACTGTTTACGCTACTGCCACCCAGTATGGATGTTACGACTTTTGTCCAGGTACTGCCTGCATTTGTCGTCTTTAATATCTGAAAGGCTCTTCCAATGCCAGTCCCCATCAGGTAGCAAGTTGTCTTTGTTATGCAGAATCCGTTGGGTGTGTACGCATAATAGTTTATGCTTGTTTTCCATGTTTGTCCTTCGTCTTTGGTGACGATTACTTTCCGCGGATCGCTGGCTTTTGGGGCAATCATGTAGATTGAATCTGCTGTTGCTGTTGCTGCAGCAACTAGTAGCGGGAAAGCAAGAAGGAACGAGCTGTGATTTGCCATATTCTATGTATAAGATTTATTTGTCTGGATGTCTGTCGTCCTTTTTCCTCTATATTCAGGAAAAAAAGAAATGAGTTATAAAATTGGCTTCAAATTTAAACTGTTGAAAGTGAAGATGTTTACAATTCCTCAGGTCAGGGTTGGAAAAGTATTGGCTGCGCGTGGTCACGCTACGCGTTTTTACCTCGTTGTATCTTTTCAAAATAACGGGTCGATTACGCTGTGATATGTGATCCCTATGTGATCGCATTTTCATTTCACATACTGTTACACTGTTAGGCACTGTTACAGCAGCGCTTTCAGCTGATTACATCAGAATACTGTTACAAAGACAACGGGCAAAACAAGGTCCCCAGCAATATTTTAGCGTTATTTTAGCGAATAAACCAATCGTAGCTTTGCGCAGTTGTCACATGATAAATCATATCATTATGTGACCGGGTGTCATTGTACCGTTCTATTGCCGTACTTTTTGCTGACAAAAACAAATCGAAAGAAAGTGAAGCAATTTACATTACAACGGGAAAATGCAGTAGTGTGACCACAGCAGCCATTGTATTTTCGAAGGGGCTTACCCCCAGCTATAGAATGTGGAAGAAGACAACATTTCGGTTCGGCTAAGGCTTGTTTTACCCATTTCCTACTTTTTGCCTTCATGACACAAGTTTTCATCAGGTACGAAAGACGTTAAAGAATTCAAAAGACGTTTTATCAAAAGACTGATGTGGTGACTTGACTTGAAATGGGTGCAAACAAATCTTGGCCGACTTTATCTATTGCATTTTGAAAATATAAATAACTCCCAAATTATTAACGGGAATCGACATAGCAATAAACTGGCCCGGGCCAAGTTAAAAATATAACCTATTGTATTCAACAACTTTGACGCCTGCCGTGTCATTGTGTGGGGAAGGTGGGTTTGTTGGCGTTTCTTCAGCCTATTTATAGCAGCTTGTCGATATAGCTTTGTCTATTCCCTTTAATATTCACTTCGTCACGTACATCACCCGTCATACTTGAAATGCGGACGCTCATGTTCTCCAGATGCTTTGTGCCGTCCTTTATTGCCCAGGTGAACTGAAACAGAAAGTCCGAGTATATGATTGGCCGAATTGATTTGACTTGCATAGCTTGTCTTGTGTTCTAGACTTCACACTTCAGCATATATTTTGAGACTCTAGCTTCGCTTTCAAATTTGTAGTGATGTAATTCAACGGTTTACCTTTTGCAGTGCATTTCATGAAGCAGGTTACTCTCTTCCTTTAGCCACTACATAGGTGCAATTGAACAGTTTACCTTTTGCAGTGCATTTCATGAAGCAGGTTACTCTCTTCCTTTAGCCACTACATAGGTGGCATTGTAACTTTGACCGCCCAACGCTACGCTCGACGTTTGGCTTACTTATTTTCTTGCTTTTGAGATCACAAATAATATTTAAAATTCAAATTTCAACCAAAAGCATTTATTAATGAATTTCAATGAAATTATTGCCTGTGCACAGCAGAGAGCTAAGCGAACAATGTGATGTTTACAATTCGATTTCAGCTGGAACTGTGGTATGGTTGTATTGCTTGGTATTAAAGGGCTTAAATAAAATCAACGGAGCTTTGCAGTCTAAATATACCTTACTGTATTTAACGTTTTCGATCGATGAAAACGATAGGAGCACAAATGACGCGTGTCCTTGTTTGTGTTATGTTTAGACGATGCCGCTTTTTCTCCATTCATTTACTGTAAAGAGCCATTGTCACCCACAGTCCTTTGCGGGCATGCTGCGATTTCAAACTGCCTGAAAATCAAATCCGGTCTAAACTAAGAATACGGCTCCACACCACTGATCAGTGATCCACACTGGGTTGGGTGACAATGGCTCTTTACAGAGCTGGAAGGGGCAGTGCAAATAGGTAGCAACGATATAACAAGTGAAGATGAATAGAGAAACTCACGCAAAGTGCTTCTACTCCCATTATGACTCTCATTTCCTTGATGCTTTAAAACCAAGAATACCTGCTTTTGCTGGAAAACATCTGCTGTATATCTCGCAAAACATTGTGTCCGTTTCACTAGACAAAACATTTTGTGCTTGAATCAATGATTGAGAATAATCGAATACAACCACCATGAAATTAAAACCACAAAATAATCCAAAAAAGAAGGGTTCCCTGCATAGACAATCACATTTAAATAGAGACTTCACATCAAACCAGGACAGCCGACGCTTCCACGCTGCGCCTACGAAGTGAAGTCATCGTTATGGCAAGCAAGGCCACATTTTGTAAGTCAATAGCATCACCTACACGTTTGATTGACACTGCAATTCACATAAGCGACTGCAGGCAGAGGAAATTCTCTTCAAAACAAACAAGGCCGCAAAAGTTGCCCTGAAGCCAATGAGGCTAACTGTCGCCTCGTGCATGCAAAACGTGGTTTTGAAGAGAAGTCGTGGGTTTATAACGAAAGACGATGCATAAATTTAAAGATCTGCCTGGCGTATTTTGTTTTATTTGATTCAGAAACTGAGCAGAAGGCACTGCAATTATGGAATATTTAGGGTTTAAACGAAACAATTATTACTCAGCTCCTGAATCAAATAAACAAAATCCGCCAGGCAAAGCTTTAGACTTATCAAGGCCTTCGTAGAGGACATAGTACTTTCTTGTACTGGTAAGGTTTTACCTGTATAAACATGTATATTATTATTATTTTTATCCATCATGTTTGTTTTGAACTACTGGTTGAGAGAATTTCCTTTATCTGCAATCGCTATTCGCTTTGAAGTGTAGTGTCTTAGAGTCAATCAAAAGTACAAACGAACAACTGAGATCTGATCAATTAAAATAGCTGATGCTGTTGTGTTACTAACTATATCCGTGTTGTCGTAACGATGCATTTCGGCCTTGACAATGAAAGAGGCAGCATGGATAGTTGTGATGATTCTATCCTTACTACCTTCCTGCTAATAGACGATTACGCTAAAGATGGCGGCAGGGAACTTTTTACCAAGATGCATGCGTTCGAATTATGACTTTTCAACGATTCTATAGGCATTCGATTAAAGAACGCAGTGCATCTTGGTAAAAAAGTTCCTCGCCGCCATCTTTAGCGTAATCGTCTATTGCCAATCCCTAAATCAATAGCGATAGATTTGACGACTGAATACGTCTGGAATAATTGCAAATAAGGCCAGTTCTCTGTTTAGTAGATCTCATTTCGCGTAACATAGGGCTTTCTACGTGATTGTTCAAGCAGGGGACAGTTGTTCGTCCAGCGCTCCCTGGTTCAAGCAATGTGGGAGGAGATTTTGTGGAAGGGTCATAAACAAACTATCCTGCATTTTAAAAGTTTCAATGTTCATCTTCAAAAGTAACTGTTCTTTCAATGATTCGGGTGTCTAGCTATATCAACCTACACTACGTAGCGATTTTAGTAGCTATACTATCATAATCCAGAAAGTTTATTGGTCGGTTTGTTTGAGATCCTTTGAAACTTCAGCTATGTTCTTAGCAACTACCAAGTCCCTTTACGTGAATGTTCTTTGTTTTCCTTGTAAATTCTGTTTGATATTAGATGTCATGCATCTTTTGCATCTCAATTTCAAACGAGCCGCACTCGTGAAATTTTTGAGTTCTTCCCAACCTTGACACGACATCTAATATCAGACAGAATCTAGTATATTATATCCTTTATCCATTAGTTTTCTAATCGTCTTTATGTTTTTGGCCATGGGGTAGTCATTGTTTTTCGCTCCCCCTGGTATCGTTCCCGTAGTGTCGTATAGTAATTAGATAAGTATTGTAGATTGTAGAACTCATTGTAAACTTTTTAAATGAATGATATATAAAAAAAAAAGTTTATTGGTAGGCCTTTGAACCATCATAAGTGCACCTAATAATGAAAAGCAAAATCGAAACGTTTAAAATGCACTACTATATTTTTGAATTCTAATGATATATAACTTATACAGTAGGTCATAGATTAAAATTAAATATCATATCAGTCAAAACTTCTGACGGACTTGAGTTTGAATAATTTTAACGATGCTTTTCTAATCTTGGAAAATTCTTCTAATTTGGAGAAGGCAAATCTGCAGGGAAAATGAAAGATAAAAACATGCCACTTTTGTTTCACTTTAATATTTACGAAAACACGATCAGTTTCAAAGAATCTTTTAATGTCACGTTTACTTGTATGATATTTCCAACACCATCACCGAACCTTCTTCAAAAGCAATTTCTAGAACATTGCATATAACCTAAGAAGTTGCGAGCATCACAGCTAAAAACCTATCCTTTTCTGGGCGAAGAAAATTCATTCATATTTACCTTGTTTTCGTCTAAAAGCTAAACATACGTTATCGTGGGCCAATAGACAAAATCGGCTGAGGTTTATTTTACCCATTTCAAGTCATGTGACCATACCCTTGGGAAGTTTCAATATTATTTTATTTTTTTCATTCATGGCACAAGTTTTCTTTGCATGAAATTTGTTAAAGAAATCAAAAGATGATTTATCAAGAGACTGATCACCTGACTTTAAATGGTGTAAACAAACCTGAGCCGATTTTGTCTATTTCAAATATCATCAGAGAAATGCATTCACTATGCAACGAATTTCGAGATTTCGTCAGCGCCTTCGATTTTGACTTCATTTGCATGGGAAACAAATTTGATTCCATATGGAAGCGATAACTTACTAGAAATGCGTTTCTGGGAGTTTAGAAAATGCATTTTCCAATTTCTAACGTGTTTTACTATGGGCGATAGGATACCAAATTTGTATCAATGTGAAATTTTCATCAGTAGTGAGCCACCTTCACCTATTGTTATTCTAAATTTGCGGACAAGCGATAAGATGACTAACTATCTGACTAACTACCACCTAAAAATAAGTTCAAAACACACAAACAACAGGCTAAGGCTACTGATAACAATTTCACACTGATTACACATTTTTGGTGTCGTATGGGTCATGGCTTTCCTGTAGCATGTACGACGCTTGAATTCACCTTTTTTCTTTGACAATTTCAAGACAAAATTCCTCCAAGCCCTCTGGTGGTATAAGACTGCGTTCATACAATATTGGTGGCACAATTTGAAACCGGTGGAAAGTGTGCAGGTAGCAAAATTTTAGCGAGCGTTCACACGTTAACGGAAAATTTGAAAACGGTAGGAAATATGAAGGTGACAAGCTCATTGCAATCTCACCAAGAATTTGATGTTAAAGGAATGTACCTACAACTTAAGAATAAATCAGCCTCATTTTGAAAGCGGCGAAAAATGTCCTGCTTTCATTGCTATCGAGTGTTCACACGATGCCATTTTCAAAATGTGCCTGTTAGAGCTCCGTTTTCAATATATACCGTTTTAAAAATCTGCCAACAAAATGTGTACCGTTTTCATGTGAAGGGGAGCAAAGGCTCCAAATCTTTAAATAGGTTGGTGTAAAATTTACTGACGTATTTTATTGAACTGAATGACTTCAAAAAAACGTCAGCTATTTGCTATAATCCTACCGTTGGACTTTTCTGAAATCTTCAATATTTTCAGATTTAGAGTGTTCTTCTTCTTTTTCAAGTATTCAAGAACAAATTTCAAGAAAACTTAAAACCATCGTAATTTCTAAACTGTTTGACGCAACATGAAATAATTTCCAAGAAAACCATAGTTTACGAATGTATACAATATATCAAGCAAAAGTCTATCATTCTTCTGGTGTATGAATTAGAAATTTGATGACGTCACATCCTTAAATAAGTTACAATATGTACTGTAATTTCGAAAAATGTTCAAAATTTGTGAAAAGTCCAACGGTAGAATTATAGGTAAGTAGCTAAAGTTTCTTTCAAGCCATTCAATCTGAAGAAATAGGTCATTAAACTTGAAACCGACCTTTTTATGCCGATTTAAAGATTTGAAACCTATGCTGTGAAGGGGAGGCCTATCCGTCATATTTTTCACCGTTTTCTCAAATTGCATAGCTTTTGTATGAATGCAGTTTAAGTGTACGTGTAATGATTTTTCTACAAATGACTGTTGAAGCGCTCTACCGGCGAGTGATAGCATAGGGTTTTGGTGATGATATGAACATCCCACTCATCGAACTCGTAGTGCGTTGTTGAAGGAAGTTACAAACATATTATAGTGCTATGTCTTAAGTTCGTCATTTTGGCTCATTCTACCCTGCATCCATAACTCCTTTACTTGTTCAAATATAACAGTTTCATCCTCGTATGCCTAGCTAGCATCAGCAGTCTATCATTACGGCAATACTCAATTATGTTCTTTATATACATCATAAGGTCATACCAATGTCCGTCCCAAGTCAGCTAGGCATTTCCACGATTCCAAAAAAACGTTTGTTCTACTTTTCCAGGAAATGAGCCATCGTGACAATTCAAAGAAATCGCTTCATCAAAATCAATCCCATCCCTCTTTTCCCTAAATGTTAGGAAACTACAAATTAAGGCGATTCGGTACCAATTTCCATCTCTAGTTCCATTTCAGGTGCCATGTCTTCCTCTTCCGAAAGCGATCTTTGAGCTTGTTTTGCATTTGATTTTGCATGCGTTAGGATATGCGACTTGAGATTCGTTGACTGAGCAAATCTTTTGTTACATGAGTCGAACGGGCAAACATACGGTCGGTCGCCAGTGTGAATACGAACGTGCGTTCGTAGGTTAAAATCCAATGAAAAACGCTTTCCACAACCTTCAAATGTGCACTGAAATGAGAAAGTTACATTTGACTATTCTGAACTCAAGAGGATTCCACAAAACACAACAGAAAAGTACGATACTATAAACAACATTCTCATTCATTAATAAAGCCTTTATTAAACGATTACTCGATCCATGCAAAATATTTGGACCTTAGTTCATTGTACGGACCTCACTGCGTTCGGTCCGTACGTCAAACTGCGGTCCAAATATTTTCCACATATTCAACAAACCGAATAACCCCGAGTAACCGTCCTTCCTGGAAAAAGTCCCCATTCGAAAATAAATTTCTGTTAAGAAGGGGGTGAGAAGTAGACTTCTGACTTGGAGTCTCTTATTTTCCCTGTGCTTTTTGACTTGATGATGACTTTGACTTCGGTCAACTACTCTGAAAAAGCTGATCCTATTTAGGCCCAAACTCTGAGCTTCCCAGAGTACCAATCAGATTGCGAGATTTGTGGGTTACTATGGTCACGGCAAATATAATGGAACTTTTGATTCGATCGAACAACTGATAACATTAGATTCAAGATTAGAGGCTGTGATTCGAGATTCGAAGCCGTGATTCCATCATAATTCAACTGATGAATGCATAATACAGGGCCAGCTTTTTAACTGTTTCATTATGAGTCCCTGTTGAGTAAGGTTTACCGCAGGGATACAAGGGACTCATCGTCATAAGTGTAGGTAAGAAGGGCACACTGGATGATCAAAAATACGGCTAATAAGAAAAACCTGGCAAAAATTACCTAAAACAGCATATCGATGTCATTGAGAAGCCTGAATATCCAATGATAACGAGAAAGTTTTTCACGTAATTTTGAGAATTGGTAATGCAGATTCCAATTAAATAATCACGCTAATAATTCCTATCCTGAATCTTAGACAAAAACTTAGGAATTTTACCTGAAAAGGCTTCTCTCCTGTATGGACCAACTGATGTCTTTTTAGCTTTGAGCTTTCAACGAATGCCTAGATAAAAAACAATACAAAAGGATATTTCAGAAAAATTACTCTTTTTTCATGAACGATATTCACGCTGGTCTACCTTCTACAATCTGGATGAGGCGTGAATATCAACATGCAAGCATCACCTTGCTCATCTTCAATTTTGCAACACCTTTCTGTGATAAACTGATAAACATTTTCATAGACATTTCGCAGTCCAAGGCAGAAGACTGCAAGTCCCAAAAGAAGTAGATTGCAAACAAAAGAGCTCCTGAAACTCCGCTGCCTGTTGAAAAATTTTATGCATTGTTATTGGTAATGCATACAAAAGGGCAACACCATTCTCAAAGAGAGGCAACTAGCTGTTTTATTTTGAAATGATGGTTGAAATGTTCTGATCTCCAAATAAGTCCAATATACTTTGACACTTGCAGCATTCTAATACTATGCCAGGGATTGTACCATCAAAGAGTTCTTTTTTTAAATTTGATTCTCTTTTTTGTACTTGGCGAGCATATTCCTATTTCCACAAAGATTTACTAAAAACGAGAAATTTCCAAAATTCCCAAAGAAATTTATTTCACTACTTAAAAAAGAAATATTCTGCATTACATCTTGCACTTACAGACATCTGCCAAACTGCAAAATACTTTCCATTTTGTAAATTCAAACACAGGTCCCCAGAGGTTTTAATGGGGGGAGGGGGGTTTTCGGAGTCATGGTAGGTTCACCTTTGATTCTACAGTATGTTCTGCCGGGTGACCCAGAGAAAAGTGACCCAACGCAATCTGGAAAATTACCGTGCCAAAAAAATTACGAAAAATACTCATAATGTAGGCTAGTCTTTTGGTTGACAGAACAACGTTTGAAGCATTTCAGTCAGCTACTTGCTTAATTTTCTATAACAAATTGCGTTCCGGGTCACTTTTTTGGGGGTCACCCGGTACATCAACAATTTATCAATAATTGAAGCTGTGGCATGTATTTTGTGTAATTAGCATTACCTTTCCACATTCTGCACACACATGAACTCTTGGGCCATGAGTATGAAGATGTTTTCGCATTGCTGAATTATCTTTGAACATTTTTGTACAACCCTGAAATGTGTAAAGAAACAGAGTATTAGTAACATATTTTTGGATACAAAATTTGCCATGTCTAATTAATGTGTATGCAGGATATCTGTTGTGTTATCAAAAGCTTGCATTATTTTCTATAGAATACATAAATAACGATCAAATAACATTTAATGTAAAGCTTATATAATAGAATGACAAACCTTATGAGGACAAGCAATAGTTTTTATACTGTCATCTTCTCTCTGCCTTTTTGGTTTCATCCTAGTTGAAAATAAATATCATTAATTTAAATTTTAAGACCACTTCCCATAAGCAAACTGTTTTGCAAAGTAAACTTTCTATCAGAAACAGTTTACATGCATGAAAAAGTGAAGATCATTTCCATGAACCAATAATTTTCAAGTCAAAATTGTTACATCAATTGAAATGATTAAATTGCTGAACACAACCCACCTTACAAAGGCCCACTATAAACAAACCATAAGCTGCTTAAATCTCCCAATTTTCAATATGCTCCATATCTATGACAGACACTGTATTGGGGATTTGGGTTGTTGTCATGACCCTCCCAATGTATCTTCAAAAATTGTTATTGGAAAGACAATGCTCAAATGTGAATATACAACTACTGAAGTCTCTTGTCATGACCAATTCAACTTACAAGATTTCAGCCTATTGGGTATTATTATTTGAAAATGATTTGAGAAGAAAATTACCTTGCAAATTCTGATAATTGTTTTGGGTCTGACAGATCAATTCCTGGAAGTCCACCAGGTGGTAATTTTTTGCCAGTCATGTATTCTGAATAATCTGGTTCATTCGATTCCTCCTCACCATCTTTATCTTCTGGAAGAAATGTCATTATTATATAAAAATCAAGATTTAAAAATAACTAAGGGGACTTTTACCATCCAATTTCCATCAGGAAAACCAGACCTCCATTTGATTTTCTTAAACTATGGTATATCTCTTAAGTCTCCTATCATTTTTCACCTTTTCTTTTTACTACACAGCAAACTTCAACAAATAATAATAATAACAAGTAATATTTATACAGGTTTACTTGCTCAGAATAGAAATTCTGTTATCAGTCAAGGACCTGTTAAATGAAAGAGGACAGAATAAGAAATCAAAAATTTCATCAAAGTTAAAACTGTGTTCAAAACTGCTTCATTAAAATTGTTTGAAAAAAGCTATAAGTTTGTGTATAAAAAGCATAAAATTCTTTTCATCCGGAATGTTCTTGAGAAGTTTATCAAAAAAATTGAGCTCCCTGGAAAGCAAACGCTCGCTTGCCAGTTTCTGTTCTTATTGGTGGTAAAACAAGACTTGAATGGTTCCATGCTAATGACACTTGAAATATTATATGAACTCTTCTGGTAAAAGGCTATTCAAACATTTGAAGATGTCTATTGCAATGTGTCAAAATGAAACAGATAGGAGCCAAAATTAAAAGAAACTACCGCAACTGTCTTGTCCCTTACTTTATGTGCACCTTTCAGTATATTTTTTGCTGTTGCTGCTTGGCAGTGGAAGGTTGCTGCACAGGCAGTGGAAGCTTGCTGCGTTTCAGCTCCAAAAATTGGATTTTAAATTTTGTTCTATTTTTGGACAGAAAAACAAATTTCCCAGCTTGTAAGTATTGGTAGAAATGGCAAAGCATCTTTTTTGTGAACCTTGAAGATCAAAATGTTTTATCAATGATTGAAGAAACTTGAATTGAATTAAGATGCAACAATAGTTAGCTTTGGAAACATTTGTCTAGGTTGACCTGAGAATTTATACAAAATCTGTCATCAATGAACTGAAATTTATATAAACTGAATTTCCCACATACACGTTTTTTTTTAAATAAGAAACTTGGATCAGCACTTTGTACTAAAAGTTTCTTAATTTCGCATGAAAATTTCGGTGTTTTAGTAGTAAAAGTTTCTTAATTAGTTTCTTATTTTTTTGGGCCTAAAATTGCGGTATTGTTCGAAGTTGAGACTTCTTTTTGAGAAAGGGCTTCCATTTTGCATTGACATTGTCATCAAGAAGAAGCCATGCACATCAAGGCAAAAATTTACCAATTTTGCAGTTAAAAGTCAAGAAAAGACGAATGTACCTTTGTTAGAGAGACATAGAATAAGAGAGACATACAGAAATAAAGTTTTAGAGTTTCTTAACTGTTCTTGAGCGTAGTACTAGAGTTTCTTAAATTTTTGGTCATCGTAGTGCTAGTTTCTTATAAACCAGTTTCTTATAAAAAAAAACGTGTACAGTATCTTTCTTGCCTATCAATGCATAATAATTCGGGAATAATTCTCATGTCAAAAATATCATAACTTTACTGTATCATTGACCAATTAAAATCTATCATGATCTTGACAGTGTCTGTTTGACACAATACAGGTATTAACCTGCAGTGCTCTTTCCACCACAAAGCATATTTTCAAACAAGGGCTAAGGGCGGGATAATTTCCAAAAATTAATAACCTGAAAAATGAAATGATTTTCGTGCAACCATGAACCGTGTTTTTAGAACCTAACCAAAACTCTTTGTGATACTCTAAACACAACATGGCCTAAAATATATGTGGCTTATCTCCCCTCCTCATGCAGCTTGGCCTGAACAAACAAAAGCTTACCAAAGAAAACAGGGGGAGGGAGAGGAAATACTTTGCTTTGACGTTAAATTTAGGCTTCCTAAATGTATTTCATGACCTCATTGAGCCCCTAAGAAGGCAACAACATTATTAGAATATACCAGACGCAGACTCAAATATAAAATGCCAATAGACACGGCCTACCGGATGCCCACATCGTTACGGCAAATTCTCCCTCCAAAGTTTTAATTTGCACTTTCTTTCGCTCCCATTTCCTTGGTTTATCGACTTCATTTCGACCGCCATCATCATCTGCAGCTTGTAAGGATCTCTTGAATGCTTTCTTACCACTTCCTTGGCCTGATTTACTTTTGCTGGACTTGCCTTTCCTTTTCTTCTCCTTGGGTGATGAAGGCACTGAAGTAATCTCATGTTCTTCGCCTACAGCTGGTACTTCTTGCGACTCGTCTAATCCATCTTCTGTCGTTTGTATGACGAGTTCTTCAGTCTCTACAAATGGCTGAAGGGCAATCATAGGTTGTGTATCAATATTAAGCGATAAAGCAACTTGGTTGTCCGAATTTCCTTCGATTAAAACTTCGACTTCGTTTCCCACAGCTGCGATCTCTTGTTCGGCCATTTTCTCCTCCTCCATTTACACTTCGCTGGGGGTTACTTGTACCACGTGATAGATTGGCGGCCATTAAACCATGCCGACGCCGCCATTGTTCAATGGACTGTGAAGTTCGTTTCAATACCTCACCTTTGCGTGTTTATCTTCGTTCTTCGAGTTCAAAAATTCGATATTTTGTTGCAAATTGAACAAATGATAACATCAGATTCTCTTATTGATTTATTGATCCATGAATGGCTTCTGATCTCAAACGAAATATCAGTGATTCGTATAGGAATCATTTTTGGAATTCAGGTTTTTGATTGGCTAATTCCAAATGTCTTAGCCTATCAATTTTAGTGCAGACAAGCTGCTGCGTTGTTTGTCAGATTTGGTGTGAAGTGAAGCCACATATAATTTGGTTCTTTCATCGTCCAAGTTATACCGAAAAGAAAACTACTGTGTGTACAATCATTTGCAAAAGTAAAGCATGATTTATTTGTTCAAGGATATCTACAAAATTGTTGCTCTCCAAAATGGCTCAGCCCATGACGTTACTTACATTTTACATTTACATGACCTAACTTACATATAATTACGCTTGGCGCAACGGCACTTGGTCAATATATTTACGATTTACTTCTGCTGCATAACAATGCATACATACTAATTTTGCAATTTCAGATATCAGATATCCAAATATGAAATAGAAATGGGCACAGACAAGGAAAGGAAGAGTTCAAACTGTCGAGTGCATTTAACCAAGACTAATAACGAAAATCAAAACAAGCAATAAAGAGCAGAACATTTTCAAATGGAAAAAGGACCTACTTATAAAATGTCAGTGAGTCACCACAAGGCTCCCTTTTTGATTGTTATTTTCTTTCTGATTCTGAACGAAGACTGGGAACAAGGATGATTACGAGACTGATGTTCAATGTTGTTGTTGTCAACAAACTCACAGGGTACTAATGCGTAAAGTTACAAAAGGGAGAAAATAAAAGAAAGATAGATAAGAAGCCAACAATCTGTGCTGTGGTGATGATTTTTCTTTCCACGTAGATAGTTCCTGATTTCTGATTTGGCAGGGAAGGCAACGGACACAAGATGATAAGATCACGAACGCCAGTTGTGCTAGCCACTATCATCATATGGGCAATCATTTTCTGTATTTATTATTTAGGGAAAAGTAGTCGTGATGTGAAGACAGAACCGGTGGTTTTGGTGAGTATGCCAGTCAGTATAGCATGATAAGGATAGTATTTTGTCAGTTTAGGCTAGACCTGGAAATCTTTCCCAGAACTTTGAAATATCAAATACTTAAAGCTTATGATGCAGTATTCAACTTTTTAGTGCACAATTTCGGTAATTGCAAACAGAGTTCTCAAATATAGTTAGTCAAACAAAATAGCAAGCAAACATACAAAACGTCATGCAAAAGAAACAAAATGCGACATGCATAAATAAGACAATAGGCAGACATTTAATCCAATTGACTGCAAATGAGATGGTGTCACCATGGTGTCCCCACCACCATGTCAAACCTAAACTGCTACACAAGACTCCAGGTTGGAAAACTTGCATTCACTCGCAACTATATGAAACTCTGACAATAATCGGTTCTTGCATGCGAGAACAAAAGATCTGTTGTTAATTTTCCTTCTCTCGCAACTTTTTCTTCATTTGATTTGACTACAGCAGTGTTTCAGTTCAGTTTCATATTTTTCAGTGTGGATCTTAATTAATTTTTCAGAGTAACACTGAAAAATATGAAACTGAACTGAAGCACTGCTGTAGTCACATCAAATGAAGAAAAAGTTCCTCAAGATAAAAAAGTAGCTGTTAAAGAAATTCTAACAATTAATTGCTAATTTAGCTTCAGAAAACTGGTTTGAAGTCATCCAGACGCGGATCCAGTGGGGGGGGCCAGGGGGGCCATGGCCCCCCCAAACTTTAGAATTTCTCTTAAAAACCATTGTCTTGGATAAAGAAACGAATGAGTTTGAAACCCTTACTTCCTGAAATAACCATAGCACAGCTACACGATAACTCAGCTAACTACAAGTCAGTCTAACAAACTCACAAACTAAAGTACAATTCATCAAAAAGTATGAAAAAGATGCGATTCTGAATAGAAATTTCATTCTGTGGAAATCGAACTTGAAAATAATTTCTTTCATTCACTTTGTCAAATTGTCGTTGTGAGTTAGGATCCTCCAGTGAACTTAGCTGCTGACATCTATTTGTGATAGATTTCGCAAAGACTCGTATCTTCTGTGGTAAAGTGTTAATCAAAAGTCATTTCAGTTTTACGGTAACACAGTTTAGAATACAAGTGAAGCTGGTAGAAACCATTAGAAACTTGTTGCGCTATGAGAATTTTGATAACTTAGTGACTCCAATTATGGAACTATTATGGAACTTGATGGAACTTACAATTGGACATTTCACCTAACATTGAAATGCCTCTGATTCGTGAATTTGAGATATACCTCGTTTTTATGCCAAGTTTTTATTTCCATTGAGGTGGAGCTTATTTCAGCGATAAACATTCTCAAACTGGTACTTATGATAGACATTTCATGGTCCTTCACTTTCCAAATGATGGCTCGTTAGCTTTTGCGCAAAAATGCCAGTTTGTATTTGAGGAGAAGCATGGATTAGATGATAGGGTAAATGATCTAAGATGAACCAAAAAGGGCGTTTCCCACGTTTTCAGAGAGTCTGAAGGGCGTGGTCACGAAAAATTTTCCTGGGGGCTTCGCCCCCAGACCCCCATCTTCCTTCAAATGGCCCTCCCCAAAGTCCAATGCTGGATCCGCCCCTGAAGTCATCAAGCATAAAACTGTGCAAAAATTTGGTGCATGTAGCTCTTACTTAATTTTTCAGAGCAACACTGCTGCAGTCAAATCACATGAAGAAAAGGTTCCCCAAGATAAAAAAGTAGCTGTTAAAGAAACACCCAAAGAAAAACCGAAAGAAACTGCAAAAACCAAAGAGAAGGAAGATGAAGAGATTGCACAGCCAGATTTTAAAGGGTACTGTATTTTTGTAATATGAAGTGCCTTGAATTGAAATGTATTGTTCCTTATTCTTAAATTTTTTCAATTAACTTAATATGATACCCCATAATAATACTGATACCCCATAAAGTTGAAAGTAACTACAGTGCTAATACCCCATAAGCAATCTTACACTTTATGATTCGGTTCTACTAAATTATCTTCCATCCAAAGCACGTTAATGTTTATAGTTTTATTCATTTTCCTTCTGTTGGTCTGTTTGTCTGACAATTTTACATTTTCTGTTTAGAAATCACGTCTGAGGGGACCAGTATGGAAATAAGGTCAATTCAACCTTTTAATGCTATCCCTGCCACTAAAATTAGGGGTGTTTTCATATATGTATTTGTTCAATTTATATTAGGATTGTAATTTATCTATTTTTAGCTTTTAAAACATTGAACATATTTAAGTTTTAGTGGCAAATGTAGACATACATACAGTACATACATACATATGTGTGCACAGTCAGGCCTTGCACACATTAACATGGTTTTCCTGCCTAAAGAATTCTTGTTTAGAAAAATCTACAGTTTTTCATACAGCTCAACAAATCCTTAATTTTTTTTCTTTTTATATCACCATAAAACATCTAAAACAAGAATACAAAGTGAACAATGAAAAGAAGAGGGACAACATCCACAGTGACAACATCATGAAATATGAGGACATTTCCTCCAAAGTCTTCCCCAAGATGATGCGCATAATATCCCTTATGAAATAAAAATGTTGAGATCCAATTTTTCATGTCCTACAGGGAAATCAAACAGGGAAAATTGTGTTTGGACACACTAAATCATTTCAAAGCTGGTGAAGAAGCAGGTTTATGGGAATGTCATGGAGAAGGGAGAAATCAGGTAAAGATTTTGCTTTCATTTAATTTCATTATTTATTCAACTCTTTATTCTTTATTTGTCTTGTATTATGATCTTATAATACTGCATTAGACTGCAGACCTTTACTGTATGAAAATACAACTTTTTTCATGTTTAAAGATAAATGTTTCTAAACAGCTTACAGTAACTTGAATTACAAATATTTCTAAAGTCAGCACATAGAAGAGAACAAGCCACAGGCAGTAATTACATTGAAAAGACCTTTTATAAGCAGCTAGAAGATGGCAGTAAATTTTGTATTAGTAATGTTCTTGGATAGAATTTGAAGAGGGATACTGTCTTAGGAAATTTTCTGTGTGCATGTACAGTATGGCTTACCCAAGCAAAACATCCCTGGCCTTGCTTGCATCAGTCTGAATGTCACTTGGAGTCAACATTGTTCCATGCAATTAGCAACTGAAGCAGACCAGTTGCTGATCAGAAACACTATCTTGTTCATTTGGAAAGATGAGGGGGACATTATAAGAGAGTGAAAGGCTTGGATAGAAAATATTTATATTATCTCAAAGATGGACCCAAAATACAGTCAAACTTAATATGCAGTGTCATGGGGACTTGGTTTAATGTTCTGGAAAATCAAGAGTATCAATGTTCACAAATGAAAATGAATACAAATATTAGACTAAGTGCAACAAAGTTTTACCAAATGTGAACTAAATTTTTTTATTAATTTCAAAGGATCTTTATGCATGACATGACAAAATTTTCCTAATTTTTATTGTTAGTGTTGAGTCTTTCTTTAATGTGTAGTATTGGTTCAGGACAAAACAACACTTGCTTAGAAATGATCAATTGTGTATCCAAGCACCAGCTGATGCTGATGGTAAGAAGACTGTTTCTCTCATGACGTGTGATAACAAAGTAAAAGAACAGGTATTTCTCATTAAATTTTTTTGTATTATAAGGCCAGAGGTGATGGCATTCAACAGTTGTTCTTGCATACATCACAGGCCTTGTGCAGATACAGTAGACAAAGCAAGAATTCTGAAGACTATTCTTGAGAATTTTTCAAGAGTTCTTCACATTCTAACAAGAATTCCTGAATGATATGAGAGACTGTACAGTGGATATCTTTAAACAGGAATACTTAAGAAGTGAAAAACTTTCTAAAGAATTCGACAAAAAAGGAATGTTAAAGACAGCTATCAGTGATAATGACACAATTACAAAGAAAGAATAGGAGAATTGAATGGCTTCTGATCGCACTGACTTTCTACAGCCGTAGAAAGTGATAACGATTAGCCCTCCTTTATTCTAAATACACAGATTCACGAAAACATCTGTCATGTTGAGCTCCAACATTATTACAGCCAATCAGATGCATAGCAGACTGCCTTTAATGTGCACAAGGCCTGTTTAGTAGAGGCTGATCCAATGTTTTGATAGGTGAAGATTTTCAAAAAATAAGTTTTAAATGAATGTACTGTAGATTTGAAACATTTGGCAACGTTCTTAAAAGATTTTGAATATAGTGCCTTCTTGGATTATGAATTGAATGTCAACACTTTTTGTACAGACTTGGGCAATCTCAGATACATGAATGGGTCAGATGGGTAAAACATTGGAAACATTTTCAATGATGCTTACGTTCGCCAGTCTAATACATTTTGCCCCACCTTACTCCATGCAGAAGTTGAATATGACGCTCTTCGTTCTTTTTAGCAATGGATTTACAAATCAGAATCTCTCATGCTCAAGGGCACAAATAATTGCCTGGAGACAGTTGATGGAAAAAAACTCAGGTATTTGCCTTGTAATGCTGCATCTAAATCACAAAAGTATGAAATGAAATCAGTTGGGGGTGATTTAGCAGGCTAGTTCAGTATGTGCCAACAAATGTAGGGAAGGGGGTTGGTTTTAAAATGGAGTTATTTCATAAATGCATACAATACTTCAAGAAGAATGCTTGGACTGGATAGCTCAAAGCCGAGCAGAGACAATTTTGCTACGCTCTGTACTTTGAACTTTGGAGGTTTGGTTAACAAAATATGACACGGTATATATTTTATTACGATATGTTACGATATGTTAAACTACGATATGTTAATACGATATGTTAAACTTTAATTCTTCCTGTTATACGGTTTTAGTTCAAACTCGTGTTGAATAACAGAAGCCTTTCTTGGGCTAATAGCTTTTGTTTGCCAATTTTCATAAGAAAGACAAACTTTCTAAATTCATACATCATTAATTTTGATACTGAACTGTATTTATATATATCACGGGACAAGGCAAATTATTTATCTTCTTCTTCTGGCAATATGACACTGTCATTTGATTATATTCTTAAACCATTTACTGTAGTTGTTAGGTATTCAATAACTTTCCAGAACGAACTTACAGTTGGTATTTTGGAATAGACAAAGCAAGTTTCAGAGAATATTGTTTTCAAGAATTCAATGATGCTCTTCTCATTTGGAAGATTTTTTATCCCACTTAATTTAACTAAAAAACAGTCAATTTTTCAAACAGGGTTTTGAGATTTCCCACTTCTTTTTCATGGAAGATTAATAAACTTTAGGCCTGTAGTGCCTTATAGTGCAACAGTTTCCCCAAATTTTTCGTTTTTGTTCCTTTCGAAGTTGCCATAAAAACTACAAGGCATATCTTAAGTTTCGAAAAAAATTTAGAGGACTCTGAACTCCAAGTGTATGCATTACTTATAGAATTAATACGATATGTTAAACTTTAATTCTTCCTGTTATACGGTTTTAGTTCAAACTCGTGTTGAGTAACAGAAGCCTTTCTTGGGCTAATAGCTTTTGTTTGCCAATTTTCGTAAGAAAAACAAACTTTCTAAATTCATACATTTGGTGTAATTTTGATATTGAACTGGATTTTCAAAGTAATCAAAAAATTCAGTTCTCGCTTTACATCCTTTGCCTTTGTCATGTTTCACATCCTGCTACATGGCAAGCAGTTCTTCCTCCCTGAAGAAGGTTCCTATTAACCTAATATTTAAATGATTCTGTTTTCAACACGATTTTCAACTATGAATACCGATTTATTTTAAGTTAGATAGTCATCCTGAAACGTTGAGAAATTACAAGGACACCATAGAATTATACAAGTCTTTTACATGAAATGTGGATGTACAAAAGATAGTCACTGTCATTGTAAAGACCCATTGTCAACCACGAGCCTTCGTGTGCCGAAGCAATACGAAAGAGAACCTAGACCAAAACTAGACTGATTACATGAGTCTTAGTTTCCGTATTGAATTGGATGATGTTATGGCTTCACATTGAGTATGAGTGAAAATAAAAACATCCGATTAAACACGTTTAACGAATACAAGGAATCACGTTGTCAGTCTAGGCCAAAACGCCGTTCAGGAAATACAATATCGACGTTGGTGCCACAAAGGATCATGGTTAGTAATGGATTTTTAAAGTGCCGAAAAATGTGGAAGAATGTTCAAAATTCAAGGAAATATTATTCTCTGTAAGATATCTTTAATTTATAACGAGGACTGAAGGGAATGTGGCAGATCGAAAATGGGCATATGTAGCTGAATTTTTAGAATTTAATGTTATGAAGTTGTAACTTTTAGAAAAATGTATCATGAATTTGCAAGCACGCTTTTGTCAGTTAAGTACTTCCTGGCAGTAATGTTTTATTCAATGCTTACTTTTCCTTAATCTTTCATAGACCAAGGTTAATATGATCTACAAAAACAGCGCTTTCTTTGTTCTCCAAAAATATCAAAATGACATAATTTTTGAAAGAAATGGTTCTAATGCTGCGTTTGCATTTATGTTACTTTCGAAAATGGCTCCATGTTTTTGTTATCCAGCAAACAATACAATTAACCCTTTTAAACCGTAGAAAAACTTGCAACATGGCATTTCTTGCAGTATTTACTTGATTTCAACATTTCTGGAGAGCAAGGGCAGATTTTGTAATACAATAGCAACAGTTGCGTTTGATTGACACATCAATTCAAAGCGATTAGCGACTGCAGACAAAAGAAATTCTCTCAACCAGTAATTCAAAACAAACAAAGCCGCAAGAGTTTCCCCGAAACGAGTAGGGCAAACTCTCGCCTTGTGCAAGCGAAAGGTGGTTTTTAAGAGAAGTTGTGTGCTTAAAGAAGAAGGGTAAATCTAAATTTCTCTCTGGCGGATTTCGTTTATTTGATTCAGAAGCCGAGTAGAAGGCATTGTAATTCTTGTGTATTTAGGGCTTAAATGAAACGATTGCAAAACAGCTCCTGAATCAAATAAACACAGTCCGCCAGACAGAACTTTAGATTTACCCTTCTCATTTCGTTCTAAGCACGTAGCTTCTCTGAGAAACCACCTTTCGCGTGCACAAGGCGAGAGTTTGCCCTACTTGTTTCGGGGAAACTTTTGCGGCTTTGTTTGTTTTGAATTACTGGTTGAAAGAATTTCCTTTGTCTGCAGTCGCTAACGCTTTGAATTGAGGTGTCAATCAAACGCAACTGTTGCTATTGTATTACAAAAATCTGCCCTTGTTTTTCTGGAAAACAAAGAAAGTGTTGTTTTGAAACAATCATTCTTTTGACTTTCATGTGCCATGAATCAACAACCACGCGTCCGACAGCATAGGTTCCAAATCTTTATCTCGGCGTAAAAAGGTGGGTGTAAAATTCAATGACCTATTTCTTCTGATCGAATGGCTTGAAAGAAACTTTAGATACTTATCTATAATTCTACCGTTGGACTTATCAAAAATTTTGAATATTTTTGGAAATTAAAGCGTATCTTACATTTCAACTCATTTGAGGATGTGACGTCATCAAATTTCTAATCATAAACCAGATGAGTGACAGACTTTTGCTTGACACCATATGATAGGCATTTATGAACTATGGTTTCCTTCGAAATTATTTCATGTTACGTCAAAACTGTTTAGAAATTACGATGGTTTTAAGTTTTTTTGAAAATTGTTCTTGAATTCTTGGAAAAGAAGAAAAAACACTCTAATTCTGAAAATATTGAAGATTTCAGAAAATTCCAACGGTAGAATTATAGAGAAATAGCTAAAGTTTCTTTGAAATCATTCAGTTCAAAGAAATAGGTCACTCAATTTCACAACAGCCTTTTTAAAGATTTGGAACCTATGCTGCGTCCGACTGGTAAAAGCAAGGTCTCACAGTTTTCAAACTCAAAGTTAAGGCCTATCCTATGCAACTGTATCAAGAACAGGGCAATAGAACACATTTGCTTCTCCGCAGCAGCCACACAGATGGCGCACAATTTTTGGGGACACCATGCCGTTTATTTAATCATTGCTCTCTGCTTGCAATTCTATATTCAGTAATTCAGTCATCACAACGTTCCAATTTTGAGTCCTCAACGAAGGTTCGCATTTTACTAAAACTAATGTCATTTTTACATTTGTAACGCATAATCTTGGGTTAATAGTTGGTATGATATGTTTTCGTACATTATCCAGTTGCCATTTCTAGAAAAGATTAGATTTCGCATGTTAAGATTCGTCGAAAGTCTTGTCAAAGACTCATCAAAAATTACGGTTTTTAAAATGCTTCCATTATTGCAGAAATTTTACGTAAAGTTTAAACCATAAAGTCCAAGTTTAAGAGCAGGAATGGCTCAGAGGTAGCGGCGTTGACTACCAATCTGAGGGTTGGTGGTTTGACTGTCGAAACTGCTACGTAGAGTGAGGATTGAGAAACGTCCCCAACTCTCTGTAATTTGACAGGGTCACCTGAAGTATTGGGTGGAAATCGTTGGGGTAACTAACTAATTCAAATGACAAACATGGGTCATGAAGCTATTTGTTTACGATACTTTACAACTGTTTTAGACATTTTCAGCATCAGTTTTGCTGCCCTCTTAAAGGGAATCTAAGCATATATCAGCCTTTGATATAAATAGCCGTGCAAAGGTAATAGGCCGTGACACGTGCCGCACCATATTTGAGTAACTTATCGAAGTCAAGAGGAAATACCGATATGTGATTGGCTAGAGTTTGACCGCAAGTGGCTTGAGCCACCTTTTATATGCTTACATTCCCTTTAATCATTGACATTGTTCTCCATCTTAATTTCTAATACAGTGGTATCTGAAAGTTTTTCCCAGCCTTCTTAAAACGTCAAACCGGATGTCCCATAAATTCGGTAATGAGAACGTGATGCACAGGAAGAAATTAAACTGTGCAGTTAAAGAAAGTTTTTCTTGCAGAAGTTTCTGAACCACATAGTTCATTTCGAAGCCCTGGGGTCATAACAATATTTTGCAGATATCTTGGCGCTATGTAAACAGTTTTTATTTCTTGCATTGGGCTGTATCATTTTGCAGCGAAATTTGAAATCCCTTCGGCCATACTTTCTGACAGCTCCCTTAAGTATTTGAAACTCGGGCTGATTATTTCTGTTTGTTGTGATTTTCCTATCTTTTCATTCTCAAGATGAGATGGGGGTGTCTATAACTTTAAATCGAATACAAAATGAACGGGCCATTATCAACGGCGCTTCTCGGATCCAATAGGATCCCTGTGTCTATGATTCTGGGCAATGGTTTGCAAAATCATGAATGTTTTAAACATAATGCAACTTTTAAAAAGATTTTACTATCATACCTGTTTGATATTGACATGATTACATTTCTGTAAAATTATATTTTTCTTCTTTCCATGTAACCTTTCATCCCATGTGAGACACAATGTTCCTCTGCCTTCACTTCGTATTTGTTTATTTTTGGTGAATGTCCATTCCTAAAGGAAATTGAAATATTGTGAAATATACCTTTCTAGAATAGAATAACACCAAGCTAAATGCTGAATACTTACTGGTAGAATGGATTACCAATTGTGTCTGAACCCTAGCAATAGCAGCATAGGTTCCAAATCTTAACTCGGCGTAAAAAGGTGGGTGTAAAATTCAATGCCCTATTTTCTCTGATTGAATGGCTTGAAAGAAACTTTAGATACTTATCTATAATTCTACCGTTGGACTTATTAAAATTTTTGAATATTTTCCAAAATTACAGCGTATCTTACATGTCAACTCATTTGAAGATGTGACATCATCAAATTTCTAAATCATAAATTAGATGAGTGACAGACTTTTGCTTGAGGCCATATTGTAGGCATTCATAAACTATGGTTTCTTCGAAATTATTTCATGTTGCGTCAAACAGTTTAGAAATTACGATAGTTTTAAGTTTTTTTTTGAAAATTTTTCTCGAATTCTTCAAAAAGAAGAAAAGCACGCTAATTCTGAAAATATTGAAGATTTCAGAAAAGTCCAACGGTAGAATTATAGCTAAATAGTTAAACTTTCTTTGAAATCATTCAGTTCAAAGAAATTGGTCACTGAATTTTACACCAGCCTTTTCAAAGATTTGGACCCTATGTTAGCAATAGCACAACGTGGACGCTGTACTTATTTCAGGAGAATTTACCGAGAATACACGTTTTTTTATGAGAAACTTGGATCAGCACTTAGTACTAAAAGTTTCTAACTTCGCATGAAAATTTCGATGTTTTTGTAGTAAAAGTTTCTTAATTAGTTTCTTATTTTTTGGGGTCTAAAATTGCGTTATGGCTCGAAGTTGAGCCTTCTTTTATCGACAAAGGGCTTGCATTTTGCATTGAAATTGTCACCACGAATAAGCCATGCACATTAAGGCAAAAAGTTACCAATTTTTTTGCAGTCAAAACTTGATATTTATAAACGCAATGCCGCGCGAACCGTAATCTTCCGACTCTTATTCTAGAAAAAAGAATTTAGGGTTCCTTAATTGTTCTCAAACGTAGTGCTAGAGTTTCTTAAATTTTTGGTCATCACTAGTCTACTTGTTTATGAAATATGATTGATCTACGGTTCATCCATGCAAAGGAAATTTGCTAAGGAACGAAGGGAACGAACCACCGAAAAAGATATTCTCTATTTCATTGGTCTACCTCCAAGTCATGTCATACAGTAGTGTCCCGCATATAAGAAACACAAATTTAAGAAACACAGACCTTGATTTTCAAAATAATACCCCATTTTATAAGAAATTTGTTCAGGTCTGAAAAGAAGCTTGTTTCTTGTTTAAAAACTATGGATTGAAACTATATAATTTTTCAGCTCTACAGTTGTATTGAACTGTACCTATTCAAATGAAAACAAGAATTTTGAATGCAACTAAGCAAAAAGCACCTTCCTGAAATAACTGTAGCATTTTCTGGAAGTGAAAATTTACAAATACAATTCAAAATAATAATCACTATCATAGAGATCATGTCTGGGTCAATAGTATATGATTTTTGTAATAAGAAACTTTACCCTGATTTGCAAGTTTATCTCATTTTATAAGAAACGCATCAGACCTGAAATTGAAAAAGTTGTTTCTTATATGCGGGACACTACTGTACTTCAATTTTGCATCATAGAGAAGTCAAACTTATTCTCACCTGATTTCGTCCTTGACCATGACATGGCCCCATTCCGATTACGTCACCTTCAGCTCCATCCATGCTATCGGCACACAGCCCTTCTTGTTTTAAGGCACCCGTAAAGGGTCTTTCAAAAGCTGGCTGTATTACTGGCTTTAGTTCTGGTCTTACGTCCTTCAGCAATCTGAAAAAGAATCAGTTTCGTAAGAGTAGGACCACTTATATTCAAGATATAATCAAGGGCGCCTACCTTGTACTGTATCCGTGACCAAGTGTTCACAGAGTAATTGGTGTCCTGTGACCCAGTCCTGTTTATCTCTGTATATCATAAGAAATCATAAGAAAGTTTTTCTAGTTACAGGGATTTTCAAATTCTAACGTCTGTTAGAGTTGACCAATCAAAAATCACGCTGTCTGATTCCCTGTGGCCAGATTGTATAACAGTTGATATCGTGTTACATAAACAACGGAATTTGAAACCACAAAGTTATTCATACGTCATCTTGACCTTGAGAGGACTGACGCTGTGTACTGCTTGGTCACGGTACGGTTCTAGGACACTCTCTGTACTGGGTCACAGGACACCAAAACTCTACAGTACTGGGAATAAACACACTTCCTACAAGGTAGGCGCCCTTGATTGTACAGTTAACCATCTAAATTCTGTGTATTTTACATCGTTCTATTTGAAAATCAATTTTTTGTGGATGAAGTTTCGTAAGAATATAATAACAGGCTGAAACACGTACGACAAGAGACATTTGAAGGAATACATTATCTTCGGTAACTGGTCCACAGATATAACGATAAAAATTCTCATAATTTGGCATGGGTATAAATTGTCCCAAATTGTCCCATCTGCAGTGGAAACCAGGTGACCCCGTGTCTTTTCCCGCTGTGAATGGGACCAATAATGCATTATAGTTAGTTTTAGATTTTACTTGATATATAAAAAAATGGGTATAAATAATTTCGGGCTTAACTGTAGATCTTGCCCAAGAGCCATTATTTTGAGATTTATCATTATCCTTCAAGTCTACAATGATAATGTGTGTCTCTCTCTCTGAGATCTTTGACCAAACTAGAAGCTTGACATAGAAAGAGAAATTCATTTGGTAATCATCAGTGCTTTTTTGCAGCATGCTTCAAAACCAGGCGGCCTGAAAGAGCTAAATTTGCTATTTGTAAATCAATTAAAAGGTAAGCTATGCCTGGGAAGGTGATTTGGTCTTTGATCTGATAAAGAGATCGGCCATTTAATCAAATTTTTGGTGATTTCTCGAACAGGAGCACATTTTTAGGACGAAGCTACTTACTTTTTCAAGAATCCAAAGGCAAATCGGCAATCAGATTCAGGTTCACGTTCAGGCATCTTCATTTTAGGCTTGAATGCTTGTTTAGTTGGATGACGAACTTCATCGTTCTGATAATGGAAAAAACATAATATATTGACAAAAAGTGAGATGCGTAAGGATCATTTTGCTGGCTTTATTATGTCTCTTAAACTTCCATGGCAACTGCATCATGGATTGAATGAAATAGAGATAAATCTACCGTTATGAAATAGTCCAGGTTGCGAAAATATTTTGCAACCACGATCTTAGAGCGCTCATGAAAATTCCATTTGATTGATGAGTTTGTTATGCTGTAGAGCGCAAAGGACCTTGGTGAAAAGCAAGGAACTATGCATGGAGTGTATAGCTCCCTGGTTGTTATGCCGCATATGCCAGCCTCGTGTCGTTGTATATATCCTGTAATAAAAATTGTAAATTATGTAATTCACTGACTGGAAATCAGCCTTTAGGAGCATTACACGAGATGATGTTGTGCTGCAGCGCGAAAACGTTTGATTTATCCCATCTTTTATCCATCCAACCTTTTGCTGCAGTCTAGGTGTCGCCGTGCTTTCTTGTTACCTGGAAAGTGCCAAGGATGACACTTTACATGTGAATGCAGCTTTAAGCTGAATTAATACTTGAGATGATTTTCATAATGCGATGCGGTATGTACGACAAAGCTTAATTTTGATCAAAAGTTTTCGTGATTCCGAACTTCATAGCTATCTGGCATGTGTCAACAAAGATGATTCTCGTGTGAACCCAGCTTTAGGCCGACAGCTAAAAGCATGCTAAAACCTGTACGGGGAAAAGTCATGTTCTATATTTAAAAATATTTGCATCTGAACATGGATATGTTTGGAATGATATATCACTTACCACATTTGTTGAATAAAATGCCACTGTTGTAACAAATTCTTTATTTTTCACGATGTAAACAACGCAAAGTACAAGGAATGAAATCACAGCGGCGTATACAAATAAAACAGATCTCATCTTGTTTGAGTTGCAGCCTTGACTAATTCAATTCCATTTGAGCATAAAATGAAACAAGACTAGCCTTTGGTAGTATATTCGATAATTTTCGCGGATTTTTGAAGAGTTTCATTCATCCAGTTTGAAACAGCATGTTAATGATCATAAAATGTCTTTGCTCTTCAGTTTTGAACAGGTATCCTTTTCATGATGTCTGCTTTGTAAACTTGTGCTCAATCTTTCAATCTTTACCAGCTTTTACTATTTCTCCTACTCAAAAGTACAATAAGACTAGTACCAGTCATTTAAGAACCAGTCATTCCTAAACTCTATCATCATACTCGTATTAGAAGAACATGCCCTGCAGCCATGACATCACAATTATACACTGCAGGTCTTGGAGACTCATTAATGCTGTTTTCTTGCCTGAGCAGTTTGAAGAATTTCTAGATTTGACAAAACGGGAGCTATCTTTCAGACACCCGGTCAATCATAAACAAAAGCATACACTCCGCCAGGCTACCAATAGACTAATTATATTTGTTCTAGTTGTCGCTACTACTTTCCTCCCTTACACCTCCAACCAGAACTTATAAAAGGACTCTTGATCTTGCTCGAGCGGTGAGGGAGGTAGCAGTTAAGGAAGTAGTTGCGATGATTAAAACGGTAATAATCAGTCTACGCTGTTCTTGGCTACACACAAACGTTGCAGGCACTGAAAGTGATACACAAGAGACTGAACATCAGGGAAATCACCACAACACTTTTTCAGTCTTTTGTGGTATTATTCATTTTCATCTCAGAACTGTTGCACCACGGTAAACATCTTAAACAACTTAGGCATTGAATCTTTTAAACATACTGGCGTAAATGGCTGTTACATCCTTCTTCGGATTGAGTAGCTCTTTTACTATGATTCGACCGTGTGATTTTTTGATATATTGAATATTTCCCAATTTATAGCGTTACTCTTACTTTAAAAGGTACATTTTGCGAAAATTTGTAGTATTTTCGAATGCGCACGACAGTGCTACGAGCTATAACGCAATGCACTCGAACCTTAAAGGTAATGTGTCCATGTAAGTACAGCGGCTTTGCGGGGGCGTGGCATGCCAATTTCACGTGATATTTCATGTGATCACTTTGGTAAAGGAGCCCACTACGTGGCAAGGAGTCAGCTGAGCAGACTGACGACTTACTTGCGGTTGCGCTTTCAGGGCTGAAATTTTAGTTTGCATGTGATCAGTTAAATTCTGCCAATCACCGCACGCTCCTCGAGGCTCTTCGTCAGCATCGTGTGAGCATAATTTGACAAGAGTGTATACGCGGCTGTAGTTACATGGACACATTGCTTTAAGCTTTAAGACGCTGTAACTCTGAAACTATTCAAAATATTAAAAAAGCACACGGTAGAAATATAGAGAAAAACCTAAACTTCCTTTGAAGCTATTCAATTCAAAGAAAGATGCAATGACCATCTATACCAGATTTAAACTCATCTCAACCAGATTTTTAAAATGTTATGACTATGCTCCTACTTGTTAGTCAAGTTATAAAGCTGTTCAAACAATGGTCCGTCCATTGGATGCTTGCAGGTAGTAACTTGGTCCGTTTCAGCATGAAACTGCAATAACCACTATTTCCAATACAGATAAAACTCAAAACAATCTTGCGCCATAACCGAAAGTTTGCTTAATACTCTCCCAATAATATCTTTGCCATCCAACTTCAGTTTTGTTGAAATCATAATCTGGAATTCCACTTTGTGTTAGTTCTAATATCGTGCAGTCTTCTTTTTGGATCAATTCCATGGTTACTCTCGAGAAGCAGCCTGGAGAAAGAACGAAGAAGCTCTCTATACCGAGTGTTTCAGATAGAACGCAACCAAATATAATTGCAAACTTTCAGCACAGGATAAGGTCTGCATAGGCGTAATATTAACCATCTAAAAGCACAAGATATTTTCTTTCTACTGATATGCAGTTTGGATGAATTAATGGAATTATCTAGCACCTAATCTATATTCAATTCTGTGGTGGACACTTGGGAGGGGGGCGAGGGGTGCGATGGTCCCCCCAATGTTGGCTAGAAGAAAGGTCTTTTGTTCGAAAACAATAGAAACAAACAATACCTTCTAACTAAAACAATAGTTTGCCCCCCAATATTTGGCAAAGTGTCCGCCACTGATTCAATTAAGTATGCCCGATTACAAATTCAGCATGCTGTGAGTAAAAGATCAAGACATTGTTCAACGTAAAAAGTTACAAAGCAGATTTTGTAGAAACATTTCAGGCTGAGAAGCACTTGAGGGAATGTCCTTTCGCATGAAAAATACAAATTTAATCCCATGAGATGCATATATTAAAACTGACCAACTAAGCTCTCAAAAAGATGTGTTTTGGCCCATGATAATGCCCTGCCACTTTCCTGGATCTAAAACAGGCCGTACTAGCTAAAACATTAATTAAATGATAAATAATTCAATTGATACACCTAAGCAAGATATCATTGGAAAAAAGTTGTGGTACCCGGTGTCCAAACAAAGCACTCCTGTTTTGAGAAATCTAAATCAAGAAAATCCTATCTATATGTCACTGAAGAAAATGGAAATGTCCCCTTTGAAGTAAGTTACCTTCAGGCCAAGTACCCATCCGCCACTTCTGAACGATTTTCCGATGTGGTACCAACTCCATAAATTCACCGTAAATATTTCCTCCCATGATTGCAAATTTTCCTCCAGGTCTTGCATCAACAATGGCTATTTCCCTCGTAAATGCACTGACACGCTGTTGAAATGAATTCACGTTAACCAAGAAGAAATATAAATATTTGAAATGAAATACATTGTCCTTTGAACAGAGGATGATTAATTTACGACGTTTCGAGCTTAGCCCGTTATCAATTTAACCAAGAAGGGCTTTTAATGCATTGGAAATGTGGCCTAAGAAGGTTTACCATTATGACAAAAAGTATATTCATACTATTTATGTTCCCCAGATTCAAGTCTTGCTGCCAAACAACCTTCAAAATTTCGTTGACTTTGCCTAAACACCGTCATTACTCAAATCAAAAGTTTTTCGCGACTTTAAGCTATATCGATAATCAGAAGCAGACACAAAAATGTTTACGATAAAAACAGTGTCAACTGCTCTGGAGGTCTTTCAATTTTTCCAGATATGCATCCGCAAGGAATGGGGTTTTGTTTAACTGGGGGGTTTTAAAAGACATACGAAATAATCGAATTGAAAGGTCCTAGGGGTGCTGAAAAATCTTCTTTGCTAAAAAGTTTGAAAGGCACTCTTTGGGTGCAGTTAGTATGAAAAGCCAAGCTATACGGGGGTTTCTATGTGCGATATTGATCATAAATAAAAGGTACTCATCGAACTGAGACAACTGAAACTTCACACCTAAGTACTGCATCTTAAATATCTTTTGAAAGTCCAGGGAAAATAAAATAAAATCAATTTAAACTCACACTTTCATCCGTTAAAACTTGATACAATTCAGCAGCAGAAGTTTTAAATTCTTCTTTTAATTTCAATTCAACTTTGACAGGGCTACTGTCTTTCTTGCTCGTGGCTGAAAATGAAATGAAAGGAATCCACAATGATTTACAAACAAGATGGAGATGATTTATGAAGAAGATGCAACAAACGAAGAAATCAGTGTTGCAAAATGACAAATATTGGCAAATTTCATGTGGTTTTGGCAGCTGAATCAAACAGTAAATCACCCCCAAAGAGGACGTTATCAGAGTAGAAACCGTTTGAAAGAATTTTCGTCAAAACAGAAGCAAAAATTTCACAACGATCTGAAAAACAAATCAAAATATGTCTTTAAAGGGTCTGTGTAAGGTTAAAAGCTTGCATTTGCAGAGATCATATTAAATTTACATATGACAGAGTCGTTATTAGAATTAAGCCCTTACAGCAAGAAAGATTTGGTGACCAGATTAACAGCCCCAAGCCATTCCATCAATCGATCTACTGATATTTGGAAGATTCAAGGTCATTGATTGATGAAAAGAATAAAGTTAAGTAAAGTTAAAAAAAGTAAAATAATTCATAATTTATTTATTTATTTTTTTTCTTTTTCTTTATTCAATGAAAACAATTAAAAGAAACAAACAACAAGATTTATAAACTACGTGCCATCCATAGCGGGAAAGGACATATTGTCAGCGAGTTCCCACTATGGATGACACTTACATTTTCAAATATATAAGGTTAATTTGACTAATACGAACACACACGCAGATACATTCACAGATACTAGTACACACAGATACATTCACACATAGTACTCATACAGATACAGTCACTAACATGTAAAGTACGAATTCTTTGTTTCCAGAGGATGCTAAGTTTCGTAATCTACCAGATCAAAACGCTTGGACGATTTAATGTACTTTATTGTAGCTTCAAGAATCATTCTGTTGATGATATACGAAAATTCAACACTTCCATACAATAGCAGTGAACAAAAGATATCATCCTCAAGGTTGGCAATATCTAGGTTCAGAAATTCTGAGAGTTCGCCATGGAGATTCATACGAGAGTTGTTAAACAAAGGGCAGTGCAGCAGGGCTGTACCGCAATTGCAAAGTGGACTTACGGCGTTAAATCTGTGCCTAAACCTGTGCTCATTTAGTGCACTGAACTTCAAGCGCAGTTTTGTTAAGATTCTAATACCCTCAATATCATATATGTTGTAAACACAGTTTTCAGTTGGACGTATCTTGGAGAGCAGTTTTCGTTTGAATTCGGCAATAGACTTGGAGCACCTGGTATCGCTATCCAGTAAATTCCATTCAAAAGGCGCATTACTAAAATATGTATTGGAAAAACGCACAGTCATGTCATAATTTATCACACGTATTTGAGATTGACGTACCACTGATCTAGGCTATTACAGTGATCTTGTCCATTTCTAATTGGCATGCTTATACCTACACCATCTCAATTCCTTTTAAAATGCTTTTTCAGCCCATAGCCGGGATCAGTGATATCTTCAGCACCCTTGGGCCTGGCGCAGGTCTCTCTTGCATATCATAGGGCTAGGTGGGGCCTGAAGGGTATCGTCAGGATTACTGGAAATCTCTTGGTTTTTAAACTTATCATGCAATAGTGTGAAGCTAAAACTCCCCACGCCTCCCAGCTCTATGGTCCTTTGTGGGGAGGTTTCTGTCAAGTCCACAAATCTGAAATTAACTTTTCTTGCCATCCTTCATATTTTTTGCTTTACACCTGAGCACATATACTGCTATGCGGTCCTGCTCAGTAATCAGTATTTTCAAAGATATAGATGAAAGTTTTGAAGGAAGTTTATCAGCGCAAGCAATTGGACGTAGTAAAAACAACCGGGGGGGGGGGGAGGGGGGTAGTTCCTGGCAAATTATAAGCTAATTCTTCCCAAATACGATTTAACACTAACAGCAATTGGAATAGACAGTTAAAACTGAAAAGTAAAAATGGCGACATGGCAAGGAATTCGGATATTGTCCCTAACCAAACCCACATCAGGGTTAAATCTGTAAAATTTTGTTTTGAATTAATTTCTATTCCTGTTTCTGAAGATGACTACAGTACATACCTGATTTCACTTCTGATTGTTGGATTTTGTCATTCTGTAAAAAAATACAAGGGTGTGAGATATGCATTCAAACTTTTTACTATCCCACTGACTGACTGACTGACTGACTGTACGATTCAGTTTTAACCTAATCAGCTTTTGATAGAAAATCTTACCCTTGAGATAAAATGAACATTATTAGTTATCAAATATTCAGTACAAATGACAACATTATCACTTTAAATTCATATTTGAAAATCGTAAACATATGAAGAGAACTCAGCGACCTATCACATACCAGTTCTCACAGACCAAGCTAGTTCTCACTATCTTTTTCGTGAGTGATACAGTTTCTTTGTACGATGATTTCCCCTCTATCTGGCTACAAAAACGCCGTTGGTATTGTATCAACATGATAAAATGTCTGGATACATACCATAATTCACTGCTAATTCCATTACTTACTCACCTTTGATATTTTAGCTGCATCAACATTAATTTTTGGACTATTTTCATTTTTCTTTGTTGGAAGAATCATTCCTTTGCTAAATTCTATAACGGAAAAGAAGCAAATCTTTCAACATGGAAACTGACACAGCGAAGAAGGGAATAGATGGGGTATCTGCATGATTCTACTAGACATTCCAGGTGATCCAAAAAAGACTACATTGTTTCAAATTGTTTTGCCATGACCCCCTGAAAAGCAGTTCTCGTGGACTGATGGGGCTACCCTGCCTATCATCTATCTAAATAAAAATGAATGAATGAAATAATATCAAATCTGATTTTGCTTCTGATCTTATCTTACCCTTTCAGTTCTATCATAATCATACATAGATTCACAACAGAGACAATGCCTTTAGTGGAGCAAAGGATAATTTTCATATGCCATCAAACTGTGAAATGTCACTCATTTTGGGTGTTTTGAAGCGTGTTCCATACTGTGTCAGTTTCCCCACCTGGTCCTGATTTTAGCAACATGTCTTTAAGTCTTTACAAGATACTGTATACTTAGGATTTGCTGGGCTCTTTGAAAAACTGTTTCTGTGAAGTACTGCAATGATGTAAAAGCAAAACTTATTATTGAAGGATTCCATTTACATAAAACTGCTTACCAACTTTTAATTCTGTAACATACTGTTCAAGCTTTTTCCTAACCAGAGGTATCCCTGTCTTTCTTACAAAGTCTTTCATTTCTCGATATCCGTCAGTTCCTTCTTTTATTGATACCATTATCTAAAACCAGAGACAATAACAATCTCTTTCGTAGAAAATTAATGTCGTACAAACTAAATTTTTGAAAAAATCTATGAGCAGGGGTGTCTGGGAGCAAAACAGCTGAGAAATAAACCTTTGATAGCCTTCTTTGAACTACAAGACTTATGTATCTACAACTAGCAATAATGATAGTCAGTGATTGCTGTGTCTACTTGCAAGGGAACAGGAAATTGGCTTGAAAACAGGCTTGGCTCGAAACATGGTGCTTATTTCTATTCGCATAAAAGTGCTTATATTTTACTTTATTTACTTATTTATCAAGGGAACAGGAAGGCTGTCAAAAGATTTTCATGCATTTTTTTCCCAGTTTCCAACAGGCTGTTTAACATTCTTAAGAATGTGCCATTACTTTCTACTTTTCAACACAAAATATTTTTGTCTCTCTTTTTCATGAAAACTTTTCTTTTCTATAATACCCCTGGATGGAGGGACCATTATGGAAACAAGGTTGCACTGACGTTTTAATGCTATCCCTGCCATTTTAAAGTAAGGGTGTTTTTATACTAGATTTTAGTTTTTATCATATTATATCATATTATATTATATTCATGTACTGTAAATAGCCTTCTATCTTTTCGTACATTTTTATATTAAATCTAATTTTTAGTTGTATGGCAAAATTTTACATACATACATACATCCAATGTATATTTTCATAGAATTCAGATGTGTATGCATGAAAAATCATTTCATTGGCTTTTTGACGATTAACAACAAGAGTGATAAAATTGCCTTTTTAGTTGATAATTATTGTGAGTGCCTCGTTTGTCATCAGTTTTTGGGACGAGAGATGAAAGTTGATGAATTCAACATAAATATTAATGCCACATTACAGTAACAAGCTGCCAGCTGCCCCGGACGGCACTCGTCTCTTCTAACATCACACAGTACAAGTCTTGTGCAAGTTGACATGATGATAAATTATCAAGAATTCTTTGCAATTTCAAAGAATTCTTCACATTCTGATAAACATCCTTGAGTCATACGGAGGATTGTAAATTTTCTTAAACAAGAAACCTTAAGAAACTAAAAAAATTCTCAACTATTCTTAAGAATTCTGAGGCAGGAAAACCATGTTAATGTGTGCAAGGCTCGCATTGAATAAATTTTGTACCCCAGCTTCAAAGATGTATTTGACATCATTTTGAGTAATGTGAAAATTGAAATGGCAAAAAAGCATGTGTCCATTTACAATACTTACATCCAAATCATCAGCATCATTTTCTTCACTTAAATTTGGTACCTCAATATAACCAGTGTGGTTTGTAAATTCATCTTTCAGGGAGCCTGTTAAAAAAAGAGATGACCTTTTATAGTGCGAATCAGTATAACATTAATGGCGTTTTCTGGCCTAAATGAATGTTAAGGATCTACAAGAATTCTAAAAGTTCCTAAAAATATCTTGGCTAAAAGAGAGAATATGTACTGTACCTTTCCATTCAAATTTGAGAACAAACTCATAGAAGAAGATAAGTTTTCCTTTGCGATTGCTAAAAAATGAAGAAAGCATTTGTACAAGTTAACCATTTTGGTGCATCAATAATAGATACAGTAGGGGGTTCAATAGCTGAGTGGGCAATATCTTGCAAGTTTACATAGAAAGTAACAAATCAGCTACTCCATTGGTGAGATGCTGAAGCTTCACTACTATCCTATCCATGCTTATAAGGTTTTACTATTAAGTTACACAACAAATAAATTATCCTTATTACATGCGCAATTATGTCAGTTTTGTCCTGGAGAAGTGTGACTTCTGGCTTGCGTCTCTTTGCAAGGGAAGAGCAGATACAACTTTCCTCCTTGCTGTAACCGACTGAAACATCCCAGGCAAGCAGGTCTGTGGGAAGCAAGGGCCCCCTATTATTTCTAAAACAACGATGCTCACAAGCATCTATATTACTGTAGATGTATTGTTATCCAATGTTTTAAGAACAAAAGCCTCCCCATCTGCTTCCTATGGCCCTGGGCAAGGCAGGATGGGGTGAGATTCCCTTATAAACACTTGTGTTTCATAAGACAGCTGCGATATTGTGTACATTGAGACAGGTTGTCTTAATGTAAGTTTAAATTAGAGAACTGTGAATTGGGCCTAAGTTGCAATAAGCAAGGGTATTGCCTCATACCTATCAGGTGATCTCCGTGGCAGTCATGAGGATACTCCCCCACAGAACATGCGTCATAATTGATACCTTTGAATCCTACGCATTCGTAGTTCCTGGTTTCGTTTTCGCAATGGATGCACGTAAGCATTCTTCAGCCAATCATACTGGAGAACGTATTTCCTCCTTCCATATTTGGCTCAGTCAGTGTATTTAAGTCTGCACTCAGTTTTTCTGATCAGTTCTAAAACTTGTGGAAAATCAGTGTTTTGGACCTAATTTCCCACCCTCCCTTTCCCTCCAATTCAGTGCATATTCCCAAAAAATGGGAGAATATTTCATATTGATAGGGGAATATTTCATATTCATTCAAATTCAATATACACTACTTATGTATCTTAATTGTTGTTTTAGAGTAATTATTTGTAATTGTTGTATTTGTACCATTATTGTTAGTATTAGTTTAATGGGAGTATTCTATAAGTTGTCTTTAGAAATAAATTCAACTTTGGCCCAGCTCTTGTCTTTATCTCATGGTCTTCTAATTTAAATATAAAGGTGGAGCACACTGTGAAAAAGTTTCGAAACTTTAATAAACAACTCACTTTGCATATGCTTCTCCATCAACTTTTGTAATTTCTTTCACTTTCCATTCACCTTTGAGAAAGAAAAATACAAAATAATCAGTGAAGCTAGAACATTTAGCTGTTTCCAGTAAAATATTTGAAGAGTAATTCAGCTCAAAAAATTTGAGCAACACAACCATTGCTTCTTTTAACCATTGTGAAAAGGACAACAACAACAAATAAAACAAGAAAAGCAAAACCAGCTTGGATATAATTAGCCATAAAATTCTTTGAATTGTCAACTTTTGAAGTTTTTCCATCAACAAATAGTTAAGTCACCTGTCAGAATTTCACCTTGGAAATCAACTTGAAACAAGATTTACTGCATTTCAAATGCAACAATTTTTAAACAGAAATTTCCTACCATTAACTATATATGTGGTGGTCATTCGGAGTGTTTCATGTTACCTACCAGTCTCATTTTTTACATTCACTTCATTGAGAAGTGTTTTGATTCTATCCTTTGACCAAGTTGTTGCATTTTTCTCTGTCCTAAAAGGAATACATTAATGTCAGTTCATTAACATACATTAAATCTCAAACCAAATGTTTGAAAACAAAACTTACTTTGTAAATGAATTTAGCCTCTGACAGAGCAATAAATGATGGTTAAGTAGCATTTCCTGACATCTCTCAGTTCAGTTCAGTTCATTCATTTCAAATTCCACTTACAAATACTCAAAACGGAAACATTATTAAACAACTAACATTACAACGATTGTAAAAACTCTACTACGGGCTACAAATGAAAGGTACAATGCAATTCTATAAATAAGCACACTGATTACAGACTAAACATAAATAAAACAAAAAATATATTACATAACAAGAGAATTTGTTTGAAGAGGAATTCTTAAGGAGGAGCTCTCTCAGTAGCAAAGCCAATCTTTAACCCTATTTTGGTTGGGGGGGGCAAATTTGCCCCTTCCCCAGTAGAATTTTTGTTATAACTTTGCCAGGAGAACAATTACCCCTGAAACTTTCTGACTTTTTGCTGCTACTTATTATGCAACGACTCAAGAAGTTTTATAAAAATATTTTGACAAGTGAGGGGGAGGGAGACAATTTTCCAGACCGGACTCTGTCAAAATTGCCAATTCTCAAATATTAATTTTCGCGAAAAAGGTAGCAAAATTGCAATATTTTGCAAATATATTTTGCATGGTAGTGCTCTTTGATGTAATCTATCATAACATTCATGTTTGGATGGAAATAATGCTCCAATTTTTCATTTCATCTCATTTTTCCTGATTTTGGCCGATTTTGCCACTTTTCTTGACCACACAAAGAAAAATGCTGACGCAAGCAATGATGGCGGCAAATCTTAGGTTAATTTTTATATTTTCATAAAGTACATGCTTGGTGGGGCTATTAGTACACCAAATTTAGTTGCTCTATCTTATTTCAATCAAGAGTTAGGTAGGGGGGGGGGTTTTGCCCCCCCCCCAACCAATATAGGACGTATCAGATAGCCCAACCACTGAAATCTGATGATCAAGAAGAAATTTAAAATAGGCCTAAAAACAACAAAGATTTCAGCGCCTGCCATCTGCCTTTCAAATACATCAATCACGCTTACCAGTGCCAATTGTTAACATTTGTTGAATCAGGTCGTTCTTCGACAATCCATCTTGGATCACCTTCTCCCCATTTAGCCATTATTCAAGCTTTGACAGCGGATTTCTTTCGAGACACTTTCCTGCAACTTTTAGGCCCTTTGCTGGACGACGAAGAGAGCGAACCGGAAAGGAAGCACATGGAAAATTCTAGTAATTTTTTTCAGCATTGTAGCCCTGTGAATTAATCAATCAACTAATCAATTAATCAACCAAGGCCACATTTATTTGGTACCAGGCACCAAATAGTCGAACTCAGCTGACGTTGTTTATGTCCAGTTCTGGTCAAATGACCATAAACTTGGAAAATCGTATCTTTATCTCTACCCGCATCACTTTTCATTGTACAAAGCTGTCAACTAGTAAACAAGGACAGATTTTGTAAAACAATAGCAAGAGTTGCTTTTGATTGACACCGCAATTCAAAGCGATTTGCGATCGCAGACAAAGGAATTCTCTCGACCAGTAATTCATTACCCTGGGTACCAACCTCGTCCCCAGGGCCTTTTGTCATATTGGGACGGAGACGAAAATGACAAAATGACAAAATGTTCGTCTCCATCCAGGAGCCATCCAGATATGACAGAAGGCCCTGGGGACGAGGATGCATGGGTACCAGACTCTGGTACCCAGGGTAGTATATCATTAACTTGCCACTTTTTTCTGTTGGTCAGTAACATAGTCTGATTTTCAATTAGTTTTTCGTCTGAAATGTGATTCACAAATTTGAAGGAAACAATGGAGAGCAAGAAAGGAATGCATGGATGGTTGCTCAAATGCTCAAAGTGGGAATTAATTTTCTGTTATTCAATGACACGACACCAATGGTTTTGCCTCTGAGAAGAACTCGTGGCGTGGGCCAAGTAAAAACCAAGAAATGTCTTTTCAGGCCAATCATGTTCCTATCATCACACTTAACGAATATTGCAATTGTTTCACGTCGGTTTTAAGTGTCAGAAATGGCGTCGATTCCAATCAAGTTAGATTAAAATTTCTCTTATCCATCTTCTCTAATTTATTATCCAACACTCAAATCTTGAGCGGCACCTCAGGCCGGGTCAATCCTTGTAAAGAATACGGCGCTTTAGGCCACATCAGTTAACCAGTAAGTGTTTAACTGCTTCTTGACACCAGTTTGGCGGTTAGCAGCTGAAAATGATACCCATTCTTGATCACATGACTAAAACTCTTGCCAACATTCTGGTATAGACATTTTAGTTCTTCTATAAAAGAGCCTGGATCGAGTAACATTTGTATGCATCTTTTATGAGAGGTTCAATTGAGTGACGTTCGAAGATTCTTCAAAATGTGTAAAGATGTATTTCGATTCCAAAGAGGGCACAACCTTTTTGGGTCTTGGGACACCCTTTATATGTATTTCTAAAACCAAATGAGTAGGAGCTCTTGTAGCATGGAACAAAATTAGCACAACCTGTCTTTTTAGATAGTCAGCAATTCTCTAAGATGCACTGCCCTTGTAAAGTGATACCACTTGTAGAACGAAACTGGATGATGTAGGATTAACCTTATTTGTTTTTAATTTTAATCGAAGTGGGCACTTGATTACGACTTGATTAAGATCTTGTTACATTGAAATCTAACTCCTATTCTCGAAATTTAACCCGGATGCGCAGAAGCACACACCTTGGAGTACCGGTAAGGGTACAACGCATAGATTTACCACTCCATTGAATCAGCTACTGGTCATAGGCAGGCAGGGGTTTAATTTGGAATAGAACAACCGAAAATCGTACCATTCAGCTATGAAGCAACAACTCCTATAAATGTGACAAACCATAACGAGGGTTGGTTCAACTGTGATTTCGAGCTGGAACAAAAGGGGATCAAGAAGACAATGGAAAAGACTGTTCCTGTTTTCTTCGCCATAATGGTTTATCTCAAGGTAAGAAAAACATGTTGAACAATCATGCAAAGACAGTAGCTAAAGAACGGTATCTCCGATTTTAACCAAGTGAAGCGTAATATCTGCTCTCTACGGTAGATTTAGAGTAGATGTAACACTTTACTCGTACGTTAGCTGCTATGTCGTCAAAGAACGTCTCAATCATATAAATCGAATTAAAACTGGCACCGATTCCGGACTGCAAGAGCATTACCATACATATACAATGAATCTGCATGCAGTAGTCTCTCTTATGCCTGTAGCCTCCTAGAAGTACAAGATTAGAGATACTTCTTATGTAGATCTATTGTCCTCCATCAATCTGATTTGATTCTTTGTTCTGAATTTTGCTCTTTCTGAGTTATGAAAAAGCAAACTGAATATCCATGTCTACGATGATGTTTAAGATGCTCGATATGCCTGTTGAAAATCTCTTGACGATAAATAGATGGTCGAAGGGTAGATGATAGTTATTTTGTGTACTCCTGATCGAAGACTTTGCATAAGAATTTGCTGTAGAAACCTAGGTAAGGGAATCTAGGAAACTATTTGCAGGGACATTTTATGTCTCAATTTCTGGGAAATTCAAAGAGTTTCCATTTTTCATAACCATATATTACTCCATTGGCCTTGAAAATTAGATACGTGGATAATAGTTGACTACACGTTTTTTTTATAAGAAACTGGTTTATAAGAAACTAGTACGACGATGACTAAAAATTTAAGAAACTCTAGTACTACGCTCAAGAGCAGTTAAGAAACTCTAAAATCATATTTCTGTATGTCTCTCTTATTTTAGGTCTCTCTAACAAAGGTACATTAATCTTTTTTTTAACTTTTAACTGCAAAAATTGGTAAATTTTTGCCTGAATGTGCATGGCTTATTCGAGGTGACAATGTCAATGCAAAATGGAAGCCCTTTGTCGATAAGAAGGCTCAACTTCGAACAATACCGCAATTTTAGGCCCAAAAATAAGAAACTAATTGAGAAACCTTTACTACTAAAACATCGAAATTTTCATGCGAAATTAAGAAAATTTAGTGCTAAGTGCTGATCCACGTTTCTTTAAAAAAAACTTGTACTGCATGCTCCTAACTGTACGTGAACTGCCAGCAGACGAGAGCTAGTTGATCGAGAACAAAGAATGGCCTTATTCCCACTGTGGACATTATTTGCGCTATACAATGAACAAACTGTTCCTAGGTGAAAATCCAGTCCCTAAAACGCAGCATCCTGTGCAACAACCAAAAGATTACCCTTAAATCAACTGAAAAAGCATTTTATGGGCGTTAGGTCCGCACGATGAGAATGTTGGCAAATTACAAAAGATTTGAACCAAGAAATCCAAAAATGGAGCTAACACATTCTTCCAAGATAATAATCACTACTAGTTGAGACCATGAAATGTTATGAACAGTTCCCTATAATCTAACACTGTTAAAATCCTACTCAAAAATCAGTCGTGAGGCATGAATGATTGTTCTTCTTACTCTTACCTATGGGATGAAATGCGGGCGTTTGTAGGTGACATATAATTTGAGACAAACTATAGTTTAACATATGATGCATCTCGTTTTTCTTGTCTCAGTTCTAGTTTTGTATGTATCTGTTTCGTGCACTGGCCACATGGTAGATATTTACCATTCTACTCCCCGTCGTGTGGTATCGTTATTGTGATTTGTAATTGTAAATTTTCATGAGAATATAACAAAATTGTTTTTTCAGCTTGCATCAGCTGGCGGAACATTATCCATCAATCTGATCCATTTTGAAAATGTAAAATCGCTGAAACCAGATGGCAATTGTTGTGATGTTGATGGAGATGGCAAATGTACAACTTGCCAATATTACTTCATTATTTGCATCTCTGAGACAGGCAGCCAAAATTGTTCAATTAAAAGAATTTGGACTAACACCTTAGCATATAGAGAGTATTATGTTTTTGGAGATCAGTTCCTTGAAGTTTCATCTGGTGAAGAAGTACAGAATCCAATCATTTTGGCAGTCAACGAATGGAGTGTGAGTTACGCTATTTCTCATATTGTCTCAATCAGCATAACGGACAGATCTTTCTTTTGCCATGCCTCGATCTATATCTTATTTTCAGCTGAAAAAATCACCAAGGCCCAAGCTGTCTTCGTCGTATTACATTTTGTATGCAATGAGGTTACGTCACTAGGTCTGCCATTGCATATTCTGAATCTAAATGTGGTATGCCTAACCATTTGCAAAGTATTGAACATATTAAATTAGGTCAATGATCAAAATATTCAATATAGGAAGCACGGGCTTTAGAAACGCGGTAATTGTTGTTCCTACATCAGTTTTATTCCTCCCAGTGTCCCTATGCCCGTGGAGGTTGCTTTTGTTTCGTCTTTCACTGTCACTGAAATTTGCAGGACACAGGGATGCAAGGAAAACCAGACACAGGGAAACAGGGAGGAGCAAAACTGTTGTAAGAACAACAACTACCTCGTTTCTGAATGCCCAAGAAAGGGCATATATGCTTGAAAGAAAGGAATCCTCACGGGTGACTCACGGGACAAATCATGCCCATTCGCCGCATATGATGTAACATATGGCTTGAGTGAAAGGAATCCTTATGGTGACTCACGGGAAAAGGGAACCTGTTGGTAACTCACGGGACAAATCACGCGCATTCTTCAATGAAGGAACATATATACTTGAAAGAAAGGAATCCTTAGGGTCACTCACGATAACTCACAGGCCAAGGAAACCTATCGGTAACTCACGGGACATACCCCCAAATATATTTGCGCTTTAAAGAAGCCAAACACTCTAGATTGATACAGTTCGGTTCTTTCTAACACATAACGCAAGACTTGTGCAAAAGGCTTTTTGTGATTTGACTGTCTCGTCTCCGAGTCAGTTTCTTCAGCTGTTTCTTCAGCTGCAAACATTCTGAACTTTCATCAATTCGACCTTTCAATGCTATCCCCGCCACTACAATCAGGGGTGTTTTATAGGTATTTATTCAACTTGTATTAAAATTCTAATGTATCTATTTTTAGCTCTTAAAATATTGTAAATTGTTTAATTATTCTTGTGGCAAATTGATACATATCTACATACATCTGAAGGGCAAAGGTGAATTTTGTTAAGACGAAACAATTTGGCAACCTCAAGGATAGACTCACTACATTCTTTGCAGCCAACCGTAAAGCTTTGCCTTTTCTGTTCATTTAATTTTATTGAGTGCACTCAGATGTGTGAAATCTATTCTTTTTAAAGGCAAATCGCAAACCTAAATCTTTTGTTTTACAAAATTCTCCCATGCTCAAATGCAGCAGTACTTTCCCTCCAAATGTAACACTTATATTTCTCTTTTAATAGGGATCGTTATCATTGAAAATTGATGCATATGATGAAGATAAGGGAAATGACAAGGAAAGTCACCTTGAGAATGATCTCGTATGCTCAATGCAGCAAAATTTATCAGTCAAAGCTACACCAAGGCCAAATGAAAAAGCTGCCCAAAATGCTTTGCTTTTAGGAGAACTGAGGCGTAGTGGTGGCTTTCCGAAACTGACTCTCACAGTTAGGTATGAATCATTCATAATTAGTTTCATTTTGAATCTTCTGTGAGGGAGAAATTCTGTTTATTCATTGATTTATTCACCTATCTATTAGTTTACTGAAAATTTTTAGTAGTACATACACCAATTAGCATCAATTAGCATCAGGTAGGCATCAATTAGCTATAACTGAGCTATTTTTAAACGTCTACTATAAAGAAATTATGAATAATAATAATGATGTGAGGTGTCCCAACAAATTATGCCTCATTCGTTCAGCTGCTGTGGGGAGCTGAAACTACGATTGTCCCATTTTTGGTGCATTTACATAAGAAGTGCTTCAGCTTAGAGTTTCGAGTCCTTGTTAGAGCTAGTCACGGAATATTTTGCTGATTTATGGCACACGAAAGGCCAATCAATTGGTTGCTACAAAACAGCAGTTGCTTCATTCCTCAACAATGCAAAAGCGAGTCATAATTGCAAAACAAGGTTCCAAGCGCTGTGTTGCAATTTTTTCAAAATCTGAAAAAATGGTGATACTTTTTTGTTATAAATAAGCAGCACTATCAACCCTATCAAAAATATAGAAAAACGTATTGTACAGTGTCCATAAAAACTCCACCCATGGGGGTAGTCATTGTATTTTGCTACCTGTGGTATCGTCTCTGTCGTGTCGTAAATCCGCCTCCACCATAGCATATAATTTTTAGTAACCACCTTTGGTATCAACTTTTCGGTAATATTTTATACGAATCTAAAAAAGAAAGCTCCACCCTACAGCACTAATCCGTCCTCTACCCTAGGTACCAGAATCTATAAAAAATTTAGTCTGATGATTTTTGAGACTCAATATTTTTAGAGAATCTTGTACCCCGGGTATAATCCATCCCATTCATGTCTCCTCTTGTGGTAGTCTCGCCGAGATGCTCAAAAGTTACGTTCTCTTGGCAAAGTTTACTCAATGACCCTTCAAAAATTTTTTTCCATTTTAGAGTACACTGCGACAAAAACTATTTGATTCCGGAATGCACTGATTACTGTGTAGACACTGATGATTCAACTGGGCATTATCTATGTAATTATGACACAGGGAAACGAGAGTGTTATGGTGGTTGGTATGGAGATCGATGTTCGATGGAATGCAATGCAAGGAATGATAGTTTTGGTCACTTTAAGTGTGATCGGAGTACAGGCATGAAGATTTGCTTACCAGGGTGGAGAGATGCGTCAAGTAACTGTACAAAACGTGAGTATTTTTTGGTGGTCTTCTTCATATTTCTTGAACGTATTTTGGGTGATTCACTCGTTGCCTATAAATTTCGTTGTCTATAAATTAAGACTGGGTTTACACGATACCGGCAAAATTTGTAAACGTCATAGAGACGTTATGGATAAGAAGATTTGAAGTAACTCTACGGGTCCAAATATTCTGTTTTGTCTTCTTAGCAAATGCAACACATATTGCGCCCTCCGTCTCAACAACAACAACAACAACAACACCAATAACAACAACAACAACAACAACAGCGCAACTGAACACCGAAGAAACGACGAGAAATACAGTAACAAATCTCAAACCTAGTTTGTTGACGTCACCAAACACAAGATATCTAGCAGGAACCCCTTCAACATCATTGAAACTCGAAAATTGCATCCACACATCACCCTCGAAGTTTACACCCACCAAAACATCTGCATTGAAGTCTTTGCATCCAGACATTTCTCTGGTTACAGCAACTATTAACGGCTCACAAATTGGTGTAATTTCATCAATCAGTTTGAAATCAGAAATTGGCTTTACAGTGATGGCTTCGAAGGATCAAAACACGCGAGAAATCAAGGATTCTCTAACAGCTCACAGCACCCTTGGAGAAGCAACATTTACTACCACTTTCAAAGATCTACACATTAATACAAGTATAATAACAAAAACTTATACGATACAAAATGCATCATCTAGTCTTTTCTTGGTAGGAAATGAAGCACGACAGGGTTCAACTGGACAGCAACAAAAGTTACGCGAAAATTTAACCACATTTAGTCCATTTATAATTTCTGCTGGCATATTTGCAGTTATGGCGTTATTGGTGCTATTTCTGCTTTTCAAGAAAAAGAGGTAAGAGTCCTTTTCTTTTTCATTATATGATAGTACTACGATGAAATTCAAGGCCAAGGTAGAGATTTAGCGACTTGAAAGAAATGTAGGGAGCGTTCAGGCCAAAGTTCGACTTTAGTGAACGAAATTAAATAAAAATCTGACGGAATCGAGAAAACAGTGCGGTGTTTATCGATATTGAGAATAGATCAAAATATAGCTAAAATTGATGTAACCTATCATCATCGCGCACTTTTACCTCATACACATGCTACATCTTCTCAATCACCGTACTTTCTCCATTCCAATTAAAGATATTTACATTAAAGCTTCTTCTGTATTTCTACCTAGGACGCGGAGAAGCTAGGCTAATCGAAGCAGCGTCCTGGTCCTTCCTTTCGATATGACCACACCTCGTGATTCCCTTAGCCTGGAATTACAGAGAGTTGGCGACTCTTCCCACTCAACGTAGCAGGTTTGGCAGTGCGGGGACTCGAACTATCAACCTTCGGATTGGTAGTCAAGCGTGCTACCACTGAGCCATCCCCGGACTTGAGCCATCCCCGTCAAAGCTTCAATGCGGTAAAACGTTACTTCGTCATAAATGGTCAGTTAGCCAAGTAAACTTCTTGCTTTACATTGCAATAAAATCATAACATTCAAATTTTAAGAAATATCATACTATTATCACATTGAGTTAGCTTTTTGCATCAGTATCAAGGAATGGCCAGAAATTTTGATTGACAAACAAATCTCTAGCGTAGGCCAACTAATGTTTGCTCTGAGCAAACATTGCTCATGTAGCCAGGACTTAAAGAGCCATTGTTACCCAGGGTTCTTTGCGTGCATGCTGCAGTTTCAGACTGTATGAAAATCAAGTTTGGCCTCAGCAGAGGATCTTGAAAAAAAAGGAATCCACATTGCTGCAGTTGAACTGGTTCGACTTTGTTTGACTTTTCTATCAGTTCAATTACTGCAGTGTGGGTCCATACTTTCCGCTTCATCCAAATTTGATGACCAGACAGCCTGATATTGCAGCTCAACCGCAAAGGATCCTGGGCTATGATGGCTCTTTTCAAGAACATATTTATTGGATCTATTATGACAGGAATCGGTTCGTTGTGCCCGAAAGGTAAAGGTACTTCATCGCACATATAAACGAGCAAATTCATTGTCTGAAAATCGAAGATGGCCTAAACGGACATCATGGATCCACACTGCAGTGTTAGCCTGCGTGCAGACTCTTCAGTCAGTCAGTGCGGAGGAGGGAAAAGGAGAAGGAATTTCTTCCTCACTGATTGACTGTAGAGTTTGCACGCAGGAACAGATGGAAAAGTCAACTGAAGTCAACAGTTCAACTACTGTACTGCGGATCCACATTTCCCTCTGAGTCTTGAGTCTGAATTTGATTTTCAGATACACGTTTTTTTTATAAGAAACTGGTTTATAAGAAACTAGTACTACGATGACCAAAAAGTTAAAGGAGAATGGCAGCGTAAAACTATCTTTTGCCACATAACGGAAGTTAAGACGTAGATTCCAAATCTGAAAACATTTTTGAAATATCTCTTTTCGTTTGAGAGTTAGGGCGGGGCCCGCGAAGTGGCGGGAAACGCCCTTTTACGAAAAAGGACGGGATTGATTGCGTATTCTCCCGCAGCATGTCACGCGTTGCTTGTGACGTCAAATGCGATCAGTGGTCAGAATGCGAAATTTTGATGTGGAAGTACCCTGCTCATTGAAAACAAATTATCTGCTGTCTTCCAAACAGTTATATGGGTTAAAATGAGCCATTCTGCAAGCTTCCTTCGCCAACTCCTGCATTGGCCTAACCAAACGATGCTGTTGTGGGACCGCCGACCGAAAACCACTGATCACATTTGACGTCACACATCCGAAATCAATTCTCGGAAACGACAATGAACGAGAATTGTCCCGCAGAGAAATGTGCAATAGAAAGTGCTATTATTCAATGTTTCCCATGATAAATAGCATAACATATCAAAAAATTTTTTTACGCTGCCATTCTCCTTTAAGAAACTCTAGTACTGCGCTCAAGAACAGTTAAGAAACTCTAAAACTTTATTTCTGTATGTCTCTCTTATTCTATGTCTCTCTAACAAAGGTACCTTCCTCTATTCTTGACTTTTAACAGCAAAAATGGTAAATTTTTGCCTTGATGTGCATGGCTTCTTCTTGATGACAAAGTCAATGCAAATGGAAGCCCTTTGTCGAGAAGAAGGCTCAACTTCGAACAATATCGCAATTTTAGGCCCAAAAATAAGAAACTAATTAAGAAACTTTTACTACTAAAACATCGAAATTTCCATGCGAAATTAAGAAATTTTTAGTACTAAGTGCTGATCCAAGTTTCTTATAAAAAAAACGTGTAGTCCGAAATAACAGCGTGGCTTCAAAGGACTCTGGGTGAAAATGGCTCTTTAACCCCTAACCCTAACCATGACTCTATGTTTACTTTTAAGGAGCACGAGAGTAAGACATGTGTCTGAAAGTAATCAAAGCAACAGATTAAAGCTAAATTATTCAGCTTCAATGCATAGCACAAGGAAAGAGAAGTCCTTCATTGAAAGTCACCCTAATACACCAATCCCATCACGGACACCAGTCTCAGCCCGGACACAAGCAACACCTAGCACCTCATTTGCACCTCGAACACCATTATTGAATGGGATACAAGCAACAACCACCTCATCAGTGAACCTGCGGACACCGGTTTTAACCCGGACACTTGCTACACCTAGCGCACCAGTATGCTCTCGGATACAAGTGCTCCCTCGGACACCACAGTCATACCAAAGTATCGAATACCTCACAACAGAACTCTGTGAAACGTCACTAAGATCATGGACCCCCAACCCTAGACCCGCGGACAGCACAAGAAGTAATGGAATGACATTATTGCAACCAGGTATCCCCTTCGAAACATGTCCAGAAGTTCAGCTGCAACGACCTATCAGCTCACGGACACCCATGCCAGATTTGTCAATAGTCTTACCACGCACACCGTTCAAGTCTTGGACGCCAATTCCACCAAAGACACCAACAGACATTTCATTTGAAAGACAAAACTGGGCTCATAGCTAAGGACGTTTCTTCAACGTAGTTTTCCTTTCGTAGCCAATCGCAGACATACACTACTGTATTAACAATTTAGACAGGTAAACATTTAACAAGGTAGACTATACCGTAGAGAGCTGCTGTGGAATACGGTTTTCGCTCATGTTAAAAGGGTTTGTGCAAGGTTCAAATTGATGTCCCACACGTGCTGTGAATAATTGATAGCCAAAGGAACAATGCTGTGTCTGAGTGTTTTCTTTGTTCTATTTATAGAGAAGCCTATACACCATTGTACACTCCCTTTAAAGGGCATATGTCACGACGCTGATTGGCTCATGCAATACAATTCTCTATCTTGTTTATTACAAAGCACAGGATCGAGGCTGAATTTTCATTGCAATGAAAATTCATGAAACAGAAATAAAAAGTCACGAGACAATGGAATTCCACTCCAAAATTGTTTGTTGTATTAACCAATTGCTAACGTGACATATGAGCTTTAAGTCCCAACACACTCATTTTCCTGATACAGAGTGTCCTAAAAAGGTACTCCATTTACCCTGCCTAACCTTTGATTTTATGCTTGATTTGTACTAAATTGACCATGGAGATTCAAATTTGACTTGGGTACATTTTGAATTTTGACCGGAAGTGTAATTTTGATGACGTTAATCTCTTTGTGCGCAAGTCTAACTTGTTCGCAAATAATCATCGGATAGATACTAGACTTACCCCAAGTCTATTTCGTCAAAAAAAAGAAGGGAAAAGTGAAACTTTCAGATAGACTTATTACAGTTGACGAAATAGACATGGCCCAAGTCTACAGGGTGTCCCAAAAAAATTGTGCCCTGTTTGTCTGAAGATTGCGATAAAACGGCAAAAGATTCTCGCCAAACTTTAGCATGATGGTGCTCTTCAGATGTTCAATTAAACTTTGCTACCATCCCCATAAAAATCCGTTGAAAATTGATGGAGCTATGACCTTCAGGAGACCAAATTTACCCGATCACTGAAACCAGCGGTCGGCCATTTTGTCTTACTATTTTGCACCGATAAATAGCTTTATGGAATGAAAATGAAGCAGCAGCCTCCAAAGTCATAGCTCTCGTGAAAATTCCTATAATCCTCGGAGAGTTCCACTATTTCTGACCTCACAGAAATTATTTCTTACCTCACGTGAAGATACTTATCACTGCAAAATAGTAAGGCAAAATGGCCGACTGCTGGTTTCAGTCGTCAGGCAAATTTGATCTTCTGAAGGTCGTAGCTCCATCATTTTTCAACGGATTTTTACGGGGATGGTGGCAGACTTTAATTGAACATCTGAAGAGCACCATCATGCAAAAGTTTGGCGAGCATCTTTTGCCGTTTTTTCGCAATCTTCAGACAAACGGGGCACAATTTTTTTGGGACACCCTGTAGATAGATACTCTTTCGAAAACAAAAGAAGTCCCCGTTCATGTTACAATTAATTTTCTTACATGCATCGTTATAAATTCTATATTCACTACATTGGAAAATTGTTTGCCCCGTCAGCAGGTCTTTACTTATTATTTATAACTATTTGTTAGTTTCTTGTTTACTTTACTTGCCTACTATTTCATAGTTCTTGCTTTTCTTATAAACATTCTAGTCCAAGATTTCTTGACCCCCATTCCCATTCCCCATTTACAATATTTTACGTTGTTCGACAAGACAACTCAAGTGTCCCTTTCCCCATGATTAGTTACCCTTCAGTCTTGAATACAATCATTTTCAACTTTGAAAGAAACAATCGGACTCTCAGAAATATTATTAACATTTGAGAATTCTTCTGGTTTTCCAGTACGTGCAGTGTCTTTCATATCGTTACAACGTATAATCCCATAATCATTGAGCTTTTGCCAGCGAATATATTTCTCAAGTTGTGCAAGAAGGTCACCCCTGTCTTTCAAGTCTTTCTCACAAATGGCCGTTCTTCGACCTGTTTCTCTATATGCTTCATAAATCTGTTTTAATTCCTCTTCCTCATGAAGCAATTTCTTGATATACCGCTCCTCTTTTTTCCTTCGTCTCCAACGCAAAATCGGTGCACAGCAAGCCATTTCCAAACAATTAGAATGAGAGACGCTTTGTCAAGCTCAGTTTTCTCCCGATGACTTTCCCACAATTTCAATCATTGTTCTTTCTTTAAGCTTTTATGAACACCGCCGAAATCACTTCACTATTTTTGCATTAGTCATGTATGTCAAATCTTTCTAAGTGCATTTCACCAGGCGAAACATCCTCAAAATGTCTTAAAATATTTCGTGTTTTGCAGAAACCTTCCGGTTTTACGTGAGTTCAAATAAATTGAAAGAAAAATTACAGTTCCTTATCTTCAATTACTCAGATTTTTCGAACTTCTTCCATGCATAAATTCATGGTTTCATTGACAGGACAGGAAGCTTCCTGCGTCTTCGGGCACTAAATTTTCTTGTTACTGAGCTGTCTTCTCACCGAAAGCACCATTTACATTGCATATTCTACTTTTATCTGATTATCTCAATTTCGCCTGCCTGGTTTTCTTTACGATCACCGATAAGACAGTATGTTTTCTGCATTTTCAGCCAGCAATTTTGATCTATAACTTTGTTGTCTTCTTAGTGTAAAGTCAAAATTATCTTTCTCCTGCATGTGCTTTCTTAGGATCACGGATATCCTACGAAGGTTTCTGCGTTTTTGTCTAGGCCAGTAATTTTTAGTTGTAACTTTGCTGTCTTCTTAGTGAAAGCCAAGCTCAAATTGCATACGCTACTTTTTCTGATTATCCAAGTTTCTCCGGAATGTGTTTTCTTGGATCATCGATAGGACAGGATGTTTTCTACGTTTTTGGCAAGCACTTTTTCTTGTATTTTTGCGATATTTCTTTATTTTATCATTAAAATCACATGAATGTACTAAATAACTTCTTCATCATCTCACCTTCTGAAACTGCTGCATGCAACACTGCAAATTCACAAATCTTCAAACAAGTATGAGCATCTACATTTTCCAGATGGATATGATGAAGTCTCTTCGATCTACTATTCACGATATTTGAATTGATATTCCTTCAGGAACACATCATTGATTTATTCTCCAATATCCCCTCAAACTATAATCTTCAATTGTATTCGAGTTGATACATAAAAAAAGTCCGTAATCTTGACGACGAAATTTCTTCTTACTCCCTTCAAATGATTTCACAAAAAATGCTTACAACTTCTATGCCTGTTCTATCTGCAACACCAACGAGCAACAACAAGAATATTCAATCGAAAATTCGGAAAACTATTTGAGCCTCAGCTGCCAATGTGACCTTTGGTTCAGTCGCATTTCGAAAGTGAAGAAATTTTCCTTTTTCAAAGTTTGCAATTTCCTACCGTGAGCAAAATTGTTCCGTGATCTTGTTCCGCAAAATCCACTTGCAATTCTTTATGTCAAGCTTAAGTTCTCCAACTCTGTGTGTAAAGTAGTATTTCTAGTAGTGTAAAGTAGTAGTAAAGCTTTGTATTTCTTTGTAGTCAAATCATGCAAATTACTGACTGACTTTGCTCCCTGGAATTGAACAAACAAACTAATGTCAGTTTCGTAGGCTCTAAATTTAGGAGTACAATGATGTCAGCAAGGGAAGCAGGTGAGGTGCGTACTTTTGAGTAGACAGGGGGATAGAGTCCAAAAACTTTCGCCAAATAAGGAAACATTACACGCTTTAGTAGATGTCAGATGTCAAATGAATTCGCGATTCGATTCTGCTCCATGGTTTACTTGCCATTGAAATTGAGATTCAATACAATTCTCAATTTTAGAAATAGAATTCAAAAATAGCCCTAAATAACGGACTCATCATATTAAACCCATAAACGCAACAAAAACACCGAAATCGCTAGAAAGAAGACTATTAACTCCTGTAAAAGAAACAATAACCAAAATTAGCCTGTGACAAGAGAAAAACTGTTGGATCCTGTAAGACAAAACCGAATTAACCTTAAAACCTGAAAGGAAAGAAATAAGTTAGTAACTCACCAGTAACTGCTGAAAAGATAAACGTGAAATCACCAAATACTAGTTTGGTCGCACTCTCATCAGTTTGGTTCGTGCGAAGAACAAATTACCAATATAAACAAGCCACTTTTATAGCAGACGAACAAAACAAAACCGACACGTCATTAGCACCTAAGCCACTTGTTGGCTAAACCCAATAGACACCCGCCAAAGATCAAAGCCTTTGGCGCAAATTAGATCAATTGCAACGTGAAAACAAACTCCTTCTGTCGGCAGAGGGATAGCCTGCGTGCAGACTTTACTTTCCATTGCGAAGGAGAGCCTATGAGGATCTACAAGATCCGCCTTGGCTCTCCTTCGCAGTGGAAAGTAAAGTCTGCACGCAGGCTAGCAGAGGAAGGGATTCAGATTTCAATGGCAAGTAAATCATGGACCAGAATCCAACGTGGAATTCTCATTCCCATACAAGAGGGGTACTTCGGGGTTTGCGGTATTGCGGTATCGGGGGTAAATTTTGTGCGGTATTGCGGTAATGACGGAAAAAACTTGCGGTATTGCGGTATCGAGCATTCACAGCGCGGTATGCGGTATTGTACGAAAATTAACATCCAAACTTCATGCAGTGCCATTTTCCTGTTGAAGAAGAAAGCATCTTCGAGACGAACTGATAGAGGAAAGAAAAACGAAGAAGAGGGTGGTCCCTTGTCCCTCTCTCCTTGTGCCTGCTCCACCTGCTCAACCTTGAAAAGGTGCCTGCGGAGAAGAGCACGCAACATTCTTATCTGAAGAAAAAGAATCAAAATATTTGCACGACTCAAAACTTTAGATGTAGGAAATCACCCATATTTTCAAATCAGGCAATCCGACAATGTTGAACAACTATACGCCTATCACGGTAATTCCTGCTCTATCAAAAGTTATCTAGAAGATCATTTATAATCAACTGTCCCAGTACCTTGAATCGAATAGCCTATTGTGCCTACATCAGTTTGTGTTTAGACAAGGGAGATCTACGCAACATGCAGTTACCTCACTGCAGGCCCGATACCAGCCTTAATTCTTAGGGGGCAAAGAACCAAAATTTTTCCGATGCTATAAAATCAACAACAACAACAGCAACAACCCCAATTTTGGGAAGATCCGTTAAAACATGCACGAAAGGACTGATGTGCTCCTTTAATGACTAGATTTTGGAATTATTTTGTAGTCTCAAGGTTGGAGCCTTCAAAATTGGTCAATATGAAGAAAAAAATGCTGTAGATTCAAAATTCATATCAAAATTTATCCTCGAAAGTCAATAAATTCATGTTCTTTGCATCATTTTCACAGTAAAATCTTCTAAATGTGGGCCTGTAACAACAACAAAAATCCGACAAGTGGAGTGAAATTTCCGATAAATGGCCTTATGGGTGGGCGCTCCGCCCCCAGCCCCCCCCCCCACTGGCTTCGGGGGCTTCGGCCCTGCCTTACTGTCAGAAAAGTTTAGTCAGAACGTTGAAAAAGGGCTACTTAGTGGTGCTGTCTATATATTGACCTTCGTAAAGCCTTCGACACAGTACGTAATGCAACCTTGCTGGAAAAATTGCCAAGTTATGGTATAGATGATGTGGAATTACAATGGATAGGTGATTATTTCTTTAATAGGAAACAATACTAAATATTTGATAACACCAGCTCATGCGAAGAAAACGTTACATGCGGTATACCACAAGGATCCATCCTGGGGTCCCTTCTCTTTGGGCTGATAATCAGCGCAATCCATATTCCGCTCACTGATGCTGGCATTATATTATATGCCAACGATACTGTTTTATATTGTGCAAGGAAGAACTCAATTGAAATACAACATTTACTTAACAGTGAACTGCAAAAAGTTGCAGACTGGCTTCATGAAAATAACTTGTTCATTTAACTTGAAAAAAGGTAAAACTGAATTTGTGCTATATGGATCACATCAAAAGTTGTCCAAACAGCCAAACGTGGACATCAAAATCTACAATCAAACTATTCATGAGACAAAATCATACAAGTAGATTTTGATAACCATCTGAACCCACACCGACATTTGGAAATGGGTAAAAAAAGCTTCAGCCAGAATAAACTTTTTATCTGGTATTCGCGAAAAAGTCAGCCCTTGTGTAGCAGAATCGATATTAAAAAAGAATTGATATGTTCTACATCTTCGTAATTTCTGCTGTCAATGCAGTTTTACTGAAAGCACATCAATTAAACTTTTCCCGCCGTTCTCACGTCACAGTTTTGTCTGTAAAATCTCTAACTACGATCTAGCTAATAGACCAAACTACAAATTTTGATGAAGGAAGGTGGATTTAGGTCGGAATCAAACTGCTACAGACCGGTATACTGTATTAACAACGATGTTTTTAGTTTTCTAGCGTTCGCGGTATTTTGCTATTTTTGGGTGCGGTATTGCGGTATTTGGTGTCTTTTTCGTGCGGTATTGCGGTATTGGGACCCCCCCGAAGTACCCCTCATACAAACCCCATCGCAGCATTTTCCTAATTTCAGGGTCTAAAAGATGATTGCTTCTATCAAACAAAATTCTCATATCTAAGTTAGCCTGTTACTGACAGATTAATACGCAAATTCTGAATATCAGCCGCCAACAAGGGCAGATTTTGTAATACAATAGCAACAGTTGCGTTTGATCGACACCTCAATTCAAAGCGATTAGCGGATGCAGACAAAGGAAATTCTCTCAACCAGTAATTCTAAACAAGCAAAGCCGCAAAAGTTTTCCCGAAACTAGTAGGGCAAACTCTCGCCTTGTGCAAGCGAAAGATGGTTTTTAAGATAAGTTATGTGCTTATAGCGAAAGAAGAAGGGTAAATCTAAAGTTCTGTCTCTTAGATTATGTTTATTCGATTCAGGAGCCGAGCAGAAGGCATTGTAATTCTCGCGTCTTTAGGGCTTAAAATGAAACGATTACAAAACAGCTCCTAAATCAAATAAACATAATCTAAGCGACAGAGCTCTAGATTTACCCTTCTTCTTTCGCTATAAGCACATAACTTCTCTTAAAAACCATCTTTCGCTTGCACAAGGCGAGAGTTTGCCCTACTAGTTTCAGGGAAACTTTTGCGGCTTTGTTTGTTTTGAATTACTGGTTGAGAGAATTTCCTTTGTCTGCATCCGCTAATCGCTTTGAATTGAGGTGTCGATCAAACGCAACTGTTGCTATTGTATTACAAAATCTGCCCTTGTTTCAGCCGCCTACTTTTTATTCCACAGCCCGTCAAATGTTTTAACTTTTTTTTGACTCAATCACCCGGTAGAAATGCATCAATTTGAAACTTGTTACAACAGACGATTACGCTAAAGATGGCGGCGGCGGCGATGAACTTTTTACCAAGGTGCAATGCGTTCTTCAATCGAATTCCTATACAATCGTTAAAAATCGTAATTAGAACGCAATACATCTTGGTAAAAAGTTCTCCATCGCCATCTTTAGCGTAACGTCTATCGTGCGAAAGTCCAACATTTCAAACTTATCCTAATCTCACCTTCTGTAACTCTTATTTACACAAGCAAACACGTTCCTCCTGCGTCACTCGAGATAATTTTGATTGCGAACTTTCGATTCGACTGAAAACATACAAGGTCAAACAATACATCCGATTCGACTGTCTCCGTTAATTTCTTTTGATCTAACAAAATTTCAACTCCACGTTACATTAAATCCCTTTAAAACTTGCTTTTCATTTGAAATTTTAGCAGCATTAATTTCCTAGAGTGTAGTGTCTTTGAGCAGCCCTATTACACAACATATAAAAAACACTTACAATAATAAGATGAAGTTTCTGACCTTCGCTTGCGTGCAGATCTCGAACTTTCGAGTAGATTAGATCTATCTATCACACAAAACTGCTTTAGCAAGCTCTTATTGAAACATTAACTTCATGCACCGTTCTTTTGCGATGCCTTTTGTCTCTGATCTGATCTTTTGTCTCTTCCCAGGTCATGCTTTACAATTGTTCAACGCCTGGTTATTAATAAACATCTTCCATGTTCTTGCTTATGGTTCCCGAAGCGCGAGACATATTTTGTCGCGTGGTCATAGAAACTTACACTATTTTGAGCTACATGTTTATGTAACTGGATGTATTTCTAAAGACATGATGTTTTAAAGGAAGCAAAGGAAAGCATGCGTAGGTGAGCGCCTGCGTCATACACTCAAATTATCTACAGCAAGATAACCATTTTCAGCTTGTCTGTCCTTTCACGTTGAGAATTCAAACGACTTCAAGGCACCATATCAACATGCAATGATCTTTAAAGATCTGTCCTAATTTCATATGACATGGCCTTCTACCAAAGTTTCACTGTGAAATTTTAATTATGACTTAAATTTGAAAGTCTACCAGATGACCGATCGAAACTCCCCACAATGTGATTTTGACGGTCAAGTTACTAAAATTCTTGAAATTCATTATCCTAGGTAGACTGATTATATGGCCGTAGTTATCGCTCTTGGTCTGGTGAAAAAGTCTCGTTTTAAATAGCGATTACTGGGACTCACCGTAATGGCTCTATATCCTAGGTACATTTCGGCATACATCGATTCGATATATCATTTTGGGACGCCCGGTATATAGTTGTAAGTAGCCTCACTTCATAAGGACCATCAAGTTACGCTCATCTCGTCTCATTTCACTGAGCTGAATTGATGTTGTTGTTGTTGTTACTCCACTGATCAGGGCTTTATTTCCCTAGAGCTGTAAAACCGGACAAAAATGTCAATCTGCGACAGTTTTCGTTGCAAACATGCTACAGTCAGAATATGGTCTAGAGGAAGGCGGTTTTTGCATTCATGGCTTGAAGAAACATTCATCTAAGTTCTGATGGCAAGTTTTCTTGTACAGCAGTTCTTGAAAACTGCTTTTTGATGCGTTTTAAGCTCGGTTTTCCTGATAAAAGAGTAGCAGGTGACTAACAAGGCAGACCTCTTTCGACATATGTTCATGCTTGCTCTTTAACAGCCTTTCTGGAATGCACAAGGAGCAACCAGAGTTTCAGGGTAACTTTTGCGGCCTGCTTTGTTTATGTTTATGACTTGACCAACCGAACATAGAATAGACCTTTTTACTTGCTAGAAAAGAGGTTTGATCAAGCGTCCAAATCTTGTAGACTTTGAAAAGTAGAATGAAAGCACGACCCCAGTTCTTGGTAGACACACTACTGCTAGCTGTGTCATGCAGTTCCTTCGGATCTCAGAAAACTTTTTAGCAAGTTAATCAACCAGAACTTTGCTCAAATTCACTTACGAGTAGTTCAGTTTAGACACTGGCAAGTTTTATTCGTCTCTTGGCCTTGTTTCTCGTCATTTTCATTCATCGTTAGCTGATTTTGTTGTGTAACAGTTTCAAAACAAAGTGCAAGTTGCGAGCATACATGAGTTTCATTTGCGAGAATCGAAGTTTGTATTTTCAACCGTTGTTATTCAAATGAAAAAAGTCAGCTAAAATGAATGAAAATAACTAGAAACAAAGCAAAAAGACCAATGGCACTTGCCTGTGTGTAAACTGAATCATTGCTAACTCACTTTGCGCAAAAGTAGTTGATAACAAACTCTCTGAAAAGTGTTGAGATCCGTCCGCAGCAACTTCATACCTCAGCTAGTAGTGTGTCCACAGAGAACAGGGGGGGGGGGGGATGCTTTCGTTTTTGTTCCCAAACATTACCAGATTTGGACACTCAATCCAAATCTCTTCTACCAAGTAAAAAGGTCTATTCCCCTTGTTTGCAATCGCTAATCACCTTGTACGTTTTTCAGTAATTCATTTTACTTAAAGCTAATTTAAGCCCACTATGTATGCCGCATCCAGGCATGGGACCCCTAGTTTGACGTCCATTCCGAAGGACGGCAAGGTGAGTTGCGTGGTCAGGCCTCCGAGAGGTCACACATGCGGAGTTTGACCTCACTCGACCGAGCTTAACTTAAGTTACCTGACGGAAACTGTATAGGCCGCTCGGCCGCTTACCCCGCGCTCGGCCACTCACCCCGCGCTTGGGTTTCAATCAAAAGAAGCAGATCCTATTGTAACATTATCTGTCCTTGCTAGGCTCCTCTCTTTTCCATTGCTTGAAACCTGAACACGGTAAAATTCAGCCTAAACATATGTCAATCGCTATTGATACAAATAGCAATAAAAGCGAAAGGTATGTCATTCTGTTTAGTTCTGTTTTAAGTCACACTCTGATGACAACACAAGTCAGAAAGGCCTCAGTGTGCTAAATCTTCTCGCTTTTTTGCATCCGAATCTTGTTACAATTTCTTATTAAGTACCTTATCTACCAAAGTCATTCTATCAAATTCATACACCTTTGCCAAAATGCTTTTCATTTTCAACACAACACCAGAAAATGTTGTACATTGTTTCGAAAGAGTGTGATACAGTACAGGCCTCGTGCATATTAACATAGTGATCTTGCCTAAAAAATCTCCTGCAGAAAAACTTACAGTTTTTCATATGGGTCAAGAATTCTCATCACATTATAAGGAATTCTTGTCATGTTAATATGCGCAAGGACTGTACCGTACATTTTTTTTAACTGAACGCCATAAGTTGAATGAAGAAATCCTCAGAACTTACCCTGTATAAGTAGCAAAATTCCTCCTTATTCTTAAAAGTCAATGCGTGCTCTTCCACCACCGCGACTATTCTTATGCATAACACTCTATTTCTGGCAAGAATCACCTTGAATCCCTTGACCCGCTTGGTTTACAGCATCCTATAATTTGTTGACAATAAACTGTTCAGGTGTTCGTTACCTGTAAAGATACAAAAATAGGATGATGTTTTCGCTTTCCGCCTCTTCACAACAGTACTCGTTTGTGCAAATATTTTCCAAACTCATTAGCTCAGAACATTATTTATTTATCGATATTCTCAATCTTTATCGCCGCTAAGTAAGAGCTCACCGCATTTCTCCTTCTCACATTTGCTATAATTACCCAGCAACTTTTGAGATTTCGATCAGTTGGGCTGACGTCAAAATGAGTTATTCAAGGAATAAGCCAAGTTTGTTGTTTGTTTTAAAATTATTTAAAGTTTGCAATTGTTTCAAAGCTAAGGAAGGAAGACAGCTGGTAGGATGCAAAACAACCCTGTCTAAAACACGCAACGTGACAAGACATGAATTTCCATCTTATCCAGCATAGGTGAGAAAGCATAAGAGCTCGAGTCTTTGGTAAAAATTCAAAATGAAATGTGTATATTTCCAGAGCAAAAAAAGGCAAGAAAAATCGCAAAAACACTTCATTCTCTGTGCTGTCCAGCAGAATTCAATTCATACTAATCCATCAAGTTCTCTTGGTAATATAAATTTTCAAAAGTGGGAACTTTTTTCTGGTTCATCGAACAGCAGAAAATTTTACTTGTTAACTAACCTGCACCATTCTTCATTTTCTCCTGCCATCATACATCCAGTGAAGCACCTCCAGAATAAATATTTTCATTTTGCCAACTCAAGTTTGTTTTTCTCTCTGTAACGTGTCTGAAAAGAGTGGAAACAGTTAAGGAGTTGTTGTGAAGAGCTGCAATGTAAATGTCAATTTTCCCTTTTATGTAATCTAATTTGATACTTAAGAACATTCTATTTCTAAAAGTGACAACTGTATTGAATTTCAATTTCAATGGCAAGTAAATGATGGACAAGAATCCAACATGAAATTCTTGTTCCCATGCAAACCCTATTTTCCTCATTTCTGGGCCTAAATGATGAATTATTTTACCAAACAAATTTTCACGTCCAAGTTAACCTTGGACTGATAGATAAACAGTTAAGTTTTAAATATCAGCCCCATACATCTTGTTCAACAGCCCACCAAATGTGTTAGCTTTTATTTGCTAAACTGGTAGTATAGAGTTGGTTTCAAAATCTGAATTAGAACTTTCTCATATTTGAATCATATTAATCATATTGTTCCTTTGCTACGACGCCTAAGATGTGCAACAGTTTTTAGAGTCACCTGGAAGTTGATGAAATTAGGCAGATATTTCAAACGAATTTTTGAATGAAAAAAATGTGGTAAGAAGCTAAAGAACGCTGCCATGATTACCGCATGTTCTTCAAATTTATAATTCATTTAGTCTAAATCAAGTCGGCACCGTTTTGCGGCCTGTGCAACAGTTACTTCTGCTAATGCGGATGATTTTTATGCACAGTTCAAAATACGCTAAAATCTAAATTAAAAAATTTATCATCGTTTGTTTACAAAATCCATTCTATTTGTTGCCTCGTTACTATGGAAACGGAATTAAAATAACTCCTTTTAGCTGACCACAAAGAAAGAGTTAAAAAAAGGGAGTGAAGCATGTCAAGTTTTCTTGTGCCACGCCCCCGTCAATTTGACCAACGCCCATTTCATGAAAGTTTCATCCCGACTGATTATTGATTCAGAAGGAAAACCTGTCATATAACGCTTAAGACGCAAAGACGAAGAAAACAAGAGAAAAGGACAGGATAAGCCAGGGCATGCCAGGGCATGGCAGGGCAGGGCAGGGCAGGGCAGGGCAGGGCAGGGCAGGGCAGGGCAGGGCAGGGCAGGAAAGGGCAGGACATGACATAAACTGGTGAAAAAGACCCTGGTGAGTTTGACAAAAGCTGCGAGAAATGCACTTGATAATAAAAGATTTGTTTGTGGTATTTTTATTGATTTACAAAGGCTTTTGATACTATTAATCATAAAATTTTGTGATAAAAATTGGAAAACTATCGTGTGTGGTTGTGCCCTTGAGTGGTTTAGATCTTATCTATCTGACAGAAAGCAATTTTATTGTATCAAAATCAAATGAGTATATTTGTTGGCATCATTTACATTCAACCAAAATTATTTGAAATTATTGTAGGATAGGGGGGGGGGGGGGGTCTCGTTTCTCTGTATTTGTATATCGTATTAATGGTCCGCATCAATGTATTAATTTTCCACAATATTGTCTTATTTCCTTGAGTTTAGTTATTTGTTGGCATAGTAAGTCATAAATTGTATGCAGTGAATTTAAAGTATATGTGTGAAACTGAAAACTGAAAAACAGGAAAAAGAAATGAATCAATAAGGCAAAAGAGTAGAAACGTAGACGGATAAGAATGACTGTCTCTTTTCAATGCAAGTTCCAGAGTAGAAAATTTGATCAAGCTTTAGAAGGAGCTCCAAAGTAAAACACATACCTTTGCAGAAATGGTTTCTTTTTTCATTTTTTAACACCAACACTAAACTGATAGAGCCTTTTGAGCTTGATAACATCCATCCAATGTAAAGATTCTGCGTTTGGATCGCTTTCTTTTCCTGGAAAGCTAGTCAAGGAATATAAGGAACATTGAACTGCCATGTGATTTAAACTTGTCGTTTTATATTCTACATTACATTACATTACTTTATTGTACTTTATTTTGATATACTACCGGTATATTATACCATACCTTACCATAAACTAAACTATACTATACTATACTATACTATACTATACTATACTATACTATACCATACCATACCATACTGTACTAGGCTATACTATACTTCAGCTTGCCTTGCCTTCTATCAAAGTGTCATGTCTACCGACGTTGACGATCATGGCAGCCCAAATGTCTCTGTCCTTTGTACTCTGTATGATTTTGTTCTCTGTCCAAGATTGTCACATTCTTCTTTTCATGCTAGCAACATAACTTTGTCTTTGCCTTCCCCTCCTTCCTTCCAGCTTTCCCGTGCTGACTAAATATTCTTGCCTTGCCTTACCTTACTTTATTTCATTTCACATTACTTAAAATAGTTTACCTTCTAAGGAGCAAGAGTCAATAATTCTTTGAAGACTTTTGCCATTCCAAATTCTTCCTGGATCTAGCTACCAAATGTTCACTTCATATTTCCTGAGCATTCTTCCCCTTCCCTCTTCCAAAATCAAAATAATGATGATTCGTTGTGGTAGAAAATACAGTCCAATGGAAGTAGCTCACACATAGATTGTGGCGCCGAGGACACCTTGATTCCAATCTCTTGCAAAGATAAACGAAGATGCACCGTTGAAATTCGATCTTTTCTCATTAATTCAGAACTCAAAGGGCTTGAAAATTATGACAATGCATAATTCACTATGCACTATTCAAGCCGACTACCGGCCGTTTTATAAATAGTTTACCAGATGTTCGTGAATTCTTTATGCAAAATCTTTGAACCTGATATAAAAAGACGCCGCTATGAATAGTCCTATAACCTTAAAGCGAATCTAAGCATTATAAGCCTTTGCTAAAAATAACCTTTCAAAGACAATAGGCCGATACACGTGCTGCACCATATTTGGGTAGCTGATCTGCATCAACAGGAAGTCCTGGTATCTAATAGGCTAGAATTTGAATCATTGTAACTGGATCTTTGAATTTGAGCCACTTTTATATGCTTATATTTCCTTTAATGGTTTGCAAATATTGTTTCCCAGTACTAATTACTTTGCTGTGAAAAAGCTTGTGTCCCCAATTACAAATCTGTCAACAAGACGCACACACAAGGGAACTCAAGTCCAACCTACCATCTGGGCGTCATAACAAGGGGTTGCAGATTCGATTAGATTTACTGCTGCGACCCTAGCGCTTGGCGCTAAAAACTGCAAATTCATCTTTCCCCTTCAAGATACAATATACTAAGCATTCAAGGTACCAGGTAGCCAAAACAATGTTTCAATATTTGATTGATTCAAGCAAACTATTAAAGAGTGATATGACTCTAAAATATCTATCTTTAGCAGTTTAACTTAGAAAATGACACCTTCATATTTGATCTGAGCAATGAACTACCTGAGTAATGAACTTCCAGAGGAAAGGTGCTAAATTTCAACTAATTACAGGTACCTCTGCCCGCCGTTCTAAGATAATTATCTTCAGCAGTTTAAGCTAGACCTTGATACCTTCATATTCTATGCGAGTAAAGAGTAGCCTGCTGAGCGAGGAAAGGTGTTAAATTTCAAATAATTGCAGGTACCTCTGCCCGTTCTAAGATAATTATCTTCAGCAGTTTAAGCTCGACCTTAATACCTTCATATTAGATGTGAGTAAAGAACAGCTTGCTGAGTCAGGAAAGGTGTTAAATTCTAACCAATTGCAGGTACCTCTGCCTGTTCTAAGATAATTATCTTCAGCAGTTTAAGCTAGACCTTGATACCTTCATATTAGATGTGAGTAAAGAGCAGCTTGCTGAGTCAGGAAAGGTGTTAACTTTTAACCAATTGCAGGTACCTCTGCCCGCTCTAAGATAATTATCTTCAGCAGTTTAAGCTAGACCTTGATACCTTCATATTCGATGTGAGTAAAGAGCAGCCTGCTGAGCGAGGAAAGGTGTTAAATTTTAACCAATTGCAGATACCTCTGCCCGCTCTAAGATATTTATCTTCAGCAGTTTAAGCTAGACCTTGATACCTTCATAATCGATGTGAGTAAAGAACAGCCTGCTGAGCGAGGAAAGGTGTTAAATTTTAACCAATTGCAGATACCTCTGCCCGCTCTAAGATATTTATCTTCAGCAGTATAAGCTAGCCCTTGATACCTTCATAATCAATGTGAGTAAAGAACAGCCTGCTGAGCGAGGAAAGGTGTTAAATTTTAACCAATTGCAGATACCTCTGCCCGCTCTAAGATATTTATCTTCAGCAGTTTAAGCTAGCCCTTGATACCTTCATAATCAATGTGAGTAAAGAACAGCCTGCTGAGCGAGGAAAGGTGTTACATTTTAACCAATTGCAGATACCTCTGCCCGCTCTAAGATATTTATCTTCAGCAGTTTAAGCTAGCCCTTGATACCTTCATAATCAATGTGAGTAAAGAACAGCCTGCTGAGCGAGGAAAGGTGTTAAATTTCAACCTACTGCAGGTATCTCTCCCTGTTCCTTTTTGGGAGGAATATCTCGCAAAGAGACATCCAAGCCAGCCTAAGTATACCATTATGGGCTTTAAACATTAAAGTAAATTGTGTAACAGTAAATTGTGTTAATTATTGTGTTTCTTGAATTTCCATATGACTCTGAACGATTCTGCCATCTCTTTACGAGTACAAAACTTGCTAGACTGAGGTATCACAGGTTCCCAATCCTTAAATATTGCTGTAAAATTTTATCACTAGTTCCTTTGAACTGAAAGGCTTCGATGAATCTTGGGACTATTTTGCTATAATTCTACCGTTGGACTTTTCAGAAATCTTCAATATTTTCAGAACTACAATGTTTTCCTCTTTTTCAGAATTCCAGAAAAATTTTGAAAAAAAATAGAAACCATTGTAATTTCTAAATTTGTTGACATATCATGAAATAATTTTCAAGAAAACCATAGTATATGAATGTCTACAATATGGTATCAAGTAAAACTCTATCTTGCAATTTAGAACTTTGATGATGTCACATCACATCATCAAATGAGTTGAAATATAAAATACGCTGTAATGTCAAAAAATATTCAAGATATCTGAAAATTTTAATGGTAGAATTATAGATAAGCAGTTAAAGTTTCTTTCAAGCCATTCCAATTAAAAGAAATAGGTCATAGAATTGTATATCCACCTTCTTTTCTGGGTGAGTCAGAAAAATGCATGTCGTTTAAAAGGCTACTTTTCCCTGAATATCGAGCCAATGACAGATTATAACACCTTGTAAAATGGTTGAAGCCATTATGGAAGCAAGGGCAGTTCAACCTTTTAGCGCTAACCCCTACCACTGAGATTAGAGCTATTTAATTTTGTAATACAATTATTCTAAGTTTTGTGAAATTTCAACTTTTTATCCCACTTTAAGGTTTAGCAAGGGCAGTGTGAGATGCAGTTTCATTCTTCTAAATTCCATCCTTCCAAATCCCCTCCAAATTGCAAGATAACCGTGAGAGACTATATAAGCGAAATATTTATACAGGGGTTTACCTTGTCAATACTACAAGTACTGTTATCAATAAGGGCCCTGACAACATTAAGTTTGCAGAGGCTAAACAATAGGATACAAAAATAGGACAATAGGTGATAGAAACAAATGGAACGTTTATTAACACTAGCCAAGAAGATTAGAATGTTGAATCCATTAGAAAGAATGAACCAAGGGGGGGGGGCTACTTGACTTTCAATTGTACAGGGGTGTGCACTCAAAGAAATAATTTTTTCACCTCGCTTTGGAACTTTTCCCTTGAAATGATAGCTGGCTTCAGAAAATCAGTGCAAAAACGCATACTCCAAAACGTAAAGGATTCAGAGAAAGACAATGAAATAGCAATTTTGACAACCGGCTTTAGAACAATTGCCACTTTTTGATACCCTGTGTTAGAAGAAGAGGTGAAGATGACACCTGGGAATGAGTGAACATCCCATCACCAAAATATACTATGTACCCCCTCCCTAGGTTTCAGAATTTGCAAAGTTTATATACCTATCACAAAAGAAAAGGATACGCATTATTTCCACACTAATTTGCCTCTCTTCTCTGAAGATCCTAATCTTTCCATCAACTTTAACCAGCATACCAAGTTTGATACCACTATAAAATTCTTCATCTTCAGGTTTCTTCTTCCATTTACAACACGTTATTACACCAGTCCCATCATCAACTGTTGAAATAAACACAACAAAACATCAAACTGACAATCAACCATGATTTTCTGCGCAGGGAGGTAGCAATCTTTGGAAATTATTGGGTTACAAAGAGACAAGAACATCCATGAAATGTGTAAGGCTAAATGTCTAGGGACAAAAAGAATGCACGCCAAGACTAATAGCACAACAGTCTTCATTATTGACACCGAATTGGTAGAAGTATCAAGTTTTCAGTTTTCAAGTCATAGAAAGTAAAGTAAAGGTAATTGTTTTATATAGTGCCATGCTACAATTCAATATGTAAAGGCTCTTTACAATTCCATAACCCCTCAGCTCAGGCCTTCTTGTCTCCCTAAGGAGTATTGTTGACACAATTTGCAGCCTTACATATGGAAATGGCAACTCTGATGCTCTAATTGCAATTACCATTAATGTACCACTTTTACACCTTGGTGAGGTGCGGTACCTACAATACAATATGAGGGGCTTCCAGGTAACCCATCCTGGTAATGACCTGGCTGAATCATACTCAACTCTGGTGATCAAATGGCAGCCGCTGTATCTATGGTGGCAAATTTTACAGTAGGTTAAAGGGAATGACCTGAGATATATAGCGCTTGTCCATAAATAGGACAAAGAAACTCCTAATCCCTCTATCGTTTTCTTTAGCATTGCTTTCATTTGCCACGAGCTGGATTATAAAATACAATAGGCTATTCATAAATCTATGAGATCTCATCTTTTAACTGAGGTTATTCACTTTGAGAAGGGTTTCCTGTTTCTGATGCTATACATCAGATCTAACATAAATAGTAGACTGATAAGGCTGATGGTTATTCTGTACATGTTGTGTAATGGACGTTTTTTAGACAAGAGAGAAGTACTTTTGAAGACATTTACAGTAATAGCATAATATTTTTCAGCAGATAAGCTTCAGTCAGGGGCGGATCCAGCATTGGACTTTGGGGAGGGCCATTTGAAGGAAAATGGGGGTCTGGGGGCGTAGCCCCCAGGAAAATTTTTCGTGACCACGCCCTTCAGACTCTCGGAAAACGTGGGAAACGCCCTTTTTGCTTCATCTTAGATCATTTAGCCCATCATTTAATTATGCTTCTCCTCAAATACAAACTGGCATTTATATTTTGTGCAAAAGCTAACGCGCCATCATTTGGAAAGTGAGGGACCAATGAAATGTTTATCATAAGCACCAGTTTGAGAATGCTTATCGCTGAAATAAGCTCCACCTCAATGGAAATAAAACTGGCATAAAAACGAGGTATATCTCAAATTCACAAATCAGAGGCATTTCAATGTTAGGTGAAAGAAATGTCCAATTGTAAATTCCATAATCGGAGTCACTAGTAAGTTATAAAAATTCTCATAGCTCACCAAGTTTCTACAAGCTTCACTTGTATTCTAAACTGTGTACCTTAAAATTGAAATGACTTGATTGACACTTTATAACTCTCGCAACAGAAAATATGAGTCTTTGTGCGAAATCTATCATAAATAAATGTCAACAGCTAAGTTCACTGGAGGATCCTAACTCGCAGCAACAATTTGACAAAGTGAATGAAACAAATGATTTTCAAGTTCGATTTCCACTGAATGAAATTTTTATTCAGAATCGCATCTTTTCATACTTTTTGATGAATTGTACTTTAGTTTGTGAGTTTTGTTTGACTGGCTTGTAGTTAGCTGAGTTATCGTGTAGCTGTGCCATGGTTATTTTAGGAAGTAAAGGTTTGAAACTCATTCGTTTCTTTCTCTAAGACAATGGTTTTTAAGAGAAATTTTTAAAGTTTGGGGGGGCCATGGCCCCCCCCGGCCCCCCCACTGGATCCGCGCCTGTAAACATACCTACATACTGGAACATTGCTTCTTTTTCATCCACGCTTACAACATATCCCATGATGCAAACTCTAATTATCACATGATCATAGAGATTGAAGGTACCTGAAAGACAGAGGTCATCTATTAACAAAAATCATTGCGTTGTGGGAAGAAAGTTTTGGCTAGCAAAAATAGTAAAATTCATAAATTCACTTTTAACGTTTGTTAAATCAATGGATCTCAAGGGAAGATTCCCATATTGTCTTTAGAGAAAATGAAGGTGGGGGTATAGCCTATGGTATATTTCGGACAGCTTGCAAGATTTGTTGTTTTCAACTATGATTTAATCATAAGGACAAAAAAAGCCAGTGGTTATGTCTCGTTCAATTCCTACCCTGACCATCCCCCCGGGCAGCCCGGGGGTCAACACAAATTCCTTGCTCAAATGCCCGGGGGCCGGGGAAAAATCGGTGGTCAAAGCCCGGGGGCCGGGCAATGAGAAAATGCCATATTCACAGTTACTGTACAAGCAAAAGCTCCTGTTCTAGTCAAATGCTATTCAAATGCCCGGGGGCCGGGGAAAAATATACGGTCAAGTGCCTGGGGGCCGGGAAGATATTTCGTGCAAATGCCCGGGGGTGGTCCCGAGGGGGATGGTCAGGGTGGGAATTGAACGAGACATTAGGCCTAGGCGTGAAGTGTTGGTTGGAATGTAATACAATTTATAATAAACGATTCAGTTGCTTTTCTGTAAGCTATTTTATACTCACCTTTAATTGTCTGGTTTTCTGGCAATGACAAAATGTCATTGATGAATAGTCTTACATGTGTCCAATGGATTGGATCTAAGCCCCATTCTGCAACTGGCTTCTTGTTTCCATCAGTTTTGCTCGCCATTTTCCAACGAGAAGTTTTGAAAGAGAAAGAGCGGGCTTTTGAAAACGAGGCTGATAAGAAACGCGCCAAAGAATGACATGGACTCATGCCAAAAAAGTCTCTTGTTTCGCTCCCCCTGCAGACTTGTCGCGCGATAAACAATAACAACAACAGCGAAAGTTAGAGGGACTTATGCAATGAGTCTACGACCAGACTAAGAAAATAAGGCATTTTGATTTTGGAACCTGGGAAGCTCTGAAATTAATACAATTAACCCTATCCAGACTGGGGGGGGGGGGCTCATTCAGCCCCCCCACCTACTTAACTGAGCACTGCTCCAAATTGGTTCAACGAACCAGGGAATGATTTTTTGACTTTTAGTTTCTATCCTTTTGAAGTGTGAATTTGTGTGAAATTTTGAAAAAAAAATTTAGGGGGCCGGGGGGTGGCTGTTTTTTTCAGAGTGGTCGGGGCCAACTTTTAGGTAAGCTGCTTATGGATGTAATTCCAGATTACCTCATAATCCTTTGATAATATCCTTTTTCATTTGTGAACTTATAACCTGTAAGGTCTCTTTAATTTTTTCCAAGAACAATAGAACAATTATGTGTCACGTGACCTCATCAATGACGTCATCTTTAAGAAAATGGCAAAAATTAGTTTGCGGACTTTCTGCAAGGATATTTCGACCCCAAATGTTTTACAGCGGCAATAAATAGATTAAAACTGATCAACAGGGTTGTTTCCACCTAAGCTGTGTAATTTTGTTTGAATTTTGTGCATCATTGGCCGCAAACGGTAAAAGATTCCCCGGGGGTATCCTCACATAGTACTACTAACGGTCAGTTTTCATGCATATCTTGAGAATCTGTTTTACAATGAGACTTTTTTGACTTGAAAGTGTTTAGTTTGTCAAGATATTATCAAAATTTCACCAAATAACTATCCTCGACCCCCTTTTTCCCCCTTCGTTCTTCCTTCCAACTCATTTGCTTACTACTGGGAAAAAATGCTGATGTCAGCATTTTTGCAATAATCAAAACAAAAGTTTCAAAAGGAAAAACGAAGTATGCAACGATCACTTATCATCGAAGTAGTTTTCATTGTAAACTATGGAGAAATTCTCTAATATGGCTGCATTTGTCATTTTTCAGAAAAACAAGATTTTTAATCTCTTTGTCCGCCATCTTGAATTTGCTAAAATCAAATTTTTCACTTTATAAGTATATTTTCAACTTCTAACAATGCTTTGATAGGCATAATTTGGTTTCATGAATCATTCTTAGAAAATTATAAAGATTTAAAAAAAAGTTGTTTTTTCATTTTTTTCGTGGACACGTGCCAGTTGGTCTTGAATAATTATGACGTCATATCTATTTTTAGAAAATTTTTTATTAGAAATGATAGATCATAAGTACGGCTACCTGCATGGTGAGTTTCGTCTTCGTAAGTGAAGGAATGGCGATTTTAGAGAGGGGGGGCTGAATGAGCCCCCCCCCAGTCTTCTAGTAGCTCAAAAAGCCCAGTCTGGATAGGGTTAAGGGATATGAAGTTCTTTTGTGGTACGCATCGTCACAGACACTGCCAGAATGTAAATAACACTGCACTGTACTGTCTCTTGCAAAGAAACCTGTGTTCTTTCCGATATGAAAGAACTCTCTTATGTATTAAAGCAAGATTTCAAAACAAGTCATACTGTAACATAATTCACACTCTAAACAATCAAAAAACAGTTGCTATTATTGCACTGAGCCAAAACATGTTGGTGACAATGAAAGCTGAAAATTACAAGGTTCTTTGCTAGGGTTTCTTAACTTTCGAAAAATTAAGACTGCTGTTTCTTATAAGCTGTTTCTTGCAGCGAAATGAGTGCGGTTGCAGTTGATAACAGCGAGTAACCTTGTTAAAAGTCTTCCAAGAACAAGAAAGAAGCAAATGATCAATTTAGTTTCTTACTTCTTAATTCGTTGAACCCAAATGTTTCAAATATTGATAAACCATATGATACAATTCATTCAAAGAGATAAGCACTTTAAGATTCCAACTTATTAGATCTGATCTGACTTCTTTATATCGACGAAATACTCTTGATAAAAAGGCTTGTATTAATCCATTAATTTCAACACAAACCAATAAAATGAAGAAATCGGATCAACAAAATTGGACTTTGAAAGCCTGTAGCAAATAATGTGATCAAACTTGTGAGGTAAATTAAAGATAGATGAATCAAAAAGATAGTGTAAAAATAGCCTTATATAACGGAATCATCATATTAAACCCATAAACGCAATAAAAACACCGAAATCAGTAGAAAGAAGACTATTAACTCCTGCAAAAGAAACAACAACCAAAATAAGCCTGTAACAAGAGAAAAACTGTTAAATCCTGTAAGACAAAACCGAATTAACCTTAAAACCTGAAAGGAAAGAAATAAGTTAATAACTCACCAGTAACTGCTGAAAAGATAAGCGTGGAAATCACTAAAAACTAGTTTCGTCGCACTCTCATCAGTACTGATCGGTTAATTTGGTTTTGTCTGACAGGATTTAACAGTTTTTCTCTTGTTACAGGCCTATTTTGGTTGTTGTTTCTTTTACAGGAGTTAATAGTCTTTTTTCTACTGATTTCGGTGTTTTTATTGCGTTTATGGGTTTAATATGATGAGTCCAATATTTAAAGCTATTTTTAAATTTTGTACCACGAATCACTTGTTTAAAAAGATAGTGTCTGACCTACCAACTTACGGAGCTTTCTTGGCTATGGCTGGGTAGCCTTGTAGCAGATGTCCCCTCTATGGGCAGATTCAGAGGTACTTCTGATTGACTGCTACCGGGTGCGCCAAAATAAACTATGCACGTTTGGCAGGCCATAACAAGTCGTACACTGGACTGATTTTGAAGATTTATGGCTTAATCGTTAGCAGAAAGCCTGAACTAGATTCTAGGACTTTTTGCAAATTTTTCCTTTCAATTTTTAGAGCCAGAAGCGAGTTTCTTAAAATGCTCGTTTTCCAAAACATTGAAAACGATCAAAAAACGTTGATCAAATTTTAAAAGATTCAGCATGAATGAACAAAGAGAAAACGTTTTCAGGGGGATTTGGGGGCTTAGTACGAGCTTTTGTACAGCAGATTACAATTGGTCGATTTCTAAATCTCAAATTACCACGAACAAGTTCTCTCTTTGTCCATTCATGTCGATTCTTTGGAAAAATTGATCGATGTTTTTTGATCGTTTTAGTGTTTTTCAAAACTAAAATTTTAAGGAACTCGCTTCTAGCTCTAAAACTGAAAATGAAAAAATTTGCAAAAAATCCCAGTATCTAATTCAGGCTTTCTGCTAACAATTAAGTCATAAATCTTCAAAATCGGTCAAGTGTATGATTCATTGTGGCCTGCCAAACGTGCATAGTTTATTTTGGCGCACCCGGTATTAAATTAGATATTAAAGGCAGTCTGTCACGCTTCTGATTGGCTGTAAAAAAGTCAGAGCTCAACACAACGGATTTCTCTGTGAATTTGCGTATCTATAACAAAGTAAGACTGATCTTCGTCACTTTCTACACGGTCGTAGAAAGTCGTAGAATCAGCAGCCATACAATTCTCCTATATTCTTTGTATTGTATATTGTCCCTATCACCCAATCAAATGCGTGACAGATTGCCTTTAACGAAATGAAACAAACAGCTTAAGAATAGAATAAAAACAAACCTTTCCATATTTACAATAACTACAGTCCTGAAGTTTGAAGGCTTGGTTAACGGCTTGCGTTCAACTGGGATAGTCCAAATTACACACTCTTTGAACGGTGCCTCTTCGAACTAAATTATTAGCTACTATATTCTTTGCAACCCTCCATATCTTTAAATATCGTCTCTTATATTTTGATAGCATGCATACCATAATACCACAGTTCTTCAAAATCTTGCAAAGCTACAATGTTCATATAGTCAGCTGGTAACTCAAATCTTATATCTTCTTGCTGGTAACTCCACGATGAATTGTTCAAATACATGACTCGGTTATTTGTGATGTCCTGTCTGCTTCCTCTAAGATGATTGCTCAAGATGATAGCAGCGCTTCTTTTCTTTTCCTGCAGCTATTCCTCTCTCTCTTTGAAATCATTTTCCATGTTGCTCACGTGCTTCAATTTATTCGTTTCTAGAAAATAACAAATTCAAAGAACTGCTTTTGTGAGTACAGATGGACTGGCCCAGGTCGCAGGGGCGTCACCAGCCCAGAAAATCTGGGGTGGACATGCTTCAGGGGTGTGGGGGCAAAGCCCCCAGAAAAAATTCTCCTGACCACGCCCTTCAGACTCTCGGAAAACGTGGGAGACGCCCTTTTTATCATTATGATCGTTTTTGATATTTTTGGAAAAGCAATCATCGCAAGCAGCATCTTTCGTAACAGAGGGCATTTTTGCACAACGAAAACAGAAAAGTACATGATATATCAATTTACGTGGAAGGAAAATATGTGATTTGAAATTGAAATTTAAGACATTTCTCGAAATTTTTAATAATGAAACTTCAAGAGGAAAACCAGTTATCATAGAAGTTCCAAGTGAATAAAAATGTACCGCTCCCCCCCCCCCAAAGTTTTTTTTACGGATTTTGAGGAATTAGAAAATCGAGCCCTGGGAAAACTGGGGTGGACATGTCCACCCCAGTCCACCCCGTGGCGACGCCACTGCCAGGTCGTCTTGCGTGGGCAAGTCCAGAGTACAGACGAAAAGCTGGAGAAGATACAATCTTCTCACAGTATGAGAAACCAGCATGAGAAACACCCATATAGTCCAGCTGCATCCTCTTTTCATTCAAACACTGATAAAGATGGAAAGTCCTCCATGATCAAGGCTAAGAAACTCCCGATTTTTTACTAGCGTGACGATTATTTTCTTTCTTCCTCATATCTTTTCTTTAAGAGTTCTGTGTCACTCTCTCTACCTAAGTTCGTTCTTCTACCAAATGTTCTTCCTGCAGTTGTCATACAGAATTTTTTCTGCTGTGCTGAGTTTTTAAGTTTGCTGCATGGGCAATAATGCACCGTTGATGTGGCCTATATTATGATCAAAATTGTACTCTTACTCATTGTGTGTTGTTTCTCTTCCACGGGATTGCGAGTAAAGCTTGATCATGTTGCTTCGTTCTTTCAAATACATTTAAAGCCGTTGGGGGCATTCGATCCTTGTTGTAACGAGAGAAGAACGAAGGAAAAGCAACATTATCAAGCTTTACTCGCAATCCTGTGGAAGAGAAACAACAGAGTGAGTAAAAATACAATTTTGATCATAATATAGGCCATATCAACGGTGCATTATTGCCCATGCTTAAACGTTGTTCCAGCACTGAAATCCAAAAAGTATTTTTCACTCCAACAACTAAAAGCCTCATTGCTCACAAAAATGGTTGCATATTTCAAGAACGGAACGCTTCGTATAATATCACGGTCCTCTTCATTAAATATCCCTAAATCTTGTGCCTAACGGCCTAACCTACTTATTTGTAATTAGAAAGTATTGAAAAAAGTAATCTGTATTATATTTATGTCCCCTTTAAGGTAAACGTTTTTTTTCTTTTTTGTAGTTACGTGTAGTTTTAGCAATTATTTTTCTCTCTAGTAGTTACGTGCAGTGGTATATTCGTATTTCCTGTTTTATGTTTTATGTTGCCATGAGGTAGACGTAGTTTTCGCTTCAATTGGTATTGTATTAGTAGTAGGGTATGGTATTTTGTAAGTAATGTTGAAAGTAATATGTATTGTAAGTTATTGAATGATGTATAAAAAAACAAACAAAAAAATTGGTTGCTATAAAAAATTAACGTGAACAACGCATACTTGGCGATTTCTCTTGGATCAGTGTCGGAAGAAGTTGTGGAGCAAATGGTTCAATTACTGTAAGTAATATCTACGTTTAGGAGCAGTCATTTTTGATCCTGGGTACCAGGGCGGCAGATTTTTGACAGGGGAATGAACATGTTTCCCATTACTTTGTGGGGATATGGAAATATCAAGGGAAATCTTTATGAGGTGCAAAACTTTTTTGCTTGAAGACTACTTATAACATTTAAAAGTAAAATTGACAAAGAACTGGAAATGATGAATCACTGGACCTGTGTGAAAATCGCCTGGGACAAATTGGCATGTGTGCATATATATTTTATGCGTCCTGAAAGAGTTCTGGATGGGGTACCAAACCATTCCGCTGAAAGGTGATGAGTATAAAACTTTTTTCTATATTGAAGATGGGATATGAAATGTTGTCTAAATGTGTGAAATCATCCTCCGCCCCCGGGGGGGGGTACTTCATTGTCAACATGATTCGACCTGAATCTGGACTTTGAGAAAAGGACCCATTCGTATGACGGAGTATTCAAAAATTTCGAGCCCATTTGCATGAATATCAGGAAATTTTTGACCCATGTGCATGAATTTGTCGATTTGAAACAAAGGAAAATTTCAGTTTTTTGGCCTGGATTATCATTATGGGGCTGATTGATAAGAAAATTCTCAAAGAAGTACCCATCTACCAGAATTGTGGTTAAAAACAGACCCATATGTAGAGAATTTCGGATGAAAAAACCCATCCATATGAGCGGCACGTCCAGTACAACTTAACAATGAAGTACCCCCCCCCGGGCCTCCGCCCTAGCACAGGATTTAAAATGACCGCTACCTTAGCGTAAAATAAATACTCAAAACTATGTTAGAACTATGTTCAATATCATCTTTAAAGTCAGTGTACTCACCCGTTCCATCAGTTGATTGTATGGAAATAGATTCCTCTCTCTTGACACAACGCCTTGATGCCTCTTGATCTTTGTAAAGCTGCAAAGTGCATAAGTCACAGAACATAGGTGATCGACCAGGACCTTTGGGGTCATAAGGCAGTTCATCATTGGGAGGATACAGTCGACTAGCTCCTCCGTGGTGGTCTTGTCTTTCTCGCTGCCATAACGGATGTTCAGGACACAATTCAAACACCTAAGAAATCAGTGGTAAGAGTTAAGGAAATAAAAGCTAAGAACATCCACGCACGCAGGCCAGAAACATTAATTTGTTGACGCAGGTTAGGTACATGGCAGCCATACAGCCGAAATGGGCCAGTGGCAGGCAACGATGAGTGACTTTAGTCACTTTGAATCAATCTCAGAGAGAATGCTACTAAAAAAAGAATTGAATGAACGTAAGAAAGTAACCAAATTGCGTGCAGAATCTTTCCTTGTACTACATATTCTGCTCGATTAAAGAAAGAAGAATAACACGCTATATCGAGCGCAAAAGTCTCGAAAAAAAATATGAAACCATATTGATATCAAACAAAATATTTTCGGACGGAAAGCTTTCAGACGTTCTTTCATGAAATTTCGAACGTTCGTTGGAAATTTCGGACTGTAAACATCATCGACCACAAAATTAACATTTTCGGACGTTTAAAGGTCCGGAGATAATGCAGTCCGAAATATTTTGAGCTTAATGCTTGCCTCTGAACATGTGAGTCTGCTGACAAGTGATCTGAATTTCATTTTCTGCAATAATGCATCTCGTCTTAGGATTAATGATCTGTATCTTGACTTCCATCTTGGACCAAGAGCCCAGGGAAATATTTCTTGTTTAATTTCTTCATCATCTTCTTCCATGTCATGGGCGAGAAACCTGTCAAAGAAGAAATTAAAATGAGCTGGCAGAAAATCACTAGACTGATTACATGAGTGTCAGTTTTCCATATTGAATTGGATGATGAGTGAAAATAAAGACATTAGATTAGAAACCTTGAACGAATACGAGGAATAACGTCGTCAGTCTGGGAAGTCACTGCTTAAAGATCCAATGCCACCCAGGGTCCTTTGCAGGCGCACTGCAATTTCAGACTGTCTGAAAATCAAATTTGGCCACAGCGGAAACCATGGATCCACACTACAGTAGTTTTTTATACATTCTGCTAAAAATTTACAACACATATTTACTTAATTGCTATACTTATAAGATACTCTACTCTACTACAAAGACAAGACCACGGGGAGCAATAACTATGTCTACCAACTCCAGTAGTTGAACTCATAGAAAAGTTTTACTTTAGTGAACTGTTCTATCAGTTCAGCTATTATATCGTGGATCCCTCTTTTCCACTTAAGCCATAGATTTAATCGAGGGGCATTTCACTCCAAAAAATCTCGTACACCTTTGGCAAAAATCCTTTTGTTTTCAAGAAGAATCCATCCAAAATCCATAGAAATCCTTTTGTCCTGAAAAATCTCGTACGCTTTTTCGAATGAGTGAAATACCCCTCGGACTTAATTTTCAGACAGTCTAAAATTGCTGCATGCCTTGCGAAGGGCCCTGTGTGACATTGGCTCTATGGTAAGATATAGCCAATGCTTCTGCAATAAACGTACATGAGACTATTCTTGGAAATCTTTCCCAAATACTGAGAGATGGTCATTGAAATACAGAAGGAAACAGGGACATTGCATTGGAACTGGGAAAACAAGTGTTACCGTGACCCACTAAGAATTCTACATCAGCTATTTTTATGTTTAATATTGGTTATCTAGTTCTAAAAACTGCTGTCCTGAAAGCAACAATAAGAGAAGGAAGAAAAAGGCATCACGAGCTGCTTGAGTAGAAAGCCAAGCTTCTCATTTTAAAGACTGTTCATTTGTAGTCATTCACAAATTTAACTTGGAAAATGATTTTGTCGAAGAGCCAAATTGTTCATTTTCTTGGAGCGATTTTCTTGGATAGAACATTTGCAAAAAAGGCAACAAGAAACTTTTATTCCGATGAATTTGAACCCGAAATTTCAAGTAGCCACAAAAAAGTAAATTTAGACCCTGTGTCTTGAAGACAGCTTTAAAAACATATATCACAAGCATATACAGTATCAACTTGATACAGTATCAACTTTTCTTTACATAGGTTTTTAGGATAGGGGGTGCTCTCTCCTCGATTAGTTTATCTATTGAGAGGGCTCCTCCTTATAAGAAATTCCTCCCCATGCAAAATTCTATGTATCCATTTTCTAAAATTTATCATTGATTTTCTGTAATTTAATAATTTGGTAATTGTATGCGTTGTATTCTGTAATTATTTATATTAATGATATTTTATTGTCAATGTAACTTGTTTTAATTTTAATCTAATGTTGTTTGTTTAGTGAATTTTGTATGTATTGGAATTTTAAAATGAAACTGAACTGAACTGAAAAAAATATAGCATATAGAATATAGCATAAACATAAAAGATATTTCAAAAAACAAAAACATCTTTACAGCAACAAACTTTTGTATTGTTTTATCGCAGAGACTCATAGTTGCAAAGATGCTTGCTTTGCTCACAAGTCGTCTCAAATATTTGATTCATACAACTACGATTGGACAATTGCCACTTAGACAGACCTCATTTTAAAATATCTCAGTGGATTAAACTTCTGTCTTTGGAGAAGTACTCAATAACAATTGATTTTAGCATCAATGGCTTTTCAAAAAATTGTAGCGATGGTTTTCCAAAAAAAAACTTGAAAATGCACTTATGCACTTAATAATCATTTATTTTAGCATCAATGGTTTTCAAAAAAATTGTAGCGGTGGTTTTCCAAAAAACTTAAAAATGCGCTTATGCACTTAATAATCATTTATTTTAGCATCAATGGTTTTCAAAAAAATTGTAGCGGTGGTTTTCCAAAAAACTTAAAAATGCGCTTGTGGTCTCGCAATACGTGTGTGGTCTCACAAAAACTTAAGCTAGGCTTTAAAATGGTACAAAATTTTCATCTTGGAATTATATCGAGCAGTGCTGTGCACATTTAGGTATGATGAGCTTTTAAGAAATTACAATGAAAACATAGAAGCAAGACTTACAGTGCAGCGAAGAAATTAAGGCGATTATATTGTTTGGTATTCAGATCAGCACGTCTGAAATACACATATACCATTGCCAAGAGATACTACGAAGAAAAAACATCAGGAAATTAAAGCAACAATGTTTTGTTTTGAAAAGAACATATCTATCATTACATTAATCTGATTGTTTATGCGAGCGATGTAAGACCTTTACCTTTCAGGCATAACAAACCGATTCCTGTCACGATAAATGGTTATGTATGTATGTAAAATTTAGCCATGTTAAATTAAAAATTTGGTGTAACATGAATTAAGGAACAACAAAATAAGTATAATTACAGGTGTACAATATGATATAAATATAAAAATTAAAACTCTAATCTAAAGAACACCCCAGTTTAAAATGGCAGGGATAGCATTACGATCATGTAATCAGTCTAGATCCAATAAATCTGTTCTTGAAAAGAGCCATCATAGCCCAGGATTCTTTGCGGCTGAGCTGCATTATCAGGCTATCTGGTTAGACTGATTATATGTTCGTAGGTTATCGCTATTGATAGGCTGATGGACGCTATAACTACGACTCATGGACTTACGCTTCCAGAAACGGACATGGCCTAAATCACCTGCTATTTTTTCTCAAAACCACCGACCCTAAATCGCCGCAAAAAGTGGTTTTCCTGAAGTGCTACACTGCAAAACAAGCAATCAGTACTTAGATGAATGTTTCTTCAAGCTATTAAAGCAAAAAATCCTACCCATAAGTGATATTTTGGTTGTTTGGGAACGCAAAAGATGTCGTAAATTCGTTCGCTACTTTGAGATTTTGATCGTTGGAGCAGTTCAGTCGAACGCGTTGTTCGAATTCGTTTGTTTGCCTTTGGCGGGAAGTTTAAATCGAAGAAGAATCAGCCAATCCCATCAAGTTATTTCAAGTCTTGCATCCTGATTGGTCCAGGAACAAATTTGTTCCTGGCGAGAATTTTTTTGCCGTTTTGAGAAGAGTTAGTCCATAAGGCCCTTGACTGGAGCGACAACAACAACATTAATTCACTTCAATTAGATGAGCGTAAGTTGAGGGTCCTTATGTAGTGAGGCTACTATCTGATCATCAATATTTGGTGGATGAAGTGGAAAGTATTGACCCACACTGCAGTAGTTAAACTGATAGAAAAGTCAACCAAAATCAAACCCCAACCAGTTAGTTCAACTGCAGCAATGTGGACCCCTTTTTTCTCAATATTCTTTGCTGAGACCAAATTTGATTTTCAGACAGTCTGAAACTGCAGCGTGCACGCAAAGGACCCTGGGTAACAAAGGCTCTTTAAGAAAATGGATTTTATCTAAAGGACTGAATCGACAACTTCAAAATTTTCTGATTGGAAATTGTGTTGGAAAGGTGACGAAACTTTAGAATTTCTTTAGACGTTCTATATCTTTCGACTTTTCGATCTCTTCCGCTTAAACTGCCCTGTGCGTTCTATTTCTCGTCACTACTGATGAAGGGTTATGCCCGATACGTTTAGTCTAATTAAATCCTGGCATTTTAGTTTAATTAATAGAGAAATTTATATTTATCAACTGTAAAAATTTGCCGCACGTCAACTTCAAGATTTTATTAAACTTTACCTTGTCTAGTAATTTGGCACAAGCATCATTCCATAAAAAGTCTTGTATGACATCATCATCTATGGAGAGAAAAACACAGATTTAGATCCCATTGAAGTACAGTAAACTCCCTTCCCAACCCATAGCCTTATAAAAGATACTATAGTTTGCAGCTTTGCCTATTGCCTCTTCAACCATGTTTACACTGTACCGGCATACTTTTATGCTTTTTATTATATGAGTTTCATGGCATACACGTTTTTTTTATATAAGAAACTTGGATCAGCACTTAGTCCTAAAAAGTTTCTTAATTTCGCATGAAAATTTTGGTGTTTTAGTAGTAAAAGTTTCTTAATTAGTTTCTCATTTTTTTGGGCCTAAAATTGCGGTATTGTTTAAAGTTGAGCCTTCTTCTCGAGAAAGGGCTTCCATTTTGCATTGACATTGTCATCAAGAAGAAGCCATGCACATCAAGGCAAACATTTAACAATTTTGCAGTTAAAAGTCAAGAAAAGACGAATGTACCTTTGTTAGAGAGACATAGAATAAGAGAGACATACAGAAATAAAGTTTTAGAGTTTCTTAAATGTTCTTAAACGTAGTACTAGAGTTTCTTAAATTTTTGGTCATCGTAGTACTAGTTTCTTATAAACCAGTTTCTTATAGAAAAAAAAACGTGTACTTTCATTTTAACATGTATTCATATATTTCATGGCATGCATTTTTACATTTATTATATGGTTTTATTCTTTATTTCTTATCTTTTATTTTTAGTCGATTTACTCTTTTATTTATCTTACGTTTTTTCATGGCATTAAATTTTGCGATATATTCTTGCATGGTATGAGTTTCATGGCATATTTGTATCTTTTCTTTTATAGGCTGAAATAAAAGCATTATATTGGAAAAAACTTAGAACGAGTAAAATAGAAAATTTTGTATTTTTGTCGCCTTTGGCGCCTCATACAGTGTCGATCCTGCGCACAGTTCATTTCAGTTCAAGAACATTTTCACTGCTCCAAAACAAAAATTTTCAGAAGAAACTGGAAATAAAATTGCCATGGATTAGTAGGAACAGTATAAACGAGATTCTAATCCGATAAAACAACTGCAGATAATATGTAGGCCTATGTGAGCTGTGACAGTGAGGGAGTCAGTACATCAAAACGCAAAAAGGACCGATTACACATAAGGCACTGAGTTAATATAGCAGAGAAGCAAGAACGAATTATGTTTCCAAGAAGACAAAGCGATTTGTCTTTGATAAGAAAAGATTTTACACCTCTGTGTGCACTCAATCAAATCAAAATAAACAGATAAAGCTGCATAGAAGGTGTTGAAATCTATTTTTAGGCTGTCAAATCGCCTGATCTTAATCAGCAGACCTGTCTCCATTTAAACAGTGCTGGCCTAAATTAACTCCATGTGACTTTAATCCTTTCCACAATACCTCTGGAAGTATCAAGGATTTTAGATCAAAGAAACTATTTTTATATCTAAGGCCACATATTCAGCCTTTTCCAGATTTCTTTAAAGTTTTATGAAGCTACCGGATGCGCCTAGTAAACTATGCACGTTTGGGAGGCCACAATAACTCGTACACTGGACCGATTTTGAAGATTTACGACTTAATCTTCAGCAGAAAGCCTGAATAAGATTCTAGGACTTTTTGCAAATTTTCCGTTCTCAATTTTTAGAGCTAGAAGCAAGTTTCTGAAAATTTTCGTATTCGAAAACGCTGAAAACGATCAAAAAATGTAGATCAAATTTTAAAAGACTCAACATGATTGAACAAAGAGAAAACAATTTCAGGGCTTAATATGAACTCTCGTACAGCACATTACAATTAGTCGATTTCTAAATCCCAAATCACCACGAACAAGTTCTGTCTTTGTCCATTCATGTCGATTCTCTAGAAAACTCGATCGATGTTTTTTGATTGTTTTCAGTGTTTTCGAAAACGAAAATCTTAAGAAACTCGCTTCTAGCTCTAAAAACTGAAAATGAAAAAAATCGCAAAAAGTCCCAGTATCTAATTCAGACCTTCTGCTGAAGATTGAGCCATAAATCTTCAAAATCGGTCCAGTGCACGAGTTATTGTGGCCTGCCAAACGTGCATATTATTATATGGCGTTCGAAAATACGGCTCCTCGGACCGGCAACGCAGCAATTCGATTGGTTCTTGATCGGTCCGTAAAAGCCGTATTTTTCGTTCGAAGCCGTATTGGACCGGGCGTTGCCTTAAAAATCAACAACAAGGGAGGAGCTTCTTGTGTAGGCTTAGGCCGTAAGAAGTGTCAGCCAAAGTTTAGCTTATTCATCGAAGATTTCTTTTCTGTAAACTTTGAAGACAAACTTGCAATTATACACGAAGAAAATGCCAATGTAAGTAGTTAACGTTGCAACGAGCAACTACAGTGATGCACAGGATCGAAGACACAACAGAAAAGTACGATACTATAAACAACGTTCTCAAAAGGTTCTGCCATATAATAAAGCCTTTATTAAACGATTACTCGATCCATGCTGGAAAATATTTGGACCTTAGTTCATTGTACGGACCTCACTGCGTTCGGTCCGTACGTCAAACTGCGGTCCAAATATTTTCCAGCATGGACCTCGTAATCGTTTAATAACCGCATAGTATTTGCCAAATACTTCGCTTCGCAGTCATTCATATATTTTTCATTCGTTTATGTAACCATCGCAAACAAATTAGTTTGTTATTTAAAAACCAGAAAAATTGGGTTTAAGGACTCGAGAATATTCTTCTTGTATTTCTATAGCCGCAGCGACATCTAACTGTGCTGTCTGTTTTATTCCTGGAGAAAGATCAATTATTTAGTGACATTTTTTACTCAAACTTTAGATCCTTCACTGTGAACAAGCTTTTTCGGAAAGTTGTAACCATCTCACTGTGTAACTGTGTTTAGAATAGTAACTGATGCATATTAATGTTTCATTTCAATTCTAATCTTTAAATACGGTAACCGTGTTCTTTTTCAACGAGCGCCTAAGAGCCTCCCTCTTCTAAATGGGCCTCTAGTTTAAATGTTGAAGGCCTGGTTCAAACGTCGCGCTTCTCATGTGCCGAACCTAATTCAGTTAGGAGCAACACTTGTGCACATTTAGCGCGTCTTCGATTTCAAACGTCAAACTTAATATGTCGCTACAAATGTGTTTTACAATTGTTACATGAAGTATTTAGTTTAGTTTAGGCGCGCAAACTCGTGTATTTAAATGCACTTGTGCGTTGAGTGCGGCACATGAGAAGTTCAAAATTTTGGGAATATGTTTCTCAACAAATAAAATGTTTAAAATCGAGGGGCATTTCACTCCCGAAAAATCTCGTACTCCTTTGGCAAAAATCCTTTTGTTTTCAGGAAAAATCCATCAAAAATCCGTAAAAATCCTTTTGTTCTCAAAACTCTCGTACGCTTTTTTGAATGAGTGAAACGCCCCTCGTTTAAAATCCCAACTAGGATTTCATATGAACAAGTTTACCACAAAAAGTGCGTGTAGTTTGGAAGCATTCACTGACATTAAGCACGTATATATCTTTTGATGAACACCTATCTTTCCCTGATTATTAGAAGCCTATGGCGCCCGTTGGAGAGAATACATTGTTTGAGAACCATCTTAGTCAGCAGAGAATTTCGAAAATGCTTGCGCACATTAACTTTCAGATTTTTCGACTATGTGACGCAGTTTAACAGTTTAACAGTGTGACTTTCGTGTAGATATTTCTAAAATGCAGACTTTGATAATGAAGACCTCTCTTTAGATCTAATCTGACCTTCTGCTACCTGTTGTCAAATGAGAAACCAGATGACGGCTCCATTTTCAAGCAGTTTTTTTAAGTATTGACACGAGTTGCAGCTGTGAATATAACACGAGGGGCCACAAATAAATCACCTCTTTGCGAAAGAATCTACGACACAACGGAAACTTATGCATAATTTGTGTAAATATTGTATAATTGTAAAATAGGCTTTCAAAATTATGGTTTTTTCTCTGCTGATATGTTATTTTTAACTGTATTATTGTAATTAAGTTTTTATCGGAAGGGCCCCTTGAAAAAATCTTCTGCTGAAGGGCAAACCCTCCTAAAAAGAATGAAAAAATATGAAAAGAATGAAATATGAAAAGATGTTTTATCAAGAGATTGATCACCTGACTTGAAATGGGTGTTAACAAACCTTAGCCGGTTTGGTCTATATATCAAAATAAAATCATAACTTACCGAACAATTTGAAGAACCGTCTCATGTACGGTTCTTTCTTTGGCTTGTTTACTTTAGTCTTCAATACTTCACTTGAGCTTTTCATCCAACTGATTGAACTTCTCATGCTAGGAATAGAACCTTTGTTACTCGTACGAAGTTTCTTAGTGCATGAAGTTCCTTTCAGCTGGCTTCTAGGAGATGGTGAATCATTTTCATCTAAATCTCTCTTTACTCTGGCTTTTGTCGATAGGCCTAAATTCTTTTCAAATTCAAGACCTCCTAGCTTCTGGAAAGATTTCTTTGCCGCTCCTTCGATAATGCTTTCTCTTTTGGAGGGTTGAAGCAAATCTGTTTCAATTTTATTTTCTTTCAAGGGAACTTCTTCTGTGATTTCTATTTTGGATACAGGCATGATTGAATTCTTCCTTGAGTTTGCAGCAGTGACAGTTATCTTCTCTTTTGACGCTGGAGTGAGCAAATTTCCCATCAAGGCAACCAGGGCGCTGGATCTTTCTCTACTGCTTCAACTATTTAGACTTCTATTACAATAAGTAATTGTACGTCTCTTCATAGAATGATGAAATTTTACAACGTACAAAACAAGGAAATAATTTTGAAGGAGAAATGAAATTTTCAGAATGAAAGCGAATGACGCGTACAAAATGTTTTCCCGCCAATTTCGCGCCAAAGACTCGTTTCGAAAAAGAGGCTACGGCTGTGGTCAAATGAATGAACATTGTTTGGCAGGCATTTTACGATGGATTTTTGAGCAAAGTTTTCAGATAAACAATATTTTGCTTATCACTAGGCAAAAAAATGTATTCTACATTTTCAAGAGTCACAAATACAGCTAAATGCTGCTTGTCAAGGAGACGTGGCAACAGATAGAGAATTGGTTTCTTAGCAAACATTGCTTGCTCGTTTACGTTTAGCCAGAGTACGTGTGAAAGATCTTGTAACACACACGTTTTTCCTTTATCACTTATCAGAAACATGTTTATAAAAAACTTACGAGGATGGCTGAAAAAATAATATTTACCTTTGTACCAAGCCTATCAAAGAGATACCATGCCCCAAAAGCGGGCCAGCACGAAAAGCAGTAATGAAGAATAAGGCTTAATCATGTTGTGTATTATGCTTATTTTATAGACTTCTGAAATGTTCCCTGGATCAGTATTTCCATTTTACAAAATTGATGAGTTCGCTTTTTCCCTACACATTAATTTTCATCTGCCTGCACTTTTCTCGATGAATGAGCTGCTTCCTTTCCTCTCGTTCAGCCAGAAGTTCTAGCCATGCTGGGAAGGAACAACCCAATTGTTTTCTCTGGTCTTTTTGCAGCTGCTTTGAGCAATTCATCAGGAGCCCTTCTTGCTTTCATGGCATATCAGATCCAATCTATTAACTTTGATCTGGCAGAACTGACTTCCCATAACTTAGTCTTTCTTTTCCTAAAAAGTAACCGAGTCTGCCTTCAAGACGTGATAAGTTCATGGGTGGTAGGATCCCTCAATAGACTTTTTAGCTATTCTAAACAAGAATCTGAATCGAACGATATTTTGATACATTTTGTAGAATTTTCGAATGTGCACAATAGTCATAGAAGCCCTAACACCACTTGAAGGTAATGCGTTCATGTAAGTGCAGTGGCTTTGCGGGGGCATGCAAATTTCACGTGATATTTCGGAGCAGACATTTTTGTTTGCATGTGATCAGTTAAATTCTGCCAATCACAGCGCGCTCTTCGAGGCTCTTTGTCAGCATCGTGTAAGGTCTACAGTGCTTGATTGATTACTTTATGCTACTGTGAAGCAAAAAATTATTTGCCTCTGCGGAGGAGGTAGCGATTGGCGGACAATATGAACTCTCCTCCCCAGAAGCATACAAGCTGAAACATAACTGCAGTGTCTAACTACCCATGACAAGTTATCATAAATTGATGATAAACTTTAATGCTATGATGCTTCTTAAAATTACTTATGTTGTGAAATGTGCACGAGAGCACAGGATGTAAACGTCAATATTATGAGGAGGATCCCAAGAAACCTCAAGAAATGTGCACAAGAAACTTCGACAATTCAAAGAATGAAAAATTTAAGAAACTCAATCAGTAATGGGTCTAATTCATGAGACAAGTTGCTTTTTGGAGGAAATTTCGAGTTAGAATCCCCCCTGCCCCCCATTGCAATGTTAGAGGCTGATAGAAATATCATAGATGAGTTGCCAAGTATGTGTTCTTCACACAACCAGCATTGTAAAGGGGGGAGGGGGTCATCAGCAGTGGAAGGTAGTAGTTTACATGCAGGAAAGACCTCTTTTGATACAAAATTAATCTGTCCCAGCGAGATTTTTCCGCGATTGTAGTTCGTGATAAAGAAGAGGAGAACAAGCAAAGAGGAAATCATGGTCGAAAAATGAAGGATTGAGCACAGGTGGCATCAAATATTAAAGAAATTGTAAACAAATGGTAAAAGATTGCTTAGTCACGTTGTGTTTCTTGTTGTATTTCTGTTGTTTTCTTTCATTGACCATGCTTGATCAAGTTGTTTTGAAAAAATAGACCCATTGGTCCTAGTGCCCGAAACAACGCTCGTTACAATTTCTTAAATATTTGATGCAACCTGTGGATTGAGACTGAAATATGTTCTGAGGTTTTGTTCTTACCATTGACAGAGATCTTTCGACTGAGGTCCTTTGAAAATCAAATACTGACTGAACAGCCTGCCTACTTGCTGCGAGACATCTGAAATACTGAAGAAAAAGTATCATTATCAGGGAGAATACAGTAAATCCTCGCATATAAGAACCTGAAAAAATAAGAACCTACAGGCTGTTTTTCCTAACTTATGCACCTTGTAATTAAGAACCTGTTTCAGTTTGATGAAAAATATGTTTTTATAGCAGGGGTAGCAAAGTTGATTTTGGATTGTCAGTGTTAAGTTCATTTTTGTCCCAGTGGGCTTTTAATGTTTGAATCTCCTCCCCTGCTGTTTGAAAGCTTAGCATTGGTTATCAGGTATATTATAATCTTGCCAAAACAAATAATAGGGCTGAAAATCATTGACGAAGGTTCTAAAATGGCATACGCAAGGTACTCTTCAAATAAGAACCATTATACCTTGAAATTTGGCTTAGTATCTTTAAGATAAGAACCTATTTCAGCCTAGCTCTCAAAAAAGTAGGTTCTTATCAGGGAGCTCCCTGGTTCTTATATGCGGGGATTTACTGTATCAAACATAATATTGATTTTCTGCTTTAAAAAACGAAACACCGCAATGCGAAGCCGCGTCCAGCCCATTCATGAAACATAATAGCAACCAAGCCTAGGGAGGGAAGCAAGTATATAGGTGCTGTACATTAGACAATGGCAAATTCTGACCGAGAGAACACTAGCGAGAACAATACGAGGCGCAGATTTAGGTCTGAAGAGCAACGTAGGAGAAATGAAAATTTTCCAATACTTTTCCACAAACTTAGGTACATTCTTAATGAAGAAGGCTAAAGCCCCGGCAAAACGACTGGACACAATATTTGGAGACACGCTAAAATTTGAATTGACACAAGAGTGTTAAATTGGAAGACTGGTCAATCTTAGTCTTTTCCATTCCTCTAAATCTATTAAGAGCATAAATTAAACATAATGGCATAAATTACATTCATTCTGTGCTCTTTTTCAGATCTCGTCTAAAGATTCACAGTGATCCATGTCAGATGAAAATAATAATGTGATACACATGCAATAAATATACTGTATATACCTGTTCTACAGTGTATTTTCCTTGTGACCATGAAGTGATGACATCTTTTCTCGAACTTTCGAACACAAACGTAAATGATGCCATTGGTTTCTAAAATAAAATAGGAACAATTCAATTCATCATCTTTTGCAGAGTCGAAAAATATATGAATTGCAATGTTTCAGTCAACATTGGCTTTGCAAATTCTTTCAAAGTTATTCCTTGGCTTTTGAAATTGTGATCTTGATTGAAGAATCTAAGCCTGCTGGCTGAATGCAATTCGAGATATGAACTGATTTCTGAGGAAGGCATTTTTGCAAAACGGCAACTCGCTGCTCAATAGAGCGGGAAAAGAAGAGTTACCTAAAAGGGAATAGACGGAGTTTAAAGCTACGCATGGGAAACCTAGAATTAGCCTATTGTATCTTATGATTTGGATACGTGTGTAAATATTGTCTGCTAGAGAACAATAGGTTCGTACAGTAGGTGTTTTTTATACAGGATGGTGACAGGGGGAATTGATGGTACTGGGTACTGGCCCCTACGGTACCGGTTACTGATACCGTTATAGCAGCCTTTCGATAAACTGTAGCTATGTCTTATCCCTTTAAAGAAATGAAATCAGACAAACTGAATGTACAGTAATGTCCCAAACACAAACCTGTTCCTCATCAGGCACTGAATCAAGGCTGATATTTCCATCTTTTAAAAGGGAGCAAGACACTGCTCCTGCCATATATTTGAGAGGAATACCGGCATTTAACAAAGCCATGCAGGCAGAGTTTAAGGCACAGGATAATAACTTTTGCAGATGTTAAGGATGATGTGCAAAGATATCAAATTTTTTAAAGGGTTACGTTTTCCATGTTTGAAAAAAATTTGGCAAATTTTCGAAGAAGAAAAACCAGCAAAAAGTTCTAAGTCAATAGATGAAAGGTGGTAGAATTTTCAAGAAGACCATTGTATGTGAAGGTCTACAGCAGATATTTCCAGGAACGCCGGTGACCACCCCTCCTGCCCTCTCGAAAATGGCCGAAATTTGTTATTTTCCTATTGTTTTGCCTTCAACTTGGCAGTTTTTCACCCCCCCCCTAAAAACGTGGCCTGTCTGGCGTCCCTGGAGATTTCTGCAGTAGCTCCTTAAGTTGATGAATTTTAATGATTTCAAAATCTCAAAACTGTTGAACATAAAAGATGCTGCACTTTTGAAATAATCAAGATATCAAAAATCAGAAAAGAAGAGTAGTAGCAAAGCGTGCAAACTTCCTTACAAGCCATTTAATCCAATACAAATTGTATAACATGATCTTGTTTAAAGATTAGAATCCTACTGTATGCTCACATGGTGCTCCCAATCACAAAAATCGCATCTTTGTCATTTTTAACTCAGTGTATGAATCTAAGATTAAAGGCCATCAAATCATATTCTATCAAGTTCTCAGGCAAAAAAAAATTGTTAAAGGGAAGTGGCATAATTAAAAGTTGACCCAGCAATATTAAAGATATACTGTAGCCTAAGATTGTATTAGACAACTTTGACATGTGCCATTTCATTGTGTAGCAAAAGATACAATAATGGACACGGGACCCTTTCTGTAGCCAATTCACAAATACTTCATATATACTGGGTGTCCCTGAAAAATTGTTCGACGTTTGATTAAATGTTAAAAAAGTAATGATAAAAAGTACGGGTTCCTGATACAGTAACCCTGTTCCAAAGATTTTGAATTAATTTTTAACGCCAGAATCGTGTAAATCCGCTAAGAATTCGCAGAGCTACAAGCTTTTGAAGTTCCAGTTTGTACGAAAGCTGAAAACAGACGCCCTAACGGACTTATTTTTCAAAAATACGTCCCAGAATCAACGTAGAAGAAGATTGCCCAATGGTTTACGCTTGTTGATATTAGAGTAAACCAAACAGGACTTCAGAAGTAATTTAATTCCTGTAACCGTTGCCAAAGAACGCAAGTATCCAAAAACAAGTTCAATTCAAAATTGTACTCAACAGGATTCCTCCAAGCATCCATTATAACCTTGATTCAATGTTAGAGAAAGCTACAGTTTATCGAAAGTGCTTTTAAAATTCCATTTGATTTGCTACTTTATTGTTGAGATTCTACTTTAACAAAATATGAAATTTAGGGGGTGTTTGGTTTCAGCTTCCGCACAAACTTGAGCTTTAAAAGCTCATAGCTCCGTGAATATTTAGCCAATTTGCAAGCTTCTGGTGTCTAAAACTAATTTAAAACCTCAAACAATATGGTGCCCGCTCATTATTTTGTTATTTTTATTATTTAATCAAACATCAAACAATTTTTTTGGGACACCTTGTATAGCAATGTTGATTGCCTACACAAGACCTGCACAATGTACAGTAAAATGTAATCTCTTTCACACACTGTATGGAAAGAAGATAAGAGGAATGGAAGGATACTTGGCCAGCATCATGAATGACTTGTACAATAATTGAGATGGCTGATCTTGGATGATAGGTGCTCAAGATTATTGCATTGCAACTGTTTCTTATGAGTCTTTCAGTAACTTTCTCTGCACAACCTGAATTTTTTAAAAGGTAAGAGAAATCATTTTTATACACTAGATACTGATTATTCTTACTAAAGTTAAATGGCAACAATCATAGGAGAGTAAAAACTTTTACTGCAGCTTGGTTATAGCTTGGGTGCCAAATCTGAATCAGGGATTAAACACTCTATATGAAGAGAAAGAGGCAATCATACAATCTCAAGTGCAGCAACCAAAATACATTACATTGTGTCAGTGAGCCATATCTATCATTTTGCTCCTACTGTACATTTGGGAGAAGTCTCTCAATCTTGGAAATAGTTTTTCAGATGAGTAAAACCATTATGACTCACAAAGCAAAAAGCTTGATACGTTTTAAGAAAGTTTATCCTATGTTACCTGACAGACCAGATTTCAGTCTGAAATTACATTCAATTGTTGCTTTATCAATAAGTTCCTTGTTCATCCTCACTTCACTTGGGCCATAAACAGCTGTAAGAACCTCTGTTTTGCCTGAAAGAAAGCAAGTAATATAAGCATATCTTTTCCACTTTTATGCTGTTTTGACAACAAAGAAATTTCATACATAACACTGGCATATTGCAAACTGACCAAATGTTATTACTGCTGTTAAACAAAAGTTGAAATTACTGGTTTGTCACATTTTCAAACCTCAACGTGAATTCAATCACAGGCAAAACAGCAGTGCAATCAACGCCTATCACAGTTGATTAATTAATGGTATTAATTACAGTATATACCAGGTTCAGGTACTCAGGCCAGTATGGAAAGTAGGGCAATTTTCGCCAAGACCTCGGGTGTACCCAGACTGGAATCGGCGTACGTCGCGCCACAGATCTGTGGCGCACCGCAATCTCTGATTTTGGTACGCCGGCGTGCCTTTGCGATACAATTGGAGTTTGGCGCACTTATGGCGCAAAAACTGGCGTGGCTTGGCATACAGCTAACGGGTTGGAGTGAAGCCACATGAGAAAAATCAGCATGACTTTTCTTTTCGGAGCCAATCTAAATCAACAAGTAATTGACACGTAGACTGCCCCTTTTGTCTAAGCCTTTTGTTATGCTGGTAAAGTTCTAAGCAGATCAACAGCTAGGAAACCTATTACCATGCGCGAGAATCTCTTTGTTTCTCTGCTAATCCTTGTTTGGATTGTGGTTCGAATCTCCGCCCACATTCTTTTCACAAACAAAACTGGCTTTCTGCGCACGATCACAGGTTTCCTTTGTGTTTGTGGGGGATCACCCTTGCTTTGACCTTTGATGATTCATATCCCAAATAAAGAAACTCAGCCCTCAGATCCCCAAAAAATCAAGGAACTCCAGTACTGCGAAAATATAACTTAAGAAACTATTGAAACTATTTATTTTGACAAAGGGAATCCTTAACATCCTTTTTCTTTCACTCGTTTCCTGTTTCATACTAATACTCGGAAATCTAAGCAGTGGAAAGGCTTCAAAAACTTGTTTTGAAACGTTCAGGGGGGCACAGTTGGTGAACAAGTTGGGGTCACAAGAAAGTATATGCAACATCAAAGGTTGTTGACCGGATCGCCTATTCAGAGACCTCTTTGCCGTTCTTGTGTTGATTAGTGAACATTCTGCCACTGTAACTGACATTATCTCAACATTTTAGGGTTACTACGTCAAAGATCCCTTGTTAATTTCCAGCAGTAGTAAGCCTCCAAAACTGTTAGTCATTATGAAAGTTCTACCATATAGCTAAGGAATCTTGCTTCTGTCTCAAAACATTACATTTTCTTCTAGTTTATGAATGGAAAAACTGCAAGTTCTATCGTTTTTGGCAACTACAATTGTCAATATTCTGGGACAAAGATTTCAGCCTATTTGAGACAAAGTCATTCATTGGACATTTCTAATCTTTGAGTTAGGCACAGCACAGTTAACCAAGGTTAAGGCACTAAATAAGGGAAAATTATGCGTACTTCATATGTTAATATATTTCATCGTGTGTAAAATACTAAATCTCCATAATCCATCCGTTGGAGTTAGCATTAACCTGTGCTTAAAAATTCTCATTTCAGATAAGAATGGGATATTTGATTGTTTAAGGTGTTCAATATCTCTACTCGCTCTGTTTTTTGTGTGCTAATTTACTCTTGCTTCGCTGTGGACGAAGCTTTACGGAAGCATGTTAAAATAGTTTGCAGTTAATATCTTATTTGAATAACGTAATATGGTTGCCTGCAAAATTACAAGGAATAGGCAGTCTCAGTGCAGTCTCTGCTCTTCTGTAGCCAAGGTTTATTTTTTTGCAAAGAAGGCAAAGATGTTCAATTTGAAGCAAGTAAGATAAGATATATTTCTTTTTGGGTTCCGGTATTTAGTAAGCCTTCCTAGCTGTCTCTCCTCTCTCTCCCCACTGATCGTACTTTGATCGTGTCATGTCAATATCATATTAGATCATATGTTGAATTTATGCAGATTGACATTTAGTGGAGGTGGAGTGGTTGGAGTACCAAAGTTTTCCTTGGTGCATATTGGCGCACCACAGATTTTCCATGGCGTACATATGTGGCGCACCAATTTCATACTTTCCAGTATGGGGGTGTACAAGAAGGGTGCTCTATTGTTTATCTATTGTCTGTTTTGAATACCCTATTTTTTTCTTGAGTATGCAAGTGCCACACTTTCCATTACAGCTACTCAGGTAGGTGCATTGGAGGATTTTTCAAAAAAGTTAGCAATTAACGGATAATTACATACAACAGCAGGTATTGAAATTTACTTAAGTGACATTCTTTTTAGCTGGAAAGATAGAAAATTTGTCCAGGATAAAAAAACAATTAGGCACTGCCCTACTACTAGTACTTAGACTACTAAACTAGGCATTGAAGTTGAAATAACAACAGGGGCAAAAGATGAAAAAGAAACTTGCTTGGTAGTTGGGCCTGGGGCAAAATGCTCAGAGGGGAAAAAGAGAACGGGAAGATATCAGTAAAGAGACTCCTTCTTACCTTGTTTATAAGAACAAGATCCATCTGCTCTCTCCAACATAGACTGTTCGCAAACACAACCACTGTTATACACAGCAATTTCATCGCTTCTCATTGTCACATCGTCCGACATCTTGGATTCATGTGCGAAAGAGAGACTCCCAGCAGCAGCAACTACCTTTAGAAAATGTTGACAGCAGCAACAACCTGTACAAATCGACTTGTCAAAACGAAAAAAATGGCGTCGAGTCTGGGAAGATTTCTTGTGGGTAAAAATGCAATCTACAGCGCAAAAGAGATAGCAAGGAAAAGCTTTGTTGCATCATCACATCTCATCCATAGACAGGTAATAGTTGGGCCGTTTATGAATAATAACAATAACAACAAAAACAAAACAAGCATTCTACTACCCTACCACCATGCCATCAGGCATCCTACTGCTGCAGGCCAGTGTTTCTAGCCAAAGAGGGCTTCGTATGGAGAAAACATTTCTCTGCATCAAAATCTTCTAATAATATGCAACAATATTCACCATATGGCCATTTGCAAAGCAATCAAATATATGTCAATCAAAACGCTACATCAATCACTTTTTTGTTCCTAGTTTCACTTTTTAGCCCATAATGCCATATGCTACATTCTATGTAGCTTAACAGAGCTTAACTCTAACATTGGACTTGTCTGGCGGTTTTCAATTTTCCATCATTTTTCTATTATTTTCCCAATTATATCGCCAGGTCGAAAACTCGGACTTCTCAGACATCTCGGACCAGATCGTCCGAGTTTTCTAAGTCCGAGTTTTCGAATTAGTCTTAGTTCAAACTCGAAAACACAGACTTCTCGGACGAAATGGTCCGACTTTTCCTTTCTCCATACTTATCAAATTTCCCCTATGCTCTAGAAGAAAACTCGGACATGTCGGAACTTGAAAACACGGACTTCTCGGACGAAATAGTCCGATTTTTCCCAATTTATTGAATTTCATTTTCTACAGAAAAAAACAATAGATACAAACAAGGGACCAATTGCCTAGCAAGCTGGTATGTTAAAGAAGGCCCTAATTTTGAATCCAGTGGCAATCGGACAATGTAGAGTCTGCCCCGTTATTTACACGTAATTTCTTCATAAGAAACTGCTTGTAAGGAACTGCCCCGTTATTTACGCACGTAATTTCTTCATAAGAAACTGCTTATGAGAAACTCAACATTCAGATGGTCAACAAATTAAGAAAGCATTTTTGCTTCATTTTGACTTGTTTCCTGCATCATATTACTCGGAAGAAATGTGAGTAACATCGAAACATTGCAACGGCTTGAAAAATCATGTCTTTAACTGTTCAAGGAGGAAATCTGAAAACGTTGAGAAACTTGGCCCCAATTCTTAATTTCTTACGAGATTATTGGTGTATTGCATCTTGCATCGGGGGGTATTTGACCAGGATTTGGTCGAGGACGTGCCATCGAAGCTTCAAAACATGCCCGTTCCTTATACCAAGTACACCTGACCTTATACCAATTTTCTGAAAATGTATATCCAATCTTGTGCTTATACCAAAATCGCAAAAATCAATACCGTTCCTTAGATCAAATTCGCGAAAATCGATACCCTTCCCGATGTCACGTCCCGTTGCCCAAAATATGTGCAGTCCCACCCGGGCTCTTTTCTCCGTTTTAATGTTTTGTTCAATACAATAAAGCGAAAACAGCTTCAAGATATAGAGTCTACGGTAACGTAGATTCATGCTAAGGTCCGGTGCTGGTAGGCAGTTTCTTAGATTTTTGGGCCATTTTGCTGGCAAAAGTTTCCTATATGTTTCTTATACTTTTAATGCCGTAAGTGTAGAGTTCACTTTGGTAATGGTAAGATCTCAAAACAAGTAAATAACACAATTCGCAATCAAAAAATAATTTCCAAACAGTTGCTATAACTGTACACTGCCAAACATTTTTGAGTGTGAAAGGAAAATTAAAATTGTAAGTTACAATTAGTTTCCTAGCTTTTTCAATTAGGTAGGGTCGTTCCTAGACTTTGGAAAAATTGAGCCTACCGTTTCTGATAAGCGGTTTCTCATATAAAAAAATGAACGTACCAGCGTCTATCGTCGGATCCGAAGATGCTTTTGGTGACAAACGAATGAATAGATTCGAAGGGAGAAATACCGCAATACGACGAAAAAACAACAGCAATTCAGTGTGAATTTATAGAATATATGTATTATCAATGTTTTCTCTTGCCATGCAATATTACCAATATTTCACCCTGTTATGAAACTACAGTACCCTAATGTGAATTAAAAAAGACAAGGTATTTTTTAAATTTGCAGCTTTAATTTTCCCAGGTCACTCATAGATTTGGGAGCCCTTCTAACAAAACAAAAATTAACTCTACGCTTGCGGAATTAGAAATAAAAGAAACTCATTCAGAAACTGTTGGAAGCATACATAGTGTCCCAAAATTTGAGAATTAAAGAAACTCATTCAGAAACTGTTTGAGGCAATAGTGTCCCAAAATTTTGGAAACTAACTATCAGCCCCTGGGGGGTATTTGACGTTGTATTCGAACTTGGATTCGTACCAGGTTGTGCCCACGAATAGACGTTTTCTTATCTGCTCTAGAACATAACAATTTCTAAAAAGATTCCCTTTTGATCTACATAATCAGATCCAACAAAATATTCCCTTTTCACATGTTTGTGACAGCCTGCTCTTGCAACATTTCCTGCTTTTGATACCCAGAAAGTCGGAACATTTCGTCCGAGAAGTCCGTGTTTTCGAGTTCCGACATGTCCAAGTTTTCTTCTAGAGCATAGGAGAAATTCGATAAGTTGGAGAAAGGAAAAGTCGGACCATTTCGTCCGAGAAGTCTGTGTTTTCGAGTTTGAACTAGGGCTAATTCAACAACTCAGACTTAGAAAACTCAGACGATCTGGTCCGAGATGTCTGAGAAGTCCGAGTTTTCGACCTGGCCCAATTATATGTTGGGTGTGGAGTTACATGGAACGTAGCTTGGATTTTAGCAGCAAACATCCAATCCTCATTCTTTGTCACATGTGAAAAATTTGCAGTTTCAGCCACTGTGGAAACTGCTGTATTTTTTATGACTTACTCTATGGTTGTGTTACTACAAAATGCAGTAGTTCAGTCAATTTTTCTGTACAGTAATTTTTGCAATTCATGAATTCAATTTCATAAGATCTACTCTTTACATTTCAGTAGCATAGGTTCCAAATCTTTAACTCAGCGTAAAAAGGTGGGTGTAAAATTCAATGATCTATTTCTTCTGATTGAATGGCTTGAAAGAAACTTTAGATACTTATTTATAATTCTACCGTTGGACTTTCCAGAAATTTTGAATTTTTTTCAAAATTATAGCGTATTTTACATTTCAGCTCATTTTAGGATGTGACGTCATCAAATTTCTAAATCATAAACCAGATGAGTGACAGACTTTTGCTTGATACCATGTTGTAGGCATCCATAAACTATGGTTCTCTTCGAAATTACTTCATGTTGCGTCAAACGGTTTAGAAATTACGATGGTTTTAAGTTTTTTTGAAAATTTTTCTTGAATTCTTGAAAAGGAGGAAAGACACTCTAATTCTGAAACTATTAAAGATTTCACAGAAGTCCAACGGTAGAATTATAGAGAAATAGCTAAAGTTTCTTTGAAGTCATTCAGTTCAAAGAAATAGGTCACTCAATTTTACACCGGCCTTTTTAAAGATTTGGAACCTATGCTCATTTCAGTATTCTGAACCCACCCAGTCTAAGAAATTTGGTGACTTGGAAGATATTGCAAGATATCCTGGTGCTGGTGCAAATTTGAAATTTACAGATGAGCTGAGTTTTGTTGATCCGCAACGTTATGATGGCATTCCTGTGTATCGTGTCTCGAGTTCAGATGGCAAGATAATCAACCCAGATGAAGACCCAAGTGTAAGAATGAAATTATCGTATTTTTTATCATTTCAAAGAGTCATATCTTATTTACTTCAAATGCTCTGTGGAACTGACTTTTCAAGGAAAGAGTTGTAAATAATTTTTTCAGAATTCTCAAGATTTCTTAAGAATTTTCAAGACTTCTTTATGTAATCTTACAAGAATTTATGAGATGTGTGAAAGATATACATTGAAAATGTTTAAATTAAATTTATAAGAAGTTAAAACCTTTTATATATATATATATACATGTAGTATATAGTACAGGCCTTGTGCATGTTACAGTAGCATGTTACAGTTACAGTTACAGTTACAGTTACAAATCTTTGGGTCCAATTGACTAAGAACAACAAAGACATTATCCTGGGAATAATATATCGACATCCAAATGGTAACATCGGTAGTTTCAATGAGGAACTCGAAAATACTCTGCAAACTGTGCAGACCCTAAAACACGACAAATGTATCATAACTGGAGACATCAACATAGACCTTATCAAGTATGACCAACAAGGTAGGGGTAAGACAAAAGAATATCTTGATTTGATGCTTACGCATGGATACCTCCCTGGAAACATTCTGCCCTCCAGAGTCACCGATCATACGGCGACACTAATTGATCATATGTTTATTAAAGAACGACATCAAAGCAACAGAGTGATCTCAGGTAACATATTTACTGATATTTCCGACCATTTCTCTACTTTTCTTTTTACTTTCCAAAATTCAGCTCGAAAATCATTAGAACATGCACGAAAAACTCGAATTTTCGGTCCTAAAAATACTGCAAAATTCGTAAACGTCATGCAAAATACAAACTGGGAAATTTTGTATGAAGAAAACGATACAAATAAATGCACTCAAATTTTCCACGATGTCATTTTAAAAGCATATAACGATACATTCCCAATAAAAGTAGTTTCAAACAAACGGCTCAAAGATAAACCTTGGGTTTGTATTTCCCTTAAGAGATGCATTTCCAAAAAGAACAAGCTTTATTACAAATTTTTGAAAAAGAGAACTCCTGAAAATAAAAAGAAATATTCAATGTATCGCAACATCCTGTCGTCTTGTCTGCAACAGTGTAAGAACAATTACTTCAAGGAACTTTTTGATAACAAATCTACCAGAATTACGAAGATGTGGTCTGTTTTGGGTACTATGCTAAATCCTAGGAAAAAGAAGCTAGGCAACTCCATCAGAAGCATTAACTTTGAAGGCAAAATTCACCATGATGACTTTAGTATTGCGAATTCCTTAAATACACATTTTTGTACAATTGGAAACAAAATTGCAAGCAAGATACCAAAATCGCGCTGTGAATTTAAAGCCTTTCTAAAAAATCAAGTTCCAGAGACATTCTTTTTGCGCATGGTAGAAGAAAACGAAGTGCTCCAAGAAATCCAGGCCTTGCAAATCAAAAAAAGTCCTGGACATGACGACATAAAGCCTTCGATTATAAAAGCGTCATACTCTTTCTTAGTAAAACCACTGACGTATATCTACAATCTCTCCTTCCATTCGGGAGTGGTGCCAGACATCTGGAAAATCGCCAAAGTCATTCCCATATTCAAATCTGGTGACCGATGTGATACAAATAATTACAGACCTATATCGCTTCTTTCATGTTTTGAAAAAATTATTGAACGTCTCCTTGCCAAAAGGTTAATTTCTTTTCTTCGAAAGCACAAAATGCTGTATAAATTACAGTTTGGCTTCCGCGAGGGTCATTCGACAACACACGCACTCTTAGAACTCTTAGAAAAGATCTATACGAACCTCGATAATGGTAAGATTTGTGTTGGCATTTTTCTGGATCTCTCCAAAGCCTTTGACACAATTGATCATTCTATCCTACTAACGAAGCTCAAGCATTATGGTTTCAGGGGTAAAGTATACGAATGGTTCGCCAGCTATCTTAGCAACAGAAAACAATACACGTTTGCCAACGGAACAAACTCCTCATATGGCCTGATCCATAAAGGTGTACCGCAGGGGTCTGTCTTAGGGCCCATTCTCTTTACCCTGTACGTGAATGATATGCCAAATGCAACTACACTGGAGCCGAGGCTCTTTGCTGATGACACAAATATCTTTAATTTTGGGGAAAACCTCCAAAATTTAACTCAACAGACTAATATAGAGCTAAAAAAGCTTAACGAATGGCTTAAAGCAAACAAGCTCAAAGTAAATACAGGGAAAACGAATTTCTGTCTATTCAATCCTAATAATAAAACAGAAGCACAAGATGCAATAACAATCAAAATGGGCGACACCTTAAAACAGTGTGAAGAAATTAAATATCTTGGCATTAAATTGGATTCAAAATTGACTTGGAAAAACCACATCGAAAAGGTCAAACTTGAAACAATAAAATTTGCATCTATATTCTATAAACTTCGGTACATTGTCCCGAAACAGTGTTTAACAGTGCTATATAGTTCAATGGTCCTCTCTAAAATAGCTTATTCACTTGAAACATATGGATTAGCCGCGAAGAAATACCTAAACGATCTTCAAACGTTACAAAATAGGATACTACGAATCTTGTACTTTAAAGATCGCAGGTATCCGACTAACGCCTTGCATAAAGAGCTAAATTTTCTCAAAATAAACGACCTTTACGAACTAAAGATACTGAAATTCATGCACAACATATACCATAATGATAAAAACGTGCCAGACGTGTTTCAAAACTACTTCCGCACCAATGAAAGTAGGCACAACTACGCAACACGCCAAAGTAAACACTACGAGATCCCTAAAACACAAAGAAAATGGGGCGAAAAAATGATATTGAATAAAGGAGCCCGTTTATGGAATGACCTTCCATATAATCTTAAAAACATGATTCAAGTAAAAGCATTTTCAAAACAAATTAAACAAAAAATAATAAACAACTACTAAATTAACTTAGATTACGATTAGCAACATACCGCGACGAAACCAACAACTGTTATTCCAATACATACTTAGCCTCTCTGTTTAAATTTTGAAACAGCTACATGGTACTTGTACTATTTTCATTCAGATTTGTAGTTTTATTTTCTCTTTTTATTTAACGGTCCAGGCTTGATAAGCTATGCTTCTCCTGGGTCGTATAGAATACACATTTTTAATGAGAACTTTGTATTAGGGTGTATTTCTATGAATAAAATTGAATTGAATTGAATTGAGTAGCATGACAAAAATAACCATGTGCACAAGGTCTGTAATATACCAGGCTTTCCCATGCCTGCCTGTATATGTAACTAAACCGAAATCAGTTTTAATACTTCTAAAGAAAGCTACAGTATCATCCCATGTTCCATAATTGGATAAATGTAGTCCATAACATAGTTACCAACGAGGTTGGCAGTAGATTTGCACCCATTCCTTTACCCCAGTTTATTTCATAGATTTGTGTAGAATTGTGACATTTATTTTTTGGCTGTGGTATTTTAATTGTTGATTGATTGCCAGCAGCAGTGGTAGTCTGTAAGAGAAAAGTAGGTGTTATAAATCAGCTAAGTTAATCTGTAGCTAAAGTATGGTTTTCACTTTGGCGAATTCCCAAGCAATTTTGCTGGTGAATTTGATTGCTTAATTTCCCCTTCTGGTAGCAATTTGCTTTGAATCAGTTTGACAAGGATGGAAAACAGGAAATATGATGTAATCTCATTGGTCAGTTAAATACTGCACAATGACTCGGTTCTTCTTGAATGCTAATTGGACTACTTTTGTGACAAATTGACAAACTGATGTTCTTTTTTGCAACCCCTTCTGGAAAACATGTATTATGTTACGCTGAAGGTATTCAGCTTGGAGTGACGTCAAGAAAAATTTAGTAGAACAATATAAGCTATTGTCCAGGGTATTTTTTAAGGATTTTCCACTAGTGGGGAAAACAGCCAAAAAGGCCCCATTTATTACGGTTTGAGTTTACGATAAAATGTTCCATTGTTCTCATTCAATCCAATTCAATTATAGCTTAGGCCTTCGGGCACAAAACAAATTATAGTTACAGTTCTCAACCGAAAGTTTCTTTTTGCAATTGTGATCAGTTATTCTCCGAGATGTTATTTGAGCTAGCAACATCAATGACATTGTTTAGTTCACAAGGGAGAATGAAAAAGGGCCCATTTTTGACTTAGGACACTGGGGTAAATGTACTAATTTTCCCTTCACTGTTGGGACAAGCAAAAGGGCCTACTGGGGCAAATGTCCCACCAGTCAGTACGTTAAAAAATACCCTGCTATTGTCTTCAACTTATTGGTGTGGTATAAAACTTCAGCATAGCAAGACAAACTTTTCATCTTGGTACTGTATGCAATGAGTACAGCATTTATCTCTACAAAACTGCCTGTACAAAGATACAAGGTTAAACTTGGCCTTGTACAGGCCAAGTTTTAGCCTTGTAGCGGGGATTATGACCTTGCACTAACCTTTGAAGAAAATTACATCGCTATCAGTAAGATTCCAAGTTTTGCAACCAGTCTAACACAAGGTTTCCACAAGGCTGATTAGCATTTTTTGGAGCCATTTACAAGATTACCGCAAGGCTTTTCTAGGCTAGAACAAGGTTACAAGGCCATAACTACAAGGCTTGTACATGGCTATTACATGGCCTTGTATTTTCGTACAGGAGGTATAGAATTCCACATCCACCTATTCTAAACATTTAGAGCATATGCCCTGATGAAGTGGATTCAAGGCCACGAAAGGAAAATTTTGAGGAATGAAAAAATCCTAATAGTTTAAAGGAACGGTTTCCTAGAAAACTGAAGCTTTTCAAACAGAATCGAAGGACTCATCTGGATGAGTAATTTTCGTACACAGGTAATGGCACAGGCTATGCAATTATAAGATAAAACAAATTTTCTTACATTGTTGAGGGATGTGTTTGAAGATGAGGAACTATTCAAGTTTGATGTGTAATCCACAAGGGTCAGATTCTTTGCACCCTTGTTCTTTCTCCCATGGTATCTTGTGTTTGAGTATGCATCTGCTCCAGGATGTGATGATCCCCATGCATATAATATTGCCTGGATCCCATTCTATAATTGTGGCAGACATATAAACTATATTAGAAGCGACTTTTTTCTGAAATCTTGTCACCCCTAGAGAGCAGAGCAGGCTTACGCTAGACAGATGATGTGATGCCTTGATTTTCATCTCATACAGAAACCATTTCTCTCTCAGTTTGTCATTGAATCAGTTTATTAAAATCGAGTATTTATTTTCTCTCAGTTTGAAGCCATAACCATCATTCAATTCAATTTCGGAAAACTGAGACTTATGTAGTCAGTCTAAGCTTACGCCACATGCCTAGATATGGTGAAAACAAAGGGGGTTGCTATGTGAATACAAACTTCAAGTAGGTGCTACAAAAATTTCATAGATGTTTACTAGATTGCTTTGCAGTCGTTTGCATCTTCTTAATCATCTTACTTGCAAAGTAGCTATGTTAGTTTTCTGGTTTAGGCCTATTGTAAATCATCACAAAGATTGAGCTGAATTTGCTCAGTTCCACCTGGAAATTCGTTGCTTTGGTTACCTTGCTCTACTTCATAGCTTCACTGAGAAAATCCGTCGCTATTTTGGAAAGGAGTAGCTGATTTTAGTAGGCTAAATTTTAAAATTTATTTGAATATGTCCAATATTGGATAATTTACTTCAAACGTTTTTGCCTTGATGTCAAGGGAGCATTGGCCTTTCAAACGGGGATTGTTTTTTTACTCACCCGGAAGAAAATTGAAAAATTAGCTCACCAGAATTGTCATGTCGTCGTTGTCACATGTATCTAAATATCTAATAAACCGTATTGTTGTCCAGTTATTTGTTTGAGAGCAGCTTGTGATGTGATAATCTTGAACATTGTCCAATGGTGGCCTTGATACGCCAATTCCATGGCCGTCCTACAAAGCAAATCAATAACATTTTGCTACAGACAGGCTTTCTAAAGGTAAAAATCAACCATTATTTTTCTAAGGCCTACCAAGAGGTTTAAAAAACATATTCAATCACATGTAGTGAGTATTATTGTGTTGATAAAAATCATAGGAGACTAAAAATACCTCTTTTTCTTGTGCGTTCTTTCCAAACTGCACTCCAGTCCAAAATGCACTGCATTGGCCAGTACATTCCCAATGCAACAGAAATTTGCACCCGACCCAGTTTTCTGTTGTACATGGAATGAACTAGCCTAGGCGGTACAGTCTGGATTGGAGTGCAGTTTGTAAAGGAAATACGAGAAAAATAATGCATTTTCAAGTCTTCCATGGTTTTAGTTAGTACAATGATACTCATTACCTGTGATATATGTAGATCACTATTTCGACAAAAATTTGGAGACAAAGCCCCTGATAGTACTAAACTGAACATGAAATTAAACACTATCATAAAACCTTCAGAAAGCATTTCCCAGCTGAATTGATCCAACCAACCACTAAATCAGCGTTCGCCATTTTCCCTGAAAGATCTTTCGAAATGCCGAATCCTATCCAACCGGTTGTTTGAACTTCTGCAGCAAAGTGAATCGTCTTCTCGGCTTCATCTATCTTCCAATGAAGCTTATAATTGTGGTTATCGTCCATCCAAGTTGCATTTTCAAAGGCTGCATCGGATGTTGAAACAGCCAGAGAAATGTAAACGATGACGGTAATCAAAACCGCACAAATTCCCATAACTCCTTGCCTCATGTTTGTCAATTCAGCTTCAAAATTTATGCGCAATGAAAGGCTTCTTGTCGGCAAAAAGTGGCTAGTAGAAAAAGTGCAAACATAAGCCAGAGATCAATCCCTCAGTTGTTGCCAAAATGCACCTGCATGTCCTTAAAGCTTGAGTGGGCTGACGTGAAGTTTTGAAAGACTTTCTTATGCTATCCAAGGATTTTGATGTTTCTTACGAAGTTTCATGAGAGTGTTTGATATTTTTAATATGATTACAAAAATATCTTCAGCTCTAGCAAGACTGCTCATTTTTCATCGAATCGTCTCATCTGTAACAGGTGAGAGAGCAATCAGTGTTGTTGATTAACGCTGTTGTACCGATAATTTAGCCTCCAAAGCGTACTGAATGAGTCGTAGAAAACGCAGTCCTTTTGAAGACCTACTGTTCATGAAGATGAATGCAATAGCGGATTTTAATATTTTATGTGGCAGCTGACATGTTCGATTATTTCTGGAGTATTATGTAAGAAACTTCTTGTAATTTGCTGTACATTTTCTGTGGAAATTTTGATATCTTGATTATTTTGAATAGGTGGCATTCATTATATTTGATGCTGTATCGTCATCAAAATTCTGAAACGTAAACCAGAAGAGTGGCAAGTTTCTTGCCATCATTGTAGGCCTTCATAAACTATGATTTCCTTGAAGATTGTATCGTATTTCCTTTAATGATTTAGGATCTACGATGATTTACATTTTCAAAACTTCCATGAGTATACCTTTTAGCTATTCTGCAAAAGAGCCTAGATCGAGCGATGTGTTCAATTCAGATTCTCATTTAGAATAGCTAAAAGGTCTATTTTTTCAAGGAAAGAAAAACGCCACATTTTAAAGATAAGCGAGATGCAAGAAAATATCCTAAATTTTCATCGGCAGAAAATAGGGCTCAAATCTTCCAAATCTTTAAAAAGGTGGGTGTAAAATTCTATGACATTTTTCTTTGAATTGAATGGTTTTGAAGGAACTTATGGTACTTTGCTGTAAATCTGCCGTGGAAATATTTTGATATATTGATTTTTTCAAAATGGCAGCAATTTAATTTTTTTCGAAATTATTCATCGAAAATTTCAAAAAAATTAAAATCATCGTAAATCCTAAACCAATCGAGGCAAAATGATATAATCTTCAATAAAACCATAGTTTATGAAGGTTTACAATATGATAGCAAGCAGAAATCTGTAGCTTTACTAGTTTAGGATTTAGAAATTTGATGACGTCATCGCCTTAAATTTAATAAATGCTGCCATTTTGAAACTAATCAAGGTATCAATAAATGTCCATGGCAGATTTACGGCAAAAAACCCTAAATTCCTTCCAAGCCATTTATTTCAAAGAAAACTGTAATAGAGTTTTACACCGACCTTTCTAAAGATCGGTGTTCATCGGCAGTAAAATGATAGCAAACTACCCAAAGTCTGTTTCAAGCCATTCAGGTCACTAATAGGATCTGACACCGCCTCTTTCAAATATCTGGAGTCTCTGCTGCAAAGTTATTCGTAGAATTTATAAATATCGAAAAGTAGCCTCACTCCACAACGACTCTCAACGTACGCTGATCTCATTGCATTGATGTTGTTGTTGTCGCTTCAATGAGGGCCTTGTTTAGACTTATTATACGAGTCCTTAGGCCTTATTGCCAAACTCTTCTGAAACGTTATAGCGGTATGTTAGTGCAAGAAAGGAGCGAAACTACGACATGTAACAAGTCTAATCGAATATGTTAAACAAGATTTTATGTTTCAGTAATTTAAACTTTCTATTTCTTGTAGTTGAGTAAAGAGTTTCTCATAAAAGTCTACCGAAAGATGGTGCTGTTGAAAACAATGGATAAAATTTTGTACGAATCACAGCGTCAGGTAAGGTAGAAAGTTATTTCACGAGGAGTGAAGCTGGAAAATTTTTAATTTTTCTCGTTTTAAGGTGACTTCACCCTTGACGTATTACATGAGTCCCTTGTTCCCATGGGTTATTTGATTTGAATGATATCGCTTGGGTCAAAAGAAAGACATTAAATTACTCAGGCCTTCACACAAGGCATTGCGATGACAATCAGCTCCTAAGATTCCATTTTTTTCAGAATTTTTAATAATTTAGAATGCATGAATGCATTGTCTTAATCTTACTGGAGAATTCATGAAAACTAGCTTCCATTGGCTTTTTCTATATGGTAACTATGAGTAATTTTTTTTTGTATCAAAAATAAGAATTTTACTAATAGAACTAGGGGAGCAAAAAATCGTTACTACCCCCCCCCCCCCCCGGCATTACATGAAGAGCATGAAGCTAAATTACAACTAAATCTACAACTGCTCAGTTTGATCCATGTTTCAAGGATGACAATGGTAAGATATTTTTTTCTTACTTTAGGCATCGCTGTCTATTGATACTGAAACTTTTGAAGCGTTATTTTGCTTCCTTATCAATGCTGAGCATCAAAAGGTCAAATCTGCATGACAATGACGCCAAGAATATGACTTCTTCATTAATTCCTAATCCTGGCATATTTTCTGTTAGGGTCGTATATCATTCTATATGACTTGTTATGGTGAAGAAGCAACTCATTTTGGATCTGCTAGTGCTCTTCATGATGAAGATCTTGTCTTTGGACAATACAGAGAACAAGGTAAGTTGATTGATTATCCATTTGTTAATTATTACCTGACTGACGTTTCAAAAACGAGGCAATACAAGAATCCCGCCAATCCTATTGGTTAATCGCACACTTCCCGCGGTTTTCTCGCAGCCTTGTATAATACGATACAAGGACGCGTTTTTGTCACCACAGCAACGGATTTAGGCCTGTGAGATTTACAATGAACTCAAACGACATAACAGTAACAAAATGAGTTTGACTAAATGGCACAAGTCAAAATTAGAAGCTATCAGGTAATAAAACTCATACTAACCGGTTTTGTAGTTGTGCAGGAAAATATAAAGCCCTCGGTCTTATTGCACAGACCTCGCAAGCTCGGTCTGTACTTTTAAGACCTCGGGCTTTATATTTTCCTGTACAACACAAAACCGGTTAGTATGCGCATAGGGAATAAGGGACCTGACCTAGGATATTAGCTATACGTTTCGTTCAGTTAGTTACAGGGAATCGACATAGTTAAAAGCTGGCCTAGGCCAAGTTGAAAATATAATCTATTGTATTCGACAACTTTTACACGTGCCGTTTCATTGTTTGATGAAATAAACGATGGGTTTGCGGGCGTTTTTCAGCCTATTTATAGCGGTTAGTCGTTATAGCTACCGGGTGTCCCAAAAAAAAGTATACAGATTTGGTTGACTCCAGCGATGTGAATTTAGCTTTCATCAATGACTAATCCCTCTCAAAATGTTCCTGGATAGATGCATCAAATTTTGAAGCTCAAAATACTTCTTTTTGTGTGAAAATTACTTGTAAGCAGCTCAAAAGACTTCTTCAATTTATAAAAACGATATGTTGTGAATATTAGATTTATGTCTTCTTTTTTCTGAAAAATACCGGGAACCAGTAAAATTCTGTTTTTATTTCTAATCAGGTGTTCTCATGTGGAGAGGATATTCCCTGGACGATTTCATGAATCAATGCTATGCAAATAATCTAGACAAGGGTAGAGGTCGTCAAATGCCAGTTCATTATGGATCAAAGAAGCTCCATTTTGTCACAATATCTTCACCACTGGCTACACAAATGCCCCAAGGTAACACGCTGCCTACGCGAAGAAGTCTTCATTTAGTAAAATTTACGATATTGCTCTCTACGTTTTACCAAAAACTACCGGGTGAACGAAAAAGAACTTTACATGTTTGAAAATGATTTTTGTGGAAAATACTTCAGGTATCGGAATGAACCAAAGTAATTATTACATTTTCTTTGGGGATTGGAAATGTAGGTATAATTTCATTCTTGAAAAATCTGGTACTTCAAAAATGCGCGAAAAGAGGCCTAAAACCCTTGATGAAATTATACTGTTGACAATCTACCTCACTCAAACACATTTCATTCTCGTCAACCAGGGCATGAAAACATAGTTTCCTTCCTGCGACCGAACAAAAGATCGTGCTTACATTTCCTGCAATGAAGAGAAAAGTTGAAATATCCAGCTTTCTTAAAAAGAGGTCAGCATCCAAAGATAGCACAGTGATCCAGCAAGTGTAATAAATGCCGAAAAATGAAAGTTCTCCAAATTAATCAAGCAATAGGTCATTCGAAAAAGTAATGATTGGCAATCAAAATAAAAGAAAACTTATTAAAATCGGACTTGTAAGAGCCAAGAAACAGATTTTTGAAGTTTTATGATATCACAAGTTCACAAATTTCGTCTCAAAAAGACAATGAACACTCAATTTAGGCAAACTTCAAAACTCTATTTCTCCGCTCACACAATTCCGATTCTTGAAATTATTTTTTTATTTTGATTGCACATACCTCAACATTAATCACTATTCCTGTCATCGAGACCGAATGGAAAATTTTCGCGCATTTTGCGAAATACTACATAGTACTAAATTTGAGGACAAACAGCACAATTTACGGAAAAACAGTTAGAAATCTAAAAGACGGGGTCTTACGGTGTCTTAGCAAAAAATACTATAATTAACTAGAACATGTTTCGAGTGCGTGTGCCAATGGATATCTTCAGGAACCTTCTGTGAAAAATGTTATTGCCATTTTAGAATAAAAGGTCATTTTGGTCAAAAACGACATGCTATCGTTTCTGAAACCAGTATTGTTTTATGTTGATTGAATTACTGTTTTTAATAAATCCCTGAAGTTAGACAAGTCAATCAACTGAATTGTAGAAATTAAGAACAATCAAAGAAATAAGAAATCAACATACCTCATGATCATTGTTATAATCTTTAGCTGAAGGGGTATTGTGTATATTAACACTGCATGAACTCAACTCAACACCATCGAATCATGTCAAACCAATTTTGAAACGCAGCTTTTTTCTTATCAAATCTATATGTACAACGACTTGATCAATGCTTCCTCTTGAGTTGCTATCTGATCATTAGTCGACTTTGGTCCGGGCTTTGGTCGTATTTTTCTAAGGGCATGGCTTGCTTTTGCAATGGCTGGAGAAGATGTTATAAGCATTCTGACAAAAACATCTTGAATGTTGTCTTGCACAGATGTTTGCCTCGCTCTGCATCATTGGCCAATTCGGAAGCTGCAAACATGCTTGTTCCAAGCCTCTAAACCGCTTTCTGACCACACGGCTATTGGAGAGCCTTTAAGAATTTGAAAAAGCTCCCAGTTATGGGCGAGCATCTGGTGGACAGTAGGGCTAATCTTTACCCAAGGAAAGTTAATTGCTAAGTGCAGCATCATATCATGGGTAAAATTCATCAGGCTATCAACGTTGACAGCTTTAGTAGTGTCTACACTCTGGGAAACTGCGAGGCAAACGTTGAAATGGCACAACAGAATCGAATAATTTTCTCTGTCCTCATCACCAGCAATCACACCACAGATCATCTGTCTGTTGACGGGGCTAAAAAAGCGCTTGGCAACTGGGCCAGTGTTCGTGTTGCCACCTCCACAGCTTGGACTGTCTACTAACAGCCCCCACAAGCAGACTGAATATGCTTGATGACCCTGGCCTTTCCTTCAGCAACACTGGCCTTTACAACAGGATTGGCCTCGCTCCAAACTTTCTGACCAGCAACTAAATGGTACAAAATTTTCAAGGCGAAATCCAAGGAACGTATTTCCTGGTGCAGAATTGCGAAAAGCCGGCCTGATTCTGTCAATAAAGGTTTGTGACATTGGCCTGGTCTTTGAGGATTGTTATACGCAATCTCACCGCTTTCCACCAGCTCCCACCTATTCCTACACTCTTCATTCGTTTTCGTAATGTGCATGCCGCCGACACCAGAGCTAGTTAAAAACTGAAGGCTAGATGCTTGACTTTGTGATATGTCACAGTAGTGACAGAATGCACCAGAGTCTCCTTGCACTAGGTTGACCATTTTCCCATCTATCATTGTCACCTTTGTCCGTGTCGATACCAACTTACTCACACCTACGACATCGTGGGGAGTACACAGTTCATCAAATTGACTTTGAAGAGCAGGAAAAATTGCCTCGACAAGTTCCCTTGATTCTTTCGATTTCATTAACATGATAGGCCTTGTAAAGGATATTGAATTGGGATGTGGATTTTCCCACAAAGCGACGGAGAGGTGAGCAGAACTGGCAGATATTTTCATTGGGGTCATGAAGACTCCGAGGAAGTTATCAGAACTCCCCTGCAGGCTATCATCATCTGGATCACCAGAGAGCTGCTGGCGCTTTTTGTGGGATCCAGAACCATCTAATCCAGCTTTTAATGTAAATTCGACTGAAGCATCAGAAGGAAGTTCATTCAATTTATCGACAAGGCCTTCACTTTCTACGATGCCTTGCAAAGTGGAATCGAACAACTGTTTGACGGAAACAGAAGCAGAGAGGGCATCAACAGTGATTGTTGGATATAGGGTTTTCTTGTACTCATCAATGGCACTTCGTGTTTGCAAAGCTTTCACTCCGTATCTGGTGAGCAGATTCCTACACATCTGATACTGACGTTGGGAGAAATTAGCAGCATAGATCAATGCAGTTTGCTCATCAACAGGGATAGAAGAAGTGGCCTGTAAAACACCACGGAAGGTCGAAGTTTCCCAGTCCCGAGAACGAATAGCTTCTTGAACTATCTTTACTAATAGCTCTTCCTTTCCAATACCATGCTCGTCAGCTGTACTAGAAATAACAGCGAGGCACTGTTTCAAAATATTTCGCTCTACTCTTCCACAAGGAGAATCGGAAAGGCAGGATCTTGTACGTCCCGATGGGCTTGGCGTGTTCTCTGCAGCACAGTCAGAGGAGGCACGGCAACGCTTTTCACGGAGCTTAATACCTTCAAGCTCAAAAAACCTTACTCTATTGCGCCATGATTCACTTTTTATCTTCACTTCGTATACATTCTTTAAAATAAGTCGCAGCTCATCCACTTTTATCTTCAGCCCTTCCTCCTTTTTAAGGGTAGCAGCTAACTCTGCATACTTTGAATTTAGGGTAGTTGCTTTATTCTGCAGGTCACCTCGATTGTGAATGAGTTCAAGTAATTCGCCGTTGGTAATGTGGACGGACATTTTAGGTCATGATCAAATCTCGTTCAACAAATAAAAACAACATTTTTCAGGAATCCGAATTAGAAACAGCAATGAAAGATTCACGAGAAACACTATTGCAAAATTTGCACCTTTAGATAATAGGGAACTAGTGTCAATTCAATAGCCTTTTCAATTTCGACTTGTTTACATCAAACTTGAAAAGATTTTACATGTTACAGTGGCACTGCAGTTGGCAATTCTTTGTTTTTTTTCAGTAAACACTTAAACAAGGCTATGTTTTATGTTCAAAAACAACATCTGTCTCAAATAAATTGTTTTTCTGAACAGACCATGCTGTTGTAAAGAAACAAGTCCATTCAAAGAGCTCTCAGCATAATGCAGCAAAAAACATTGAATCGTAATGTTCCATCCCTTTTGAATACCGTCTTCCCGATACCTGCTTGATTAGGATTACAACGTAGTGACTAGCTTATAAAATGCTCCCCAAAGACACTTTTGACCACAGCTGGTGGAGATAGACCAAGGTATGTGATAATACACAACATCAATGTATTTGTCAGAATGCTCAAAGCATTTCCTTCAGCCAAGCTAAATCTTGGTATTTATTTATAACTGTGATTTCTTTGATTGTTCTTAATTTCTACAATTCAGTTGATTGACTTGTCTAACTTCAGGGATTTATTAAAAACAGTAATTCAATCAACATAAAACAATACTGGTTTCAGAAACGATAGCATGTCGTTTTTGACCAAAATGACCTTTTATTCTAAAATGGCAATAACATTTTTCACAGAAGGTTCCTGAAGATATCCATTGGCACACGCACTCGAAACATGTTCTAGTTAATTATAATATTTTTTGCTAAGACACCGTAAGACCCCGTCTTTTAGATTTCTAACTGTTTTTCCGTAAATGGTGCTGTTTATCCTCAAATTTAGTACTATGTAGTATTTCGCAAAATGCGCGAAAATTTTGCACGCGGTCTCAATGACAGGAATAGTGATTAATGTTGAGGTATGTGCAATCAAAATAAAAAAATAATTTCAAGAATCGGAATTGTGTGAGCGGAGAAATAGAGTTTTGAAGTTTGCCTAAATTGAGTGTTCATTGTCTTTTTGAGACGAAGTTTGTGAACTTGTGATATCATAAAACTTCAAAAATCTGTTTCTTGGCTCTCACAAGTCCGATTTTAATAATTTTTCTTTTATTTTGATTGCCAATCATTACTCTTTCGAATGAGCTATTGCTTGATTAATTTGGAGAACTTTCATTTTTTGGCATTTATTACACTATTTTGCCATTCTGGATCACTGTGGATAGTTGTGCAATACTGTGTAAACATTGCTCAATTTGTATGGAGTTTGGAGCGATGGAGCTGAGACCCCATAAAACAAACCATTTGTGATTTCTAAGAAGCATGAGCCAGGGAAATCTAGTTCTTGCTGGTCTTGCATTTGTTGTTTACAATATGATTGCTAATTGTACCCGAGATACAATCTATGTTTGGAAACTTTTGCTTGACTTTTGGGAATACAGGTTTCGCCTCGAATTGAAAATTACTTTGTGTAATGGCCTATATTGGCGAGGTTGAATTTGTAATAATTTATCAAAAAAGCAAGGTTTATTCTCATTTGCTTTTTGTGATCGAGAATTTTTTCCCAACAGCATCTGGTGCTGCTTATGCTTTCAAGAGAGCCAAAAACAATCGTGTGGTCATCTGTTATTTTGGAGAAGGTGCTGCAAGTGAAGGCGATGCTCATGCTGCTTTTAATTTTGCTGCAACTCTGGCATGTCCTGTTATCTTCTTTTGGTATGTTTGTTTCTATCTCATTTGTTCACGCAGATATACCGGGTGTCCCAAAATGATGTATTATCGTTTGGTTGCTTGTATGTCCATAACCAATGAACCGATTTTCAAGAACTTTATTTTATCCGATTGCCGAAAGGCTGAATTGTATTTGAGGATGTTGGTTGTGGTTTAGGCCGATTTCTTCATGTCGAAAAGAAGATCGATAAACCTGCTCAATTTCAAGCCTTACATGGCATGAAAAAGAAATGGCCTACTTTCCCAGTCAACATTTTAGATGTGATTCAAAAGGCTGAACTTATATGTTGCTTGAACTCGAGCAGGTTTATCGATCTTCTTTTCGACATGAAAACGCTGCAGTAAAACCACAACCAACATCTTAAAATACAATTTAGCCTTTAGGCAATCAAATGAAACAAATTGTTTGAAAATCGGTTGATTGGTTTTGGACATGTATGCAATCAAACAATGATACATCATTTTAGGACACCCGGTACCACACGGCAAACATTGTTTGACAGACATTTCTTGCTGATGACAAGTTCATGGAATTTTTGCCTGAATAGCCTGTACCCATGCCTATAATTCTCATTTTGAATAACAATGATTCATATTGTCTGCAAGCTATGTGTCATCTTTCAGCGAAAAGGACTGAAATCTTACGGTCTGATTTGGTAAATGCGATTTGAATAATAAAGTCACCGCATAAAATATTTTAAGTGAACTAACTGGTTTAAACGTGGAATTGGCCACTGGTCTAAAGTCTGTCTCAAATAAGATGTCACATGAAAATGCCCGCGAATAATTCTAATTGAAGAGTTTGCAAACATAGGTTCCAAAGCTTTTAAAAGGCTGGTGTAAAATTTGGTGACTTATTTGGTAACTGAATGACTTCAAAAAATATTTTGCCATTTCCCTATATTTCTACCGTTGGACTTTCTGAAATCTTCAATATTTTCAGAATTAGAATGTTTTTCTTCTTTTTCAAGAATTCAGGAAAAATTTTCGAAAAAACTTAAAACCATCGTAATTTCTAAACTGTTTGACGCAACATGAAATATTTTCGAAGAAAACCATAGTTTATGAATGCCTACAATATGGTATCAAGCAAAAGTCTGTCACTCATCTGGTTTATGATTTAGAAATTTGATGACGTCACATCCTCAAATGAGCTAGAATATAAAATACGCTGTAATTTCCAAAAAATATTCAAATTTCTGAAACGTCCAACGGTAGAATTATAGGTAAGTAGCTAAAGTTTCCTTCAAGCCATTCAACTAAAAGAAATAGGTCATAAGATTTTACACCCACCTTTTCATGCCGATTTGAAGATTTGGAACCTATGCTGAGTTTGCATTAAAAATTTTGTGTCACAGCAAATCTCATTTGACATCTGATTTAAGACAGACTTGAATTTGCATGATACCTTATCAGGACGCTTTTAAAATTCTCGATAATAGAACAGGGTATGTATTGTTTCAAAATTCTCCTAAATTTTACTGGAAACAAGTGGTACTCCTTAGAGCAATTCGGGCAAGAGCTGTCAAAGTTTGAACTGCCTGCACAAACTTTTTGCAGTCAGAACATTTTTGGAGACGATCAATTTGAAGAAAAACAGATCAAGCATTGGGGAAAATTACTACTTTATGGAAGAATATTTATCCCTGTTCTGGAATCTTTAAAAGCCCATTGTCAACCATTTTCCTTCGTAATGACAAAGTCGACTTTTGTATGATATGAAATTCGTTTCTGACCTAGATTCTGTTTGTATTATTTTTCTCTCAGCACACAAAGAATCATGGTTGACAACCTGGGTGACTTTTAACCTTGGTGACCTACTTGATTAAGATTTTGTATTGCCTTCTGTATTTAGGTGTTTAATGTTTATTGTAACAATTAGAATGCAATCGTTGCTGCTGTTGTTGTTTTTGTTGTTGTTGTTGTTGTTGTTGTATCTTTGTCTAAATTGATGAAAATTGAACGACAACACTATTTCATCTCGGTCTTTTTCAGCCGTAACAATGGATACGCCATATCAACACCAGTTATGGATCAATACAAAGGAGATGGAATTGGTAAGTGTTTTGAATGACATCTGCTTCTCCTGGATCATCTCTACATTATGCTTTATTTCTATATGTTGTGCGGCTTCTATACTTTGAGTTACTGAAGAAGCTGAAAATCGAAACGTTTAAAAAGTCGTAGTGTATTTCTGAATTATCCTTGTAGGAAAGAGTACGTTTTTCCTAGGATTAGATCTGTTCAAATATGGCGTAAAGGAGATAATAAGGATATGAAAAACAATTTTTCATAATTTAGTGCAGCGAGATTAGCTTTTTATGCTTCTGAGGCTGTCAAATTATTAGCTGATGTGACGCATGATAAAATAGACCTGGAATATTGTCTCAACAGAACAATTGACGATTACGAAAATGATGGCGTCGGGGGGCATTTCACCAAGATGCATTGCTTTTCATGATCGAATCTCTATAGAGTCCCTGTTGATTTCATTATATAACGCAATGCATCTTGGTAAAATGTCCTCCGATGCCACCTTTTCTGCAATCGTCTATTGTCGGTCAATATCTTTAATGCGACGGAAGCTACGTAGTGCTATAACCAAGCTATTCCCATTTAGGTATTACCAAGGTCATACTATCACCCTTTAACAAGGTCATACAAAGGTTTTAGTGAACAAATGTCATACAAACTAAGGTCATGCAAGGGTTTAAATTTGGGAAGAAATGAAAGTGACCATTTGTTGTGAACATTTGAAAGTGAACATTTGCCTGCACATTGTATAGTTAATAGAACATTTCTTGTAACTAACGAGCCTCGTATACTTCTTACACGAGTCCTTGTTTTCGCTCCATTCCTCCCCCCTCCCCCAATGATATCCCCCACAGTATCCATTCCGCTTCAACGAATTTTTAGCAGAATGACTATAAGAGTAAACAACGATTCAATCCAATAGAGCAAAGCTAAGACGAATATCATCAGTCTACAAGCCTCACATAATTAACCACTTTCAGCCAGTATCTTCTGTTGTTTTATAGCCTGCCGTGGACCAAGTTACGGGATGCCTTCAATAAGAATTGATGGAAATGACTTCTTCGCTGTTTATAATGCAACAAAGCAAGCCAGGGAAATTGCTGTCACTGAGAATAGGCCTGTGATCATAGAAGCCATGACATACAGGTATGTACAATAATAGTAATAATAATAATAATTTACGAATATTTCAACAGGATAACCTATCAATAACATTTTACAATATTGTTATCATTAGGCAAACTGTCCTGCTATGGACTTAAGCACTCAAACAAACATATCTCACGTTAAAAAGGTCGGTGTACCTTCTATTGCACTTTTCTTTGAAATAAATGGCTTGGTAGGAACTCTAGGGTGTGTAAATCCCAAAATGATGTATTATCGGTTGATTGCTTATATGTCCATAAATCCGATGACAGATTTCCGATTTTCAAAAATGGTTTCTGGTAAAAATGTTTCCACAACCAACATTTTAAAATACAATTTAGCCTTTATACAATCAAATAGAGCAAACTGTTTGAAAATCGGTTCATTGGTTATGGACAGGTAAGCACTCAAACAATAATACATCATTTTGGGACACCCGGTATAGTTTAAACAGGTTAATGCTAGCCTCACTCCATGAATATCATCAAGTTACGCTCATCTTATTGAGTTGAATTGTTGTTGTTGTTATTGCTCCACTGAGGTGGTTGTAGCTTTATCAGTTCAGGCAAACGGCAAAACTACGACATGTAATTGAGTCCAGGTTGATGCCAATTTGCATTGCATGCTGTGTCGCAGTTTAGGGAAATTCAGACAAAACTAGGCCTTTCAAAAATCTTCTCTGAACCTGTGCTAGAACTATTTTAGGGGGTGGCAAAGTTGTAGTAGATCAACAATTGCATATTTTCGAAGGCTATTGAATGCATTATTCCGGCAACGATTGCCAAGATATAGATTTATTTTGTAGAGTAGTTCAGAATGTTTGGGGCTTTGAGAGCAGGGCGATCTTTCGCTTTAATTTTACAACTTTCCTTACTGCAAATAATGATGACGATGTAGCAGCTAAACTATAGTCTGTCTGAGATTAGATGTTACCTGCAAATGCCCGCGAATAACAACAATAAAAGTGTTTTGCAAAGGAATTTTGCGTTATCGCAAATCGCAGGTGACATCTAATTTGAGACGTACTTTCGGTTACCTTCAGCCTTGATCCATAGATGTTCTTACGCCATATGCTTGTCACTAAGCCAAGAGAACATCCTGCCAGATACAAGTTTCAAAAATTTACCAAAAATGGGGGCAGGTTAGCAAGCATCATGGATTGCAAAGAAACAATATTTTTATTCGCTAGGGTTGGCCACCATAGTACAAGTGATGATTCGTCAGCATACAGATCAAGTTCTGAAGTAGAATATTGGCAAAATGTGGATTCGCCCATTTCTAGAATGAGGTAAGCATTTTTGCTGATTGATTGATTGATTGATTGATTGATTGATTGATTGATTGATTGATTGATTGATTGATTGATTGATTGTCAAACCGATATGGCTTGAAAGATAATTAGAGGTGAAACGTGGTGCCATTCTAAGGAACATATAATGTGGAGGGCCTTTCATGAATAAGGAAATTGAAATGAAAAAAGTCTTATAATGTGGTTTGGTATATTTGTAGTACGATGAATAAGGGAAAGGCATGTTTGAAGTCTAGTCAAAGAGTGGTTGTCTGCTCCGTCCGGGAAGCATAACGAATTTTTTCTGGTTTTCTTGAGACGTCAGCAACAAGGACAGATTTTGTAAGACAATAGCATGAGTTGCTTTTGATTGACACCGCAATTCAAAGCGATTAGCGATAGCAGACAAAGGAAATTCTCTAAACCAGTAATTCAAAACAAACAAGGCCGCGGAAGTTTCTCTGAAACCCAGGTAGCTAACTCGCGCGTTGTGCATTCCAGAAATTGTTTTTAAGAGCAATCATGAGTATATATCGAAAGAAGAAGGATATATCTACACATCTGCCACGGGCATTTAATTTGTTTGGTTCAAAAGCCGATCGGGAGGGCGATTCAGTTCTCTCATTTTTTGGGTGTAATTAAATACGTACTGCTCAGCTTCTGAACCAAAAGAAATAAAATGCCCGAGGTAGATGTTTAGATATATGCCTCTTCTTTCGATATATGCTCATGTTTGCTCGTAAAAAAATTTCTAGAATGCACAAGGACCGCGCTAACCTGAGTTTCAGGGCAACTTTTTCGGCTTTGTTTATTTTGAATTACTGGGTGAAAGAATTTCCTTTGTCGGCAATCGCTAGTCGTTTTGAATTCAGGTGTCAACAAAAGCAACTCATACTATTGTCATACTACTATACGTCAGCCACAAATAGACAAAATCGACCAAGGTTTGTTTACACACATTTCAAGTCATGTGATCAATCTCTTGATAGAAAATCTTTTGAATTCTTTTAACATATTTGGTGCCATGAAAACTTTTGCCATGAATGCAAAAAGTAGTATAATACTGATCCTTCCCAAGGGTGTGGTCACGCGACTTGAAATGGATAAAAACCTCAGCTCTCTCGATAGGATTAAGAAAGAAGAAAGATTCTTGATAGGACTTCCTGATGAAATAATGGATTCCCTTGAAGAATATTTACCACTAAGATTATTTAATTTTGCTGCTTATCTGTCAACAGAAATGTAGATATATCTTTCTTCATTTCGAAAAGTTAGATATGTAGATATATCTTTCTTCTTTCGATATATGCTCATGTTTGCTCGTAAAAAAAATCTGGAATGAACAACGATTGCGCTAGCTACCTGGGTTTCAGGGCAACTTTTGCGGCTTTGTTTATTTTGAATTACTGGGTGCAAGAAATTCCTTTGTCGGCAATCGCTACTCGCTTTGAATTCAGGTGTCAACAAAAGCAGCTCATACTATTGTCTTACAAAGTCTGAGAATATTTGCCACTAACATTATCTAATTTTGCTGCTTATCTGTCAACAGAAATTATCTGCAAGCTCGAGACTTTTGGACAGAGAAAGAAGATGCACAATGGAAGAAAAATGCAAGATTTCAAGTGATGGAAGCTTTCAAAAGAGCTGAAAAATTAAAGAAACCCCCAATTGAAGAAATGTTTACTGATGTGTACAAGGATATACCTGAAAGACTCAAGAAACAAAAGAAAGAATGTTTTGAGCATATAGCAAAATATCCGAACGAATATCACACAGATATTTATTCTGATTCGGCATAAATTTATATTTCTTTAGAATTATCAAGTTTCGAGAAGTTGTGCTTGTGAAGAGAAAGAATGTTTTGGGGTTATATAATAAACTGTGGTAACATAGCATAATCTTCAAAGATGTCCTTTGCTAATACGAAATATTTCTCCAATGCAATTCGAAATATTCAGAGTTTCGATCTTCGCATTCGAAAGTCCTTTCATTTAATTTCATTTTCTATCATTCAAGTACGTTACCTTGTCAGTCTATAGAGAGTGCTTTACAAGGAGGCTGTGGAATCCGCCATTTTCCAGAAAAATATCGGTCTTTTCAGACCTTTATCTTAAGTGATATCATGATAAATAAATGATTCAAGTACCAAGAATAGCGTAGATGTTAGAAAACACGACCTGTCGAGCATTTACTCGTTATCAAGAGCTTTGTTTTAGTTAGCTATACAGTCTATTTCGGCTGATTTATGGAAAAACCTTGAAGAAACAAGTTGTCTCCTTAAAGTCAGTTGACGGAGCTAAGCTAAGTAGAGGCAATCTACTCGTATAACGATATATAGGACAAAGAAATGGCTACGCACGTAAATGCTTCCCTATTAAAAAGATATGCACGCACATGTCGAGATCATCAAATACAATAGGCTAATTTCAGACATGTATATGCAGCTCTTGAGTTACCTATTAATCTTCGTCAACTAACTTTAAAACAGATTTTAGCCCCGTTTAGAATACTATTACAAAACAATCTGCGTTAGGACGAAAGAAACAAAGACAACAATGTTTTAACGTGTAGATTAAATCTTTTGCTGATATTATTACAACTAGAACGTTTTTCAAGCTTTATTAGTTTGCTTACATTTGAAGTATCCACAACGTAAAATGAAAGAATTTCCATATAGTCTATCCTAAAAACTCTTATTTCTTCTTCGTATTTAAAGATTTGATAAAGAAACAATGTTGTGATATTTATATAAATTTGGAACTCTTAAATGATAAAAAAGAAAACGCTCGAAACCTGATATGATGTCGTTCTATTGTTGTTTTCTTTTAAAAATCAGCGTGGAGATAGACCATTGAGCTAAATATGGCATCAGGGAGAAATTTCTTACCATGATCCTTTTTACGTCCGAATGAGTTTCGATAGATTTTGGATGATTCACTATGCGACACGGAGGATTGTGGTAGAAAATTTCGTGACGCCATCTTAGGCGCACTCGTCTTTTCATCAATGACGAGGCATGGGTGGTTAGACATCGCAGTTGTGCTTGATTACCGCAGCAGTATGCTTTTGCGGAGGAAGAATTTATAAACTGCTACGGAGGAGGTAGTGAAAGAGATCAAAAGAAGGAAACCATCTCTTCCTTCCTTTCAATTTCTCGAAAACCTCCTCACCATAACGATAAAAATTTTCCTCCGCAGAAGCACATAAGTTGAAGCATAACTGCAGTGTCTAGCTACCTGCGGCAGAGGGGGTTGAAAAAATAAATTATCCTGAAGAATTCCTGCCTACTTCCATTACTGTTATTGCAAGAGCTATGGAGGCAAGAGCTATACATTGCACCATTGCCTTCTTCGTCGTTTGTACATTAGAAGTCACTCAATACACGTATTTTTTATAAGAAACTAAGAATCTGGGCCAGTACTGAAAGTTTCTTAAAATCATCAGATCTATGCCCTCCTGAACATTTCAAAACAAGGTGTTAATGTTCAGATATTACTCAAGTACTTTCCAAGTAATATGATTCAGGAAGCAAGTGCAAATAAAGAAAAAAATGCAAGAGTTTATTGATTCTTTAGCGATCTGGGAGTCTGAGTTTCTAATAAACGGTTTCTTATAAAAAGTACGTGCAGACGAGCATTAGATGTTCCGCAGGCACATTAATCTGGACACTCCATTTTGCATTCCTTTGGCGTGACATCGCATTTACGATGGACTTCAAAATGTAAAAACTCGTGAAAATTGCCATGCACCTTAAAGGGAATATGCAATGGTAAATAGGCTTGTCTATCAGGGAGCGGTCATTTTTAATACTGGGTACCGGGGCGGAGGATTTTTGACAGGGGTATGAACATTTTCCCATTACCTTGTGGGGGTACAAAAATATGAATGAAAATTGTTATGGGGTGCAAAACTATTTTGCTAGAAAAATCTTTATATGAACTCATCAGTAAAGATTTAAAAGCAAAATTAACAGACAATTAGAAAAGATGAATCACTGGACCTGTATGAAAATCGCCTGGGACAAATTGGCATGTGTGCATATATATTTTCATACGTCCTCAAAGAGTTCTGGATGGGGTACCAAACCATTTTGTTGACAGTTGATGGTGAATAAAAGCTGTTGTCTAATTGTGTGAAATTATCCTCCGTCCTGGTACCCAGGATTTAAAATGACCGCTCCCGAAATGAAACAAATAAAACGCTCAGACACAGTATTGTTTCTTTGGCTATCCATCGTTCATGACAGGTGGACTTCGATTTGAATGGAATACTTTCAATTGTTGTGCTGCTTGCAAATGCAAGCTTTTACCCTAGCACAAACCATTTAAGAAAAATTAAACTAAGTGCTACCTACATCTTTTTTGCATTTTCTTCTGATAATTTACAATTTTCAAATTTACAGATATGTTCATACTTATACACTTGCAAGATGTTCTTTCAGCTGCTTCAAAAGGTCTTTTCCTTCGCAATGCTCAGGATAAAGTTCAACTGATTTTGCAACCGATTTGAAACTTGTTTGAACGTCACCCATCTAAAAGGTATAAATTGATAAGGTTAGAAGGAAGTTAATTAAGCTTCTTATACATGCAAAAGAAAGTATTTTGCTAAATATGAACATGACCTATTGCATTGTTTATCGGCGAGGTAGGAAGCAGTGAACTACTCTCTTTCAGATTAGATAATTGTTTGGTCCCAGGAGTTTTTCAGGTACACGCATCGGGTCTCTAAAAAGCGTCCAGAGACGTTAACGGGCAATTATCAGGGAGAGAGAATGACACAAAGTTTCAAAGAAAATGAATCGTGTTTAACTCGAAACGTACTGGACTGTCGATTTTATTCTAATCTTTTAATTTTACATGATTTCAGACTACAATGTTTGGTCTTTTGACCTTAACTACAAATGCATCTTTAATGAACTGAAGGGAATACCTGAAGAAAAATGTTGTCGTCTTTCTCCTGGTCTTATAAAACAAAGTTGTTTGCATTTTCAGTTCAAGAGCTAACTGGAAGAATACTACTCCAACAAGATAGAAGAATTACCTTTTCTGAGAGATGTGCCAAGTTGTACTGTGGTTCATACATTTGACTTGACAGTGCAATAGCAGAGTTGAAGAAAGATTTTGCCTGGAGATAAATAAGATGTTAATTTTATCAATGTTCTTAATACAACCTACAGATAATTACAATGCAACCATACTATGCAACATTATTTGATATTCATTATCTTGTACACAGATATAACACTTTAATAGTCAACAAATGATTCGTGGTACAAAATTTAGAAATAGCCTTAAATAACGGACTCATCATATTAAACCCATAAACGCAACAAAAACACCGAAATCAGTAGAAAGAAGACTATCAAACTGCTGTAAAAGAAACAATAACCAAAATAGGCCTGTAACAAGAGAAAAACTGTTAAATCCTGTAAGACAAAACCGAATTAACCTTAAAACCTGTAAGGAAAGAAATAAGTTAATAACTCACCAGTAACTGCTGAAAAGATAAACGTGAAATCACCAAATACTAGTTTCGTCGCACTCTCATCAGTTTGGTTCGTGCGAAGAACAAATTACCAATAAAAACAAATTACCAATAAAAACAAGGAGTTAATAGTCTACTTTCTACTGATTTCGGTGTTTTTGTTGCGTTTATGGGTTTAATATGATGAGTCCGTTATTTAAGGCTACTTTAATAGTCACTAACAAATGAGAAAGAATTTTGACGTTTTTGAGAAAAATAAAGTAGAATATGTCTAGCGAGTCATGGCATGCTTTATATCTTAAACAGATGTGAACCGAGACAGCACTTCCTCGTGACAGTTTGAGCTTTCATAAATCTTAGTTTTGAAATTCTCTGTCACCTCTGTCAACATTTGTTTTCAGTATGAAAGATGGTATCAAAATACCTGCTCTACCTGATCAGGCCGCCTTTTCCGCATTTCCAAAACACCAAGATTATTGTATGCTTCTGCATGGTTGTTATCTGCAGCTAATGCAAGTCTCAGGCATTGGTATGCGAGACTTAGATCTCCAGTACCCTACAAAATAAAGTATGCAGTAGGATAATTTAGGATCTTCAAATGCTTTCGAATTTTCGAAAGATTAAGGGCCTTTAACATCTTTTCATGAAGCTAACCTGACAATATTTTTGAAAAATAATAGCACTTTCTGATACTTTAAGGGGCTACGTCTCCAAATTTCGGTCAAAACAGTGATTTTGAAGTTTTTGATGGGCAATATCACACAGACGTTTACCTGCTTTTTCGAAAATGAAAGCACCATTTTGAAGATAAATCTTTGTACTTTACGGAGGGAAAAACCAAACACTCATATCTTTTACGATTGCTTGGATATAAGTGGACTTTTAACGAGTATTCAAGTTGCAGAAAACAATGGAGAACAAAAGACACGTGTCGGTGTTTACAGATTTGTTTACAGTTTGGCGACGGAGCCCCTTTAACAATGGCAGATTCTGAAAATGTATTCAAATGTTCAGATTTTTGAACGATTCCTGAGACACAAACCGATTTTGAGAAATTGTCTCGAGCAAAGAGCTGTTGGAATCATGACATCCTTTCCTTTAACCAATTAAATAGGAACTTTGCTTTGAAACTTGAACCTGAACAAATTCTGGCTAACAGAACAACATCAAGAAAAAATAGGGAATGCAGATTTTAGTCGTTTTTCCTGGCTTTTACTAACCTACACAATGGGAGATGAATATTTAGCTCAAACGTTTTCTGAAACGTGTTCCTAACACTTGGGTTTCCGAGGGGGCTGCGGATTATCATAAAATTTGAAGGAATAACACAAACTTGCATTGAACTGGACTTGCCCCAAGTCTATTTCGTTACAGTTGATGACACTTTACTTTCCGATAGACTTATCACATTTGACGAAATAGACTTTGGACAAGTCTAGCGTTGACCACAATCTTTCTCATTGAAATTGCAATTTTACCATTGCTTTCCTGCCAATTTGCTCGCTCACAGAGTACTTAAATTCGGGGAAATATATCCCACACAGGGTAAGAATCTTTCTATCCCAGAGGAACACTTGTAAACATTTGGAGGTAAAGTTCCCCTTCCCCAGGTTACAGTCCAACCAATTTTGCAAAAAAACTAGGTATTCAATCAAATGCGCTTTAGAAAAAGCTTTACGAACTTACAATTGCCACGTGACTGATATTATACCAGATATCCGGCATGTTTTCTTCATTGGCCATGGACAACGCTCTTTCAAAACAACTCAGAGCCATGTCGTATTGTTGAGCAAAGAAGCAACAAAGTCCCAAATTGTTGAATATCTCAGAATTGTAAACTCCCATTTGCAGCAACCGCCTGTGAGAAAATTGAGTTAAATCAGCTTCAAGAAAGAGCTGTTAAGAAATAAATTTAGAGAGTCCCGAAATTGTATTTTAAAACTAAGGAAATTGGGCAAATATGGAATAAAATTTTGCTGCTGCGCTGATTTCTGACAGAAACTTATTTGTCCAGACGGCATGATGTCACAGCAACGTTAATGCACGACGTTACAACGTTTTGGGGTAAATCCTCAGAAAATTTCTGTAGGTTTCTATAAGAAATTAGCGAAGTGTTGCATAAAAAATTCTCTTATATTCTACCTTGCGACAGTAAGAAGGGACAGGATAGATAGCAATTGTTAATTAAACTCCGCTAGGGATCATCTTTCTCGACCTGTCATCTCTGCTTCACAGTCTGTTTTCATTGCGCTGCTAAAACCAGAACTTCTTTCAGAACTGGTTTTAATGTCTGTCGAAATGAAGCTTGCATGGGAAATTCTCTAAAGTTACGAGTTACGATCGAAATGTAAAAATATTATAAGAAGAATCCTGAAGATCATCAACGAAACGAACGTGACTGCGGAAATAACAATATATCACGAATTGTTAATCCCGGAATCCACGTCGTGACCAGGCTCGACCCAGGGAATTTCAAACGTCAACAAAACGGCCAATTAAAACGAGATTTCGCTATTTTTGATTATTCATATGACTATTCATATGATTGTGGTGTCATAAACGCAAAAAATCTTTTGGGTTTACTGACAATTTAACTAATGAAATAATTGCGCGAGAATGTTTTTCTTGAGAGCAAAACAGAAATTTAGGCCAAGAAAGCTGTGAGAATCTTACACTTACCTAAAGAACTTTAATGCAACTTCTGGTTGATCTGAATAAAAATGATTGGTTGCAATGCATGCTACTGCTTCAACATGAGTGTTATCATGTAATAAAACTTCTTTGTAGAATTTCACTGAATTTTGAGTATCACCCATTGCCTAGGGAAGGAAATGCTTTCATTCAATGATATGGATGCATCTTCAATCAAAGTCCTAAAATCAAAGATAATTCAGAAATATACTACAACTTTGCAAACATTTCGATATTCAGCTTCTTGAATAACTGTTCTTACAATAACTTTAACTTACAATAACTTTAGGGGACCTACCTAAAGACCTAGATTACAATAGGGTAGCAAAATAAACAAATATAAAAAAGGGGGTGGGCCGGAAACGCAAAGAGAAGCAGAAAGCCAAGAGAAAGAAGGATGGACTTGATACGGGAGCAAGATGTCGCCCTAAATCTGAGTTTTTAGGTCCCTTAGTTATTGTAAGAACAGTTACTGAAGAAGATGAAGATCGAAAAGTTTACAAAATTGTAATATATTTCTAAATTATCTTCAAAATCTTATATGCTCAGGTGAATTGGCTCTTGAATTATCCTGAAGCCAAATGGTGATCATGAATCTCTCCCTTTTACGAAGAGTATAAAAAAGGCAGAAACGATCAAACCCTGCATTTCTTGTTAATTTCATAATATTTTCTCATCCACAACTTACCACCGGGGGTGTGTCAAAAACATTTTACGCGTTTGAAACATCGTGGAGCCTGACGAATTTCTAATAAATAACAACTACGTTGTGAATCTCTTTTTTCATATATCCATATAAAATATTACAATACAGGCTACATTTTACTATGCTTTCCAATAACTATGCAACAAAACAGGAACGATGCCATGAGAAAGTATAAGCTAAATAAACCTTAGCCAGAAATAAGTATTTTATACAATCTACAGTCATACTCTCTTGTGTGGGTTCTTAATTCTTTTTGAAAGCTGTCAATGATTGGGACTCTTTAATACTGTGAGGTAATGTTTGCCGCAGCTTTTGACCCAAATATCTCACAGTTTCTATGCCATAAGAAGTTGTCCTGGGCTGGCAATTCAATGCCAAGAGTATTCTTATCTCGCAAGTCTCATTGTACATCTCTTGCCTCCACTGGGGGCAAGTTTGAATTTTGGAATCAACGCTAAAATTCATTCATACATCAGAGCGTTTCTTGTAGCACCAGCAGTTACAAACCTAGGTAAATTAATCTTCTGTCTCATCCTTCTCTATTAATCTTTAACTTCTTATAAAATAATATATGTACAGTAAATGTATCTATGCTACTAAAGACTATACCAAAATCTGTCAACTTTTAATTTCGATCCAAGCAGCAGTGTCATCTATACCTCTGTGATAAGCTAGTTCTCCCCACGGAGAGACCAACAGAAACTTTGGTATAGCCTTTAGTATCTGTATTGTTATTTGTTAAAATCATTTAGGGTAGCCATGCGTAACTATGTCTTTGTTAAATTGTATATTTTTAGATTTTGTATAAAAAAAACAAGTTTGAATTCTTTGCTAAAACAACATACCTCATAAATACGTGAAATTCCTGTCAGCATCATTGTCTCCCCTGGAAATCTATCAAGACCCTAAAACGGATGATGATGCATGAGCATTAATCCTAAAACAATAATGGCCATCTAGAAACTAACCAAAAATACCCGATGAAAGCATTATGAGAAAATGAGTCCAAAATCATCTATGAAATTTCAGACAGCATCTACTTGTTATAAGATAAAATTGTAATGGTTAGAAATTCACTTGTCTGTCAAGAATGCTATAATTCTTGTAACAGCTTTCAGTTTGCGAATATTTGATAGTGGGTTTAAGGAAGCTCTTATGTTTGACAAATCTGTGTCATATCACCTTGTGTGCTTGTATCGTTCTCAAATATACTGAGTAACAATGACTAAGCTGATATCACAGTCAAGAAATTTCTGCAAAGTGCTAAATTACTTCTCAAGAAATCAATCATGTGATGAGATGGCTATTAATTTCATTGGTTCCTCGTTCCAGCCTTGCTTTCTCGAGCAATATTTCACATTTCATAGACATTTCTTCGGTGGAATATCGGTTTTAAAATTAAAAGAACAAGTAAGCAAACAGAGAGGTGACAAAAGGTATATTTACCTTCAGAAGAACCTCGATTCCAGTAAGAGGCTGGTCAAGCCTTACATAAACTTTGCAAAGGTACAAAAACGTATCAACAACTTCTTGATCTCGCAATGCAGATTTCAACTGCCTTTCTGCATCTCTGTATAAACCCAGCCTATGGAAAATCATGATACCGGATATGTAAAAAAGCTTGCACAAGTCACCAAAATTTGGTTACGTTTTTATACGCTCATAAGATACAGTAAAAACCCGCACATAAGAACCTAAGATTTTGAACTCAGCCTGTTTAGGTTCTTATGCAATGAGGCACATTTAGTAATCAGGGTGTAGGTTCTTAATATAGGGAAATATGTGAATCTAAATCTTAGCCAAAACTATTTGCACTCTTGACCCTATCCATTTCAACCCAATCTTACCCAGTTTACCCCTGCAGGCCCTGCCTATCACAGTTCTGTAAGTAATGTTTTGGAGTTCACGAAAGAGGTTGATTGGCAAAAATTTTGCATTTGTTTCCTAATGAATGAATGAAACCCTTTATTAAGAACCAAGTTTAGATATCAGCCTAAAATGGTTCTTGTTTATTGGGTAAAAAATATATTATTTCAGGCTGTAAGTTCTTGATAGATGAAGGTTCTTATGTGCGGGGTTTTACTGTATTACATTAACAATACGAATAACAACAATACAAACACGATATTAACGGGGAGCAGTAAGTTCACAAGTGCATATCTACCCCGCGGCCATTACACTAAGCATATGCAAACAAATGATAAGTTAAGCGCCTAACACAATGGCGAATTGTTTGCTCCCAGACTGTCCCTCTCTTACGACTACCATTGGAACGGTATAAATTTGATTGCAAGTGCCATACATAGTGGGAACTCACTTACGCTATAACTCCTTTCCCATTATGGATGGCACGTAGTTAATTAGCCTTGTTGTTTTAGTAAATAGTTTGTTTTTTAAATGAACAAAGAAAAAAGCTAAGAACTAAAAATATATGATGACGAAATGACGAAATTTGAAAAAGAAAACAAAGCCTTGATATACGAAGGGAGTGAGGTGCGATGTTTTGTTTTCAGTCAAAACGTTTGGTTATTCGACCGATCCTTAGAAGTTCTTTCGTGCACTTGTGCTGAGAAACAAATCAGTTTAATAGATGGTCGTTATCTTGTCTTTCAGGAGAGAGGCAATAAAATTACAGCATGAAAACAATTTTGAGCAATACTATTTTTTTTATTATTTTTCAACTATTGTTCGTGCGATTAACAACCAATATTTCTTCGTAAATCCGAATTCAGCTGGCAAGCAGGATTTACTTCATTCCGCATTTTCAAAGGCCTGAAGTTTTTTGGTGCACCCAGCACCTAGACTGAAGACATTCGTCTAAGTTTTGGTCCATTGAATTGTTATTTACTGTTATAGTCGTTCCGCTAAAACTTCGTTAAAGCGGAATGAGTATTGTGGGGGTATCGTTGGGGGGAATCGAGCGAGAACAAGGACTCATGTAACAAGTCTACCCAGCACCTTATGATACCTTGTCCTTAAGTTTATTGCAAACACAAAACTGATAAATAGAAATGAAATTACCTGAAATAACATTTTCCCAACTGAACCTTCCACCACCAGTCTTTGAATTCAGACGCCTCTGTTGCAAGAGCTGCTAACTGTAAGGCCTAAAATAATCAATAAATAATCATACAGTATTTATTTCTTCTTCAAAAGCATATAATAATTATATTAAAACACTGTTTCATTTTTTTAGTATCACCCTTCAAATTTAAGTTAGATCAAAGAAAAGATAACAGAGGCCAAGTTACTACCATAAAAATAACTGATTATGACCAAGGCCTTTTACTTGTTAAAACTGTTATGGATTGGACGAATTCATAAAACATGTACAATAATTACGAATATCAACGTAGAATACACAAACTGAGAGCATCAGGCTGTGCCCTTCATCAGTAATAAAGAATCGGTTAGGAAGGACAACAAAGAAAGTAAAGGATGATCTAGCGAATTGTTGGATCGAGCAAGTAAAGGGGGAATGCGACGAGCAAGAAATGACGAAGCTTAGACACAAATGTTCCTCAGGGCGAAAACGGAAGGCTGTTCCGCTTGTTAGCTCAAGAGGAGAATGTCTTTTGAGATTTGAGGCTCTATTTCAATCAAAATTGATTTTAATCCTCTAAAAGACAGGAATTTTGCTGGTTCGTATCTTCTTGTTGAAATCCTAAGCATTGTCTAAACAGCACGAACAACATTTTATAAAGCATTTGATGATTTTTCCATACTCAATTCATATTCTGAATATCATAAGATAAGAGATAACAATAATTTAAAGCTTACATTTCTGACGTCGTTTTCATGATGAAATATATATTCGAATAGGGCCTGGAAAATGAAAGAAACCAGTGCTTGAAGAGCCTTTTGGTTTTGCATAAACTGACGATAACCAGAAGAAGATTGAATCCATAATTCGAAAACATGTAGCAAGAATGTTTATCCCTTTGTAATCAACAAAGATGAATCAATGATTTGCTGAAATACGTCTGTTTCTTTCTTTATACCTTACTGAATCTAATTGAACATATTGGCAATGAAACAAGACAGTTTGTTATGTTATTGCTTTGATATTCAGGAGCAGTATTTTTCAAACGGGGATTGTGTTTTATTGACTCGCCAGGTAGGCCTTTTTCTTAGTGACTATGAGATGATATTTATTATATATTAGAGAAATGTGTATAAATAGATCTGTCCCTGATTTCTTCAAGTTAGAATACATTAACACAATACTGGTACATTTTGAAAACGGTAAAAATGTGACGGATAGGGCTCCTGTTCACAAGAAAACGGCACATTTTTCACCAGCAGAATTTGGAAAAGGCAAGATTTGAAAGTAGAGCTCTAATCGGCAGAATTTGAAAACGGCGTGGTGTGAACACTCGAAAACGCTGAAAACAGAACATTTTGCGACGCTTTAGGAGCGAGGTTCTTTGAACATTTAGGCCTAGATACAAATTTCTTTGTCGTAAAACCCCAGCCTCTTTGTTGCAGAGATTGCAAAGGAATTGGTACCGTCAAATTTTCTATCGTTTTCGAATTTTGCCGATATCGTGTGAACCTCTAGCTAAAATATTGCTACCGTCACAATATTTTGCCATTTTCAAGAAGCTCTGAAGTCGTGTAAACATAGTCTTATACCCTATGCACAGTCGCAAGTGAAACCAGCTTACTAAACCGAGTTATCAAGTGGGGCATTCTAATTGGTCGATCAAAAAAATCAATCGCATTTGATTGGTTGAAGTTTAACCTCGTTTAGATAAAGCTGGTTTAACTGTATCAGTGTGAATAAGGTATTAGTTTATCTTTGATCTACTAAGGATCACAGATATATCTCACAATAATAGAGCCCCTTCCTTTAAAAATACTTGGAAGTTGGAATCATGAAAAAATCAAAGATAAATCATACCTTGGCAAGACTTGGTCTTTTAGCATACTTATTGAAATTAATCTTTGAGAGATTAATGAAGGGGCCATCTGGCTGTGATAACATTGATGCCTGTAAAAAATCAAAAATTTTGAAATCAAGTTATTTTGCTTCAGGAATTCAAAGAAACAAAATTCCAAAATATTGTGATAAGAATATACAATCGTGCTCTACTCTTAACTTACCCAACTTACTTACTGCCCTTCCTCTATTAATTCTAAATTAAGAATAATTAGCAAATAACTGCATTGCATACTTACAGTTCCTAGTCTCACGTATCGTCCGGATGCACTCGTAACAGGTCTAGAAATAGATAACGATACAATTTGAAATACGACTCTTGTCTAATTTGCCAAAACTCGTCAGGACTTATAGATAGCATTGGAAACCATCGAAGTAAGGGAGAGTTTATAAATTATTACAGATACCACAGGGTCGAAGCAAATGAAGAGGGGTCTGAAATGTTTTAGGGCCCTAAATGTGTCGAAGAACTTATGCTTGTGTCTGAAAATAAAATGCCTAATTCGTGAATGTTTTCAAACAATTTTCAATCCTGTCTGTCTTTTTGCAATTGGTCAGTATATTCAAAAAGATAGACATAACTGTCTTCTGTCAATCAAGTCCTTTTTCCTCATTATTATGATACGTAGTATTGTTACTTATTCAAATGAATATATTTGCTGCTTGGGGGTTTGAATTTTGCAGCAAACATTAGATGGAATTGGGAATGTTACAATACATGGCTAGGATTCAGGGGTCTAAAATCATTCAATACAAATTTCTTCCCTTCAATGTACTGTACCAATAATGACACTCCCTCAAGTATTCCCAAAATTTATGGAGACTAAACCTGTTTTTTGAAGTAGAGTTAAGCACCACTTTGACCGTATTCAGATTTTCATAGATTTGTCACAAAACAATTCAATTAAATCGAATTGATAAGGCCAGTAACACAACGGGGTTCCGCCTTACAACCAATCATTCATCTATGACATAACAGAACATGAATACATTATATATAATGTTACTTAGTAGCCTACCTTGCAGTTGCTGCTGTTCTTGGAGTTCTAATTGCTTGTTCCATTGTTCCTGGTCTTCCTGATTGCGTCCCTGGTCTAACAAACCCACTAAGAGGTCGTCCAGCTTGTGAAACAGGCCTTTAAGAGAAACATAAAGTGTATCAAACTCTTGACAGAGACAGTGTAGTCTCTTTTGGATCAAGAATAAATCAAAATATCTAAAGCCTATTATGTAAGTGTACACTTAGGTAAACATACAGTGGCTCATAACATGGCAACTACAGTGTATTTAGTTGTATATTGATCAGCTGTGTATTGGTTAATGTACATGCCTTGCAAACACAAGCATCAGAGAATTCTCAAAGAATTTCTAACAATGAAAATACCGAATTCTCTACATGTAAACAGATAAGAATTCCTGAATGAAAGTCTGCAAGGATATTCGAACAAGAATTCTTAAGATTTCCAAAGAGTTCTCAGGCAAAAAATACAGTAGTAATGTCTCTACCCTAGTATTGTACAGTAAACTTTCCTTCAGTAAAAATTCTACTTTCTGTACCTTACAGCTTGGCTTGGTCCTCCTTGAGCTGTGCCAGGCTTTTTCATTGATGTCCCTGGTCCTTGGATAGTGCAGAAAGTAAATTAAGTTACAAGATTATATACAGTATTTGTTAATTTGTTCAATCACTCTTGATCTCAAATACTGTAGGTTTCTTTTGATAAAAATTCAAATTCAAATTCTTTTGCTACTAAATACTGTATATTATGTAATCTAAAATATTACTACAAAGCTGTCAAAATGTTTAACTGCTGCACATGTAGCTCTGGTGTTCAAGGAAATAGTCATTTATCTGCATACACTAGTAATTGTGGAAATACAGTACAGTATACAGTGGCGGACTGGCTCTGATTTTTGCACCGGCCATGAACGAGTTAAGGGGGCCCTAAGTGGGTGTGGCCTCGATGACGAGTGTGTGGTCAGGGGCAAAATTCATCGCAATTCCTCGATTCCTTACCAATAGTCAATACAAGCTAAACTCACTTTCTTTGAAAATGAGGCATATATTTCACGATATATCTAATTATGGCACGATTAAAATCTTTACATTGTCTCTACTTTATAAAAGTAATTTTGCCTTTTTTTGTATTGTGGGCCAGACGATCTATGATGTTTTCATTTCTCAAACTGTTGAGGAACCCTTTCCTGCCCCCCCCCCCAGCAGTGTGGTCAGGGCAAACTAACTGACGGAGTACCAAAATGAGGGGTCTGGGAGCAAAGTCCCCAGGAAAATTTCTGAGGACACGCCCTCTACTTTGGCCTAGAACGCTTCTCCCAATCCCAGGTTTGCCGATGCTAAAATTGAATTTTTGATCATTTGAACAGTATTTTTATGAATAAGCATCCACAGGGAAATTTTCTGAGTAAACATCTGTCCTTTGGCTTAGAATGCCTATCGCCATCCCATCTTACCAGAGCAGAATTGGAAACATTGAAATTCTCAAAACTATTTTTGCAGTTTTCTATCAATGAACACTCTCCTGAAAATGATCGGGCAAAAGCTTTCAGTTTTTCACAATCCAATTTTTGCGTGCCCCAAAGTGGAGCAGTTGACAAAGTGCGTCCCGGAAATTTTTTGAAACTTGCAGCCTTTACTTTGGCTTAGAGTGACTCTCCCAGTCATTTCTTTACCCTACACTACCTATAACAACTATTTTCTGTGAAGGAATCTCGAGAACCATCTTTTGGCAGAAGTGGAGGGGGCCTTTACTTTTTCTGCAACGGTGCTCCCTTCTTCGCCATCCGTATCTTCGCTCTCGACTGTATTCATTTCTTTGAGCAAGTTCAATATAACACTGAAGGATTCAAATGTGAAGTGAGATGTCCATTATTCAAACATTCAACTCTACCAAAAATTTCCTTAATTTTGCAAAAGGGGCCCTTTTCCAGGAAAAAGGGGGCCCTTTTTGCAAGATTTTGAGGGGGGCCCACCGGCCACGGGCCGGTGGGCCGGTGGGCCAGTCCGCCACTGACAGTATAAGTTTTTTGTTGAGTGAAAACAAACTAACACCCAGAATCCAAAATGTACTGCTTACAGAAAGTGATACACTGTAGATGTAAAATAAAATAGCAGTTGATTTGCATGCCCTTTAAATTCAATCAACCTGGAAGGAAAAGTTGATAAAACCAGATTGGTCACCGTTCACTGACTTTTCATCTCAATATTTTGGTATTTATAAGAAAAATGATCATAAAGTATCATTGCCATCAAGTAACTGTTAAATGGGTAGGGTCTGCAATGATAAAGTGGGCAGGCTAAAAGTAAAATTAGTAGGGTTGATTGCTGGAAAACAGTGGACTCTGAACTGATAAATCATCATTTACTATGCCAAGGAGGGTAGTTCAGGTGGTTGTAGCCAGAGGAAAACTGTGAAAAGGTTTCAGTAAAGGTTTAGCCAATCATTTGTTTGGATGTCATTGTCACGTGGCTTTGGATCTTCTTTTGTTCTTCTGGTGTTAAATTGGCTTGTTGGTATCGCTACATTTGGCCTATGCACAAAACGAAGATGAGTGTGTGACACAACGCATCTTTGGTTATTCAAAAACATATTGCTCTTTATCACAGCTATCAACTTATTTTCTTTCCTTTCAGGGTTCAGATTAATTTGTTGTTTCTCTTGCGGAAATTAACAGTTTTCTCTCTCATTACAGGTTTAGTTTGGCTGTTATTATTTCATAGGAGTTAACAGTTGTTTTTCCGCAGATCATAGTATCTAATGTTATGCTTGTGGGTTTATCATGATGATTTTGTTATCTAGTAAGTTTATTCAGCAAAAGTTATTGAAATTTTTCATTCTACCAACTTTGTCCCAAACTTACTCATTTTACCCCCAGGCTTGGGTAAAATGGGCCCTAACTTACTGGTAACTTGAGCGATGGCTGTATCATCCATCAAAACTTCTGCAATTCCTTCTTCATCCACTTCAACTTCATCAACATACATTTGTTCTGTTAATGCTCTTGTCTTGAGAAACCATGCTCCCTGCAAAAGAACACCAAAATGAATATAATGTACTAGTTTTTGCAAAAATGTTATAGAAAAGACCTTTGCTCCATGTGCCCTTTAAATATCTGATCACACCAAAGCTGGTGTGGTGTGGCCAAGTGGTTAAGGTGCAGTGCTTCGAATCTTATGAGGGTCTACCCACGTGGGTTCGAATCCCGTCACTGACACTAAAAACCACAAACCAACAGCCAACTCAGTTGTCCAGAAGCTGTAGTGCCGCAGGCCCACATCAGCTCCCAGCTGTTACGCATTCAGTATCAGGGAATCTCTCATACTAAAAGTAAAATACGAAACTTATAGCCAGCATTTTGTTGGCTTGCCATGCATGCGAGATCTTTTGAAAAGAGTGCATCCTGCATGCAGTCTTGTTGCATCTTCACCCTCTCAAGAGCAAGATCTTATGATTAATTTTTATGATAAAAAGTGCATACTTCATGAATCCAATATGGAGAAGAGATGTCAGGGTTGTTAGGCCAAACACTGACTGGCTGCTGGCGGGCAGGCCTAAAAAAGAAATGGAGAGACAGTTGGGTTTTTTTTTTTACCTGATCATAAGGATTCTTCATCAATAATTTTGTGCACACTTCTATGCATTCATCATATTTGCGACGTCTGAAGAAACTTGTAGCGAGAAATAATGGATCCATCGCCATCTTTCAATTCGTTGTTGTCGTCTGCTTCTAAAATCGACGCTGAAGCGCAGCCATTTTGTTGCCAAAACAAGTGAATCACAGGGCTACAAAGAAGAAAATATTTCTCCTGTGCAGCTAACGATATTTTTTCCTTCGGATCTGACGTTTTCCAGTGGAAGCATAGTTAATGATGGTATGGTGGAAGTGAAGATTGTCAAGGGTGGGCATGTAGGTGGGGGCATTGGTCCTATGTCCTATGTATGCCTCAAAACTAAGTTTTATAGAGTTTATTTTTATTTTTCCTTAATGTGACAATTTTTTTCCTCAAACCTAAGTTTTTTAGAGGCCTTTAAAAATATTTTATTTGTCACCGCATGTATGGACACCATTTACTTTTTGCAATCTTTGTCTCCAAAAGTGGGTTTATTTTGTGCCTAAAGCTGGAAATACCGTCATTGGAATTGCTATGTGTGCAGAATCCGGACTTTGTATGAATTTAATGGAAAAAGCTTGCGTTTGACAATCCTTGGAATAGCGGATTTTTTCCGAGTAATCCTGGACAAATCCAGCAAATCTCGAAGAAAAACGGCACATTACAAACTTTTGAACACGCAAAGGCTGGTTTATTGTTCGTAATAGTGTGGACTAGAAACGATTTTGCAAGAAATGGGTGGATTGAAGGTGTCTAGCGAGACAAAGATGGAACCAACGTGGCGAGAGAAATAGACGTTTGATACAAATGTGAGCTTAGATAGAGCTAACCACACCCTAACCACATGTAGATTTAGCGAAGTTATTTTGTTGCAAATGTCTGTCCCCAAAACCAGTCCTTTTTGGACAATACATCGCACTTGGAAATTGGGTAGTTTTATTTTTTTCTCTTGGACATACACAGGACCATAAGAATTACAGTACATGCCCACCCTTGGATTGTCGATTGTCATGGGAATCGTACAAATTGTGATGCCCCATTTCAGTTGCATGAGGTGCCATGATTAGTGTATTAATCAAAAGCTATTGCAAAGTAAAACATTTTGGTTACATGACGCAATAGAATAGAATTACTCAAAACCAGAAATATGATTTTCACAAACATACTTCTGCAGTTTTACACATTGTGGGAAGAAACATTATGATAACCAAGGATTATGCATATAAATAAATCACTTCATTTGGTAAAGAAAAGGGAACTTTTCATATTCAGCACAATACTTAAATCCCCTTGCAGTCATCAAGTGCTTAATTGGTCTAGGAGTTGTTTACGAAGACTAGCTTGCATCGAGTAAACCATTGGTAGCTATGTTTTTATCTTCGTTGAGAGAGGTAAGGACTGCGATTTTCTTTCTTTTACTTCATTGCAATTTATGAAAGATTTGTTTGTATGAAACCAATTATAAGTAACAGTTTTCTCAATTTATAAAAATGTTAAGAAACCGTACTACCAGGACTGAGAAAGCTAAACTTTTGCAACAGACCTTTTAGCTATTCTACAAAAGAGCCCGGGTCGAGCGCGAGGTTCAATATCGAGTGGCTTCTATCACTATTGTGCACATTCGAAAATTCTACCAAATATCGCAAAATTTCGTTCGTTTCTGACTCTATTCAGAATAGCTAAAAAGTCTATTAGCAGATTTAAATCACTAAGAAATGCTTCGACATTGTACAGTATTTACAAATGTTTTGATATTTTATTGAGTGTGAATCTTGCTGTAGTAAATACCTACGTAGAAGAACCTACGATCTTGGAAGTTGGTTTGGGTTCTGGTACATTGAATATAATGGATTGGTTCTTATAAATGGGGTAAAATTTGGCAATTTAAGCCTGTAGGTTCTTTATCCATTACCGTAATGCTTGTTTTGAGGTCTTGAATAAGGTACGTTGGATTGGAAAGCCTTCCTAGCAAAATAGCTCAATTCTACAGTTAGAGGATGGAAAATCCAAAAGAAACTAAGAAACTAAACTCCCTTTCCTCCGAAGACAACTTTTGAAAGCTTCAAGGGGGACAAGGAGAGTCCCAATATAAATTGACACAACAAAAGGGAAAAATCCCATCTGCAGTGGGAACTAGGTGACCCCGTGTCATTTCCCGCTGTGGATGGGACCAATAATGTATTATAGTTAGTTTAGGTTTTACTTGATATATAAAAAAGGGGGGGGGGAAGGAACTCTTGCCTTGGTAGTGTAATGTCCTAAAGTTTAAGAAACTAACTACCAGCCCTGGATCTTAAGAAAGAATGGGCGTATTTCTATTGATTTTCCTGCAACAACGTTGCCTCTTCAAAAAAACTTATCTTATGAATTCCTCTTTCATCAGTACTTCAGTAAACTTATTACCATCCAGCTATCTACGAACCCAGGCCCAGTTTCGTGCACTGTCTCTACGTTTCTCTTGCTTGCTAAGTGAGCTTCAACCACATCTATAACCATGCCAAATACTTGCATATGACCTATCCAATAAATGTACAATCTTCTTACTGCAGATTTCGCTTCTCAATAAATATACCAATATCTGGATTAAAATGAGGCTTACCACCACTGAGGATATTTTAAAAGCTTAAAATCAAATGAATCAGACTTTCATTGCATTGTTTCAAATTCTGAAAATCCTACTCTCAAAAGAGAGTGTTGGGTTTTTGGATTTAAGGTTATTGCCTACTGGTCAAACAAATTTCAAGTAATTCTTTCATCAAATCTCGGTAAAGAAGAGCCTCTTTTCTTTAAGAGCCACAACAACAGGTGAAAATTGAGAACAACTAAAGACAGATTTGCTTCTAAACAAGAAAAATACTATATTTAGGTTCAAAATGCTCCAATGCCAATTTCATCATATCGCTTATTTTGATTATACTTGATAGAAAGCAAATTTTCTGTTTCAGACAGGGTTGCATTTTGTTAAGAGCCTGACAACACAATTACATCACTCAAAGATGCTGGAGTAAAAAAGGAGAAGAAGTGCAAGATGAAAGAGGCAAGCAAAGCAGTTGTTTGGTAGTGGACTCAGGACTCAGGACTCAGGAAACTGTCCTGCCATCACGGCCAGGTGCCTTAATAGTGGGGTGACATTATCAATGAAAGGAGGCAATACAAAAACCAAATGGCAGTCTTGTCAATCCATATTTGTGAGATTTGATAGCAATTTTTTGTGGTCAACTGGAGGTCAAATGCAATGATGAATGCCCAAAATGAAAAGTCAAGCTTTCGACAAAGGTTTAGTGCATTACATAGCACACATGGCAAAATGATAAAAACATATTCTCAAATATCTCTGAGAAATTCTGGGGCACTGCTCAGCCCAAATGGCAAAATGTTGAATCAGTAGCTACTCGACTAAGTTTTAAAGTGATAACAAATTGTCTTAAAGAGTTTAATTGGCAGTAACTTGTATCAACTTGAAGGACAAATTTGAGCAGATATGAGACGAAAAAAGCCACCACCGCTTGTAATACCTCACAGCAATTTTGGAGATATCAGTAAGGAGACCAATTCACCTGCAAAAGTGAGAAAGGCTTCCGTTGTGCAGATTAAGCAGGGTTTGGCGAAGAGGCGAACATCAGAAGTTAAAAATCGTAAAAAATCAACAAAAGATGTTAAATTTCACGCAGATACAAAAATCAGGAGGAAATCGAGATCAAAAAGCTTTAGAAATCAAGAAAATGAAAATGACGCAAAGAAACAGGGTTCAGAAAATAAACTGCAAGCAAAATCAGAATCAGTTGACAACAAACAGCAAAGTATGGCCGCAACAACGTCACCCTTAGCAGATAGGAATTCTACCAAAAATGCAGGGAAGCAAACTGTCAAAAAGGGGGTTCATTTTTCTAGTGCTGCAAAACAAGAAGGTCAAGTTGATACTGTCAGGAAAACAGAAGAGGGCAGGTTACGAAATGGAGCTATAGGTGGTGCCAAAGAGAACAAACGGATATCAGAAACGCAAAAGTCGGTGGATGGGTTGAAATTGCTTCTTGATGACAGCGGGAGTCAGGGTCTCTTACCAAGTGCTGACACAGCAGAGCCGAAAGGGCAAAGACAAAGAGATCGGAAAACAGAGAAAGATAAGCTTGTAAAACATCCAACAAAAGATTCGACCAGAGAACCGAGAGCTGATAAGAAACAGGGGCTGTTGGAAGATGATGATAAAGAAGACGTTTGTGAAAAGGCGATTGTGCCTACTTCAAAGAAGGCATCAATAATCGCTGGGAAAAGACGAGCATCTGAAAGAGTTGGTACCAAAGAGTTATCCAGTAAGTTACATTCTTCCAAGTTAAATAACGAGGAGGCGAGTTCTAAGAGTGAAGAGGCTAGTGCCAAAGAAGGTGTGACAAAAGAGATGAAGATGGAGGCTTCGAAAGATAATAAAAGAGTCAACTGCAAGAGAAAGGACAAGAGGCAAATACTAGAAACGACAGAAGAAGAAGAAGACACTGAGGTTTGTGATGAAACACACGAGGTGAAAGATAAACATGGAAAAGCCACCAATGACAAGGCAAAAGTGCTGAAGAATAAAGGGCTTGCAAACAAACAAACTAAGGAAAGATTTGACAAAACTATGCATTTGAATTCTCCCATGCTGTCACCAAAGATCAAGGGCGAGTATAGTGGTCTTGGGAATGAAGTCACCCCCAACAGCCCAAAAGGTGGTCTCTCTCTAACTAACGCAGGAGCAGCAATAGGAGTTGATAGAATCCCTGAGGATACAACAGGAGTAACTGCAACTTTTGACTGGAATTTTGAAAACAAAGGTAGTGCTCACAAGGCACTTTTGAAAAGAAAGAGAGGATCGGTGCCAAAGGTTTCAGAACTTGCTGATCTGAGGTCAAATTTGGGAGTGATAAATCAGAAGGTGAAGGTAGCCGAAGAAAGAGAAAAGGAGATCGTTATTTATAAGAAAAATGGAAATGAAAACATTGGAGCTGATCTGAATGGCAAAGAGAAATTTTCAAAAGAGAAAGTTAAATCAAACAGCAACGGAAACATAGCTGCTGGAAAAAATGCAACTGGCCACTCTGGAAACATGAAATCTGAATTGCCGTTGAAGCAAGATGGTGGAAAGTGTGACCTGTATGAGCTTACAGGCAAGCAGAAAATTAGGAAAGAATTTGGGAGTGAAAAGGATAGGAGCAAATTGACAGGTTCCTTTGATTTTGTTGAAGGTAAGGTGCCGATTCCTATGAAAAATTCCACAGATAAGCCGCATACAGAGGAGAAGGAAAAGTTTACCAAAGAACATGCGCGAAAAATATTTGGGAAAAAAGAATTGCATCGGCTGTTCAAAAAAGAAGCATCGAAGACAACTTTGGAAAGCTTTAAGGAAGAGGAGGAGAGTCCCAGTGAAATTGACATACCGAGAGGGAGAAAAGATTATAAAACTGAAGGCAGTATTGAGCAGACCATGACAGAGGGGCATACTGAGGGGCCTAAAGAAATCAGAAAAAATAAACTTGCTAAGCTCAAAAGCAAGTCTAGCAGTATCGATTCTCAAAAACGTGGAAAGCGGTCTTTGTCACAGTCAACTGATGAACCCAGTCCGGGAATTACAGAAGTAAAAACTGAAGATGTATTTCAAGAGTTAAATCGAAGACGTGCCTCGGTGGTTGAAATCGATGCTCAGAGACGATTTCGAAAATTGTCAAATATGCTACAAACACCATTAATTTCACCGAAAAACAAATTAATTTTTGATTTTTCTGTTGATGCCAAGAAGCAAATTCGCACTCGAAAGCAGTCTATCCTTTCTCAAATCACAGATCAAAGATCGATGAGTCCCCGTTCTAAGAGAATATTCAGTTTCAACACGGATAACACGATTGCATTTAGATATAGCGAGATGCCGTTCTTTTGTGTGGTTGATTCGAAATGCTGCTATCGGTCGAAGACAAAGCAAGAGCAAGTGAAACATCATGTGACACATCATTCATCACAAACACCCTTCTTCTGTATTTCATGTTTGACGTTTGGATCTAAAGTAGCATTTGAAACTCGATTAGGCCTTACGAGCCACGAGAAGGAACTTAAACATAATGAACAATTGCCAGTTGTATCTTCAGCATTAATTAGCTAGATGACAGAATACCAGAAGGAGTTCTGCAGTCTGCAAAGAATAAGATTTGTCGTGGGTTTTTATATTCTACTAATTACTATTAATACTAAGGTATTACATTGTTGTTCGCTTTCTGAATTAGTTTTTCATTTGATTCAGTAGTTTTAGGTTTCGCTTTTAATTTTTATTACTTGTATGTTAAGACCTAGGTTCTTTTTCTTTTTTTTCAAATATTTATTTTCGTATTCATAGCTAGCTGACCATGTACTACAATGCCTGCCAAAAGTCTTGGAACACCCTTGCTATTTTTGCAGTTTTTTGCGATTTCCCCCTCTCCCCCTCAGAACAATGTTGTTCTGTGATGGCAAAATGGGGATGGCAGGACGATTCGCGACTCTGATGGAATGCTAGGACAATAACCTTGCAAATCAACATTGTTTTGGGGGTGAGGGGGTGTTTAAGCCTAATCGCTATGGTTAGAACTGCGGATTGTCAAGAAATGGCCTAAGTGTTTCAAGGACTTTTGGCAGGCATTGTAGATTGTACTGTGCCAAAAGATCATTATTATTACCCAGGTTATTACTGATTATTACCATTAGTTAGTTGTATGTTGTAATTCTATTTCGTCATCGGCTCCGTCGCTACGGAGGAGTACGAGAGAGCGCAGTAGTTCATGCAAACCAGTTGTGTGGTGCGTTCATGCGAAGTCAGTCACGAATTTTTGCAGCTTTTTGGAAAGTCTTCGAGTCTTCCAGTTCAACGTGGAATTTGGCATTTCGTATTAAAGTTTGCTGTTATCGCATTGTTAAGTTAAGTATCGCATTATTGGGAAATTATACAAGACAAATCGTAATCTGTGATTAGACTGATCACAAATTCGTAGTTATTGCTATTGATAGGCTGATGGACGCTATAACTATGACTCATGGACTTTCACATTGAAAGGTAATATAAGCAAAATAATATGTTATTGTTGTTGCTGTCATTGCTGTTGTTGTTGTTGTTGTCGTTGCGATAACTGGGACTATTTCGTGAGTCTAATCTGTAATATAACTATTTTAAGATCTTAATTCTGATCTTAAATATCTTAGATCTGATGTCATATGTAACTGCATTTAAATAGTAGGAGACTTAAAAATAGTTATTAAAAGGCATATGTCATGAAGCTGATTGGTTCATGCGATACAATTCTCTCTATTGTTTATTACAAAGCGCAGGATCAAGGCTGAATTTTCATTGCAATAAAAATTCACGAAACAGAAATAAAAAGTCACGAAACAATGGAATTCCGCTCCAAACTTGTTTGTTGTATTAACCAATTGCTAACGTGACATATGTGCTTTAAGATAAGGTAGGGCATCAGTGACTTCTTGAGTTATTTGACTGCAAAATCCTAGCATGTTACAGAATTTCAAACAACGTTGCGTTTGTTCAGAATGAAACCATTCGCTAAACATTTTGGTCTGAATATGGTCACAGCAAATTGTAATTTATACAGCAATGTGATGAAAAACATCTATTTAATAGATGTGAGAAATGTATTCATAATTTGGAACACCGAAAAACATCCATTATTCAATTGAATCTGAGTATTGTGTTGTGTTCGAAGAGGCAGCTGGTAAATTTCTGCGATTGATCCACTTCCTTAAAAATTTCGAAGGTGTCGTTAATGTTGCTAAACCTTAATTCAACAAGCACTCTGTTTTGGAGCAGAATATGCGAAAGCTGCGTTGGATAAAATCCAGAACAGTATACTCTGTTTTTAATATCACCTAAAAATTCTGATAAAGTATACTCTATTTTCGAGTAGATTACTGAAAAATAGAATCCTTCCCCAGGGCCGTAAGAAGAAGCTTCGGATTGGGGGGGGGGGGCAATTGTTCTCAAAACGATAGAGAATAATACATCTAATTAAGTCATGTGAAGTAGCACCATTGTTTTAGAAAATTATTGGGTGGCTTGAGCCCCCCTGCCCCCCCCCGCTTCCTACGGGCCTGACCCATATTCAACATGTACGTTACAAGCCTTGAATTTAGCTTTGAAAGTTTCTTAGTGTTTATCAAACTCTCTTTGCTGTTTTCCAATCTGAATAATTCTCAAACGAGAACAATTAAGCAATTTTCTGTTTCTGTTCTAAGGCTCGACTTGAGTCTGGTACAGATGTGCCAACTAAAGAAGATGTGTCAACTACAAGTTTAATTTTCAAATCTCAGCAATATATTGCGATAGAAAAACTCTCCGTAAATCGCATAAAGGCGATAAAGGAGATAAACCCGTTACACTTGTTGGAAAATATTCCCTTTATTCTCTTATTCCCTATTCCCTTGCACGATTTTTGTCCAAACGAGGCTAAGTCAATACGTGTTCGCTTTCGATTCAGAAGAGAATTTTCCCGGGGGTCACAGCGAACAAGTGTGCAACAGTTTTCTCAAATGTTTGGAGAGTGTACATATATATTTTTGCTTCTACATTTCCAACCGATTGAGACAGACAAAGTTGGCCAAGGTTTGTTTTGTTTACCCCCGTTTTTAGATGGTCATGACTTAAAATCCCCTTGAAATTGGCAAAACAAACTTTGGCCAATTTTGCCTCTTATTTCTGAAAGTTTGGGAATTATTTCAAGTTGCATCTCGACTTTTTGTGAAGCACAGCACGCTAACTACACCGATAAATCACTCAAAAATGTTTGACAAGCAGTTTACACGTATTTTCTTTCATAAGAAACTACTTATAAGAAACTCAACTCTCAGACCTCCAGAAAATTAAGAAGCACCATTACTATTCAAGGAAATCTGATAGTTTCAAGGAACTTTCAATACATACCTATTTTAATATTTTTTAATAATTTTAAGAAATTGTTTCAAGAAATTTATACGTGTACTACTTTTACCCCCGTCTTTGGGGTAAGATCACAACAACTTTTCCTTGCTTCGAGGACTCGACTTCAAAGACTTCCCAAAGTTACGTAAAGAAGACTTCCTTCCCTGACAAGAGCCAAAGAACATGAGCTACAATCAACGAGAGAAGCTTTGGAGATTGGAATAAGAAGGCTGGATGATTAATCAAGTCGTTGAAAGCCGCAATATTGGTTCTTTGGCGAATGCAGATGCTTAGGCCCGGTGGTTTTGTTTTGGCCTAAATAAAATCACAGCAGTGAAAATTGATACGTTGTCGTTAGGCCATCTATTTGAAGCTGAATTTGATTTGGAACTTGCTGTGTGCTAACAGTGATAACAAACAGAAGCGCCTTTCCACAGTAGCCATAACTCTATAAAGAAAGGGAAAAGAGCAAGGCATTGGTTCATTGATTGAGGGAAGCATCCAACAAAGAAAATTAAAACAAAGACTTGACTGGAGGTCACTACTGAGAAGAAGACAGTCAAGATGAGATTATTTCTGATCACACTGGGAAGTGCGTTGCTGACCTCTGCAGCTATTGCAAATGCATTTTTACAGAAAAGACAGTTCTATCCTGCTGTTGTTTATATCACCAAGTCAAACCCCAGTATGGCGGTATGTATAATTGTTTATTTGCAAAATGAAGTGAATTATCTTCAGCTCAGGAGCATCTTGCAAGCACGCACTGAAGATCTTCCACACACATTTTCAAGTATAACAAAAGAAGAACAATAAAGTCTTTTGTTTTTGATAAAACATCAGTTGGGCATAGTACTTTGCACACTTATCCACTTGGCCATGGTGTAGTGACTTTTTCTCATACATGGAGCAGATTTTCAAGGAAAATTTCTGCAGCAAAATTGACTTTAATCAGTTCTGTTGTGCAACATTTTCCTTGTTGCAAATAATATGCAGCATATTTACTTCAATGGTTTTCCTATAGTACATGCATTAAGTTTCTCATACGTATGCAGTGCAACAAAATTGCATTGCATATGTCAACTAAAAAGGTTGCATTGTGACCCCTGAGCCTAAGTGATAATAAACGTACTGTTTCAAATATATTGCACCAAATATTTTGCAGTGCAGTGCAATTCTCCATCCAAAAATAGCTCATTTGTTTGATGTAGATTTGTTTGATGCACTTGAGACTCTCCATCATGCATTTCCCAGTCTGATGCAGTTTAGCTTGGAGATTCTCTAGCATTCATTGCCAAATCTTTCTGAGTTCCAAATTTTCCAAAACTGATACCATGTAAGAAAGTTTGGTAAATGTCTACCTTTTCTTGCATGCCATTAGACAAAATACTGATGTCTTCTTTATTACTATCGCAGGTATTGTACATTCAAGCTTTTGTGGTTGTAATGCTTATTGGCAAAATGATGCGGAAAGTGTTCTTTGGACAACTCAGAGCTGCAGAAATGGAGGTTGGTTTTGGTGGTCCATCCAGAAATATGAAACTTAATGTATAATTTGTATCTACTAGGTAACATTACTAGCTAACATTAAAGAAGAATTCCTGTGTGTACACATGAAAACTGTAGCTAGGTACCGTAGAAAGGTTTTTCTTGCCATAAAATTGTTTGAATTCTCAGTTTGGTGAAGGAAGCATACTGCAATACCCTTATTTATGAGAAGTGTTTGGTCAGATTGGTATATACAGGACATATTTGAATATGAACCTAATTTTCTTCACAAATTTCAAAATGATTATTTTTCATTCCATAGCATCTAATGGAGAGATCATGGTATGCTGTGACAGAAACATGTTTAGCATTCACTGTCTTCAGAGATGATTTCAGTCCTAAATTTGTTTCACTCTTTACATTGCTGCTTTTTTTGAAAGGATTTCACTGGCTTGCAGAAGACAGAATTGATTACGTATGTAACCTTTAAAATAAATATTTTTTGAAAATCTCCTTTGATATGCTTGAATCTTTTGATGAAAATTTTATTTAACCTTTATAGAGATTTTTGGGCCACCTTTTCATTCAGATGTTTTTGAAACTTTCTAAATATGTTAAAGCCAGAAATCATTGTTTGGAGAGAAAACCAACAATTGATTAAGTAGTTTTTGCTTTTAGATATATTCTCAGATATATGACATTTATGTAGTTGTAATTCATTTATTGTAGATGGAAAGAAGTCCAATAATCACATTGAAGTTTCATATAAGAGCATTTGGTTAGTAATTTTGTTTCATTTTGCCTGGTATTTAGCAATAGGGATCAACATTGCAACAGTTTTGGTTTGCTTCGATTGAACTGATACTGCTACAAAACTGCTACTCATATCTTCCTTTCAAAACCTTTTGCTTTCAGGCAGATTTGGCTCACTCTGGTACAACATGACCTAATTCAGTTCCTATTCTTTGCCCAAAATTACATAGACTAAAATGCTGCAAAAACAGTTTTTTGAACCTTCTGCACTGATGTGTAGTTACTGTATAATATCAGTTACGTATTGTGGATAGATGTTTCTTTCTGGTATAATTGCAGAAACCTCCTCCCTGCAATATTTATTTCTTGGAAATGCAAAAGATATCACAAATTTGCTCAAATCTTTCAAAACCTTTGTTATTTCAGCCATTTACGAAAGATCATTTGAATGTATGTCTAATCTTTGTATGACACCCAATAGCATATTGTTCCATTTTTCTTGACAGCCTTACTGCTCTTCCTTGGTCTTTCTGACGCTGTACTTATCCATCATGCATTCAGAAGCACAGTACAAAATGGTGCAACAGTACAGCTGGTTTTTGGATTTGAGGTAAATTCGCAGATAATTCATTTCATATTGGCAAAACAGAAACTGCCTGTGGTGTGTGGTGTCATTGTGCAATCTGATATGAGAAGATAGTGGACCACATAACCTTTTTGACTTGAATAAGCAAGAGGTGGTCGGAAGAACTCTCAGTTGTTGCCTTATTTTGAAAGTGTTGCAAGAATCCAGAGGGTTCAAAACCACAATTTTTGGTTTGAATCTTTGGTTTGAGATGTTTCATGTGTTGCAGGTTTGGACTGTTTTTGTGCTTTGATTTTGGATATTTCATTCAAAATCTTTTAGGCTTTTACAGTCACATGCTTAGTGTAATTAATTGCGATCAAAGAACCAGCTGTTTCAGTGCAAAAGAGAATAAAAAGAATCAAAGGGCTCAAACTAAATGTGTTGGAGATTTATCAGAGATTACTTGTGAAAAAGGAAGATGTTTGTCCAGAAGTGCTGCTTCGGTTTAAATTTTTGTGTCCAAGTGTTTTGGATTTTTGCTAATTATTATGTGGGTTTGTGGGATCTGGTACTCCCCGCAGTGTCTCTTTCTACGATGAGCACTCTATTAGCTCTGAATACTACAATAACAACTGCATGTGGTAGTTATGTATGTTTAATGTTGCAATTTTCGTCTTTTCAGTATGCAATTCTGTTGACAATGGTTGTAACAACAGTGATGAAATATGTCTTACATACAATTGATTTAAACAGAGAAAATCCATGGGAAAACAAAACTGTCTACTTGTTGTACACAGAGCTCATAACTGGTAAGGAAGTTGAGAATTTTTCAGATCATCAGAATGGCCCTATTTGCTGACCTTACTTTATGTGACTGTGAATTTAATATGATAACTGGGCGGGTAAAGAGTTGCCAACTTTTCTATTTCCTGGCTACAGGAATCATGAGGTGTGATCACATTGAGAGGAAGGACCAGGACGCTGCTTCGATAAGCTCAGCTTCTCAGTGTCCTAAACCACCTAAAACCATCTTGGATGGTGGATAGAAATAAAGAGCAAATATTGTCATTGGATGCCATAATTAAGATACCAGGTGCACCAAAATAAACTATGCACGTTTGGCATGCCACAATAAATCGTACACTGGACCGATTTGAAGATTCATGATTTAATCTTTAGCAGAAAGCCTGAATTAGATCTAGGATGTTTTGCAATTGTTTTCTCTCAGTTTTTAGAGGTAGACGCGAGTTTCTTAAAACTTACGTTCTCGAAAACACTGAAAACGATAAAAAAAACAAGGCCTATCAAGTTTTTTAAAGAATCGACATGAATGGACAAAGAGAAAATTATTTCATGGTGATTTAGGATTTAGATATCGGTTAATTGTATCGATTAATTGTATCGATTAATTAATCGATTTCTAGATCCCAAATCACCACGATTCATGTCGATTCTTTAGAAAATTTGATCGACGTTTTTTGATCGTTTGCAGTGTTTTCGAGAACGAACGTTCTAAGAAACTCGCGTCTAGCTCTAACAGCTGAAAACAGAAACATTTGCAAAAATTCCTAGAATATAATTCAGGCTTCTTGCTAAAGATTAAGTCATGAATCTTTAAAATCGGTCCAGTGTACGATTTATTGTGGCCTGTCAAACGTGCATAGTTTATTTTGGCGCACCCGGTAGAAAATATATTTTTGTCGATACTTTGAACTTAATTGATTAACTAATGTTTCTTTCTATCTTAGGATTCTTCAAGACAATTTTGTATGTTGTATTCGTTATAATCATGATCAAGATTCACACGTTCCCACTATTTGCTATCAGACCGATGTATCTAACGTTGAGGTTTGTAATTGTATTTATTTATGATCTTGCATTTTCAGGCCTTGTTTATGCTCATAATTAACACTACCTAGACGCATTATACGACTCTTAGTTGACCCAGATAAATGTTATGTCGCTTGAGGAATCCAGCTTTGCTACTATCTTAAAAATCTATTTTTTAGTTGTTGTATTGATGGTTGGATTACTTCAGTGACACTGATTAACTTATTTCATGAGATTGAAAAATTATAACAGCTGGACTGACAACTCCTTTTTTGAAAAATTATTTTTATAGGATCGTAATTATTCCCCAATAAATTCGACTTTTTAATCTTTTTGTCAACAGAGCCTTCAAAAAGTCAGTTTCAGATGTTGTTTTGTCAAGAAGGGCAATTGCTTACATGAACAGCTTGTAAGTATTTTTCGATAATTTTGCAGACAAACTTTTTCTCGTTTTCGCAGATAATGCTTTTCTTCAAAGTTTTGGTCTTGAAGAAACGCAAATTTGCCCAAACAGTTAACCAAATACATTTGCCTTGCTAATTGAGAACAAAATCAGAGCTTCGGATGACTGAGAATAGCAAATATGAGAATAGCAAATATTTTCAAGCGTCTTGATTCACGAAAGAAGTTCCTTTGATATACCGGGTGTCCCAAAAAAATGTATACAGATTTGGTTGACTCCAGCGATGTAAATTTGGCTTCAATCAATGGATAATCACTCTCAAAATGTTCCTCGATAATAAACTTGAACATAGATACCTCGTTTGTTGGTATTGGTGCTTTGAAAGCAGAGATATCAATCTTGAAAGCTCAAATTTGCGTCCACTTACAAACCAGAGCTTTGGCTATTTGGCCTAAGCAAATTCCTGAAGCACGTCGAAATTATGAACTGAAATTAATGAAAAATTAAGAAACTTCCCAATTGGTGACAGGGGGTGACTTCTAGAAAACAGAATAACACAAGATCTAATATTGTTCAAATTTCATCAAGGCTATCGTTGATTTATACGCTGTGCCTTAAGAAATTGCTTAGGCCAAAAGGCTAAAGTTCTTGTTTGCAAGGCGAGGCAAATTTGAGATTTCAAGCTTAACATGTCTGCTCTCAAAGTACCAATATCAAGTTCTATGTATGTTCAAGTATCTATGTTCAAGTTAACTATCGAGGAACATTGTTAGAGTAATTCGACATTGATTGAAGCTAAATTCACAGCGATGAAGTCAACCAAATCCGTATACATTTTTTTGGGACACCCGGTAGAAAATTTTGAAGAAGATGTTTCGTCGCGAGCGCAGAATTGAGCAGAAGTATGAATCAACCCAGGGTATCAGTGTTTATTCTATTTTTTCAAGTGCATACCTAAATTTGATAAATACAATCAAATCAAAAGGTTTTTGCTTTATCATTGTTGAAATGCTTGGAACTTTTTTGACTTGACATAGATTTTAGATGTAAATCCAAACAATGTAACCTTAAAGGCAGTCTGTCATGCATCTGACACGTGAAAATGTCAACGAATAAAGAACACTGAAGTGTGTTCCATGATTAATTTGCGTTTTCGCCAATCTCAAAAGGCATCTCTTTGGAGAAGGAATTTAATTCGGGACAGCAAACCTTGAATTAGGTCCTTTACTGTTTCGTTGCTAAGTGACCGTCAGAATTGATCAGTTAAAGGCAGTCTGTCACGTATCTGATTGGCTGCAACAAAGTCAGAGCTGAACACAACGGATGTCTTTGTGAATCTTTGCATTTAAAATAGAGGAGGGCTGATCGTTATCACTGTCTATGGCCGTGGAAAGTCAGTAGGATCAGCAGCCATTCAATTCTCCTATTCTTTGCATTATCCGTATCACCCAATCAGATGCGTGACAGACTGCCTTAAAACTAATTTGTTGCATTATTTTATTTTGTCAACAGCTACCCAGATGCAACTGATGAAGAACTCTCTCAATTAGACAATGTTTGTATTATCTGTCGTGACGAAATGACATCTGGCAAAAAGCTTCCATGCAATCATATTTTTCATGCACATTGCTTACGGTCTTGGTTTCAAAGGCAGCAATCATGTCCCACGTGTAGAATGGATGTTCTAAGGCCTACTGAGCAACAACAGCAACAACAGCAAAGAAGGCAAGCTCAGCCTCAAGCACATCCCCCACAACAGCAACCACAGCAGCCAGGGTTTCCACCGCAAGGTAGGGATATTTGTTACAACAATCCAATTTAAAGCACATATGTCACATTAGCAATTGGTTAATACAACAAACAAGTTTGGAATGGAATTCCATTGTTTCGTGACTTTTTATTTCTGTTTCATGAATTTCTATTGCAATGAAAATTCAGCCTCGATCCTGTGCTTTGTAATAAACAATAGAGATAATTGTATTGCATGAACCAATCAGCTTCATGACATGTGCCCTTTGAAAATATCACCGAAATGCCATTTGACTTGAACGAATGTTGTTTTCTTTCTTGAATCTTACGACGCATGCTGTTCGAGACATTTGTTCTCGCAGCATTTTAGGCCAGGTGATTTTAGGCAAAAAGGACTGATGTTGAACCAGAATGAATAAGTATCTTGAAAGATCGAAAGATCTTGAATTGCAATATGATATACGTGTCCTGAACCCGGTCCTAAGCCTTGATGAAAAAGTTACCAAAGTCCCGGTCAAACGGTGCCAAGATTTCACTGAACAAGGCCCAGAATTCATTTCAAGCGGAATGTTGGCACCCAACTTTTCTTGGATGTTGTTGTTCAATGAAGTTTGATAGGGATCAAAATATTTGTGTTTTTCGATTTTAATAAATTTGATAATTTTTTTGTACAGGCCTATATCTTAGCTCTTGATAAACAATAATGAAAATAGTAAATTTTGCCAACTCTGAATTGACAGTCATAATATAAGATCATTTTAGCTTTTGGCAGTAATATTTCTCTTGTCTTTTGAATCTCCAGGATTCATGGGAATGCCTCCAGCACCACCATTTGCATTATGGAATCCTGCAATGCATCCTGGACCAATGAACCAGCCACCTGCCACACCAACTCAAACGACGGCACAAGCGTCTCCTTCTGCAACAACAACAACGACGACGACACCAACAACATTTCCTGGTGCGTTTCCAACAGCAACTGCTGGTTCAGCGATGGGTCAGGTAATGATGTTAGGATGATAGTCATTTTGAAATTTTGGAAACATCGAGAAGCTTTTCCCCTACTTTAAAAATTTAACACACATTAACCGATAATGATATCAAATGGGGGTTTCAAAGAAGAGACTCTTGAAGCCGATATTTTACCCGGAAAATGTCCGTGAAACGTGAAATGTTTTTCGCGAAAGCAAGCTATGGGCATACGAAGATTCAATCAGCTTAGTGTGATTCCAGTTTTATGTTTGAATATCTAACAAGAGTGTATTTCAATCAACACAAAACAGATATCTCACAACTTCTGCATGTTAGCTCTCCGTCTCCGATAGTAGTCCATTTTTTTCGCTTTCAATTCAATATTTTCATGAGCGTTTTTCACAATTTTAGGCTGCAGGTATGCCGGGAGGTATGCCAATGCCACCGTTCATGCCACCGCCATTTATGTCAATGCCGTTTTTGGGTAAGTACTAGACTTTCACGAGCTTCTGTAAAATCATTACCTACTTATGAACGCTACGCCTTTAGTCACTTATACGCGTTAACATGAGGAGTGATAGATTTCATGTATAGCTGTGTCAAGCCAGTATTCCTTTATTAAACAAAATTTTAGCGTTCACTCTGATGATGGTCTTCAGTTTCCAGTTACTATGTGAAAAGGGTTTTGATTTAGCTACTTGCAAGCAAATTCGCAGTTTTAAGTTCCTCCTATTTTGCTGCATAGAAATGGTTTTCAAGGGTTTCAGTCATCGATGATTCCATTCGATTGGCCGTTCGAATATTAAAAAAAGTTGCTTTGTAACCCAAATTGTTTGATGGTAGGAGCAAATTACTATCAGCTCGATCTATCAATGCAAACAAGATTGTTCGAAAACCAGATAAAAACCAAATGCAGTAAAAACGCGCATAAAGGAACCTTATATTTTCTATAACAGACTGAATTGCCTCCTATACATTTACACTGTGGTTCTTATATAGAAGGTGCGTAATTGGCCAAAAGTCAGCCTGGAGGTTCCAGATCCGCAGAAAGCCTTATGGCCGTAGCCCGTATGTTGCAGGTGTAAATTACATAGTCTGTCTCAAAGTAGATGTCACGTTAAAATGCTCGTGAATAACAGAAATTGAAGTGATTTCTTTGAGTAATTTTGCGTTATCGCAAATTTCATGTGGCAACAAATTTGAGACGAGACTTTAGGCAGTTTTGATGCCAGATATGCAAAGCCCTACCCTTGTTATACTGAGAATAATTGATCGCCATTGAAAATTTTCATCAATGAAATCTTGAAGAATTAACCCTATGTCTTTTCTGACAGGTATGCCTCCTCCATTTCCACCCCAATCGCTTCTGAACCCAGCACAAAATTTATCAAATTTATCAGAAGAAGAATTACGTAACATGGAAGGGCAAGAAAGAGCCAATATTGAAGCAAGAATAAACGTATTAAGGAATGTACATTCACTGTTAGATGCAGCTATCGTTCAATTGAATCAATATTCACAAGTTATTACTACACTAAAGTAAGTAATGTTTCTTGTTTCGTGATGGTTATATGATGCACTGTGATCCAGAACATCGAATAATATACTAGAAAGCTAAAAGGTCTATTACGAACATTCAAAGTTATCGATTCTATTGGATTTTGGGCTGGCGACATGCACCTTAACCTAGGGGTTCATGTGCTGCAAGCATTTTGAAGATACGTTAACAGAAAGTGGAGATATTGATTTTTAAAGTTGGCCCTAAAATAAACCTATGTTTATATATCCAATAGACACATGGCACCGTTTGATCGCGTTTTACAACTGCTCGTTTCTAGGATCATACTTCACCGATCTTGTTCATTTTGGTCTTGTTCTGATACCTTAAATGTGTGATTCAAGGCAGTGTTATGCATGTTCAAATATAATATATCTCCTTTTCTGACCTTTTTTACACAATTCCATAATGGTACTTTTCTAGCAAATTGCTGTCTTACACAATCAATCTAAAATTCAAACCTAAATACAATAATATGTGTTTCGCTAGTCTCTTTGAGGAACTATGTTTTGAAATGTTCAGGATGGCACAAGAAGTAAATATGGCGATTGTTATGGAACCTTTAAGAAACTCGTAAGAAACTCTGAATACTCAAAATCTGACAATTTTAAGGAACTTGCAGCACTGGCTCAAGTACTAGGTTTATTTATTCCCAATCTCTCATAAATGCACTCTGCTCAAGTTTCTACTTCCTCTTAAGTTTGTTAATTCTTTAGTCCTAGAATAGATTTTAGTTTATAACGAGTTTAACTTCCGTTTTAGCTTATTCTCTCAAACTAATGAACCAAAACAACCGACTGATCAACCGAAAGGAGAAGAAATAACACCTGAAACTGTTCCAAGTCAAGCAACGGAAAAAATCAACGATGAAGGTATTGAAGAATTAATTGGAGCCCAAGGTGGCAGTGCTACAAAAGTAGTCAATGTTACGGAGGACAATAGTTGTGAACTGCGAAGGCGAAGGTTAGAAAAATTCTCCTCTCAAAGTTCTGATAAGAAACAGGACGATGTATCAGGTGTAGATAGCTGAAATTTTGAAGGATGATATGTGTGAAAATTCGACTGCAGCGCTAGAATCTGATGGATTTTGGTTTAACAAGATGATAAATGACCCTTAAAAAGCATATGTGTCAAGTCTTTGCTAAACTTTGAAGTTAAGCGTGTAGAATTTTACTGCCATTATCTAGACTGATTACATGTTCGTCGTTCTCGCTTTTGATAGACTGATAGACGCTAAAACTACGACTCATGTCCATGCGCTTCCAGAAACGGACATGGCCTAAATCATCTGCTATTTTTTCTCAAAACCACCAACCCTAAAACGCTGGAAAATGCGGTTCTCCTGAAGTTCTACACTGCAAAACAAGCCATCTGTACTTATGTGTTCGAGCTATTAATTTACTAGAAAAGGCAATAACAGTTGCACCATTAATTAAAACGTTTTGCAAAGATTTGACGCCTGTGCGCCTATGCCGATCTATTTTATGTTAGGAAATTTACTTCAAACATATCAAAATATGTATTACTTTGTGTTCTTGGGATTCTCCTGAATGTCCTATAAATTGCTTGCAAGTTGTGCCTTACTTCGTTGTTATTCCGCATCTCATATTTAGAATGTAGTGTTTCTGGGTGCTTCTAACAGCTAAAGTAGTGCAAAACAGCTTAGAATGATTATTGAATATAGATGATGCTTCACTGGAGTTACAAGAGTATAAAATGGAGCAAGTTTAAATGGCGTTGTTTAGTGTGAAGAAAGTCTCTTTAAATTCTCTGGGCTTCTTGGATTAAGGTAAGGGAAACTCATAGATAGGAAATCGCCCGTTCTAGAACGATATTGGGACGTTTGTAGGGCCTTTGGTGCCAAGGGACCTTTGTAGACACGCTGAAATTTCAGACTGTATGAAAAATCAAATTTGGTCTAAGCAGAAAGTTTCTGGCCAGAAACCATAGATCCACACGGCAGTAGTTGAACAAACAGAAAGTTTTATTTTGGTTGAACTGTTCTGTCTGTTAAACGACTATACTGAGCTGTGGATCTATAGTTTTCGTTCAGGTGAAATTTGATTTTAGGTCTGAAATTATATTGTGCCTGCAAAGGACCCTGGGTGACGAGGGTCTGGGACCTACTTCTCATTGAATGACAGACATGAATCACGGGCGCCCGGGGGGGGGGGGTACATAACATTCTCAGGGTACGGGTATGTGCCGCCCATATGGATCGGTTTTTTGGCCTAAAATTCTCTAAGCAAGGGTCCTTTTTCGGCAGATTTTCCATAAACGTGGGTGGGGCTTCGCTGAAATTCGCATAAAAAGGTTAAAAATGGGCAGTTTCCCGCCAAAATTCATCATAAAAGTGGGTACCAAGGCAAGTTTTGGTAATCCTTTCTGAAAACCGGGTGGCAGACCCCCATTCATCCACAAATCATGTCCCCCCCCCCCGGGCACAGCCGACGAGGCCTCGCTCCCACGCAAATTGACTGTTTCTGCCCAGCTCAGGTTTAGAAGAAAGTTATTTTGTTTGAAAGGGGCATTTTGACCCACAATACCCCCACCCTACCCTATCGAACTTTGCGTGGTTCTGCGACATTTTAAACTATCTTAGCTATTTCATTCTTTGGTGGCCTTGTGCTGATTAAGACGATCATGGGAATTAACAATCTGGTCTTTAGTAAACGGCCTTTTGAAAACACTTGAAAACACACACATCTATAAATGATTGATTCTCATGTTTTCAGAGTGCTGTACCATCGACAGTTTAATGGGGGTGAAAAATGAATTTGTATGGAAGTCCGAAGAGATCACGTTGTTGGGGTACACATTTTTTATACAAAACAACTTCTTTAAAAAATTGTTAGGTACAAGTTTGCGATGATTTAAATTATGCCCAGAGAACCATTCAGCTGTCTTATTGGCCAATGCGAAGCAGACCAGTACAAGGGTGGCCCAAACTGTAATGGCAAAGATATCATTGACATTGACCCCTTATTCTTGAATGATATGATACATTCACCGAAATGGTACGTTTTGAGCGAGATAAAACTCTGTTTCTCGCCTGGTGTTGTTTTTTGTGCGCTGAGAAATGTCGACAGCAAGGCAAGAACAAGTGCAAATTTTGCATTGCAAAGCGAAGAATTCAAGTTTGATCAAGACGAAGCGATTTTGCAGACTCGAGAATAGATTTCAAACCTCCTGCACAGCCAACTATAATATTTTGCACTCTCTGTTTATTTTGATTTGATTGGGTGCACTCAGGTGTGAAATCTATTTTTCAGAGAGGCAAATCCGAGGGGCGTATCACTCTGTAAAATCTCGTACATCTTTGGCAAAAATCCTTTTCTTTTCAAGAAAAATCCATAAAAAATCCCTAAAATCGCATTGTTTAAGAAAATATCGTACGCCTTTTCGGAAGAGGGATACACCCCTCGGGCAAATCGCTTTGTCTTCTCAGAAACCTGAACTTTTGTTTGACAAAATGTGCCCTTGCTTAGCAAAGCCTTACTCCACAAGTCCCTTAATGTTTGCTCATCAAATTGGACTTTTGCTGCTCAGAAAGGCTGTAGTTGTAACGTTATCGGTTCAATCAAGAAATGCAACTTCCAACTGTCCGATAAACTGGCGCTAAAGCTTCTGTCAATGGTGAACGCATTCGCAAATTCGATAAGTTCCCACACAAAATATTATACACTGCAGCTCGATCCAGACTCCTATAAGCACAGGCCGAACGAGCTATCATTACATTTGAGATTTGGTTGCCAAGCAAATTTCTTATCACATGTTCTTATCCGTTTTGGGCCATTTCACAAAACATTGCCTGAGAAACGTTTTTGGTTGTTACAAGCGGAATTTTTTTTTGAAATTTTTCATTTTCTAACAAATACTGTGTAAGTTCTGCTTGTCAGTAATTCGGCTTGGCATTTTCCAATGATCATGTCCTGTCAGATAAGACTCCAAAAAATTCAAGCTGCAAAGGCGATTTATAGGCTATTCATATGAAATTTTTACAATGCTACGACTTTTGAAACATTACATCGTATACAGTAAAATCCCGCGTATAAGAACCTAGTGGATTAAGAACCTACAGGCTGAAATTTTGCAATTAAACCCCAATTATATAAGAACCCATTCAGCCTGGAATTTGAAATAGGTTCTTATTTTTAAAGAGCATGGGGTCTTATTCACAACAGAAGTTTGTGGAAGAATAAAAAAAATGCTTATAATACCCGATGAGAAGTTTTTGAAAGATTTTATCTGGATTATATAAACATTTCGGATTCTTCCACAAATTTCTGTTGTGGAATATCTCATAAATTCAACTGATGTGATCTGACAGTAAATAATAGGCCTGAAGTTTGAATATGAAGAAAAGAAATTCCTGAAGGCCATGAATAAAATAAGAACCAATTTAAGAATCTGAAAAGCCTCATTTTCCACTAAATACCCAAAACATAAGAACCTAGTTAGGCTGACTTGCAAAAATTGTAGGTTCTTATACGCGGGTTTTTACTGTATAGTAAACATAATAACACAGTAAACATTTAGTAACATAGTAAATAGTAACATAGTAAAAATTGTTTAGTAAATTTCTTCTTGTTCCACTCAAGCTATGCACTGTACCTTTAACACTAGACTATTACCACCCACTCTATTACAGAGAAGTGAGTAAGTGAATGCGCGATCTTTCCTAATGAGAGATTGCTCTTTAAGTTTAAACTGACCAGACTTGGAGCAAGTCTTCGGGTGTCTCAAACAATTTTCGAAGTCGTTCCTCGACATTTTCGCGGGAGAATTACTGTTCAATTTAGCAGGCAAATTTAGCTGTTCAGCGAGGAACAGTCGGACATCGGCTAAAAGATCAGATTTTTCAGTACATTTAATCATAACATTCGACACGTCTTATTTTCGGCAAACAGTTAGCAAAAAGTTTTATCATTCAAGAATTGGCATTTGAGAGGCTTTATCGGCTGTCTCCACAACTTGCGCCCATTTAAGAGATTCCACTGCGCCGAAAGTTAAAGGCAGTCTGTCACCCATCTGATTGGGTGATAAGGACAATACAAAGAATACGAGAAATGAATGTCTGCTGAACCTACTGACTTTCTATAACCATAGAAAGTCCTAACGATCGGCCTTCCTTTGTTTCAAGTGCAAAGATTCACAAAGACATCCGTTGTGTTGAGCTCTGACTTTATTGCAGCCAATCAGATATGTGACAGACTGCCTTTAATTGATCAATTCTGACGGTCACTTAGCAACGAAACAGTAAAGGACTTAATTCAAGATTTGCTATCTTGAAATAAAGTCCTTCTCAAATGAGATGCCTTTTGAGATTGGTGAAAACGCAAATTAATCATGGAACACGCTTCAGTTGTCTTTATTCGTTGACATTTTCACGTGACATGTAATTTGAGAATCGAACTTGCAAATTGGATGGCAAATATCTGCAGTTTATTTTTGGCACACCCGGTACATGAATGATACCTAATCATCATTGAAAACTTTGCGACTGAATAACTGAATACACGGTTCGGCACTTTCCTCCAGAATAAGGCCGACCATAATAAATCTAGTTAGTTTTACTCAAAATCTAATCAAACCTCGTTTTTCCCGGAGTGTTCAAGCGAGTGTTCATGTACCGGGTGCGCCAAAATAAACTATGCACGTTTGGCAAGCCACAATAAATCGTATACTGGATCGATTTTGAAGATTTATGTCTCATTCGTTAGCAGAAAGCCTGAATTAGATACTGGGATTTTTGCAAATTTTTTCATTTTCAGGTTTTAGAGCTAGAAGCGAGTTTCCTAAGATTTTTGTTTTCGAAAACACCGAAAACGATCAAAAAACATCGATCAAGTTTTCTAAAGAATCGACATGAATGGACAAAGAGAGAACTTTTTCGTGGTGATTTGCGATCTAAAAATCGACCAATTGTAATCTGCTGTACGAGAGTTCATACTGAACCCCCAAATCCCCTGAAAACATTTTCTCTTTGTTTATTCATGTTGGATCTTTTAAAATTTGATCGACGTTTTTTATCGTTTTCAATATTTTCGAAAACGAACATTTAAGAAACTCGCTTCTAGCTCTAAAACCTTAAAAAACGGAAAAATTTGCAAAAAAATCCTAGAATCTAATTCAGGCTCTCTGCTAAATATTAAGTCATAAATCTTCAAAATCGGTCCAGTATTCAATTCATTGTGGCCTGCCAAACGTGCATTGTATATTTTGGCGCACCCGGTAGAACAGTCTATTGCAATTGTTATACACTTCACAGGTTTAAGTTCGATATTATGATTAGAGCTTTTTGAAAGCGATACGCACAGTATCTAGACATTATACACAGTGTTTTGCAGTCATAGTTCTCGCTCTAAGAATAGAGGATCTTCATCAAAAGTGCCATTATTGTGCCAAAGAATATAGAACATGTGATCTGAGAGCCATGCCGGATGGTACTCGCGGTGCCAACTTTTGTACCATTACCTGAACTGACAGTGATGGTTGATGAAATGCGTTCAGGCTCGGCAGTTGGTTCCACTTTGCTTTCAGTTTCTGCTTTGGGGAGGTGGCTCACTGTTGACTTGTATTTGCCCTTACAAGACGCGTAAACTGTTTCACTGTGTCCAGTTACCTTTAAACTGAAGGAGATCAACAGAAGTAGACCAATGGTTAATGTAAAGGCCATCGTTGATCTAATTTGTTGTTGCTTCTTTACCCAGCAGCCAAATTTTCAATGTAACGGAAGTTGTATTGCTTAGCAGTCAAACTGTCGGCGTTTTATTGAAATAGTCTTGCTTCTTGCCTCCGGCAGCAAAACGTTCAAAGTAGCAAATGCTTCCAAATCACAACAGAGTATCATAAGTAGTTAGTTATTTCCAAAGAAAATTCCATGCGGCAGATGGTTTTCGATCATTAAGATGAAGCAGAGACTGACAGCTGGATGATCCGGCAAATGAGACTTCGAAACGTGTCGAGCATTTGCATATTTCGATTATTGAAGATTTTGCTGCAGATGTGCATGGGAAAATGACACCCGATTTGGCAATCAGAGTTTAGATATCGATCTTCTTTGACCTAACATGGCTCTTTAGATGTCTCGAAGCATTATTTTTACAAAAGCCACTAAAGCGTCGACGGTCATTAAGTCCTTGTACAAATTTTTAAAGCAATCTAGTGATATATCGAAGACTTGTAGCCTCTTTCTCACCCTTTCATAATTCTGTTCCGCTGGGATGAAGTTTTTCTCTTTCTCTTCGTTTTGATCGTTGCGGTATGTTTACTGAACTCATGGACGATTCTCGCCTGAGCCAACTTTGTTTGTTAGATGTCACGTGAAAATGCCTGCGAATAACAGCAACTAAAGTAATTTGCAAGAGTGATTTTGCGCTGTCGCAAGTATCACGTGACATCAAATTTGACACGGACTTCAAATCTACTGGGCATGCGTAAATATGGTGGACGAAAACTGGAGGGAGCAAGGATATAAAGGGTGCTAATTAAAAGAGAATACTGTGTATCAATTACTGCAAAGCCATTTAGCAATATTTAAGTGATTCAGAAGAACATCGCTCCTAATAAGTCCATGTCCGTCTTTGAGACACTGATCTAGCTGTCTGCAAAACATCTTAAATTCTTCCTTCAGCTGTAGAAAACATCCTTCTTTGTCCATTGATAGTAAAACGCAAAGTCCCATGATGATTTGACAAGAATTTGTAACTTGTGAAATTGAGTAAAATTTGGTAATGTCACATGACCATTCTCTAAGATTCTCTGACATGTATCTTGGGAATTGCTCGTCAATGGTGTTTGGGCCTAAACTATGCAAGCAAATCATAGTTTGTAGCTCTTCAAATGCGATGTGGGAGACTGTTAATCCTTCGAAATATGTATTCGCGTCTCCTTGTTGGAATATTACTGCGCGCTCTGTGCCTTTATCTCTGGAACTTTCATCTGATTTTAACAACTTTGCATTTTCAGTATTACGACATATAACGTCTGCAGAGCACCCGATTGTCAATGACATTAAAAAGTTGCATGTTTCAATTTGATGGTTCTTGTAGAAATTTGAAATGGTCTTGATAATCAACTGAAGACTGTAACTTGGTTGGATGCCATACCCAGTGGGTAATTCTGAAAAAGGGAATGACAATAATGAAAACAAACTCAAGTCCTGCTGTGGTAATGCCGGGTTACAACGAAATTCAAATAGTTTCTATGATGCCAAAAAGCCTTGAAGAAGTTGCAACAAGTGGCGAACACCAGGGGATGAGGGGGTGCAATCGTCACCAACTGTTGGGAAAAAAGATCACTTTTTGAAAGCAATAGGAGTATTCGATGTTTTTCAATTCAACAAAGGCGTCGCCCCCAATATTCGGCAAAGAGTACGCAACTGGCCGCAGTATCCTTCGAACTAAAAGGCATTGAGTCCGCATAAAATAGCCCGCTCATGACTAATATCAACTTCTTTCAATTATCAAACAAAAGTTGTCATTTCATCGCTATTGAAATAGAGCCAAAGAAACTTCTGAGAATAATGCAAAAGGGTCTTTGTTTCCCACTGCTACTGACGTTAGCACTATTGTGCAATAACCAAGGGTCATCAGCAGTTTTTCAGCAAAAATTCAGGATAGCATTAACGCTCAAGTATTTATATCGATTCAATGCCCTTAGATTATTTGATAACAAAGGGCATCAGCAGTTTGTCAGCAAAAGTTCAGGATACTGTTAACGTTTGCAGTATTTATATCGATTCAATGCCCTTAAATTATTTGATAACAAAGAGCATCAGCAGTTTGTCAGCAACAGTTCACGATACCGTTAACGCTCAAGTATTTATAGGGATTCGAGGCCTTTAAGTTATCTACATTTGCAGTTTTAAAATCGACCGCATAAATCCCTTTGTCCTGGCATGGGTTACATGGGTTGCATGCCACTCAGACGCAACAAATGCTATTGTTTACAAAATCTCTCCCCATATACCTGCCTCAAAATCGCCAAAACAAGCATATTTTAAAGATTTCTTCAAAGTCCATCAAATAAATTCGCTTGCATTTCAAAAGGTTTGATAAATCATGTGTGGGATTCAACGGTAGCAGAAATCGTTCACTTGAGGCTTAAAAATAAAGAAGTTTAATCTTACTTTGACATCGAAGGAAAGCTGGTCGGTCTATAGTTGGATATTCCCTTTGAATGAACGAGAAAACATTAGTAGCAATGAGTGACCTGATGTCTTCATCTTCGTCTTGCAAAAGATCAGTGATGCATTTCCAGTAATCAAAAATCAATTTCCCTAGAAAGGAAGGGTTAATTGTTCATTAGTACATCTCTAAAATATCGTACCAATAAAATGGAACTGCATCTTGGCAAAAAGCTCACTGTCGCCATCTTTCGCGTTTTCGTCTATTCCTAGCGATTAGCGATCAGCGATGGAAGACAATTCTCCAATGCCAGAAAATCAAAACATTCGACGATGCGAAAACAACTTGAAACTTCTGTGGCTAACTGCCTCATTGTGCACGCGGAAACAGGTTGTAAAGAGAAGACATGATTATATGTCGAAAGAAGAAAGATACATCTAAATATCTTTGCATCAGGGACTTTATGTATCTCACTCAGAAACTGAGCAATAACTGAGCAGAATTTTGGATGAAATGGCAAGGCACATTAGGAAATGGCGGGATTTATCAGTCAGCGGGATATATCAGACAGCCTAGCTTTCAACACCCAGTAACACCCCTCATACATTTCGAAAGCAAATGCCAACTTAGATGAAACTTTCATGATCATTACTCTTTCATTCTGCATCATTATCACGTTATGCTTCTTTAAAATATGCGAAGACAAAGGGAAGATGGATGCAAAGTGGCTTTGGCCTAAGCCAAACCTACTTCGTTGATCATATTTTGAAGCAGAAGAAGTAAATCAACATACCATCTTGTTTGTCAAAACTTCTTCCATCTGTGAATAAATTCACAAACACTTCGTCTCCAATAACTTCTGCGGCTTTTAATCGTGCTGTAGGGTTTTCTTCCGGCCAGCAAGAATTCCTCACAAAACTGAGCATTTCACTGATGCTTTTAAAGATTTCTTTTCTCTCTATTCCAGTTATCTGTCGAGTAAAATTCAAGAATATAACGATGCAGTCGGTGACTAATTTGCAAATACTTTGTTCGATTCATTGCATGGAAGAAAGGCTACCTTAGATATTTTTAGTCGAAATCGGTCTTTTCGTCTTGTAACGAGCGATCTTAGCAAAAATAATCTTTTGCAGGATTCCTAAAATAGGCCTTCAATTAGATTCTTATTCGTGCGAGTGAGCTTAGACTGAATACAAGTTCGTAGTTATTGCTATTGATAGGCTGATGGACGCTATAACTACGACTCATGGATTTTCACATTGAAAATTGGGACGCAATTGTTTCCCTCGATTATCATGTCCTATATGGAAACCATAGCAACACTGTACGAAAAGCCGAGTGCTCCAGGCAATGGCAGATGGGCCTAATTTGTTGGTTCAATCCTCATATAATAAAACGCCTCAGAATTCAAGCATTCAGTGACGTTGGCAATGAACAAAAGTCACAAGTATCCAGATGAATGTTTCCTCAATCCAAGAATCAACGAACCTTTCACTTGGAACCAGAATCTCCTCATTTTGAAGGCCACTTAGCTTCCGTGAGCTTCATCACATTTCATTACAGCAATAAAAATTTCCAACTCCCGAAGGTTGCCATGACTACGAATTAACCTCATTTCCATGCCAATAGAAAAATCGGTACCCTCTTTGTTTCTTTTCGTCCCAATTCTTTGATGTGAAAGTCCTTTAAGTTCCAGTTTGAGCAAAAATATGTGGTTGTTGTTGTTGTCATTGTTGTTGTTGTTGCGATAACTGGGACTATTTCGTGAGTCAAGTGTGAGCTTCTAGACCATGGCAAACATAATGTTTCTCTACCAACAAGTTGAAATGGGGCTTGCATTGTGTTACAGCGCAAGAGGAAAAACTATTGTAATTTATATTTATCCCTTTGGAATTATTGATTCAATTGTTATTTTTAGGAAGTAGAAAGCAGTAGGAAGTACCAGTAAGTAGGAAGTACTAGCGGCCGCTATTGGTTTTTATTTTCTAATTAGATTTGTTTTTGAGAAAATGAAATTGAAAAGAGTTCGCAACTTTCAATTGTCTCAACGACTTTTTTCAAATCAATACATAACTTATCTTAAAGCGACATACCTTTTGCAATTCTTTATGTACATACGACACAAATACCACAATTAGTCTTTGCACGGCCGAATGGAAATCGCCTCTGTAATAAAGATTATAAAACAAATTAATACAAGCATAGACAAATTACTTACTAACAGACACAAATGTAGCATTGGATGTACTTACGAAAACAGAATTTCACTATTAGCAAAGGTACCCATTAGTTTTCAAAGATGAAACTTCACAAAATGAAAATTTCGTCAGATTGCTATGACATAGGAACATTCTATTCTAAGTCACACGACCTAAGTTTTAGGACATCATGAATGTTGTAGCAATGCTCTGTACATAATTTGATACATAAAATAAATCTTTGATACTTTTACTTTCATGACTTTGCTTTCATAGAAAATAGAGTTTGATCGTTATATCGTTTGGCTCTTTAAAAACCAAAACCTGACATTAAAAACAATACCATGAGGAGTTTCAGACGCTCTCTCTTTCATGGGTTGATGAGTACAATAGACCGCAATAGACCATTTTGACATTTAGAAAAAGGGTCTGGGAAGAGCGATACTTTCTGGCAAATGGTAGCCGCAGACCGAAAATGGCTTCACTGCAGTGTGACTTATGCCAGGACTGAGAGAAGGATGCAAAGGACCATATAGAAATCACAAACATACTGACAAACTTACTTACAAACAAACTTAAGAAACGGGACACTAATAAGTGAAAAACGTCAAGCAGCTAAGTACGAAAACTAACCTTTTCCCAGTGTTATCAATCCTCTCCTTGGTATATTCCCAAACCTTGAATAAATTAGATCGTTTAATGACCTTTCATAGAAGTTGAAATTATGTTGAAAAAAGTTGGAAAAATATTAGAAGTTGAAATTGACTACAGATCGAAATTCCAAGGCCTGTCCTTATCTAAAAGGGTGTTTATAAAACTAAAATATACGAGAAAAGGGGGAAGCAGTAGTTTCTTGAGTTTTTACAAGCTGGTATGAGTACGATGTTATGCTTTAGTTCACTTCATTTGTAAGCTCTGTCTCATCCTGGTCTCTGGAAAACAAAAATCTCCGTTGGGTCGGGGAAACTATTTAAGCATTGGTGGAGTGTTTTCGCTTCTTATATGAAGTTTCTAAGATAGGAATTCATGAAGAATTGTGGATTGAGGTTTTTTGCAAGGGAGAATACCTGTAAACAATTGCAAGATTTGCTATTTTCACTTCTTCTTATATGAAGTTTCTAAGATACGAATTCATGAAGAATCGTGGGTAAAAGTTTACTGCAAGGGAGCATACCTGCAAACAACTGTAAGATTTGCTATTTTCACTGATCCATGGAAAAGGTTTTAAATCACTACAGTTTGCCAGGGCATTGCATATCTACAAAAGAAATGAACAGTATCAGAATTCATTTCTGCACTCGATTATTCCTGCAAAAATTAAATCAAATATTTTGTGTATTTTTTGTGGCAAAGTTGTCCACTGGACATAGACCAGAAAAAGTATATACAATCTTGGAAAGCCCTTTGGACTTGGGACCATATCTTTCTTTGGAAACAGACTCTGGCCGAGACTTCATCAAACGCAACAAAGATAGCCATGACCATTCCAATTTTTGAAAACCAGATCACATGTTTGCCAGGCTAGAACTGCAACTGTATGATATGCAAACATATATACCACAGGTTGGGTATCTAACATGATATGCAGCTATGATATATATCTTATACTATCATTTAAAACGATTGTAAACAGATCCTTCTTACGAGTGTAGGAAAGAAAGAAAAAATCTTACCGCGGTTAAGCAGTCTATGTTATCCTCCCTTCCAAGCAGCCTCTTTTGCAGCAACTTCACGATAGCCTCATTTTCACACATTTTCTTCCCGCCATTTCCTAGCCATATGGCAACTGCTTTTCTCACATCATATTCCTCTGAAGTCAATAAGCCTCGAACGATGGCAAAAGTATCGAGTGGCTCTCCTCTTGCTCCAGTCTTCAACTCAGACTCTTCAATATCACTCAAATATCTCTGGATGAATTTGGAACAAGATATTCTCAAAACTTCATGCCCAGTAATCCTGCAGATATCTTCTGTCAGCGACTTTGTGCGACCCTGATTTGTTTCAACACCAAGCTCAAACAAAGCAGACCTCAGAGTTTCGTGTTTTAGTTCGTTCATTGAGTTTTTCTGGTCATCAGGCAACCCAGCAATATCTGAAGCAAAATGAAACGATGAATAGCATGTTCAAACTAACATCTTTCAATCAAATCCTAATCAAATCCTGGCATTTTAGTTTAATCAATAGAGAAATTTATGTTTTTATCAACTGAAACTATTGCCGCATGCCAACCTCAAGATTTATAACATCTTTTACCTTTAACTTAGGCGAAAGATTAGAATTGGTTAGCTTTGACTTTAAACTTTAGTTTGCAGGTACTTAGTGGGACAATTCTTGTTGTCAGAAACTGCAGCAAGATAATCTGTTAAAAAATCTGTAACAACCATCAAACGAAAACAATGTTGTTTCTAAGTCAGACAAATACCATGTGAAGGTAACCGATTCATTCATGCATTAATTAATTCATTCATTCATTCGTCAACTAATCAAACAACAAGTAAATATATGTATTCATTAAAAACAACGTTTGACAGTTTAAATTTTTGCTTGGAAACATTTATATGATTCTAACTCATTTTAATTCGATTCGATAAGCGACATTTCCCATTCTTTCGTACAGTGGCACAAAGATTATTTGCGTGGAAAGAACAACGTACCTTGCTTTTGAAATACCATAATTGTGTCATTGATTATCTGAATCATAACGGCTTTGTTGAAGCTGCAAGTGTTACTCCTAAGATAAAAATATGATAGTCGTTAGAAAGTTCCTTTATCCTTTTTTTGGTTCCACTTGGCTCCCATTTCTGCGACTTTCAAATCCTATTTTACCGGGTGAGTCAATAAAAAGGCCTGGCGTTTGAAAAAATTCTGCTCCTTCAATATCAAACCTATAATATTGAAAACTGTTTTATTCCTGATATGTCCAATTAGGCTCAGTAATTTACCAGCTTTAATCGGCCATTCCTTCCTGTCTATATGAGAAATTTTCTACAGAAAGCCCCTTTCGAAAACCTGTGAAAACGAACGAAAACGACAAACAAAATCTCCCTTTGTTTCCTTCCTACCAATAATGACACTCATATGCATTCATGCATTTTGTCCTCTTGAGAGAATGGAATCCCCCAGAATAAGTTATTCATACCAGGGGGAAGACTTTTTCATCCCCCCAAGAGGATAGCACATGCTAAAGCATTCTCAAGTCATTGCTGTAAGGTAGACACATTAGGAAAACTTGCTGACGATTTTAGCATATTTTTCAAGGGTTCTCGAAGGGGGATTTTTCAAAACATTCCTTGAAAAATCTTCCCGAAACGACCAATTTCAGCAAGGAAAAATTCTAAAAGTTATTGAACATGTTAGCTATTCAACTAGATATTGCAAAAATATCATTGCTTATATATTCAGGGAGCAGTAGCCTTGCAAACGCCGGGCCTTTTTCTACTCACCCGGTAGATTTCTTGAAATCATGTTAGCAAATGTACTGGCCCGGCGATCTCTCCAACTTCCAATTCATTTGGAAGGAAACATATGAAACTATTTGTATCCTACCTTGAAAGCAGCCAAAAGTGATCTTTCAATGCTACCAAAGGTCCAGAAATAATCATCTTCCTCAGTAACGGCGAACAGCTATTATCTGCTATCTTTCCATTCAGTAGATATTGAATCTGTAAAGATATGTCTATGATTAAATGCAAAATTGCAAAATATTAATTGCAAAATTGCAAAATATCAAATATTAAATGCACAATTGCAAGATATTAAATGCAAAATTGCAAAATATTAAATGCAAAATTGCAAAATATCAATGCAAAAATGCAAAGTATCAATGCAAAATTGCAAAATATTAATGCAAAAATGCAAAGTATCAATGCAAAATTGCAAAATATTAATGCAAAATTCCAAACCAACAACAAGACGCTGTTGCAGCCGAAGTTAAATCATTTATCTAAAACAGGACGAGATATCTTTTATGAAACAGGATTTCTTGCAATATTCGCGAAAACCGAAGGATTTTCGTCTCAGTGTACGAGATTCGTAGGGAGAGTGCTTTGTCCCTCAGTTGTAGCCTGATATGGTTGCCATCGGTTGAACATATTTGTGAACGCGAATTCAAAACGGCATAAAGTCGTTTAAAATTGTCTTATTGATCGGTGGACCAAATTCGCCTGCAAGTTGATCAGAAAGAAGACAGAGAACAAACCTGTAAAAGGCATCCATTGATTCTGTTATGATTGATATCTTCACTGTATAAAGGAGTAAATAAAATTTAGTTTGGAGTGATGATTGCAAATTCCACACAGTCAAATTTTGTGAAAAAGGAAGCATAAATATCACTTGAGTCTTGTAAAATCTTTGGTAATACAAACTTTCATTTATGAACCATGTCCATGCATCTTCAAGGCAGGCATTTACGTTTCTCTAAGCATAATAAAGTCTATATGTTACTCAAAGGTCTAAATGTCGGATAATAAAGTTTCTGCAAACAATCAATGTACCGCACTCACCCAGTATCACCTTTTGGAAGAGTTGAAATCAACGTCTGTAATGTCTCGACAATTTTGCCAGATGTCACAATTGATGCTAAAGCTCTCGCCGCCATCGCTCTAGACTTATAAACACCACTATCGCCACACCTATGTGTACAAGGGAATAAATTGGACCGTTAGGTTAATATATGAAAATAAAAAATGAGGACAGGAACTTAATTCGACACGTAATACGATTTTTCATTAGACGTTGATCAAATTGCGAAATTCAAAGCCTTGACAACATCAACAGAAGGGTAATGACTGTCAATCAAATTTTCGAACTTTTTCGTATAAATCGTTTTGTTATCACCAAAAGTGTCCTGCTGTGATCACTGTGACTAGCAGCAGTGTCTATCGAAAATCTTTTAGTCTCCAGTATTTGAATAATTTAATACGAACCTGATAATATGTGGCACAAATGCAGACAGTTTCATTTTTGAATCGTTTCCATCCATTGATGACGAATACAAATGAGACAACAACAGCAACAATGGAAAGACGCTTGGATGCAAATGAGTTTGTCCACTAAATAAAGGAAAATCAAAACTATAATTATTACGATTACAAGAAATGGTAGCATTGGTAGGCATATATTTCTCAAAAGAAGCACAGCTGAACAGAATACGTACAGAAGCACAAAAAACTCTCCCAAAATCATAAGAATCTTCTCGCAAGCACCAAAGTTTCCTACAAGTTGCCATTAAAGGTTTAAGACTGTACACTATACATTTGAGACTGTACAGACTGTCTCCCAAAGGACACCAAAGTGAAGTTCTAAAACATTTGTCAGCACATCATGAGAGGCTAGGAAAGTACTTGTCAGGTACTCACATCACAAAGATTTTTCAAGATCTTTATTCTTCCTCTTCACGAAAGCTTCGCATACTCTTTGCCCTTTTTGTTTATTCCACAAATAAAAACGATCTAATTAAGCATATTCTAGACGGCAGAAATCATCATTATCATCATAATCATCAAAGTTCACAATTTAGAAAAATATAACCGTATATTGTGGATGTTTGCGTGTTTTATTGGTATTAAAAACTGCCACAGTTTATCTCCAAGTTACGTTATGGACTCAACCCCCAACAATGACTGACAGAAATAATCATCCAAATTAGGCACATTAAGAGATTAGGAGCGAAAATAATTATAATGCAAACCTTTGATTGTTCAACTCTCTTGTGACTTCTTCCATCTCTGATTTCATGAATGAATACAATGGGGAGAATCTTGAGAAAAATTCTGTTCCACTCATTCTGAAAGAAGAAATAAATGGCTCGAGTCAGTTCAATTAATGGCTCGAGTGAGTTCAATTGTTTGTTCATCGTTGCTTGTTGGCTGCAGGAGAGATGTGCTTGATCACACCTCTTGTGGTATAGTTGTGTAAATCGTCTTGTGAATCGTCTCGTATTTAGCCTGCGCACAGGGGTCTGCACGCAGGCTATCTCGTATTATGTTGTAATCGTATTGTTAATGCAATTTGTGTTGTATCTCTTAGAAGTTTCTTTTGAATTATGAAAAAATTGTATTAGCTTTACTTAATTGTTGTTAGATTATCTGTAGTTTTGTAAATTTTTCACTGATATAAAAAAAATCGTCCGCTTAGCAAAAATGTCAAATTTTCCTGTAATCTGACCATTCGCAGTATGATATATCATCAATACGATAATAATACATACAGTAACAGCGAGCAAATAAAGATTGGTTTTAAGGAATCGGCCCTTTGAGTTTCTTAGCATTTCTGTCTATCCAGATATCAAATGTTCCTGCTCATCAGAATTTGACAATTTGCATCTCTTCGCAAAGATCGAATGTAAATAACAACAAATTAAATCTGAATCTTCCATGTTAACTAAAATGTCAGCCTGTAGTATCTTACAAAGTAATTTCTTTTGTGGGTTCTTTCTGCACTCTTGTGTAAGCACATAAGCAAAGATACACTCCTCAATTACCATATAAAATCAATAAGAATCTTCAAAAATATAAACAATTGCTTTAACGTTTCGCTTTCCCTTCATTAGAACATGCAAGAGTTGTGATGAAGCGAAAGCGAAATTTTAAAGCATGTGTCTATATTTTTGAAAATTCTTATAAAATTTAGCTACTTACGGAAACTTTTTCACTCCAAAAATTCTCGTCATCACTGCACTGAACAGCAGAGTGCAAGCATTTCGTATCTGTCAAACAAAGGATGATAAACAAATCAAATAAAGAGCTTCAAGCACAGAACCTAGACTGATTATATGTTCGTAGGTTATCGCTATTGATAGGCTGATGGACGCTATAACTACGACTCATGGACTTACGCTTCCAGAAACGGACATGGCCTAAATCACCTGCTATTTTTTCTTGAAACCACCGACCCTAAATCACCGCAAAAAATGGTTTTCCTGAAGTGCTACACTGCAAAACAAGCTATCAGTACTTAGATGAATGTTTCTTCAAGCTATTAAAGCAAAAAAATCCTACCCATAAGTGATATTTTGGTTGTTTGGGGACGCAAAAGATCTCGTAAATTCGTTCGCTACTTTGAGATTTTGATCGTTGGAGCAGTTCAGTCGAACGCGTTGTTCGAATTCGTTTGTTTGCCTTTGGCGGGAAGTTTGAATTGAAGAAGAATCAGCCAATCCCATCAAGTTATTTCAAGGCTCGCATCCTGATTGGTCCAGGAACAAATTTGTTCCTGGCGAGAATTTTTTTGCCGTTTTGAGAAGAGTTAGTCCATAAGGCCCTCGACTGGAGCGACAACAGCAACATTAATTCACTTCAATTAGATGAGCGTAAGTTGAGGGTCCTTATGTAGTGAGGCTAGAGAAATCATCTACGAAACCATGCAAGTACCCGTGTAGTCTGTTTCAGATAGATCTCAAGGGAACAAGAGTAATCGCTGATATTTAGAGAGTCTCAGCTTAGGTGAGGCAAGAAAATTTTGATGGCAGACAGTTTCAACATGACATAAATTAGATGAGAAAATTATGAAAAACTCTGTACACAATACCTATGCAAGAAAGCTGTTTATTTCGCACAGAAATCATTGCATATTCTAAAAATTCCATCCATCTCTCAGCAGCTTTTTACGAAACCAAAAGCCAAAGTAGAAACCAGAAAACGTCGATTAAGTTCACATTTACTTACTGTCCAAATGCTTGATGAAAATCCTTTAATAGCAATGATTAAGCCTTCACTGACATATGGAAAGACGTCTTCGCCAAATTTAGAGTCCCGAAACAGTGCCCGTAATATGTTCAAACAAATAACCTACGAAAATATAGGGATGTTAGGAAAGATAAATCAACGTTAAGAAATATTTTGAATGACGCGACAGCTTCATGAAAATTCATTTTAGAAAGCAAAACGTTCACCAAAAGACAATACTACAAGAAAATACATATTCCACGATTTAAGCATAAAAATATCAATTACATATGAGGTGGCATGATTCATCAGAAATCATGAACAATATGAAGATATCGATACATCATTTTGGGACACCCTCGGCATTTATGTCTGTATATATGTTGAATATTTCAATAAAACTACCGGCGATGTAAATCTCAGAAAAAAGAAAGAAATCTGAATTACTGCATCACAGGTATAACATATCTAAAGGCAAACAGTTAAAAACCAAATCTAGAATCACGCCAGGTTAAAAATAGCAGTGATGAGGGAGGTAGCACGTAAACCATAGCATCTGCATCAAATAAAAGAGATTACCTTCTGCGACTTGCTATCACCTTCCATTGTTGAGTTGGCCTCAGAACAGCTGCATATTTCCATCAGAGCTAACGAAAAGAAATACCATACTAAATTGGCTGAACTTGAGAGACAGTGATAAGCCTACAATGAAAATCATCGATGATGTATCCTAAAACGAGTTAAAACAGTGACACCCTTAGGAGCAGAATAAATCCATGGTACGAGTCCCAACAGCATCAATTATCAAGCTCGACAAAAATCAAGGAGAGGATAAAACCTAGACTTATGACGACGAGTCCCTTGAATCCCTGCAGTAAACCTTGCTCAACACTGTTGACCGAAGCGCCATCTTGAAGTCATAGAGCACAGGGAAACGAGAGACTCATCGTCATAAGTTTAGATAAGCCCCACATACAACAATACTGATACTTACTTGATATAACTTGATGGAATGTCTTTTTCTTATTGATGCTCGGCTCAGTGCAACATATTGCCTGTAAATGGGAAATAAAAGGAAAGGTCACGATACCCGCGTCGATCGTCGGATCTGAAGATGCTTGCGGTGACGAATGAATGAATAAATTTGAAGGCAGAAACACCGGAATACGACAAAAAACAGCAGCAAATGAGCGTGAATTAAATGTTTGCAAACATTTAATTCACACGCATTTGTTGTTGCTTTTTCGTCGTGTTGCGGTGTTTCTGCCTACAAATTCAATGCTACTTAGCTGTCATCTAAATGCTATTTTGCAATACACAACTAAGGGCTAAACATACAGCCTTGAGAAAAGTCTGTTGACTGCACGTGAGACACCTTCCGTCCCGCAGGAAGCATTTCTGTGTCCATGTAATTACGAACAAAACCATTCAGTACTGATCCAAAACGTAATGCTATTCATCATTTGCGACTACAATCTTGGCCAAAAAATATGGGACACTGCTAAAAATCATGCAAAAAAGAGCCGTAAAAGAGCTTACCGTTCTATATGTATTAGCAAATCTTTTGAAAACAAGATAAGCGATCGGAAAATCCCCCCTTCACCCCCCTTTTCAATGTTGAGTGAACGCGATGATAACATTTTTCCAACATTGAACAAGGGGGAGGGGGAAATAAAAGGGTTTAGTGAAACATCCTATTTGTCGTTGACTGTCCCATACATTTTGACCAAGATTGTAGAAGGGGACACTTTGGTAACCTATGAGCTTATAGTTTGAATAGATTCTATTTCTGTCTTAAATCTATCTCAAATAACATTTTACGTTTCAAAAGATACTTCTCTAGTTTCCTAATTCTAATCCTACCACTTCATTTATATATCCACTGACATCATAATTTGCATGCAAAGTCATACTAAGAAATTTTCATAGGCCTACAAAACAGAGAAAAAAATCTTCTTGTTGCATGTAGTGCAATTGTACAAAGATAAACAACTAAATAAAGTAAAATATAAGCACTTTAATGCGAATTGAAATAAGCACGACGTTTCGAGCATAGCCCATTATCAAGCCAAACAGAGGACAGAACAAAACAAAACAGAGGACAAAACAAAACAGAACAAAATAGAGGACGAAAAAACTTACGCTAATATAAAATGGAACACCAGCACTTCTTCTTGTGGCGCATAATGCAGAAGAAGGATCTTCAGACTTCAAAATATCCAACAAATCATCGATCCATTGTTTTGGGAGACATTTTAAGGAATCAAAGGGGCTGGTCCAAAATGACTTGCAAATCTTCACAAAACCAAGATAGGCCAATTCGAACGCACCATTATGACGGGATGATAGTAGCGTATCTGTAAGAACATGGCTTATGTTAATGACTGTTTGTGAGGATACATAACTCATGGAATCCTCAATTTCGGTCTTCGTTCTTGTCCTATCAGCCACCAGCCTAGGCCTTTCGTCCCTTGATACACATTGCTCAACAACATTAGCCGTTAGAGAAACATCATGACCTGCAGGCCCCATCGGTTCTCCCAAATCCTCTTTTTCAATCTGACTTCCTTCCTGCTCTGTTTGTCTTACGCTGCTTACGCCATCACCCCCCTTGCAGTTTGTAACTTTCCCGCCACTTGAAACCTCGTTATCTGATTGGTTACCAGCTTCAAACACAGGGAAACGCGAGGCTATCTCACTCAGAAGCAATACCGACTCTTTCATTGATCGCCAACAACAAACCAATAACAACTGAGAGAGATGGGCCTGGGTTTGAACATCTCTCTTTGTGTCATCATCAATATCCACGACTTGTGGCACCAATACGCTCTGGTCTTCGTCGGAATACCCTTCTGGGGCGTTGCTTTGTGTGATAGGTCCTACGATATTTGATACACGATAACATAGCTCAACCAGCTGGTTCACTGCAACACGCCAATTAGGCCTATCCTTGATTTTATCGATTTGAATGGTTGCTAGAAGCTCTCTGATGCAGTGAAGTGTTCCGTGCATGGGTGCATCACTTGATGCATCTGATAATTGATGCTCAGCGATCGTGACTTGATCATTGGCCTTACTCAAGAGCATTCTCAGTATCACTAGATGTGTGTGATAATAACAATCATGATCTAGTTTACTCAATTCCGGATGTTTACTTTTTAACGTCACAGCAACACTATCTTTCAAATTCCCATTTGCCAAGAGCTTTATCAAATACGGTGCTACATTTGTATTATCAGGCTGAGGACTATAAGCCAAACACATCGCTTCTTCAAATATCACAATGATTTCACTGTCATTGAACCCATATAAATCACGTGGTAGTAAAGACAGGATTTCATTGGCCAATGATCTGTTTGAATCAAATGAGTCGTACAGGCAGCCAATGAGAGTTTGTATGTTTGTTTTGGTGAAGATTTCTTTCACTGGAAGCTGCAAGGTGTTGTTCATCTTCTTCTTTGACCTTCCTCCAGCCTCGGGCTCCAGACCGGCGATTCCCCGTGGCAGAATTACCCTCAGAACTGTTGACATGATTTCAAGGGCGGTAACAAGTCGTGGAAAGCAAGAATCGGAATGTAGGTTAGCAAATAGAAATTCCATCAGCCATGTCAAGAACTCTCTGTACTGTACTAGCTCAGGGCTATGTGCTCCAAGTTCTGATGTCCCTTCAACTTGTAAACTCTTGTTCACTTGCCTGTATCGTTCATATATTCGAGAAACCGCTTTCTTTATGCTGCAAACGAACTGGCTTCGGAATTGAGGGCTTTGACTTCTCATGTTCAGTGGGATGAAGAATTTGAGCAGCTTAAAATCTTTTTGATCAAGGATCTCTGTGCTTTTATTTGATTCGCAGATTAATGCCAAGCAATCCTGTCTAACCTGGAAAAAATTACGACAAAGAGAAAAATTAACCAATCGTGTGCTCGAAATATTTAAAGGAATTGAGTGGTTCAAATTTAGCATCTTTTTCTTTCTATATTGCTACGTAGTATCCGAAGGTATTTTTAGGACGCTGAGAAGCTAAGCTTATCGAAGCAGCGCCCTGGTCCTTCCTCTCAATGCGACCACACCTCGTGATTCCTTTTAGCCTGGAATTACAGAGAGTTGGCGACTCTCTGCACACTTTGTTGCAGGTTCGGCAGGGCGGGGACTCGAACCACTAACCTTCAGATTGGTAGTCAAGCATGCTATTCCCACAACTTAGCATCTGAATGATTTTCAAAACGAGGCGATGGGGCGAAGGGCAAAATTGTTTTATTGATCATTCAGGAGGTAAGACATGCAAAGGGAATCTGAGATAAACCTTGCCAGATTGGTGTACTGAGAACGCAAAAATATTCATGGAGAATAACATGAGGCTAACTTGGGCATACAGGGATACTATGGACGGGATGACAGTCCAATTGGTGCCTTTTGCGGTACATAGCACACAGTTCTTGGAAATTTGTATTCTTTTTGGCTCATAAATACTCGCCATCCAATGACAAATCGAATGATGTATGTATAGTTTAATCGTGTTACGTTGCGTGCATGACAATCAAGAGACAAAACACGGAGAGTGGTCACTGAAGGTGTACAGTAAATGAAAGTCAATATAATCTGAGGAACACTTATGAATTCTCTGTTCTTAGAAATAGAACTGTCTCATATGGCTCAGAAACGATTCGTTTCAGAGGCCCGCAAGTCTGGGCTACCGTTCCACAATTTATCAAATATTCTACATCTCTTACTTAGTTTAAAAACGAAATCAAATCTTGTTCTGGAGAAACCTGCCACTGCCGCTTGTGTCAAATTTTCATTCCAAACTCAGGCTTTATTTGATTTGAAAATTTATGGTTTTATGCTGAAAGTATTTCAATTTTGTATATTTATCATATCTACTATTTTACAATATTTAACAACGTATGTATACATATTGTAATTTTTAATTGGCCCAAATTAGCTTTAGGATAGCTACCGTATTTATTAGCCAACTTTTAAAGAAATTGATAACAATAACGTCAGTCTGAAATTCAACATATAATTAGAATCCTGGCTTTCCTCCACCAGTAACCAAAATAAATTTCATACCTTCTCGTCTCTGTGGCACAAACAAAGTTCCATAAAGTCCATTGGTATTAGTCCGTGCCAATATTCAGCATCTTCAATCCTATCATCATCTAACTTCACTCTGGCACATTCTCTCATATTTTTAGCACTCGCAAGAAACACCACTGATGCCACAATGTAATCTTCGCTGTCCTCGAGAATCCTACTACGGTACAAAATCATGCGGATCAGATCAGGAAACGCCTTTAACAACCCGGGAACAATATAATCTGTTAGAAATGTCCGCTTTAATCTTTCACTGGAAGACAGAGCTTTGAAAACCGGTTCACACCAAATACGAATCCAGTTATCAACATCAGATAATCCAGCCTTGTGTTTTGTAGCTGCTTTAACATACATGTCACATATATGTGAACCTAGATTACTATCATTTAAGCAATCTAGTAGATCTGACGGCAAGTTTACACGGATTTCTAACAATCTTTCCACGTCAATGTAATCTAATACACAATTCAAGGACAAGCATTTACTCCTGACTTTCAAGCTGCCTTGTAACCAGTTCAGTATCAATGATCTAATATAGGATTCAGAATCCTGAAATAGATTGAGAATCCGGATGATCTTTTCAAGGGAAGTTCGCACTTGATGTCTCACTGCGTCAATTGGGTGATCGATGAAAGTATTCAAGGTATGCAACAGATCAATCGTTAATCCGCCATTCGGTGAATACAGCTCAAGATCCGTGAGATTTTGGTCGTGACTCAATCGTTTGCATTGATCATATGCTTCAGATATCCAGCAAGATAAAGCTTTAAAAGCGTACACAGTTAGGCCCTTTTCATTGACAGTAGCACAAACTTTGAGAAGGCAGTCTAAGATTGATGTAGCGAATAAATTAGCAGTCATTTTGGGGCGGACTGAAGGGCTTGGATAGTCACCTATAATTTTAGATGCGAGTCCTTCATCTTGAGTATCCTCACTGTTTTGAGTTTTCGTGCTTCTCTCTTCTGCCTGTAGAATAACATCTACATTTTGCTGGTCTCTGTATTGGGTTTTCGTCCTCGTCTCCTCGACTCGCAAATCTTTGCCGTCAACATCAGCTATCTTTTTTGCTCGTAACACTGAGCTAGTTTTCCCTTCTTGCAATCCTTTGTTTTCAATATCATCTACCTTCTCTTCCAAATCCACTGCTGGTGGCTGAACATCTGTCACTTTCTCTTCAGCTGATATTTTCATCTTCTCAGTTTCATATTCCAGAGTTTCAGTAAGGCATTCTTCTTCGTCAAGTATGGCAACAGAAATTTCACTTGTAACATCAATTTCCGAACTGTTCGAGCCCTTTTTCTTAGAAGCAGAGCAATCAGTTTGGGCATCTAGAAACTTACTCAAAGGAGAACTTCTATCAACTTCCATCGACTCACCTCCGTGCAGTACTTCAGCATCAAGCTTTGTAATAAGTCCATGACAAATTATCAGCCTTGAGAAGCTACAACTCATCTGGGTTAAACGGTATTCGCGAACGATTTCAATGGCTGACCTCTCGTTCAAGGCAGCAAAATCAGTTTTGGATGTCCACAAATACCCTTCCTCCTTTGCAAGCGATTCAAAATAATATTCCGTATTTTTCTCTGACATCAATGCTTTGATTAAATTCCGCAAAATTCTTGATGGAAGCAAAAATTGCAGGATCGAAATAATACAGATCCCTGCGGTATTTCTGCAATCAAGCATAAAGTTTGCGTCATTTAAGATATTGAAAGCAAGCTGTAAAACACTGTGCAATGTATTTGCCAGAGATTCGTAGTTAACATGTTTGTTTTTACGTCGATGATCTGCTTGTGAGGTTCCCTGACTGTACGTAGGATCATTTGGTGATCTTCTATCATTATCAGTCCAATGATTGTAATGCAGGACAGCTATAGTTGCCTTCAAAGCTGACAGGCAGTTCAGCATTGCAGTCGTTTGGTCATCTACTGACGAAGTCGACCTTGTAAGTAAAACATAAAGAAGATAAAGCCTCTTATAGAAGGTTGGAGTCGACGTTTCATGTGGAATCACAAAAATAGCTCTTTTTCGTCAAAATGCGTAGTTCTGTAATGCTCAAAATATTGGTTTTCAAGCACTGATTTCATTGATGATATTCTGTAAAAGTATGACGACGATCATCTCTGAAATCAATTTGATTAAACTTAACAAAATTAATTGTTCAAGATCTTTTAGCATAATAAGATTTGGGGGTCAATCAAAAATTTGGCCATGAAAATTACGACAACAAAGACCAAACAAGAGATGGCACGTACAAGGCATAATGGTTGAATAAGACCCTTTGAGATCAGTCTTCATTACAGTTTTTGCTACACATACACTGGAAGTGGCTTTGTCAGTTGGTAAGAAAATGTCTTAAATGTTCAGGCAGCGCTCACAAAAGATGATGAAAATGTATCGAGCTTCGCGGTAAATGTATAGAATGTTCAATCTGTTTAGTACCTGGTGCGTGATAATTCTTTGCATAATCCATCTTCTAAAAGCTGTAACACTAAAAAAACAAAACATGCAATGATATACTTGAAAGAATGAAAGAAGAAACGGAATTCAAGAATCCGCTCGCTCTGAGCAAGGGAAAAAAACACCTTTTTGTCAGTTACTAAGATTTGATACTTAGCAGTGGGAGTTGACATTTTCAGCGCCATTTACATTTAGCAATGAGGCCCCTCCCCTCCCCCCTCATGTGAAACTACCATTGACACTATCAGCAAGTATAATATTCAACAAAGGGATTCATGCTTGATTATCGTCAATAACAATTTAGTCAGACGGTAATCAAACAGTTAATGGAATAATCAGTCTATCTATCATATGTCAATAGGCATGAGAGCTGCTTACCTGCATTTGAACATCGTAAAATCACCAGCTTCCCTGGATAAATTCAAATAATTGTATTAACTTATGAACTCAAGTTACCATTGAGGATTCACAAGACTGAGTTATGGCCCTTTAGACGTTTTAATGTAAATTCTAAGAAACCACAATTTTACCTTAATGGGACTAGAACATTGTCCCTTAACGAGGATAGGGTTAAGAAGCAGCAGTTTAACTTAAAAAATAAGAAAACTTGTACCAACTGAAGTTGTGTAAATTTGGATTTTTTCTACTTAATTATGATTTTTCCCTCTCATTAAATGCTAATCTACAGTTAGTAGGTAGCGTAAATTTTCGATGCACCTGAATTTCTAGTAGGGTTAATCTCCTATAATAATGTATGAAACATACTAAATTGCCCTTCCATTTTTCGCTACACTATTTATAATTTTCATACAGTCTACATTTTCCATTAAGAATGAAACCTTTTGATCAATGTCATAGAGTTAAATCACACTTTAAACATACCAAGTGCAAAATTCTCAGTAAAAGCCATGACTGCATCTACCACATTTCTGAATGCAGCAGGAAACTCTTGGTTGTTAAAATTCTGCAACGAAGGATAATAACCATCAAACTACTAAGAGTAACAGGTAACCATATTGTTTAATCATTGGTCAGTGTGAGACCTCATTTTTATTTGAAAGGAACAGATGTATTTCTCATGTAACTGGTGACTGAGACAAGTACTATACAGTAGGTTTTTTAGAAATAAAGACATTTCATACATTAAGCAAACTGCATCTACTTGCAGGGAAATTTACATTGAAAGTCAGACAAAATACCAGCCCCTATTTGTGGCATTTGTGAACCACCTTCACAAGAAAATTGTCCCGAGAATCAATCATTTACTGGGGCATATCTCTTATATACTGTACATTTAGCTGCACAAAAATTGAGGTAAGAGATGCCAAAAAGATTTTACAATAAATACCTTGACAGCATCAAAAAGTTGCAGTTCTGCCAGGAAATTCTTGACCAGAGAATCCACTGCCAAAGAGCTGTTTTCTTCTGGGAGTCCACTGAGGATGCTACAAGAAATTTGAGCCCTCGCATTACATGGCTTGTTTAAGATATATTTTCCTGCTTATGAATTCTTAAAATATTCAAAAGAAGTCTTGGTTAGAAATTCTCCAAGTTGTCCATATCTAAAAATGGTTTTTATCAGCATGTGAAGACTTTTTAAGACTCCTTTAAGCAGTCTAATGACAACTAACAATAATGCTATTTTCTTCCTCTTAAATCATTCTGTTCCTGGTTCTTACTGTACCTTGCTATTGTTCTCCTTGCTGGATGTTTTGATTTACATTTTACAAAAAGAAACGCCAATGAGTCTAATACTATGCTTGCTTCTTTACTGAGCTTCGCTTCTTGCACAGATGCTTGGAGGATGTTTCCAATCTGCAATGGATTAATGCCCTTTAATCTCAGCAAAAACAAATGTGATTTTATCTCAGCCAAAAATCTGGCAGATAAAGAAAATGCAGTAATAACATAATATACAGCTTTAAATTGCGTGCAGACTCGACTGGTTAGACTGAAGTAAGTTTAGTTGATGATTAAAATTTGATGGTTTGACAAACTTACTTTGGTGCAACCAGTCGAGTTGTGTGCAGGCTAATACAGTATACAAAAGCAATTGTACATGTACTGCATCAGACTTTCAAAAACATCTTAATGTAGGAATTGAATGGAAAATTACTGCATCTCTCTCCGATTTTTCAACTTACAAAGACTGAAAGATAAGCGGCAACTATGAAGTTTTCACAAAAAACTTACATCTCTCAGCGTTGCAATCTGTTCCAAACCATTGTCCGTTTTATCTTTGTTTCTGCAAAGCTTCTCGATCAATATTTTACAAGGGTTACCAATGGCTACTAATGCTAAAAAAGAAGAAAACACCTTACTCCTTGATGACTTAGTTCATGAGCCAAACCATAAAGAGAGTTTGAGAAGATTATTGTGTTGACTGGTACACGTTTTGCAAGACTTTCTTGCCTTATTTCTGTTTGCATTTGTGTAGCAATATATTGCATGCACAGGAACTCATGCAGTTTTCAATCTGAGCCACACAGTTGGCAATAAACAAAAGATCAGTTGCTTTAACCTATTGTTCTCAATTGAGGAAATTGCAAACTTTCTGCAATTAACTCTTACTTTGGCCACCTCAATTTGCATTCACAAAATATAAACTTTTCAGTCTGAACTGGAGAATAGCCTGTGTACAAACTTGGAAAGGTAAAGTCTGCAATACTAAACAGTCAAAAACTGCTTATGTTAGAATTTTAGGGCATGTTTTCAATTAGATTTAATTCTTTTCAATTTAGGTCAATCATATTCACATGACTTTATTCAAAGGTGGGTGTACATGGGTTCAGTCGGAGGAGATGGAAGAGGTGAGAAGGCTACTTTTTACCTCCAAGGAGGCTAGGATTCAATTTTTTGTGCAAGGGAGGGGCCACAAGAATTTTTTTAAAGCAAGAAGCATGGAAAAATGTCCACTTTTTTGCCATTGACTGCTCTGGTACTTTGTTCATTGCATTGCTTGGAGGAAACAGGCCAGTCTGCAGAGAATGGCAGTTCTTGATGAGATCTATCTCGCGCGTGCAGACCAACGAAGCAGTGGCGTGCTCGCGTGTGCAAGGACTTTGATTCCTTTGTTTTCAAAGTAATGAGCAAAAGATCTCATTCCAAATTGGCGTGCACACAAAATTTTTGAAAAACCCTCGTGCATGCAGCTGCCATACTCTGCAGATTGTTATCAAAAATTTCCCAGGGGCGGGTGACCAGATTGCATTCTTTGATTTTGGCGTGGGGAAGCATGTTCTGAAGTAAATTCTGGCGCATCTGAATGTTGGAGGTACTAGTCTGGCTGCACATGTGGTCACATGCACACATTTTTGTTTTGACTTTGTTGGTTTGCACACACAAGAAGATCTTGTCGAGAACTGCTATGCTTTGCATCAGACTGGCCACGCCAGAGTTCTCCGGCATGGAGTCGTGATAATCTGCTGTTCTTCCATTGCTTTGGTAAAAATCTTCCTAAGCGTGGACTTTGCACGGTTTTCCACCACAACCAGAGCGAGGAGGAGAAAAATAATTCTTTTATGAATGAGTAAAAAAAAAATATCAACCAGATGATTTCAATTGCAATTCCAGCTCATCGAGTGTTTCTTTGCTGTATGCTGCAAGCAAATGGCGGTTTCCTTCCTTCTTTGGCTTCTTCATGATGCAAGCTTTCTTTATTTTATTTCATCTATCACAACGTGTGCATCGAAGATGGTGGCAAAACAAAATGGCGGCGTACCTATCAGCCTCGATTTGAACCATTTGCCGCTCTTTTTTAACTACTGGGAAGGAGCTTTTGGATGCGGAAGCTTGGAAACTAGTGACTTCCCAAAGGATAAAATGGCTGCGACGAAATTGAGGGCGAAGATTCGTGTACCTTTTTGCGCCAGCAAAATCAAGCCGTTACTGAAGATATGAGATGATGAGTTGAAGATTTGGGAATATTAACCTATCAACTTTGGATTTACCGTGCGTTTTTGTCATATTATTTGAAGAATTTGCAGGAGAAGGGCGACTTCTGAGACGCAGTCTCAATCAGAAGAAAGACAAAAGGGGAAGTTGACGGGGGCGAAACTTAGGAAACAAACTGAACTGGAGCCGGGAGAATTTGGTAGATAGAGAAATCACGCACTAAAGTCATCAACAACAAAATCGGAAGGAAAAGAAAGAATCCGCCAACTTCTTATATCATTGAATCTTTCCTTGTTTTTACTGAATGAAGGCTGAATTCAAGGATAAGGCCTTGCTTGCTGACGTTGTTTTGAATCGAGCACCCAAAAATTCTGTTTGGGCCTAACAAGAACTTTACACCCGTTTATCAGCAATCTGAGTGTCAAAATCATGAGGACGTGCATGCCTGAAGTCCTAATTATTTCCAAAGGAAACTCGTGCTACTTTTCCAGAAACCAAAGTCTCGAAATGAACAGAAAAGGAATGCAAACCATAAGAGAAAACGTAATCGGTAGCAACTGATATTTCATCTGAGTATCAGTCCTTGTTTGTAAGATAAAAGTTTAAAGATGGATGCCCCACAGTCAAAGGAAGCAGGGTTATATGGAGACTCAATGTATCCCCCTATGTTTGACGATGAACCCCCTCCGTTTGATGATGATGATAATGATGATGATGGTTTCGCAGATTTTGGGGCTTTTCAAGCAACAAAGTCTGTGAATGCAGATAGCAACTGGAGCTCCTGGAATAACGCATCGTCTGCGGAAGTAAAGAAACCTATTGCTGGCAATGATGATGATTTTGGTAATTTTAATCAAGCTTTTGGCGAACCGAAGAAGGAAGATAAAGGAATTGTTATGAATGGACTCTCAGCAACCATGGAGTCAAATAGCACTAAAGATTTTTCTGCCAATGAAAAAGATGGTGATACACCTGCAGATTTAAAAATTGAGCAACACCAGGATGTAAAATCTATTTTAGGAAGTACAGCTCATTCAGAAAACGAACAATCATTTCCAACTTACTTGAAACATGGTCAAAATGACAATGGTGATGGTTTTGGAGAGTTTGGTTCTTTTGGAAAAGTTGTGAGAGAAGCTGAGCCAACTAAAATTGTTATCGACTCTGTAGAAAATAGCCAGAATGAGCATACGGTATCGCCTGCAACAGAAGATGCCAGAGTGGAGTCAGGAATTAATTTTGGTGATACATTAAGGGAAAGTTCAAACATCAATCAAAAATCATCCACATTGGAGGAGCCACAAACTTTATCTGATAAGAGTGATGATTTGAACAGTGAAAGTTTTGCCTCTTTTGAGAAGTCAGATTCTTCGGAAATTGATAATGAATTTACGTCATTTAGTAACCATAACAGTTTTGATAAATTTGAAGGAAACGTTGAGGCAACAAATGGAGAATCAAACAGAAATGGTAAATTATTTACTGAAGATTCTATTGATAATGGTAAGAGTCTGAATATTTCAGTTGAAACGCAGAGAAATCCCGAAGCAGATGACAATACAACTAAAGGAATTTCAAATTATTTGGTTGAGTCAAGCAATGACTCTTTTGATAAAAAGGATAATTTCCAAAATTTCAGTTATGTTTCAAAGTCTATTACTGGCAGACAAAATGCTGAATCATTTACGCAAAATAAACAACAGTCCTCTTTGGACAGAGAAGCGGTTTTGATATCTGGTAGTCCTTTGATTGAAAATAAAATTTCACAGTTGCATCCTCATGAAGATGGTGTAAGAATTGATTGCAAGAATCTGAATGGTACTTCAAATGATGCTGAGAGAGGGGATGATGTTTCTTTCAGGACTGGGGAATTTGAAAGTTTTAGCAATGACTCCACAGAGGATAAAAACCAGAATAGTTTGGATAACGACGACAGCTGGGCATCTTTTAACACTTATGAAAAAGACAGCACGTCAGCTAAATTTGCACCTAATTTTGAAAATAATCTGGTTGGAGCAACTGATAAACCTAACGAAAGTATTGACACTTCAACCACCACAACCAAATACAAACATAATGATGATGATGATGAAACTTTTGCTAGCTTTGATTTTCAGAGATTTTCAGAGAATAATGAATCTTTGTCATCAAGTGAAGCTAGAAATTCACAATTTAGAAGTATAGCTACAAATCAAAATGGGAAGGACATGTCTAACGCTGATGGTTATGATGATTTCAAAGATTTCAGCTCAGTAGAACCCACTTTGAACATTTCATCAAAAATAATGACCAACAGTGAAATAGATGGAGAATTAGATGGTGAATTTGAAGAATTTGAATCATTTAGTAAGATTGAAAAGACAGAAGAAAGTTGTAGAACTTCGTCAGATGGAGTTGCTTCAAGAAATTTTGTTGAAGATGTTGCACCAACCAGTTTAAATAAAAATCCTTCAGAAATCGCTCCATCCAGCAAAGAGTTTGTTGATAGTAATTCCAATGATGATTTTGGTGACTTTGGAGCCTTTGATACAAGTGAAAAATCTAAGACTCAATTTGAAATTGCTCCAGATAGGACTGAAACTAAAGAAAATTCAGATTTTGGAAACAAGGAGAAATTAAATGTAAATAAAGAAAGTGAAGAGTTTGATGACTTTGGAGCCTTTGGTGTTTCAGAATCTAGCAGTGCACTTGGAGATTTGTCAGGGAAGGTTGAAAGTAATATTCAGAGTTCTGAAAAGGAGCCTCCCTCAACCAAAGAAAATGATGACTTTGGAAATTTTGGATCCTTTGCTTCACCAGAAAATTTTCCAGCTACTTTTTCAAAACCAAGTGATGAACACACTAATTTTGGATCAAAAAGCGATGATAGTGATTGGGCGCAGTTTAGCATTTCAAAAGAAGGTCCTGAAAATTCAAAGAAAGAAGTTATTGATGAAGATTTTGATGATTTTGCCGCATTCCCTGGTGATGAAAAAAAATCAGATTTGGAAGAAGATGACTGGGCATCATTCAGTTCCCAATCTCCTACAAAAGATAATAAGCCAGTAATTGCTAAGATGGACAATTTTGGCAGTTTTGGAAAACCATCTGTCATGAAAGAGAAACAGCCAATGCCCTCAAAGGTATGTTTTTCTTCTAATTTTGGTATTCATAAAGATTGTTTCTAAGGTTTCACAAGTCAGTTTTCGGTATATGCATTTTCAATTAACCTCCAGACAACTTCAAATGCAGTATGTCTTTGTCTAGAAGAGCTATTGATCTTTTGTTAGCGTAATGTCTTGATCAGTTCCTACCCTGACCATCCCCCCAGGCAGCCTGGGGGTAACCATCCAGCATGGGCACCAAATGAAGCCTCAGGTCAGAAAATTGGGCCAGGTCGGTGCCGTTTAACTTTAATGCAGAGGACTCCCCAAATTTCCAACTGTTACTAGAGCTGTCAAAATTGGCCGCGCTCACCTCGATCCCTTTTTCTTCATTGGCAAATGGTCATTCATTGCTCAAATGTCCGGGGAAAATTCACGGTCAAATCAGGCACTGAGAAAATGCCATATTCCCAATTACTGTATAAGCAAAAGCTCTTGTTCTTGTCAAATGCTACTCAAATGCCCGGGGGTTGGGGAAAAATTTACAGTCAAATGCCAGGGGGCTAGGAATGTTTTTTGAGCAAATGCCCAGGGATGCCCCGGGGGGATGGTCATGGTTAGGAATTGAACAAGATATAACACACTTTGCTTCACACAAGACATCCTAAATGCAAGGCATTTTGATTCAATTAGAAATGTTCTCAGAGAATAGTTTTGATTTAATCTCCAAGAAAAAACCACAAGGAAGCAAAAGCTTGTACCCCTTATTATATCAAATTTGTTTGTTATGCGAAACATAGATCAACTATGCAAGATTACCAGTGATGTGATATTTCCTCGTTGCAGGGTCTGTCTTCAAAAGTGGGGCTTTTGGTTTCAACTTGCTTTCCTGAATCCACTCAACAACCTTTACAAGCTCAGCCTGCTCAGAATTCAAACCTGGAAAGTTACATTGATGATGACAAGAACCAAGGGTAAATTTACCGTCTAGCTATTTTGGGTTGAATACTTTGAAGCTGCTTTTCGTCCTGTATGTATCTGAAGTAATCTACAGGCAGTATAATGTTGCCACATTTGAAAGTGACAACATTTATTTTAAGTGCTTCTATTGTAGCCTTGTTTGTCTGTATTGATTTTGAGCAATGATCAGATTTGAAACCCCTGCCGTTTTACATCATTTGTCATTGATTGATGCATCTATTTCAACAAAATATTTGGAAACAGATGCTCTATTGCTGCATAAGCTAAGGTGATTTCCTTGTCAAATTTGAAATGAAAGGGAAACAGATTTGTGTTTCCTTTCTCATTCATGTTAGTAGAACATCTGATCATGTCCTCCAGTGTTCAAACAATAGTGTCCCTAGTAATGCAAAAGTTCTAAAAATAGTCACATGCATAATTATACATTTCGAACGTTGAAATGGAGGCAACTTTTTTATGTGTAGGTATTTATTTATTATTCATATTTATTTTAGGTCGTTGTGTGTATGGTGCAAGTTGACAGATGATGCCCAAGTCGACGATGTGTGGAATTTGAGTTATATGTCTTCTACTAGCTTCAAATGGCTGCTTCTCACAATGAACGTTACATTTGAACACATCATCGTGAGTAAGCTGTATCGTTTATGAAAATAGTAGTTGTAGCGATGTATCAGGTCAGACAGGGGAGGGGGCAAAGATAGAACCAGATATGCCTTGCTTTCAATTACATCGCTAGGGTGGTAAAGTATAACTTTGACCATGTTGAAGAGCATATGATGAGAAATATGAGAAACAAGATCCATCTTGAAAAAAACCACAAAATGATCTTTACAGCAATACATCTAAACACCTCAACCATAGTGACTATGCTTCAACTCAACCGACCACTCAACTGCTATGTCCTTTCTGGGTTTATTACATAGATGTCAAGACAGCTCCAAACGCAAGACCTTGGAGAAACGTTTAAAGTGAATGACCTGAGATATATAGCGCTTGTCTATAAATAGGACAAAGAAACACCTAATACCTCCATTTTTTTCCTTGACTTTACTTTTTTCCGCCACTCGCTGGATTATCAAATACAATAGGCTATTTATAGACCTGTGAGATCTCATTTTTTAACTCAGGTTGTTCGCTTTAATGTTTAGCTTAAAAACTCGTTATCCTAATTGACTTAATAAGCAATTTACTTATCTGCAATATGTCCTTTCTTATTCTATTCTACATTCCTCCTATTCCATACACAGGGTACGTCACGTCACGTTCCATCTCACTTTCTTTTCTAATTGTTGAATCGAATCTTGTCTTCTCTTTGCTCGGCTCGATTGATTTCGAGTCACTTGATAACAAGTACATGCTCGAAGCATCGTGTTTTTCAACATTTCCTTTATTTTTGATACTGAAATTATTTGTCCATCATATTTTGTCGCATAACTTTAAGGCGTTTAATGTTGTACGTAGATTTTAATGTTGCTAAGTCATCAAGTGGCTCTCCTTTCTTTTGCAGAAAAAATGGAAACATCCAAGCAGAGATACTCTATCTTCGTTATCACCTACTTCATCCGTTGCCAGTTTCGTAAGTTAATGAATTAAAACAATAATTTATTCTTAAAATTTGACAATAGACGAAGGCTTGAGAGCGCAGCTTAACTCATCATCAGGTATATATAGAAAGTCGTCAACAGAACGTTGTAAAACTCTGTAGCTCTAATCTGAATATTTTCCAATTTTTCCAAAACAAAGCATCTCTGTGAGTCAAGGCACCATGTGTTTGATAGCCAATGACCAAACATAGCTACTGCTGATAGCATCATAATGATCTGGTTATACGTTGCTTCTCACCAATCAGCATAGACCTAGAACAGTGAAGTGAAAACTGAGTTGAAAAGATTATTCACTTATCCATGTAGGTCAGACTAAAAGCTCCATGATAATCTCTTCTATGATGAGGAAACATTTTTTTATGTGTTTTTTTGTGCATAAAAACTAGTTAATATTGTAAGTGCTATTCGTAGTGGAAACTTGATGACCTTGCGTGATTTTCTGCTTTGATTGGCACATTTGAATTGTAGTTGTTGTATTTTTCTTAGTTTTTTAGATCTGATAGATCTGTAGTTAATGTATTATAGGCCCTATTCACAATAACGTCAGTTTTTTTAATGCATCATTCGCCTTGATATGATGTGGAGCTAACTCCCAAAAGCGTGCATTTCTCTCAGCAACGCATGAAATAGTTTTGTACGTGTATCTGCATCAAAAAGGGCATGGTGCAGGTTTCTTGCTGTGCTGGGATTTGTCTCATTCGCCTCCAATTGATACTCATTGTGAATAAGGACTAAGGTCTATGTCTTCTATTTTTCTTTTTTCAGGATGTGGAGACTGCGAGTGATTCCCTTGGAATACTAATTCCAGAGCCAGCAAATAGACTGAACTCTCTGTTAAAGCCAACCCTTTTAGCTCAAAGTCAACAGAAAGAGGTAAAGGGACTATCATATTTGGGTTAACATAAACAATGGTATAATTAGAAAAGTCGTCGAATTGGATGTAATTTCGTTGAATTGAATCCACGTAAAAGTAGCAATTTTCGAGAATTTGGCAAGTTTCAGATATTTTCAAAAGGCAAGGAAAGCCTTGCTTATCTGTATGTTTTCAGAACGTTTTCTTTCCATTGGCTATTTCACTTCAGAAAGTGGTTGCCAGAATCGTTAATTTACAGACCTTTAAAGCTTCGCTTAGTTGCTGTAAGCCATTAGGAACGTGGCAACCTTAAAACACCCTGAACAGATGCCACCCAGCATTTTGTGGCTTAGCTAAATGACCAGTCACGTTTCATGTAAACTCTTGATAAGATGTCTTTGTTCGGTAGTTACATCTTATGTAGACTTGTTCCTTGGCAGTCAAGTTATCAAAATTTCCTTACCTAACCTTTTTTCCTTTAATTTGCACAAATGGCGAGTGTCTTATCATTGTTATGAATTTGTTATGATGTGATTTTGTTCGATTTTAGTAATCTAAGATATTGTCTCCTCAATTTTTAGCTAAACCTACAGCGAGTACCATCTATGTCAAGTTTGAAGAAAGGTTAGTGACGTCATTATATCGTCTGATCTGCAATCCCTTAACAAAATTGTTGAACCCCTCGAACGTTTCATTTTTCAGGTTTTTAGTTCAGTTTAGTTCAGTTTCGCGTCACAGTGGACCTAGAATAGACCTTTTAGCTATTCTACAAAAGAACCTGGATCGAGCGTTATTTTTCTAAATTTTGATACGCGATGTTCGATCGAGTGGCGTTAGAGCTTCTATCACTATTGTACACATTCGAAAATTCTACAAAATGTAGCAAAATGTTGTTCGATTCTGATTCCCTTCAGAATAGCTAAAAGGTCTATTGGAATGTATGGGTGTAGAGTAAAAGACCCGAGCCTGGATTAAGCGATGTTTTTATATATTTCTGTACGAGAGGTTCGATTGAGTGGCGTTAGAACTTTTATTACTATCATGCACATTCGAAAATTCTACAAAATGTATGAAGTATCGTTCGATCAAGATTCTTTTTTAGAATAACTAAAAGGTCTAGTAGATTTGAGAACTGAATGTCACAGGGCCAGTTTCAGTGGCTTATTTTGAGACTATTTTGAAAATGATTCTTCTCGTTTTTAGGTGACAGTGGATCGGACACAACTTCAGAAACAGCTTCACTTGATCTTGAATTCTTTTCTGGTGCTGTCTCTATGCAGCCATCTCTTCAAAAGCAACTTACCAAAGGTGAGTAAATAAACTGCACTGACCAAGGGTAAATTTTATAAAACAAAGGATACTGTTCGGTTAAGACAAAACAATTTAACAGCCTCAAGAATAGATTTCACACCTTTAACGCAGCCAACCATAATGTTTTGTTCAGAGGTCGACAAAGTGTGGGAACAGGGGAACACCGTTCCCTGGAAATTTTGGAAGATTTTTTAGGCTGCAGGAAATTTTTTGAAAAGAAGCAACATTTTATGTTACCGTCAGAACACGGCAGAACCTCAATCTTTCATAGTTGTTATCTTGAAAAAGAAATCGAATTGCTGCAGTAACTTTAATAAAGCAGAATCTTAAGCAATAAGGCTTACATCAAGAATTTGAAAATGATTGGTCTTTGCTAGTAGCAGATTTCATCTCCAAGTCAACCCTTACATTTGATTTTTGTGCCTAAAGGTAGTGCTTTTCGTTTCAAGTAAGGAAGAAAGTGGCAACCAGATTTGTATGTGCACTTTGGTTGCAAGCTATGCTGTACACTCCACTAAATCAATGTAAGATTAAAAAAATGTTGCAGGAAGTTTGAACGAAATTTTTACCGCTCCCAGGAAGAAAAACATTTTGTCGGCCTCTGGTTTTGTTTTCTCTCGTTATTTTAATTCGATTGAGTGCACTCAAAGGTGTGAAGTCTATTCTTCACAAGGGTAAGTCGCCTTGTTTGTTCGGAAACCAGAATCTTTTGTTTTGCAAAATTTGCCCTTGCTAATGTACTCATGATTTTGGTCGTAGTTATCGCCACTAGCGTGTGAGCAAAAATGCCTGCTGCTTTCAAGGACCAAGTGAATTTCGAACATATTGCGAAGTTAAATGGTTTTGAATTTGTGTAAATTTTGCTTGCAAAGCTACCTGGTTTAAAGGGTAACTCTGAAATCACAAGGACTGATTATCAAATTAAACTTTGATGCTGCTTTGCCATTTAAACTGGTTTCTTGTGTCGTTTCTTTTCGTTCGTTCGTTCGTTCGTTCGTTCATTCATTCATTCATTCATTCATTCATTCATTCATTCATTCATTCATCACTTTATTCTACAAGGCTGGAAGATTTCTAGCTGTATTGCAGCTAATGTAGGCCAATTATGCATGCTGAATCCAAGCATGGGACCCCTAGTTTAACGTTCCTTCCGAAGGACCGGATTGATGAAGCTCTTATGATGTGTATGACTGAAGCCTTCTTATGAATATCTAAAAATTTTAGATTTCTGGCGAAAATACTATGCTTTGTAAAATGTCATTTTTCTTTGAATGTCCTAAAAACTCAATCCCTGCTTGTGGGTTCAAAACCCAAAATTAGGAAAATTGCTGATAAAGTTGTTAATCCTCCACAGTTTCTCATTGGGGACTCTCAAGTTAAAAATGTAGATCAGACAAAATATCTGGGTGTAATAATCGACAAGAACTTAAACTGGGACGAGCAGATCAATAGTCTCCGTACTAAAGTTTCTCGTGGAACAGGGTTTCTGAAATATTCCAGAAAATTTTTACCTCAAAATACCCTAAGTAAGATGTATCGGGGCATCGTAGAGCCTCATTTTAGGTATTGCTGTTCCGTATGGGGGAACTGTGGGGTGACAAGACTGCAGACCCTTCAAAAGTTGCAGAATCGAGCAGCTAGAATTGTTACAAGAAGTAATTTTGATTCATCTGCTAAGCCATTGATACACAATCTAAAATGGCCAACTATCAGTGATATTATTAAGAGTGAAACTGCCACAATCATGTACAAATCGCTAAATGGTCTTGCTCCAGAATATCTTTCAAGATTGTTCGTCAAAAATTCTACTCGAAATATCAGGCAATTGCGAAACACGGAAACTGATCTTTTGTTACCTTCAATGAAAACCAGCAATGGGCAAAAAGGTATATCTTTTCGTGGATCTAAATTATGGAACCAGCTTGATAATGACGTAAAACAGGCACCCTCCCTTGCCACTTTTAAAAGAAGATTGAAAGATAATTCATAAATAATTAGTTTTAATAAATTTTTTGGGTATTCAGTTTTTCATATTATGTATTTAATTATTTGCCACGGCCCCCTGAAAAGCAGTTCTTTAGGACTGATGGGGCTACCGTGCCTAAAAAAGTAAAAATAGAAAAATAGAAATAGAAAGTGATATCTTTCAAATGTTTCAAAATGACTTCCAACACGCTGATGATGGATCTTGGATTAAGTCTGCAACGGTCAAATAAATAATTTAGTTACTTGGACTGTCATTTCATTTCACCTTGGACTGTCGATACTGGACTGTACCTTTCAACCATTTGATTTGCCTTCGATTCGAAATAATAAGGCTATTCAAACAATTGTTCCATTTTTTCTCTCCAGATTCATCCACATCATTAAACGGTATGGATCTACTTGACATTGATCTCGCAAGTGAACCAACTGCATCAGCAGGTGATGGACCACCAATAAAACGCGGACCAGCTGCCATGCAACTCGGATCACAGACCGAGGGGAAATCGCAGTCACTTCCGTTCAATCTGAATGCTTTAAATAAAGCTGCATCAAAAAGCGAGATAAGTAGCGAAGCAAGGAAATTTTTAAATAACTTAGAGAGTTTACGATTTATGAATTCGACTGTCTTGATGTTTCCAAGTCAATTTTCTGGTGATGAATAGTACGATGAATCATAGCTGTTTGTGTCAGGAGGAGATAGCGAGGGTGATTTGTGAAGCAAAGCAATTTTGTCTCCGATAAACAATGCGATTTGTATTTCTAAAGAATAGATTTCACACCTCTGAATGCACTCAATCAAATCAAAATAAACAGAGAAAGTAAAACATTCTGATGGCTGCGCTGAAGGTCTGTTCTTGAGGCTATCAAATCGCTTTGTCTCAAACAGAACTGTGTCCTTTGTTTTATAAAATTCCTCTTTTTCTCCTGAGGTTATGGCTAGGGACTCATCTACTCATCTCACCAGCTTGCCTTATATAGATTGCTAAGAAAGTAGAAAGATTATTTTAATATCGGTTGGTTAGATAACACAAATCCTGGCTTTGTTTGAGGTTAGTTTTAGTCTGCTGCAATCAATTGAGAGTAAATTCCGAGAATATTTTATACACTGTTAACAGCAGATTTGGGATAACTTTAAATTTTGTCAAAACTTCCAGGTGTCGCAAACGTTGTACTACCTACAGGGTGTCCCAAAAAATTGTTCGATGTTTGATCAAATATTCAAAAATAATGAAATAATGAACGGGCTTCGTGGTAAGATAAACATATTCCTGAGATTTTGAATTAATTTTAGACACCAGAAGCTAGCAAATCGGTTATATATTCACGGAGTTGCGACCTTTCAAAGTTCAAGTTTGTGCGAAGGCTGAAACCAGACGCCCCTAAATTGCATATTTTGTGACAGTAGAATCTCGTTTATTCAAAGCAAACCAAATGGAATTTAAAAAGCACTTTCGATAAACTGCTTTCTCTAACATTGAATCAAGGTTATGGATGCTTGGAGAAATCCTGTTAAGCACAATTTGGAATGGTCCCGTCTCTCATCGATTAAGTTTTCATTCCATGTTTTCGATACTTGCATTCTTAAGTGAATTTTGGCAACGGTTACAAGAATTAAATTACTTTTGAAGTCCTATTTGGTTTGCTCTGACATCAGCAAGAGGTTAAACATTGGACAGTCTTCTTTTACCTCAATTTTGGTACGTTTTTTTAAAACACATCAGTCAGGGGCATCTGGTTTTAGCTTTCGCACAAACTTGAACTTCAAAAGTTGGTAGCTCCGTGAATTCTTAGGGGATTCGCAAGATTCTGGTGTCAAATATTAATTTGAAATCTTAGGAACAGGGTGATTTAACCAGGAATCTGTAAATTTTATCGTTACTTTTTAATATTTAAGCAAACGTCGAAAAAGTTTTTATGGGACACGCTGTACCAGTTAAAATTTTCCAAAAATTGTTTCTTCTTTCAATCATTAAAGTTCTTTTTAGTCATTTATTCCGTGAATCAAATGCCCATATTCTTTGAGGGACATGATAACTCCGGCAAGCGAGTAATAGTTAAAATATTCTCATGCTGTAAAGTAGTCATGCAGTATAGCTAGTAGTCACTTTTTCTTTAGAAATTGGTCTTGCTGGGAGTGAATCTCAAGAATGAGATATTTGTAAGATAAAGGTGTCCTGTTGCCTTAGATAGCCATTGTCACCCAGTGTCCTTTGCAGGCACGCTGCATTTTCAGACTGTTTGAAAATGAAATTTGGCCTAAACAGAAACTATGGACCCCATACGGCAGTAGTTGAACTGATTAAAATTTTGTCAAAATGTCAATGAAAGTACAAACTTTTCTGTAAGTTTAACTACTGCAGTATAGATCAAAATTTACTACTTAGGCCAAAATTGATTATCAGATTTGCTTGCCGGAGTTATTATGTCCCCCAAAGAATACAGAAATCTTATTCACGGAATAAATGACTAAAAAGAACTAGCTGTGGTTAGAAGATCATATTTAGTCTGAAATTGCAGCGTGCCCGCAAAGGACCCTGGGTGACAATGGCTCTTTAAGTCGGGCCCTACTTTGCGTTCTTCTTATTTTGTGCTTGATTTGAAACTGTATATGCTTAGATATTAGAAACATTTTTTGTTTCGTTAGGTTGCATTAATTACGCTAAATTTGTATAATACAGTTATTAAAATACCGCAAAAGCTCTATCAAGCCCCCCAGGGAGCTTATTCAATTTCAGAGACTCAAGCTGGGGCTTAATAATCACAAAATCAAATGACAAGGACATAAATAATGGCGTTTTAGTTCTTCACCTTCTTCGTTCTTTTAGTTCTTAGAGAGGGGCTTATTTTTGATTATGGCTTAGTAGTGGGGAGTGACGAGGCGTAACAGAGAGGGGCTAAATGGAGCTTTTGCGGTATGTCAGATCGAGATAGCAGTAATTCAAAATTGATTTTAACTAGCAGAAATATGGTACAGTGATACTTCGCGTACTTCGGGCTCGCCTTCTGTTTTGTTTGCGGATGACATTTGAGCCTGGTTTGAAAATGGGCATGATGTGTGGTTGTTTGCACCACGAAGATTTCTCGTTTCTTTATCGTTTATAGCTGAATTAGCATTTTGGGTATTCACACAAGACAATTTGGTAATTTGTCTGCAAGACTAAACAGATTCGAACAGTGGTTAATTCTTTTATAGGGCCTTGTAAAGGATGGGTCCTCTTCATGTAAGCGAATCCAAGGTTTTGGTCTCTATGCAAGGTACTTTAAAGGAAGAAACTTTCGCGTGAAGAAACTGTCGCGAGTTCGATAAAACGTGAAGTTTTTGGAATTAACTTTCGCGAATGGACCAAACTGGGAAATTTCGCGAGAATAAACTTTTGCGAATTAAGTTTCTTATCACATTTTTATACTGTCTCAAATGTTCCTCAACCCTTCAATGACTCTTCCGAATCGTCCATAAATAAGCTTGTAGTAGCATATTTCGAAAATGTAGTTGTTAAAGAAGAGGAATATCAATATCTGATTATATAATTATTTGATTCTATATCTTGGGAAATTTCACGATAATAAACTCTCACGAATTTCACATTTTATAAAATTTCGTGGAATAAACTTTCGGGAATTTCGACGAAAAACGCGAAAAACGCGAAAGTTTCTTCCCGTGATAGTTTCTTTCCAAGTAACTGACATACAAAACGTTTGGCTCGTAAGTCTCGTTGTAACTCGTTGAGTCGATTTGTTTGCAAAATGGCTTACGTTAACCTCTTCTTCGCACCGAGGCTCGCGCATGCTTCAAGCCGTAATTTTGAGAACCCCAATTGGAAGTCATGTATTGTCGGGTTTAGACAAACAGCTTGTTCGGAAGTACTAGAATCCGGAGAAAGCTGTGATATTTTATATAAATGTCATTAATTCATTAATTGTACGGTAGATTGTTCAACGTGAGAGGAATTTCTTTTTTTTTCTTCTTTCTTCAGCCTGGCTGTAGCAAGTTTTTTCAGGATATTTTTGGTGCCAAAAGTTTCTTAAATATTTGATACTCTAGATTTAGAATTGTTCACTTTAGTTATTAAAAAGGGCTTTTCAAAAGTACTTTCAGATCTCAAGACAAGTATCAACAGAATTCGCACTCGAAACGGTTCATTATTTTTTGACGAATTGAGAATCTTTAACAAAGTGGAACTTTGTTCCTTTTTCAAGGATACATCAAAATTTACGAACTAAACTGACTCAAAGACTCTTGGATATATGATCGTTTTCATTTTGGAAAGACATCGCATGAATGGAGAATGGGTGATTGTTTTCGGATTGCGGGTAAATAGCGTATCGAAATAAATGTAAATATTTGAATCAAATGCAAACGAAAATCCTGTATTTCTCGACAGGACCTTACGAAATCTTGCAAATTACACAGAACTTCATTATGATCGATGCTGGCATTTTGATGCTATGCTGTTTTTCATGATGACACTGGATTAACAAATTGGAATTGGATTCAACCAAAAAACTTTCCGAAACGTTGGCAAGGCATCTTTAGGTTGGCTAGACATCATAGGTTCACTCAATTTACTCTACACGTATTTCTTTATGAGAAACTAAGGTCCGGGGCTGGTAGGCAGTTTATTAAATGTTTGAGCCATTTTGCTACCAAAAGTTTCTTACGTGTTTCTTATATTTTTGATGCTGGAAGTGTAGAGTTAATTTAGTTTTGTCCAGAGGGCTTCCAAATTACTTAGTAAGATCTCAAAACAAGTAAGTCAATAACACAAAATGCGCACTCACAGAAAAAAGGTGGTCTTTAAAGTACCTTTTAGGGTACTTGAGCAAAATACATATTTGGGACCCCTAAAGGTACTTTGAAGTACCCCTACCGAGGGGTACTTTGAAGTACCCCAAGGTATGGTACTTCAGAATATCCCTAAAGGTACTTCAGAAAACCCCTGGTAGTATTGCTAATGGTACTTCAAAGAACCCCTGAAGGTATTTCAAAGTTCCTCCTAAAGGTACTTGAGAGTACTACTAAAGGTACTTGAAAATTATTCTAAAGGTACTTCAGAATATCCCTAAAGGTACTTGAGAGTGCGCTTAAAGGTACTTCAGATTTCTTCTAAAGGTAATTCAGAGAGCCCCTAGAGGTACTTCAGAGTACTACCAAAGGTACTTGAGAGAACTTCTAAAGGTACTTCCGAATACCCCTGAAGGTACTTGAGAGAGTGCCCTTAAAGGTACTTCAGAGAGCCCCTAAAGGTACTTGAGAGTATTCCTTTCAGAGCACTACTAAAGGTACTTCAGATAACCCTTAAAGGTACTTCAGAGAGCCCCTAAAGGTACTTGAGAGTATTCCTTTCAGAGTACTACTAAAGGTACTTCAGAGAACCCTTAAAGGTACTTCAGAGAGCCCCTAAAGGTACTTGAGAGTATTCCTTTCAGAGTACTACTAAAGGTACTTCAGAGAACCCTTAAAGGTACTTCAGAGGCCCCTAAAGGTACTTGAGAGTATTCCTTTCAGAGTACTACTAAAGGTACTTAAGAGAACCCTTAAAGGTACTTCAGAGAGCCCCTGAAGGTACTTGAGAGTATTCCTTTCAGAGTACTACTAAAGGTACTTCAGAGAACCCTTAAAGGTACTTCAGAGAGCCCCTGAAGGTACTTGAGAGTATTCCTTTCAGAGAACTACTAAAGGTACTTCAGAGAACCCTTAAAGGTACTTCAGAGAGCCCCTAAAGGTACTTGAGAGTATTCCTTTCAGAGTAGTACTAAAGGTACATCAGAGAACCCTTAAAGGTACTTCACAGAGCCCCTAAAGGTACTTGAGAGTATTCCTTTCAGAGTACTACTAAAGGTACTTCAGAGAACCCCTAAAGGTACTTCAGAGAACTCCCAAAAGGTACTTCATAGTATTCCTAAAGGTACTTCAAAGAACCCCTGAAGGTATTTCAGAGTACTGCTAAAGGTACTTCAAAGAACCCCTGAAGGTACTTCAGAGTACTACTAAAGGTATTTCACAGCAACTCTAAAGGTACTTTAGTGAACCCCTAAAGGTACTTCAAAATACCTCCAAAGGTACTTCAGAGTACTACTAAAGGTATTTCACAGCAACTCTAAAGGTACTTGAGAGTACCCCTAAAGGTACTTCAAAATACCTCCAAAGGTACTTCAGAGTACTACTAAAGGTATTTCACGGCAACTCTAAAGGTACTTGAGATGAGAGTACCCCTTTGTGTTCCAGTTGGGGTCCCACCAACAAAAATTTATCTAAAAATTGAAATTTCGTCAAATTGGTTCAAAATTGGTACACAGCCTATTTCAAACATGCTGATTACGAATATGAATAAAGATTTTGAAAATGTTGTCATCAAAGTGGTCCAAATGGCACACAAAGTGGCACAAATGATTGAAATTTTAAATTGCGTAGAATTAACTCAAAATTAGTAAAGAGCCTATTTCAAACATGCTGATTACGAATATGAACAAAGATTTTGAAAATGTTGTCCCCAAAGTGGTCCAAATGGCACACAAAGTGGCACTAATGACAAAAAATTTAGATTGCATAGAATTGTCTCAAAATTGGTAAACAGCCTATTTCAAACATGCTGATTACGAATATGAACAAATATTTTGAAAATATTGTCCCCAAAATTGTCCAAATGGCACAAAAAGTGGCACAAATGACCAAAAATTTAAATGGCATGGAATTATCTTAAAATTAGTAACGAGCCTATTTCAAACATGCTGATTACGAATATGAACAAACATTTTGAAGATATTGTCACCAAAATGGTCCAAATGGCACACAAAGTGGCACAAATGACCAAAACTTTAAATTGCGTAGAATTAACTCAAAATTAGTAAAGAGCCTATTTCAAAAATGCTGATTACGAATATGAACAAAGATTTTGAAGATATTGTCACCAAAATGGTCCAAATGGCACACAAAGTGGCACAAATGATTGAAATTTTAAATTGCGTAGAATTAACTCAAAATTAGTAAAGAGCCTATTTCAAACATGCTCATTACGAATATGAACAAGGTTTTTCAAAATATTGTCACCAAAGTGGTCCAACTGGCATCGAAAGTGACACAAATAACCATAACTGAACTTGCTTCCAAATGCCTGAATATTGGTACGCCTGCATATTTTGATTGCAAGTATTTTTATAAGAAACCGCTTTTAAGAAACTCGACACTCAGATCGCCAAAAAATAAGAAACTCCAGCACCGAGAAAATGTTTATTTACCGGGTGTGCTATTCACTTCGATAGGTTACGATAAAGTTTTTGAAGAGTTATGACTTAAAACGTTTGCAAAAAGCTTTTACTTTGCCTCTGGATTTTTTACACATTCGTGTCATTCCTGTGTTCAGAGCAAAATGTGAGTTTCTTAATATTTTGTCAACGAGTTTTTCGTACTGACTTGGGATTTAGAAATCGATTGGATGTATTCTGCTGCACGAGCGTTGGCTCTATCCAGGGATGGCGCCTGGGGGGCACAGGGGCAGAAGCCCCCACGACTTCATCAATCCCCCCATTGGCACTTAAAATTTTGAAAATAGTGCCATCTCAGTGAACTTGAATGGAACTTGAAAGGCGTGGTTTCATAAATATTTTCTCGCTTCGCTCACTGTCGGCACTCTGACAGTATTTGCCCCCTAGCATTTCTTCCGTGGCGCCATCTCTGGTTCTATCTTGGCAGAAATTTAACATTACTACAGTCATAAAAGCAATGTCTTCCCTCGTGATTTTGAAAATAGGGTCCCTTTTTGCTGGAAAAGGCCCCTTTTGCAAAATAAGAGAGTTTGTTTATCTGATTTTAATTTTCGAATGATGGAGATCCCTGCAATTGAATCCTTCCGTGTTAGTAAACTTAGTAAAAGAAATAATTACGATCGAGAGTGAACACTGATGGTGAACAAGGGGCAGCTTTGCAGCAATAGTAAAGGTTGCTTGCAATTACTGTTCAGCGTGTGCTTTGAGGCTTTTATCAAAATATCTACTCAACGATAGGACCTATGACAACCTACACTTTGCATAAATCTTGTATAATTTTAAAGGAAATCTATGCATATACAAGCCTTTGACAAAAATAACATTACCAAAACAACAAGCCGTTGCATGTGCCGTGCCATATTTGGGTAATTTACGTCAACATGAAATTTTGATATCTGATTGGCTAGACTTTGACCGCAAAGTGGCTTGAGCCACGTTTTTGCTTACATTCCCTCTGAAGTTTCAAATTTTTGTCTGGTAGATATGGGATGAAGAGAGGCATTCTGAGCCAAGAAAAGGAATTCACTCGAAAATTTCCTTGGGATGCTAGTTCATAAATTTATTATTACCGAGGGGTGTATTATTCTTCCGAAAAGGATTTTAAGGGATTTTTTATGGATTTATGTTGGAAAAAGGATTTTGACCGGCATTTTAGCAAAGCTGTACGATATTTTGACTGAGTGATTCGCCCCTTAGCTTTAAATGGTCAAGATTCTATTTTTAGTACATAAACGATCATGGGATCGGGGCAAAACTTGAAATTGCATTAAAAATGAAAAAAAAGGAAAACTTTCTTTATCCTGTTCTATTATTTTTTTCAATCTTGTTTCACTTTTGAATTTATTGGCTCAGTACACTCTTCTCTTTTTATAAGAATAATGTTTATAAGAATATTCAGGCTCAGAATCATCCAATTTTTAAGAATATTATAAGAATATCTAGAGAATCGCACGACTGACATACTGTATCTCATTTTTCAAAAGCTAAGTTTCTATTTGGAAGCTTTGAAAAAAATAAGAATACTTTCAGGCTCAAAATGAAAATTTCTTAAGAATATCGAGGCTGGACAAAGTATAGGGTATTCTTATAAAAAAGAGTGTACCCAGCGTAGATTCAGGCGTCATTTCCCTTTCAGCAAAGAATGCTATTTCCTCCTTTGCAGTTTAAATCTACCTAAAGTGAAGATGTAAACTCAGTGTTAAAAGCAAGAACCTATCATTGATATTAGCCCGAACAAAGTTCTTGAATGAAGAACAAAATATTTTAACTTTCAACCAGAAGAAATTTGGAACAGTAAATTGTTTTTCGCGCCTTTTTTAATGTACTCAAAGTTTCTTGACGGTTTCTTATTGGTTTCATTAAATTCTTTCACAATGAAGTTTTATGACCTGGACACTTACTTAAGTACTCCTTGCCCAGGTACCATCTAAGTAATACAATACAGTAAAGTAAAGTACGGCCTTCAAGAAAATTATTTTTATCTCCTATTGTTCTCCCAGAATGACCCCATTCTCCAGTAAGATGGTTTCTTAACGGCGGCACTTTACTGTATAAGAGAAAAGAGAAAATGATTTTAATGAAGACAAAACTGTTGCTGGAATGTTTGAGCTCCTTTAAAAAATTGTGTCTCTTATCCATTCTTCTCGATCATTCATTTTCCACTTTCCATTGAACACTCCATTCATCATTCAGTTTCGTCATTCTGTCTTACAGTTTCATCCCTTCATTTCACCCTATCATTACATTCTACAATTTCATATCATCAGTCCAGCCTTTCATACCTCTCTGACCACAACTCCTACGTTTTTAATATATCGACAATACTCAGAGTTCTGTTGAGAAAATCTAACAGTCTTGTCTTCACTTTAAGTTTCGTGAAAAGCTAGTTTATCCTTAGGAGTGCAATTGCTTTGTTCCAATTTTCAAAACACAGAACGATATTTTGCTATTTTCATGTGATTGTCATGTGCCATCTTTCTGCTTGTCATGAGGTGCTTTTGATTTCTGCCTCACCAACTCTAGATAGTCTGTCACTGTCAGTTCTTGAAAACAGCAAGATAAATTCAATATCCATAACATCACCACAGGTGCAAAACCTAGCAAGAAAGTTGAGGAAAATAGTATTCTCAGAAATACATTTGCTACAAAGTCCTTGGAAGATTCTTGGATCCAAAAGACATCATTACCAAAACATGAATTAGATGTGAATAGAAGATACTAAAAAATTCTCGAAAAAATTCAGAAAAACTTGCTTCTCAGAACTAAATTTGGATCTAGTCTAGAACTCAGGGGAAAATATAAAAGTTTGTCAACCTTTCAGCCCATCCATCATATCTGCAGATCTGCAAAATCTCTTCTTCGAAACAGTTTCTTACCAAAACATTGCTTGTAGGAAATGCTAGGCAGGCTCGCCTAATGTTGATTCAAGAAATTAAAAACTAGGAAAGGCAAGATTGCAGTGTCATCATTGAATATCTTTGACAATGCAAAGAAGCAGGTCGAGAATACTATTTCCAAGACAAAAAACGCACGAATTAGAAGTGTTTCTTGCTGCCTTAGGTCTATGTTATGTACCCGAGATCCTGGCAATAGCATTCGGTCAACTGTCGATGTCTCTTCAGCCAGATAATGTTTTGAAAGAGACAGGACATAAACCAAAACCCAAGGTAAAAATTTCACAAAGATGAATTTTGCCCACTAGTCTCGAAAGACCCGTAGCTAACCTTCTCGGGACTTTCTCCCTATTTCAGATAAAGTTAATAAAACAATTCCGTTCAAATAGACTTCATCATCATACTCCTTAATCATATTTTGTTATTCGGTTGAAATAAATTCATTAAATCTTACCTTTTCCACAATACTGTAACTGCTTCTTTCTTTTCTTTCCTCCAAACCTTCGCCGCAGCAACAAAAACTTCAAAATTCAACCGTCGCAAAGAGAAGAAAAGAACGCGAATTGATTCCATTTTCGAGCGCTTTGCGTAAGTCACGTGATATTTGCAGTCGCAAGGGTGCTTTGAAGTACCTTTTTGACCTGAAGTACCCTAAGGTTTTCTAGAATACCCTCAAAGTACCCTATAGGGTACTTTAGAATACACTAGAATACCTCTTGGCCTTCAAATACCCTAGGGTACAATAAAGTACTTCTCAAAACCAGCTTATTTCTGTGAGTGTTCATGACTCTAAAAAATTGTCTGCTATACACTCATTATCTTTGATGAGAAAAAAAGCTTATAAGAAACGGCAGACTGAATCGTTCGAAAGTTAAGAAACTGTGCTACCTGGGTTGTACAAACTCACAAACTTCTGTTATCTGCAGCTTTGGTTTTCCAACATTACTCAAACTGTTTTTACACTGTGCAGTAATAGAAGTTTTGAGCGAAAATTATGTTATTAGTTGTTTTGACACCTTACTAAGTAATTTGGGAGCCTTCTACCAAAAATAAATCAACTCTAACTTTCGGTGGCAAGACTTTCTTAGAATTTGAGAAACTACCTACCAGCCCTGGATGAGTGTAGTTTCCTTGTCTCCAAGACTACCCCAATCATTGATAATCCTAGTAAAGAGCGTCATAAATTTCTTGGAAAGAAGACAGTAACTAAATCTGATCTTATAACCACACCTATTTTGATGAGTCATAGCAATTATATGAAAGTACCAGTCGCATGTCATTTGGATTATAGTTTCATAAGCTTAAATTTGCTACACTTTGTAGCTAAGATGCAAAGACGTGAGAACCAGGAGGGTACGCTCCCCTAAGATTTTGCAGCAAGCAAAAAAATGCCCTTTTGTTTCTGGAGGTGCCCCTTTTCAAGACTGATGGAGACAGAATGTTGTTAATTGTGTAGCTACCTCCTTTTGATCTAGTTATGTTTACTTCTTCTCGTTTGTTTTGTTTTTGTGACGAAAATTAGACATCTATCAGGATTGACACTATCTTCTGCTTTGTGTCACTTTCTTACCGTTTAAATCTGATGCGCGTGAAAGTGCCCTTCTGATGAAAAAATGCCCTTCAGTGTCCTGCCCCTCCAAGTTGCTTTCTGCGGGCCTGGCTAAGATGACCAGGTTGCAGAAAGCCAAACATCTTTTATTACCCCCTAAAGCTCCTTTTCAATATAAATTTCAAGAACATTATGTGTCACTCCGTTGCTAATATGATCAACTATATCTACATAGTTAACAAATGACTTGTTTTCCCTCCTTGAGGAACCACAATGACGTTCCGTGACCTCTCTTGTATCAAATAAAGATACTCAGATGACCTCTTTTCAGGGCAGCTCACGGGGAACGAGGTCAGATCAACTAAAGTTTGAATTGTGTCTTTGTCAATTCGCTCCTTACGGGGGTTGGGTGATAATAGACGTAGCGATAACGCTAAATATGGTAGACTTCCTTTCCTTCAAATTTATTCCATGGTCTGTTCAGAGAATGGTGTCGTGTCGTGATTCCAGAACGAGGCACGACTTCGAAATTCGGGAATTCGGGTCGTAAATATTTTTGACCCTCTGTCTTTGTCGTCTTGTGTTGCACGCATTTTTTTTAGAGAGTTGTTATTTTTAAATGCTGGGTACAGGGTTGGAAGAATTTTGGAGAAACATGAAAAAATTTCCTTACCCCATTCACCAAATTCAATAACATTGAATTGAATAATTCAATAACAAATTCAACCCCATTTCGAAATACTGAAAAATGTCATACTCCAATAATGTTGCAAATCATGTCATTCATATTTGTGCATTATGTTAATGAAAGAAGATTTAATTGAGGAAAACGTTGAAGCGTTATCTCAAAGCTCCATATTAGATCAAGGGCCTATAGGACGAGAGATTATAGTCGTCCCGTTGCAGTTAAATTCTAATGTTTGGTTTGAAAAACGTACCCATGTTCTCCTTGGTGGTTTCTTCTTTCATAAATTTCTTGGTTTTGCTTTCTAAACGACAAATATCCCATCTTTTCTCAAGTTGCTGCAAATGGCTGCCAAGAGAGAGGTGGCACGATCAAACAGTTTATTTCTGCTTGAGAAAACATGTGATTTATGTCGTTTAGAAAGCAAAACTAAGAAATTTATGAAAGAAGAAACCACCAAGGAGAACATAAGTAAGTTTTTCAAACCAAACATTAGAAATTAACTGTAACGGGACGACTATAATCTCTCGTCCTATAGGCCCTTGATTGAGGCCCTATTAGGGGGGTAGACATTATTTCATATTTCATCATGAAAAATTGCCATTATTTCATATTTCAAATTTACCAAAACCAAATATTTCAAAATTATCAACTGTCGTGCTCCAAAATTAGAAATAACATTTACCAACCACTTCTTTTGATATCAAATTTATAACTCGTTGATTTGATATCATTCATATCACATTTGCCACTCGTTCGGTGGCATAGCCACGACAAATTATATGGGTGCATTTTATAATGAGGGGGTGTGGTAAGATTTTGAGGACACGCTCTATACTTTGGCTTAGAATACTTATACTTATTCTGCTTATGCCAACTCGCCTGTGTCCCACCCAGTATCACCTAGCTAGCCTGGTTCCAACTTTTTTAAGAATGACCATTTTGCAGTTATGTAGCCTGGGTCCTCTTTTTTGGGGGCAAATGTGGGGTAAGCAAGGAAAAGTGGGAGTCTGGGGATTTGCCCCTCTAGGAAAATTTTAGGGGGTCATACTTTTTGGAATGCTGGAGACGCTCTTTTTCAGAACAAGCCGCCTAGGCTCATGCCAGAATCAAAGAGTAGAAACGCTATAGGCTAAACACCTAGAAGAAAGAAAAAGAATGTGCCCTAATGGAACACCCAGACAAAGCTTTTCGTTCAAGCTTTTGCTGCCGTTTTTAAGTTGCAAGTGACGACAGCTTTTCCTTTTACCTTTTTGTCTCATTTCAATTCTCGTCAACTTCAACTTGTTTTAATACTCTGATCAAAGCCATATAAAGAGAAACAATACTCACGAAATTTAAGGTGGAATTTACTGAACATATGAAACTTGAAGAGAGAGCGAGGTAGAACGCAGAACATTTTGAGAAACACACTTTATCAGACGCACTTATATTAATTGCCAAAATAGAGGCATACAAAAAAAACCGGTTAATTGTATCTAATAAAGCTGCATGCTTAAAAAGTAAAGCTGCATGCAAAAAAGCCAGCTACATGATAAAAGCCAGCTGGTAGTAAGATGTTGTACTACGATCCATGTGTGGCAGGTATGGAAGTGCGAGCGAAGCGAGCAGGAAATTTTTGGCATCCTTTGTTGACTTCAATCGTGCCAAAGCCAAGATGTCATTCATCAGTGCTAGAGTGGAATTTCTTTTTCCTTTTTGACATTCAAAAACAACAATGCTTACAAGTGCTGGAGGGAGGAAAATACAGCTTGCCTCCCTTTCAAGTTTCTCATCAGATTTGGATGAATCATCAAAGCCCATCATTTTTGGGTACGTTTGGGGAGGGGGCAACTACCCCTTTTCCTCCTCTCCTCGCTACGCTAATGCCATTTTGATGTGGATGGACCTTTTGGTATTTAGGTGATAGATGCAGCCGGTTACTAGAATTGGCATTCACATACACTTGTGGCTGTTGATCCGCCATTCTATTTAACTTCCATGCCATTGGCTGGACTTCTAGCCTACGTGTAGGAAGGGGGGGGGGGGGGGTCCACACGTAGAGGCTACTGGATGCAAAGAACTTTTTTATGTCCTGAATCACACTCCTCCACAGAAATGATCATTCTTCTCTTTTAGATGTAGTCATGAACTGGGCATGCTTTGAAATATTTGAACATTTCAATACTCTCCGTTTTGAGTGGCTGCCACAATAAAATGAATAATTTTCATGAAAATCTAAAAAAATACCTATTCATTTCGTTATTTCATATTTCATGCTGGGAATCAACGTTATTTCATATTTCAAAACTAAAAAACCTAAATATTTATATTTTCCCCCCAAAAATATCAATTATTTCATATTTCAAATACCCCTTATAGGGCCTCGGGTAGGTCGTTATTTGAAGCAGAAGCCCAAGAGTGAGAGATATCCTCGTTTTATCAATACTGGTTTGAGGATGAAAACATGAACATATTTTGGAATGGCTTTTCCGTGTAAGTTGTTTATTTTGCTCGATTTGTTGGCAATTTTATTTCGATTGGTTCTTAAATTTTCAAGAGTACCTCGTCTCATCTTGATTGGTAAAGCATCGTTTCACGATGTCTAAACTTTAGTTTCAGCCGCGAATTCACAACGACTCTGAGCAGATGTATCCTTCCAAGCACCTGCAGCGGCATCTAGAAATTCTCCATTGTATATACATTTCCTCCAACATCAAGAAAGGCCCTGCTGAATCGTTTCATGTCGAAGAGAATTAAATATTTATTACTCTCTAGCTTTATGTCCTAATTCGTATTGCTGTATTGTGAAAACAGCCATTTACATCGCTAGCTAGACGTATCTTCTCCTGTGAAACTCTTGTTGGAATAGAAGGACTTTTTGATTAACAATTTGGATATCTTCAAATCTGAACTTGACCCGAAATTGAGCACGACCAAAGCGCGAAAGAGCATTGTGGTTTCATTGCTTTGCTGCCGTACAGTTTATGTTCGTATTATGTTACACTGTAGAAAATGTTACGGTTGATTTCTTCCAACTTTCTCAACCTTTGAGCTACGTGGCGCGAAAGAGGAGAGGAACCTTTCGTGGATTTCAGACGATCATAAACGAAGCATAAAACTAGCCCGAACAGGGTTACAGTCAACTAGCAGGGTTGCTAACCAAAATCTCTTTGCTTTGGAAGGTCCTGTTACAGTCAATTCTTTTGTTTCCTGTGCATTTACCTGGTGCCCTTGGGAACTGGGTAAAGGTCGCGTTCCTCGGTGCTTCTGATTTTAAGGGCCCTGAAAAGAGAGCAAAGTTGATGAAAGGAAATAATATTGCCAAATTACTTTGTTTGAGGGTACTGCATTTCAGAAAATGGGCAATTTCATTGATTTTGAAAGGGGGATATTGTTCCCTAAAAAGTTCTCCCATTTTTGCAAACTCCTTTTTGTATTCGCGAAAAATACTCAAGATTTCCAAAGATCCCTTGTCCTTAAGGATCTCGTTGTCCCTTTGGAAGAGTGATTTGGCCCTCGTTTCAGACAAGGTGAAAGGGCTATGGTTCTTTTGGACCCCCTGCCTCCTACACATCATAACGTACAATAACCAAAATATGCGACTCTTTTGCACTTTTGAGATCACTTCTGGCAACAAGGATTTTCTATTTGATTGGAAATTTGAGGTATGCTCTTTACTCAGGTTTCCCCTTTCATATCCTGGTAAAAATCTTTGTTTCACATGGTAACTTGATTTGTCAGATTTAATGATGTCAAATAAGATGATTCATAATCCTCGAGCAACGCAAAATGAAACAACTACGCCATTAGCGGACACTTCTCAACACTTTTTGCAGCGGACAATAAACAGGAACAGACCAGCAGCCATACAGCAGTGTCCCGCATACAAGAAACACAAATTTAAGAAACACAGACCCTGATTTTCAAAATAATACCCCATTTTATAAGAAACTTGTTCAGGTCTGAAAAGAGCTTGTTTCTTATTTAAAAATTATGGATTGAAACCTTGGAATTTTTCAGTTTTCCTGTTGTATTGAACTGTACCTATTCAAATGAAAAAAATAATTTTGTATGCAAAAAGCACCTTCCTGAAATAACTGTAGTATTTTCTGGAAGTGAAAATTTACAAATACAATTCAAAGTAATAATCATCAATAGAGATCATGTCTGGTTCAACAGTATATGATTTTTGTAATAAGAAACTTTACCCTGATTTGCAAGTTTACCTCATTTTATAAGAAACGCATCAGACCTGAAATTGAAAAAGTTGTTTCTTATATGCGGGACACTAACTTTGCTGCAACAGAAATCTCTTGTCCAAAAGAGGTAAATTATTGTATTTACGTTTTACCGTCCTAAATTGAGATCAAGGCCGGAATTATCTGTGGACGGACAGAGTCCTGTTTGGCTTTTCCTTTGGCGCACTGGAGCGTAGGATGTATTTCTTACTTGCTGAGTGACGGCGGACAGCTCTCGAAAAGGGCATTTATTTGTTGGAAGAGAAAAGGCAATTCTGATGCGTTCTTCGCTGAAGGGAGGAGCGCTTTGCAATCCAAAAAGCCCCCTTTTGGGTAACTCTTTAAGGATAATGCCATCTGGCGTGGGGGTACTAATTCATTTTGGGTTAATTTCAATTATTGGAAGGCATCCTCAGTTATCTTTTGTAGGAGTTTTCCTGAAAAAATTACCTGCATTTTGAAGAGGGGAAGGGGTGTGAACCCCCTCTCTACTCCATCGTTCCTTCCTACCTGGCTCCTTTGTTTCCGACCTGAGGCCAGGAACGCAGAAAGAAGTTCTTTCTTGGAGAGGCCCAGCTACCAGGGGAAGGGCACTTTTTGGAACCAGACAGGCACTTTTAAAGGGCACTTTTAGATTGCGATGGCAAACTGTCGAGAAATTTGGAGGGGTACGGTGCCCATGTGCTGTGCTCCAGCTATTGAGTCTCTGGCAGAGCTGGGAATCATACAAGACTAAAGCACACTTATGATACAATTGTACACCCATCCCATCATGACTCGGACCAGGCTCTTCGCGATGATTTCCATGAACCCTAGGTATACAATCATCTACTGTTTAGGTGGGATACAACAAGGGGCATTATTCAATGTTTGAGCATATGTTTGTTTGTTAGCAGGCTTGCGATTATTTACCTAACCATTCATTCTATTGACTTCTTCTCCAATAAGCTGTTTTCCCTTCCGTGATGGATTATAGATGTTCTTTCATTAAAGCCATCTGCGGAATGGAGAAATAAAACAGAATCTAGATTATCAAAATGAGATCCAAGTTATTATGTTAAGTTGATTTATCTGAAAGGATTTACAAGTCTGATGATAACCTGTAAATGACGTAACCTGGTTCAATTTCAGTATGAGATTACCCTGTTTCCTAGAGAAAAATCTTTTCCAACCTAGCCTGCTTGGGGCCTGCTTCCTCACGGCCTCAACATGGCAAGCATAGAGGTATACAAATGTTTACTCCCCGGAAACTGCTCCTTCGTTTGGGAGCTCTTCAATCTAATAGTACCTACTGTATGATCTAATCGAAATCTCCTCAAACTTTCCTAAGAAGAAACGTGGCTCATAGCAAGGGTTAACAACAGCGAAATTTAGAGGGACTTATGTAATGAGTCTTGCAAGGGTATACGTTTGGCAATTTTGGTGCAGGGAGGGCCTAATTCTGGTAAATTTTTGGTCTGAAGAGGACTGAATTTTACCTATTTTTATGTAGAAAACACCAAATGTTGCCACGTTGGTCTAGAAATTAATCAATGATACCATTTTAAAAATTCTTCGGCACACCCTTACCCAAAATTCAAATTTGGCATAGAAACTCCCATGCTTGTAATTTCCAATATCTTTCGAATTACTTGAGGTCCTTGAGTCATCCTGTGCTGTGGGTTTGAGCATAACTTGAGGTTTGTATTTTCAGCATTAGCAACAATCAGATTGGCATGCCTGCTTTGTATGAATTGGTTTTTGTTCAAAGGGCCATTTCGTAACATCATGATATTCAAAAATCGCGTAGACTTGCTCCAAGTCTATGCAGTGGACTATCAATGGACTGACGCTGCGACACCTTAGTAGCTTACGCCCCCGCAGGAGTAATTATATTCTTTTACTGCTGATAGTCCACTGAATAGACTCGGAGCAAGTCTAAAAAATCGCGCTGTCTTGTTCCCTGTGGTTACCTCCTATTTGTAACTACGAAATCATTCTTGTGTAATCAAGGTTGAAGATAGCCTGCGGGCAGGCTTTGGTTACTGGGGAGGAGAGGATAGAAAGGAAATTCCTTTCTTTCATCTCCTTCCCAGTGATCAAAGTCTGCGCGCAGGCTAGGTTAAAGAATGACAAGACAGCAAGTGCCTCCTGTACTCTAGACTCACTACACAAGGACCTACGCTCATCTCATTGAAGTGAATTGACATTGTTGTTATCAATAGCGATAACTACGAACATGTAATCAGTCTACCTGTACTCTATCATTTTAAGCCAATATTACCCAGGGTTCTTTGTGGATACGCTGAAAATTCACTGTCTGAAAACCGAATATGGCCTAAGCGGAAATATATGGATCGACAATGCAGCAGTTGAACTGATACAAAAGTTTTAATTCAGTTTATATTTGAAAATTGTTTGAATGTGGACAATGGATTTAACGTCACTTGATGGAGCCTCGCGTATAAAAATGTACAAACATATTGCTCGATCCAGGCCCCACGCAGGATCTTTAATAGAATAGCTGAGAGGTCTCTTCTATAGAGAGTATTTTAACCGCGTTTTCTTTCTGTCTTATAGGGTATGCAATACTTATTGTAACATTTGCATCAGCTATCATATTGGCGATAATAGCAATTGCAATTTTCCGGTATCTTCGAGGAAGGATCAAAGACAACAATGCAAATGATGCAGCATATTCCAAAGTTAGCACCGAAGAAACATTTCGAGAAGACAAGCGCGACAAGACTGTATTAACGCCGTTCAAGTCTAGTTTAAAATCAAGCGTTCAACGCAGTGTATCCTGGGATAGTGCATTAGACGTGGCGGAGAACGAAAGCTTCAATCAAACCGTTACGCTAGTGAAAGAAGCATATGCAGAAACGTGTGTGTCAGATTATGATCTAGAAAAAGAGTCACTTTCTGCTTATGGCGATGTACCAAACTGGCCACAGTCAAGCCTTCGTGGAGATATTCTCGCTACGCAATCAACATCCGCCAGGATACAAATTTCACTTATTTACAACTTCGAGAAAAAATACATAGCGGGCAAGATCACAAGGATAAACGATGTCCCATCACCTATAGACGGAGGTCCACATCAAGTTAAAATTCATCTGGTATTACTACCGGTGAAAAAGTATGTCCTGAGGACGAAATTCCATAACATTAATGTCAATACTAAACTGGGCGACTATTTCAAGATGAAATTCAAATCACCCCCGGACCCAAATACGACCGCACTCCGGTATCGAATATACGGACGAAGATTAAAATTTGCTGTTCCAGGAAGAGAGAAGTGTCTTGGGGAAGTTTGTGTTGATTTAGCAGAAGTTGCAATGTCTAAGGGAGGCGTAACAATGTGGAAGGCTGTATTACCAAGGGGGATATCTAGAGCCACTGAATTTCAACGGTGATCACGTGACTGTTTATCAATCATGTACTATACACTTTAGTCATTAAATGTTTTAATTTCATGGGATGAGAATTTGTTATGAGCTTAAAGTTACATCTTTTGTGCAAAATGGTTTCTTTGTTTTTACTGTAAATTAAAGTCTAGGAACTTTGTGGAGCTCAGGATATCACTGGTATGAGCCCTGTGGCAGCCATTTACCACTATTGTGTCCGTCATTTACCAGAAAAATATTGCTCTCCGTAGGCCCTTTTTCTAAATATCAAAATGGTATTTTGTTTGCCCCAACAATTGTCAGAAGAGAAATGGTTTCCTATGCATGCAAAGTTCGTGAAGAATGTGTACTAAATATTTTTAGTCGAAAATACCTCCACCGAAGTGCATCCACCGTATGTCCGAATGCGTCAGCATGCATTACGATACGAGAAGTTTCCTTATCGATAGATAGCTTATATATCTAATTCAATCACAGCGTAAACTGAAAAGCATGCATCAGTTATCATAGTCTTTTCATACGAAATTTTACGGAGTGATGTTAACCTTTTCGATAGATAGCTGATTTTGTATATATCTAATTCAATCATATAAGTGAAGTCGATACACTTTAGTCTTTATTGATTGGTGATTTAAATTTGATGTGAGACACTAGTGTATTCTAAAGGTTCTTTCCAACTTAGATGGTCAATACGCTGGGTACCAGAGCCTTCATTAAAAAGAGAATGATGGGACGAAAATAGCTGCGACGCTCTGGCACCCAGGGAAGATGGTCTGCTGCAGTCAAAAGTTTTGATTGCTTTTGCATTTTTCTGCAATGCCATTATAAAGCCTAATTTCCACAGACAACTGAGCTCGTAGCAACGTTTTCGAGCCATCACATTTAGCTTCCAGAAAAACAATAAAGCGATCTCAACTTAAATATTAGCATTACAATTGGTAGGATATTTTCTTCAAGACTGAAACATTGTGTTCTTGATATTTTTGTTACGCTGTTAAGTAAAAGAGCCTCATGCCAATCTGAAAAGTAGTTTTATTTGCGGAGTCATTATGGAGGAGCTTTATTTTCAAAATCCTCATTTTCACCAAAATCAGAAAGAAGAGGCCTCAACTTGAATTTTCATAACTATGTTTATCAAAATTTACCAAATGATTGATCAAGTAAAAATTGAACAAATAAAAAGAATTTAACCAATTTTTCCAGAAATTGCAAATTTTCGTTCATTGAAACTCAGTAGGCCTTAATTGGCTGGAAAGAATTCAGCTACCAATGTATTCGTCCTATTGTAAGCAAGCAAACGAATTATGATGATGATGATGGTGGTGATGGTGATGACGAGGACGCTATGAGGGGGGCTTTGGGGGGTACTAGAACCCGCAAACCCGGACCAAAATTAGCAAAAACCCGAAAACCCGCAAGCAAAAAAATCGAAACCCGAAATTCCACTTCGGAACGCAAAATTTCAATTTTCGGTAATAATCTTCGACTATTTCCGACATTTTCGTTCGCACTGACACTCTGTGCATCGTTTCAAGCATTCGGAAGCTGGTTTTTCGATCTCGGCTAACTAAAAGAGGATTTATGACTTCGAAAACCCGAAAACATTGAACTTTTGAAAGAAATCCCGAAACCCGAGCAAAAAAATTTGCCAAACCCGCAACCCGTGGAGCATCTCCAAACCCGAAAACCCGCACGATTTAGACGTAAAACCCGAAACCCGAGGGCTAAAATTGGTCAAACCCGCAACCCGTGAAACCCCAAAGCCCCCCTCCGCTATGGGTGCTGCAGAAACTCTACAAGTCTATCTTTTGGTCCTAAAGAATCTCCTCTCGTGTTTCCGTCTCTTTTTCACGAACCAAAATAAGAGACTTATAGCAAGTCCACATAAACTCTTTCCCTCAATTAAAGTCGTCTGTTAAGAGTTCACCTTTGTCCCATTGAGCAGCGGCAAACGTTTGCTACAGGCTCTATTTTATCTTTCAAAATACTGAAAGAATTATTTAAGAAACAAATTTGATTTCATCAGAAAGCTAACTTAATCAGCGTCAACCGAAAAGACTGCTACTTATTGGTTCGAATTCCGTTCTCCGATATCATCACTCATTCTTGAAAACGAATCCCACCGAATTGGTTAGCTTATCAAAAGTTGAATAACTTAGATTTGTAACAGTGAAATATTATCTATGGTGACGAAATTCCTGATGTAAATATTGCTCAATAGTGTGTAGCGAACTCTAGTCATTCTAACCCCCCTGGTGTTCAGGACCATCATACCACAAAACCTTGATCTAATAGCAACACAAAACACAGAAACACGAATGATAGCATTTGGCTCTAAGGGTTCAAAGTTCTCTTCTTGTAATCCCTTTCAAGGTTGCTGATTTTGAACAAAACATTACATGGTGTTTATGGAACGCCGTTTGCACAAAAATGACATAAACATAGTTTATGTTACATAAACTTCACATAAACTGTTTATGTATAAACCACAGAACATTTTATGTACAAAACTATGGTGCACAAAAATGGACATGTTTATTTAAACTATGTTTAACAAAACATAGTTTACATTTTTGGTGTTTGTTCTGAGACACGTCTAAATTTTCCCTGAGGATCAGTTTGCAAATTACGGCACTCTTTCTTGTAATGCTTTGGAGAATTTAGAGTGAAGTCGGTTAACACGTTCCTCATAAAAGAAGGGAAAGACAGCATGCGCCGCGTCAATCTTGCACAGATTTGTTTCGAATATTGTTGGAAAGTATGGAAATTACGTTTTATTTGTCCGTTTTCGGGCCTAAATAAATTATGATTAACGGTAAAATTAATTCTATGAATACTATGAAGCTAAACAAGGAGTCTTGTTCGCGAAGAATTAGGCCCAAAGTTAAGAAATCGAAATACAAAGTTCAGAGCCCAGGGGGTGGGGTACCCGTAAAAAATTCGTGACGACGTAAAAAAATTGCCAAAACTATTTGAGAGCTTAGTCGACTTAACCGCGAGTACAATAGATTAATTTGATTCTGCAATAGGGTTTACCTGAAACATAGATTTTTGTTTTTAATGTTGAAAAAGCGTTTCATGATTCAGTTTTTTAATTTTTTTAACGTTTGGTAATCATTATGAATTCGCAAAATTTGTATCTCAAGATAAAATTTTCAATCGACTTTTCAGCAAGGTTCAATCTTTCAAACAAAACAAAGATCATGAAATCCAGTGAGTGCAAGCTAAGAAATTTGAATTTGAAATTTAGTGCTATTTTGTGCTCTTACTGTGCAAAGAAAGAGGCCTAAAGTACACTTTGTATGCCTGACTTGAAATAATACATCAGCTACGTTTAACAGTAGAAAAGTTTGTTTTTTACAACTTTGATATTTTCATTTTTTGGCAATAATTACACTAAAATGGAAATCTGGATCACAGTGCACAGGTGTTCTGAATGCGATAAGCCCGCTATTGTTACCGACGTGACGCTACAGGGACTCATTATGACTATGATTATGACGCCTTCTAGAACAATGGTTACACCCTACGTTACCCAGTATGCTTCGCGTTAAAACTCATACGTCAAGCCTCCTCTCTTGGGTTCTGAAACATCGCAACGAGGCTTAGTCTTACAATTTAACAATCTAGTGAGTCGCGTGAGTCCCGAGTCCCAGTTATCGTTCACCAAAACGAGACTATCTCCTGTCAAACCGAGACTGCTCAATCAGTTTGGCGGAGGAGCAAAAAATGACTTGTAATCAGTAATTTGAAAAGACTATGTTGGCCTTTGCTATTATCGGGTGGAAAAAACTTGATAGTTACTTACGAATGACTGATAAATGAACATTTTGAAAATCCAAATATTGAAACCGGGTAAATTTATTTGAAGTTTTGAGAGTCTGTATTATTGGAGTCTGCCATAATAGGCCTATGCGTGTTGGCAAATTCATGTTTTTGCATTGAGCTTTGCTTTTTCATGTGCCTAGGTTTAACATGTTTTTCGGCCCCTTAACTGTTGAGGGCCCTTTGAAAATCAGCGTTTGCTGAATGGCAACCCTCCATGAATTAAAATGATTCGACTTGCATTATCTTCATTTTGCGTGCTGACAAATCGACCATTGAAATCGTTGTTTTTCTCTTGCAAACCGCTGTTGTTCTGGCAAGTCGACTGAAAGCCACAGAAAAGAAATTGGTTTTATATTTCAAACAAGCACCCTCCCTTGATATTTTCAAAAATAGGCTGAGGAGCAATTTGTCCCAGCCTAACTCTATTTTTCCGAATGCATAGCGTAAATATCGATGGAGCTACCACGAGAAAATAACGAAAAATCACTATGTTCTAAAACCATTGAGATATATAATCCATTGTTAAAATATACAACAACACAAATACAAAATTAGACTCAAGTAAAACTGTCGTCAGGTTTAGGGAACTGATTTGTTTTTGGTAAAATAGCAAACCTACTTCGAACTTCTTGTCCTTTCTCAAACTTCTCAACATAACTTCCCAGAGCCACATATATTTCACCAAGACACTTCTCTGTACTGACAGGCACACCAAACTCTATTCGACGTCCATACAAGCGTAGTCGGAGGGTAGAAGTTTTTAAATCATCGATTTTCACGTTTCCGAGTCCAAACGCTATATTTACGTTTAATTCTCTGAACGAGCGATACCCTGTTTTGAATTTTTCCCTTTTTGCTGGAAGTAGTGTGGTGTGGAATCGAAAATAGTTCACTCTTGATGAGCTTTTTGCCAAGTCTTTGAGCCCTGTTATCCCATCGATCAGTCCTGATAAATATTGATTTTTCGCCACAAATTTTAAAGATATTTCAACAGTAGCATGCTCGATAATTTCTGTGAATTCCTCCTCAGCTTCCTCCGCAGTATCAGAATCCAGCACTCCCTGTTGTTGTTGCTGTACAAATGACTTCATTTTCGCGTAAGTGATTGCTTTTGGTTGCGTTTGAAGTTCCTGCTCTTCTTTGGGAATAACATCCAAGATTTCATCGTCAGAGCCTTCTCTGCCACCTCCAGGTGCTTTAAGAAATACTTGTGCTTTCCAATATGTCAAAACCAGAAGTATAAGACAGAAAATGATAAACATCAGGAACAGTGTTGCTGGTAGATACCCTACGGATAAGATTGGGAAATAGCACTCAAAAGGTTTCTTGTTGAGAAGTTTACAAAGCCACGACAACTGCAACAGCAACCCAATGTTGCTCTTCTTTCAGAATATCAGCTTGCATAAATTTCTTATTTTTTCAAAACTGACCAAAATAAATTCCAACCCAAACCATACCGGTTGAGAGCTGTAAAAAAGTGTTAGAGCTTTCGAACAAACCCAATAGCAATATTTAGTTGTTGGTTCTGTAAAACCGGAGCTCAACAATGTGTGTAATGGAGAAAGGATTCACATTTTTGAAACAGGTTGAATGAAAGTGGGATGCTTTTGCCGTGGAGTATTGGGGTTAGATCAACTCCTAAGTGCCCCAAGCCATAAGGTCCCTGATTGTCATCAGTGAAGGAGTACAATTCCACTTCAACTGTAAAGAAACAACGTGCTGATTTGCACTAACTACTGAAAGTTTTCCAATGAATTGAGAAACACTGTTAGCTAAATGATCTTCCAAGGAGCATAAAAATGTTTCGTACGCTCAGTGGCAGATTTAGGGGGGAGTTGGGGCAGCTGCCCCCTTTTCGGTGTGAAGTGTGCCCTTCATTGTGACCGTAAGGCATTCTTTTTCAACTGTTTCGATCATGCAAATCAAGATGTTGTCTCGTAGACAAATCAAAAAAATTTCTAAGCCAGGAGTCCAAAATATTGATGCTCCTTCGGCGCGCTTACTTTTATCGTACTTTCGGTGACCTCTCTGAAGGTTACCCCTCCTTCGAACTGAGGCTGAATCCGCCCCTGTGTACACTGCTCGCCTCACTAAAATCAAATTTTCTCCTCCCCTAGATATGAGCCCTGTTCACACGACACAAACTAACCCGGGCGAACCTGGGTTAAACTAACCTAGGTTAAATTTTTGTAAAGTGAACGCGACTAACCTGGGTTCGCCCCGGGTTACACTAACCCACCTCCGGAGGTGGGTTCGCCCTGGGTCGAACCTGGGTTAGTTTTGGAAAATGTCGTGTGAACGCAAACCTGGGGCGAACCTAGGTTAGTTTTGATCTCATGCACTGAAGTAATGTTATCTTCACAGATGTTTATTCATTCTAAACTGTTATGCATATTCATTTGGTCATTCTATACGCTATGAATTGAGGAAAAATAGACCGAGGATCAAGTTGGGAGGACGAAGAAGTTTTTTTATGATACGCTTGAGATACGAAGCCATATGCCTCACATCACAAAAGTTAGTAAGTTGACTCCTCGCTCCTCGATGTCACAACGAAACAAATCTAACAAATCAAGGACACGCTAAATTCCGGCGTAAAATCAAAAGATTTGAAAATGAGACTTTTGGATGTGCCTTTAAATAGATCCAAAATAAATTTGCAACCATGATGTAAATCTTATGTAAACAGAAGTTTTCATACTGGAACTTTTTTGAAAAAAAATATCCGTCGGATACAAATAAATACATTTTATGTTTCCCTCTTTTTCTTCTTTGGCAGATAACAATCATCACCCTTTTTTTCCTTTCTCTTGTTCCCTACTTGGTTTATCTTTTAACTCCACAGACCCATAGGAGCGTTTTTCAGATTAAAGGGGGGCAATAATTCGCGCTGAAGGCTACGGAGGTCCGGGGGCGAAGCCCCCAGAAAATCTTCTTGGCCGCTGCCGTCTTTTCTTTTGGCAACGCCCTTCTGTGTATTGCTGAAAGAGCATTTCATGCTCAGAGGTCCTGGAGAAAATATAGGAAACTTACGAATTCAAATATATATCAACCAGGCTAGCTAAAGTCAAACTACGACAGGATAAGGATACTTTGTCAAGCCTGTTGTGTAAGATTGACTTAATATTTGACTCATTTGATTTACAAAACTCATCGTGAATTCTCGTGAGCAGCGGTGATTAGAGTAAATTTTAAGTGGGAATACATCGAAATGAGGGGGTCTGGAGCAGGGCCCCCAGGAAAATCTTTAGGGCCACGCACTTTACTTTGGCTTAGAATGCATCTCCCAATGTCATGCTTGCTATTAGCGACAAGTAACTGTGATAGTTTTGTGACAGTTATCCTATGCACGAGTAACATTTTTGAAGAAACATCTTTGGCTTACAATGCATCTCCCAATATTATGCTTGCGATTGGCGACAATGAAACTTTGATAGTTTTGTGACAGTTGTCCTATCAATTGGAGAATGAGGAACATTTTTGAAAAAACATCCTCTACTTTGGCTTAGAATGCATTCCCTGATTCCATATTTGCCAGTGAAAGATTTGACATTCTTACCCAACCTATACACGCTATGGAACCTATGCGCCTAAATAGGTGGATGATCCTATACTGGGTGGGCTACGATCTTATACTGGGTGGGTTATGATCTTATACTGGATGGGTTATTATACCCAGCTTTTTTCTCTTCTGTTTTCGAGGAATCTCGAGGACCATCTTTCGACAACAGTACCAAGAGTAATCTGTGCAACTCATCACTGAACTTTTGAAGGCTCGTTTCCATACAAATGATACTTTGCAGCGCTATGCGCAATGTAGCGTAATTTGGTCAGATTTCGGGTAAGAAATTCTGACCACATGTCTTCAAATCATTGTTCCTCCTCGCTTTTTAATGGAAAGGAACCTGAGCTCCTCGATTTTCAATCTATAAACTTATTTTGTCCTCGCACCTCATTGGTTTGAGCAATTTTTTGGGATTCCTCCCTCGCACGAAAAATGCTAATCCTCGGATCCTCGGGCTTAAAAAGTAGCCTCCTCGCCTCCTCATTCTCCTCGGACTTAAGCCATGTACACCCACCCATATGATTTCGAGCAGAAACTCGATTCTTTTCTAGCCGCCTTTTTCGTGCTAGTGCTCGCCTCTTCATAAACACATGCGTTGCCAAAACCATACATTTTAAAACAAAAATCTGCCGGCAAAACATAAGCATGCACAAAGCATTGTCATCTTGGTTTCTGTCCGCCATTTTCTCAAATTCTTACTTTGTTATCTTACCAACTGCGCAGGCGGGAATAAAACTAACCCAGGTTCGCCCCAGTTTTGCGTTCACACACATTTTGAAGATCTTTTCGTGTGAACAGACGCGGGTTGATCCAGGGTTAGTTTAACCCAGGTTCGCCCCGGGTTAGTTTGTGCCGTGTGAACAGGGCTATGGATAAGCATTCTAGTGGAAAACGACTCTGACTCCACCGTAGCCCAGGACTTCAATATTGGCAGCAATTCCATCACAGGCATGACAATAAATGGTCTTTCCTGCGCACCTTTGGATTTTGGAAAAACGAATTATCCTCTACGTTTGCATCTTATCATAAATCCTATTTTTGAATACAGCAGTTTCACTTTCTACTGTGCACAGCTAGAATTTCTTGACGTTAGTTACTTTCTGACAATTCCTTTTGTGTGCTTTCGTAGTTGCTTTTTTCTACCATAACAATCAAACACAGTTAGATTTATGAACATGAAAAGTCACTGTCCAAAAGAGATACAACCGTTTGTTATAGAATTCTATGAATTTAATTTCCATTCCGCTGAAACATATGCTTATGTCTGGTAGATCTGCCCTGCCCCAACCACGCCCCAACCAGGGCTCTTCTTTATCATCTTGCCCGAGATACTTATAAGGCCTTACCAGTGGAGCGAACCCTAACACAAATTTAGGAACAGCGAATAAAATGTATAAACAACGGAGAAAATTTCATAATATCGAATAACGACTTTCGGGGAGTTAAAAGGATTAGTGGCACTCACAATCTTTGAGGCTCCGATAAACCTTCAATGGAAAACATCGTTGCTCAAGAAATCTTCCGGTGACGTTCACAAATCTTTCCATCAAACCATGATTTGTTCATAGGTCTGATAACTTTGAATATTCTTTGAATAAGACAATTGCATTTTCTTTTAGGTTCTGAGATAGAAATCCTTCTTCTTAGTTCGACGATTAAACCATGAACTGCACAGAGCCCGCACGAATCAAGCTTCCAGTAGCTAATGATGCACGAGAAAGCCAGAGGCAATAAAATCAATTTACTTACACGGGAGAGCCATTGCAAAGCATCGGAGAAGTCCCAGAGTTGGATACTACTGATTCTTGGCTTCAAATTCTAAATACTTGTGTCATATCACTGGCAGCTTGGAGAAATCAGTGTCTTGATAGAAAACCCCATAATTTTCTGATGAGATTTAAGATGTCAAGCATCACTAAAGAACGTTACACACGACTGATGTCGGTTATTGCTCGATGTAAGAGCTCACTAAAATGATAATAACATTTCGGTCTACCCAACACAAGAGAGAAAAGCTTCACGGTTTCGTTGACTTCAACCTTTACTTTAATCTGACCTTAAAACCACATTCATTTGTCTCTTCAAAAACTCAAAACTCTGGCTTACAACAAACGCAAAGAATAAAGAAGCAAGGGCGTTTCGATATTTGCTGTTCAAGATCTTCTCCCTCTCGTATAACCGAAACCAGATTCCTTAACACAGTTTAAATTTGGTTTTTGTCACCTTTAAACTAATGTAACCAAGGTTTCAAACAATTGAATGTGTAGAGTTACGCATTCCTGGCCAACTCCTTGTCAATAAGGTATAGAATTCGCCTGCCAAGGAACTGTCCACGGCTTCTATATTTCTTTGTACCTGTGTTGTGTGGGTTCTTGGGTTCAAATGACCTCGTTCCAGCCTTCCCTGTCAACCTCGGCACAAAATAATTCTTGCCTTTTGAAGCTCGGGTGGACCACTTGGTACCTAATGATGTGTGATCATGCTCGGACAAAAAAGCGCGGGAAAGGCTGCCATTCTTGAAACTGGCCAATTCGACTATAATTTGAAAATGGGAGCACTTTTCTGCATTTGATAAATTTAAACTCCTCTACAATGACATTTTAATAAAAATGTATAAAATAGAGTTCGTAACCAGTCAAAGAACTTAACAGCACAAGATGTAGCAGGCGTGCAGACTCTACTGATTCCCTGAAGAGAAGTGAGATAGTGTATCAGTGTGAAATTTGATCAGTAGAGAGCAATGGTGACCTGTTGATTGTGTTTTGAAGTTACTTTTACCTGAGCCATCTTGTTGCTGTTCCGTGAATTTAAATTTTGTTGGCAGTTGAGCCATATTAAATACAGATCCACCTTAACTGTAACAGATTTAGGCCCTGTTTACACGAGACCGTTTTCGTTTCATACCAGATTGGTTTTTTATCGGTTTGCACGTCTGTTTACACGAGACCGTTTTCAATTCATATCGGATTGACCTTCTACCGTTCTCGCGTTTTCAATTGAAAACGCTCTGAAAGTGGCATGAAACGAATCCTGAACTCAAAACTGAACCTCTTTATCAATTCTACGAGCCTCCTATTCATCTAGTGCACTGCGCAGTGGGTGTTAAAACAAAGGTAAATCCTCCGCAGTAAAACAGAACCCCAATCTGATATGAAAACGGTGTCCAGTAAACGGAGCCCCAACCCCGATCCGATATGAAATGAAAATAGTATCGTGTAAGCAGAAAAGTTTTCGTATCGGATTGCCACCCCCAATCCGATATGAAATGAAACGGTATCGTGTGAACGGGGCCTAAATGAATCATGAAATAATGAAACAGTGGAATCATGATCAAATACCTGTGACAGCAACAACAACACCAAGGCCAGCGTATCAGCTTTCCTCAACTGCATACTTGCTTGCCTTATCTTCAGTATCGTCAGAAGTGGAAACCTTATCGCCATCATTGAAATATATTTTTATTTCCTCAGGAGAAACCTCAGTTTGTTGTTGATCGAATTTTTTAGTAGTAATTTTCGGAGATGAAACACGGATCATCAGCGATTCTCGGTTGAAAGGTTTGCTTCCTAAGGGGATGACTTCTTGGACAATAGTAATTTCGTTCGTTGTCAAAAGATCAGCTAACGATACATATGCTTCACCGTAACAATGTTCAGGCCCAAATGGCAACCCAAATTTGTCTATTTTGCCAAACAGCCTCAAATGTAAGACAGTTTTCTCTAAATCTTCTTTCAAAACAATTTTAAACTGAAAAGGGATTATCAAAGAAGCGTCCAAGGGTATGTGGTATGGTGTTTTAAAAACCTTTTTCGTTTTCGTAGGAATCAAAGTCATCTTGAAACGAATTCTGTTAGGCCCACCATGATCAGCCAACGGTAGGCCTATCACGCCTTTGATCATGCCTGACAGGAGTTTATAGACATTATCATGTTTCACAGATAAATTCACAGCCAATCGCTTCTTCGTTTTTATCTTTGAGCCCTTGCTTGAAACGGAGGAAGTTTCGCTTGAAGCTTTCAAAATTTCAATGGCTGGGTTGCTTCCCCGTTTAGAATATACATCATTGGTCTTTTTCAAAGCTCTTTTGCGACGAATTCTGTTTCTGTCTCTCGTCAACTTTTTTCCGTATTCAGACTCATAGTCACTATCACCGGAATCTAAGATGTCTTCATCATTGGCTCTTTCTTGATTGTCCAACCAGAATTGTACCAACCAATGTAAGAAAACCAGAAATGACAATATGATCATTAATGCGCCAAGAAATATGACGGGGGCATAGTACCCTAAAATGAGAAAGACGATAATGTAAATGAAACTATAAAGTTTTGTTTGACTAGTTTAACAGGTTCTTATAATCATATGACGGGGGCATAGTACCCTAAAATGAGAAAGACGATAATGTAAATGAAACTATAAAGTTTTGTTTGACTAGTTTAACAGGTTCTTATAATCATATGACGGGGGCATAGTACCCTAAAATGAGAAAGACGGTAATGTAAATGAAACTATAAAGTTTTGTTTGACTAGTTTAACAGGTTCTTATAATCATATGACGGGGGCATAGTACCCTAAAATGAGAAAGACGATAATGTAAATGAAACTATAAAGGTTTGTTTGACTAGTTTAACAGGTTCTTATAATCAGTGCTATAAAACCAGAACGTGTATTTTTGATCTTTAGCTGAGGATGGCACAGCACAAGTTTAGTGCTAGCACTGTCCACAAGTTGCTCGAAACTTCTAGAAAAGTTGCTCACGATTTTCTGAAAGTTTGCTCAAAAAAAGTTGCCACTAGAAGTTGCTGAAAGGCTGATTGGTCGCCCGAAAAATTGGGCTGAGTTGCCGTTTTCAGAAGCGTAAGGCCATAAGTCCCTCACAGAAGTGATATCAATAACAACAACAGCGAAAGTTAGAGGGACTTATGTAATGAGTCTAGACCCCCGTTTAAGATCTTTGGATTCTGCGTAGTAGCGATTTCAGGGTCATCGTCCCTCATTCGTCCTTTGTAAATTCGCGCTAGACTCACGAAATAGTCCCAGTTATCGCAATAGCAACAGCAATGACAACAACAACAACAACAATATATTTTTTGCTCAAACTGGGACTTATGGACTTTCACATCAAAAAGTGGGATGAAAATAAACAATGGGGGCACCGATTTTTCTATTCACGTTGAAACGAAGTTATGGCCTCTTTTCGGTAGTTGGAAAATTTCAGGAGCTGTGGCATACTGGTGTGCACTATTGCTATCTGAAATAGCCTTCAAAATGAGGAAATTCTGATTGAAACTGAAAGGTTTGTTGATTTTTGGATTGAGAAAACATTCATCGGGATATTTGTGGCTTTTGTTCATTGCTAACATCACTCAAAACTTGAATTTTGAGGCGATTTATTCTCTGAGGATTGAGCCGACAAGCTAGGCCCATCCGCCATTGCCTTGAAGCACTCGGCTGTTCGCACAGTGTTGCTATGGCTTCAATATCGGACGTGACGTCAAGGGAAACAATTTCGTCCCAATTTTCAATGTGAAAGTCCATGAGTCGTAGTTAAAGCGTCGATCAGCCTATCAATAGCAACAACTACAAACTTGCAATCAGTCTAAATTCGCACATGCCCCAAAGATGTTCGCCCAACCTCGTCCGCAGGGCCTTTTGTCATATGGGAACGAGGGACGAGGGTTGATCTTCGCCCATTTCATTGATCAGCGAGCCAATCAGAGTTAGCGTCTTTTCCATTGTGATTTACAAAGGAGGAGTTCGCAGTATCCCGAACAATTGTGAGCTGATGCCAATAGCGCAGTTGTCGAAGGATGTACAACATAGAAATAGAATTCCATGGTTGGGGAGACGAGATTGCTTTGTCTGAGGAAACTTCAATGTCCCCCCCCCCCGTGCAGTGGGTTAAAGCGCATGCGCTCGTCAGAGCTTCAATCCCAAAACGCTACTGCGCATGAGCTTTAACCTACAGCACGGGGAAAGCATGGGTTTGCTAGGATTGGATCCAGGCAGAGATCTGATCTTCCTGGGAGGCGTGTTTTAGTTAGGATTTACTGAGCACTTTAAACGCATTTTCAATTTTCTTTTAAACTGATAGAGCAAGCGGATTTCCCTTATCTCGATTGGTATTTCATTCCAAGCTTTAAGCCCAGAACGGTGGAAACCTTTTTTGTATACTCAAGTGATTTCTACTGTTTCTTGTGTTTGTGTTATACCTAGAAATTTCATTCCTCTGACGATACTTGTTCCAGAGGCTCTCAGTGTCATCGGGCGAAGCGTATCTCGTCTCCCCAACACATTCCTGCGGCACATTCCTGCGGCACATTCCTGTGCATAGCGTACAGTAACAATCCGCATACGTTGGATTGAATTCTAACAATCCCGATTAAAATGCGTTGCACTCGATCATATCATGTGATTATGTATAACAATTGGAGGAATTTTTGGACATGTCTGAACAAATTCTGAAGGAGGGAAATGTTAAAAACTTTGGGAGGGGGAAATCGAAGAAAGGAGTTCTGAATTTGTACGGTAGAATGTTTAATTGGACAGAAAAAAGGGTCACGTTGTGGTCCAGTTAAGGAAATAGAATCGTCAACGGAGGTATAAAGTAGATTACGGATCTGGGGCTATTGTCCTTCGGAAAACAAAGGGGAAGGGGTGAAAAGTTGAATGCTTGATCCCCAACAAAAGTTTCGCTCTCCAAGTGCTAGCAAAATACAAAATCGAATTTGAGTTTGTTTTACCCATTTGAACTGGAAAACGACAACGAAATAATGGATATATGCAAGGATATATGTGGTTTGATTCGGTTTGATTGAATGAGATGAGAGTCAGTTATCAAATAGGGTGGTGAAAAGTAAAAGGACCAATTAAACTGAAGCCTATCTTATCTAATTACTGATGGTCTGTCTGTTAGTGATAGCAAATTTAAAACAGACATAAAAACTAAGGATTTTATAGGTAGTTGCAAAAATACGAGCATTTAGTAGGTAAACCAGGACACTACTCAAACTCGACCAACTGTGAGCACGGAAAATGACAAGAAATTCTGCGACGATGCTCGACAAAATTTAAACAACATACCAAGACTGAAATTCACTTACATGGTATACTACTAGCCATAGTTCGCTGCGTCTTTACATCAACCAGCAGGCACTCAAAACGGGCCTAACAAGAAGCACCCAAGCGACTCACAGCTCACATTATTGTTGTTTTCCTGGTCGAAACCATATGCATCGGAATCCAATGTCGTGTTTGATCAAAAGCTATAATTTGTGTACTATCTAAATGCAACGATGCATTCAATTCAAACAATCGTTTATTTCATCTAAATTTCTGGCTGTCAGTAAATAAGCTTTGTTTTGTTGTGCCGGTCATTATTATTGTTGACTGAGAAACTTTTCAAAAAAGAGAGCGATTTGCATTGTAAGCATTTATCTCCAAGTCGGACAAGGAGATGCAACTGTTGTGCTGAAAACAATTGGTCATTCTTCAATCCGACCACACAAAGAAATGAGATAAAGAGTGACCTGAACCTGACAATACGCCTCTGTGCAAATGATGTCTTTGGAAATTTTCTACTGTTTATTGAACTTCATTGTTCATTACCCTGTAGTTTTCGAACTTTAAACAATTGTAGCCATGGAAACGCAACAGGGCTTATCTTCAGCAACGTCGCACAGCAACTAGATTTATTATATCTGCCTCTTTTCCGTATCGAGGCTTGCCATGAACCATCAAGGTAGCTAAAAGGTTTCTTTTCAAATTGGGCCTGGTTAGCAGGTTAGAAAATGTTCCAGTTGAAGGCAAACGGAATAGTTGGATTTGAACCGAAGGCTTCAGTAATAATCTTAATATTCTATCAAATTCAGCGAGGGGTGTATCACTCTTCCGAAATAGACCAGGCTGTACTGGCGCTAGGTACCACTTTTCGGCGGAGAAATTGGGACTATGATTTTTGGATAGCTCTAAGCATTGGTATAACGAAAATTGATGGTAAACGGGAAGTTTGTAATGATCTTGCGCGAAACGCGTCAATTACCGTTTGGTACTTAGGCCCAACGCGCGGCTTTTTAAATTTTCAATCCTTTCTTAACAAGCGAATGCATGTGACGCATTTTATGCCATTTCTTGACAGTATAATCGTCTTTCGCACAAACTTAATGTTATTAATTCAGAAAATATCGAAATTTACCGAATCTACATGGTAATTTGACCATATGATGTCATTTTTATATGACGTCATCACTGCAAACGAAATATTTCGCAACTGACGATCATGACGTTCTATTCTGGAAGACCTTGGGTGGAACGTCGTTTATTGATTACAAAGACGCCTATAAAGACGAACTAAAAATACTTCATTCCTGTGGACACCTGCAAATCCCGGACGGTTGCAAACAACGGACAGGCTGTTTCCTTTATTCATGCTAACATCTTCAGTATATTGTGGCACTGTATCAGGATCTTGATTAAAGTATTTGCAAGGGAAAAATTAGGTGGAACATCATGTTTCTGGCCACTTTTGTACTTGGATCTTGTGCAAACTCAGCGTTTCATTCATTTGGCGGCTCAACATAACTATTTTGAGATACGACTTCATTGCTAGAAGTTCTATTTGCCATTGTATTTTTGCACCAGAAAATGAACAAGGCTGACCATGGTTTGATTTCTATCTGGGACTGAAAAGTACAAGTTCAAGAGTTATTTCGGGATACTACCTATCAGAAAGGAGAACAAATGATCAGCAGAGATGCCATGACAGCAGGAGTGAGCAAGTGCTTTGCTGGCGACAGTTGAGTTATTTTGAAGTGGACGTTGAATCGTTCAGAGCAAGTGTAAAATACAAAAATACTTGCAGAGGTGAACAGGGCTGCCAGCACTTGCAAACATCTGTGACTATCATATATCTAGCAGACAGAAAAATTCGTGAAGCGTATCATCAAACGGTAGAGATATTCAAACAGGAGCATGTTAGCGAGCGTTTTTTTGTCTAAATCTTGAGAAAGAAAAGACTGTTGCTTTGAGTTCTGGCAGCATTGCTCTTGGAGACCATATTGCTGCCTGACTACTTTTTTAAGGAGATGTCTTGGCGAGGATGAGAGCCAACAATTCCGTCAAGAATCCCTTGAGTCCAGTCAAGTCAAGTTTCGCAATCCGATCAAAATATCCTTGGAGTATTACCTCCCTTTAGCAAAGAGAGGGCAAGCTATAAACTTTGAGAGAGAACTTGAATACACTTTATGCCCAATTCCGTTCACTTGGCAAACCTGCACGATTCAAGAAGATTCATCTCAAAAGCAAGTTGATCCAAGTCATTCTCAAGAAAATGAAGAGCCCTGTGATACACCAAGGGGAAGTCAGTCCTAAAAGCCAATCGCGTCTGTGTCCTTTGTCAACATGTTGGCAAGTTTTGTTTGCATAACACAAGCAGCAGAAACATACAAAGATTCAATGTAAAAGTTTTTGAAGCAGCTGCTGTCTGGATATAGTCGAGCTGACATTTTCGCAGCTACATACCAAGAAGTCTCTCTAACATCAGCCGAAAGAAACTCAAGTTGAATTCAGCAAAGTGGTTATTTCATCAAACAAGTCAAAGGTTTCCTCGGAATTTCCGTGACTTTTCAACTTGTGATGACAACGAACGGCAATTGATGTTTCGTATGAGGGTTACCATCGTTGCAACCAGGGCGAAGGCATTTAAATTGCCACACTGCTAGAAGATCTGCTCCTCAAAGGTAACGACTGCTGCAAAGTGACACTTGCCCTGTGCGAAATTAAAGCGGAGCTAGCTAGCAAACAGGAAGAGGCTGGTCCAAAGCTTCTACTGCACTGCTACCACGTGTTGAGCGTCCATCCTCTCATGAACGTTATTATAAGATGGTATAACAAAGATAATACAGATATCGTTGTCATCAAGCTAAATACGTTGCTTGACCAGCAAGACAGAGTTTATCTCGACAATGGAATAGAATGCACCACAAATTACTTTAGCTTATTAATATCGACCTGTCTGATCCATTGAAGAAATGCATGTTAGGTTTGAACACTTTTACAGGTAGTGACTATATATGGTACATAGGAAAAGCAGCTTGCTAGAAAATTGCAGCAAATAATCCAAATTTTTAACAAACTAACTTATAGATCTAGATCACTTGGTTTATCTTGGGACTTAGCTGGAAGAATTAGCTGATATTCTTGAGGAATATGATTGGTTTCTGTACGGCAGTAATATAAAATTTTCGAACGCAAACACAGCAATAAAAGGAGATCAATATATCACATTGCCAGTCAATTTTATCATTGCATTCAAAGAGCACAAATCCTGTCGCTAGAATTTTGAGTTTGTTGCAGAAACTAATTCTGGAAGTACCCCAATTCACTCTGTCTGTTTTGTCTGTTTGAAATGGAAAACTTGAAACTCATTCGATGAATGAGAGGTTTGAACAGTGTTCTTCTATATCAACTTTTCTGAGACGGACAAAGCAGTTGATGTGATTGACATGGGCAGTGACAACAAAGTTTAAGAATTATATTCATCCAAATGTAACCTGTATATGTGAATAGCCGAATAATTTTAGCCACGTTGTACATAGAAAGGGAACAACTGAGCTTCCGTGTTCTAAACTCATGTGATAATGAACTCAATATATAGCGTCATATCATAGTATAACAGCTTTGCAAGATTTTTATTGAAACACTTTTGCGTCCTCAAACTCGAGAGAGAAAGTTCATCCCGTAGAATTAGAATATTTAGAACTATTCATCCAGCGCAAAGACTGACTAGGAATCTGCGAAAGCTATGATGTAGAAACATGTTTAATTCAAGAAATAAGAAGCTCAAAGAATTAATAATGGTAGTATTGTGCTAAAATTCAACATGGAACGTCTAGTCTCCCAGATTGATCTTCCGTATCAATCTTTTCCATTGTCTGTTGTTTCCAATCGTGCGGCATTTCCAGGTGTCTGCAGGCACGGGGAATTCAACTCCGTCCGTTTTTATAATCAATAAATGAGGTTCTCACAAACTCTTATAAGGGTGAGCATGCTGAGCATAAGTTACGAAATTTTTCATTTTGCAATGATGACGTCACATAAAAACGACGTCATATGCTCAAATTGCTCTATAGATTCGGTAAATTTCGATATTTTCTGAATTAATAACATTAATTTTATGCGAAAGACGATTATACAGTCAAGAAATGGCATAAAAGGTATCACATACTTGCGCTGTCTAAGAAAGGATTGAAAATATAAAAAACCGCGCGTTGGGCCTAAGTACCGAACGGTAATTGACGCGTTTCGCGCAAGATCATTACAAACTTCCCGTTTACCATCGATTTTCGTTATACCAATGCATAGAGCTATCCAAAAATCATAGTCCCAATTTCTCCGCCGAAAAGTGGTACCTAGCGCCAGTACAGCCTGGTCTAAAAAGGCGTACGAGATTTTTCAAAACAATAGGATTTTTATTGATTTTTCCTGATTACAAAAGGATTTTGCTGAAGGTGACACGTCCCTCCATATTCAGTGGAAACTGAAAATAGTTTGACTTATTTCTTATTTCTGAGATTAGGTAGACTCGCAATTCTCGTTTGCTTAACTCCAAAATGCTAAAAACGGTCCTTCTGCTCCAAAAGGCAGATTTTTCAAACTGTACTGTAGAGATTCTCGTTTCGTTTTCATAAGCAAATCACAATGCTGAATGCGAAGCCTACCGTTAACGATTATACTGTTAGAAGATTGGGAACCAATTTTTTTGCGTCTCTGCGAAATCTACCGTTGGAATCATCAACCAAACACACCATAAACATTTCACAGGCGTGTGCTAACGTATACGTAGGCCAAAATGGGGGCGGTGCTGTGTTTCCAATGGGCAAGGGGCAAGCAATTTTTTCTCACCAAAGGTTCACTGGATACTTAACATAATATAATTGTTACAACTCAATACGATCTGGGATTAACGAAAAACAGTTGCAGTTAAAGCATCAAAATTCATACTTACTCACATCCATGTGAGAAACTTCCCTTGCTCAAATGGCATCATCACTTAGGCCCATTTTTCAAAGTTTCTTGGGTGTTGTCGGGGGTGTTATGCGAGTTTGTCTCTTCTTTGTGTGAATTCCTTTACAGACCTTTAACCAATTAGGTATTTGCAAGTGCAGCGAAATTTGATATCTTTGTTTGAGTTTATTATTGTTTGACGGTAGCTTTCTCAAAGATCAAAAACAAACTTGAGAAAGAACCTCAAAGAATGAAGCAGTGACACAAGATATTTGTATTAGAATTCGGATCTGATTTGGATCTTGTTGACAAGAAGTGACAATGAATTGATTGAGTGTTGCTAAAATATCACTCTATCGCTCCATCTAGTATTTTTTCCTTATTTTCACCTGAAAAAATCGTAACTTGTAAAGCCGTTTTAAAACAGCTAAATAAATGGAAACGTGTGCTCATGCATTTGTTCACAGCTAAAAGGTATTTTCATACTTCCGGTCTTCGAGTCATGTGACTTCCCCCAAAAATGTTTCGTCTACCACCTCCACCTTTTTTAGGACCTTGGATAGCCGATAGCGTAGGCCCATTGCTTCAGATCTCGTAGACAGAATGAAGAATTTTGTCAAACATTTTTACACATTCCCAGGAATGCAGATTCTTAATTGATGGTGATCTAAGAGATCTTGAGTTTCTTATAAACGGTTTAAAAAATGTATATCGTGTATCTTCAAAAATAAGGTAGATACATTCCAAACATGTGGCAAAATTTGGAAAGAAAAAATGACAACTTCTGTGTTCAATCCGAATAACATCTCTTCTCTTCGCGCTGAAAGCCCTTTTGAGACTGAAAGCCATAATTTGTAGACAACTGTTGCAATTCCAATTTTAAAATATTGAAATTTGAATCATTGTGTCTTCCTTATAGACAGCGTTTAGACCAATCGCTTTAACCAATCCTAAGATGGTGGCAACGAGGAACTTCTTTTCACCAAGATACGCTGCGTTCTTTGGTCGAATTCTAGACTTGCCCGAAGTCTATTTCGTCCACTGTAATAAGTCTATCTGAAAAATCGAATTCCTATAGAATCGTTGAAGAATGGTGATTAGAACGCAATGCATCTTGTTAAAATGTTCCACGCTGCCATCTTTAGCGTAATTATCTATTTGAATCTGATCAAGTCTGGACTCGCGGAGTCCTAAATCCGTGGCAAAGAACAATGCATCAAAATATATAAGTACGACTTTAAATGGAGACATTCTGCGGGCCAATCGGTCTCAGCTTACTTACTTCTCTACATACAAACACGAAGGGACCCTTTAGGCTTTATACTTGTAAAGGGTCTAAAGGGATTTGCAGATCTCAAAAGCATACAAGATATATTTGAAATTGATAAATTGAATCATTGATGAAGCTGCCTTCCGCAACAAGATTGGTTAACACAAACAAAAATAAACATTTGTTCAAGTGTCTACATCCCTGTGTTCCAAAATATTTTAAAAATAAATATCTACCTTTGCATCCTACTTGAACATAACGCAATAATATGAAAGATATTTTGGGTTAAATGAAGGACAGCCCTTTGTTACCATCAAACGATATTTAAGATAAAAACAAGAACAGACAGCAAAGCAATAAAGATATCATTTCTTCCCGTCTCGGAACGAAAGCATAGGCTCCAAATCATCAGAAATGTTGGTGTAAAATGTTATGGCCTAATTCTTCTAATTGAATGGCTTGAAAGAACCTTTAGCTTCTTAGCTGTAATTCTACCGTAGCACTTTTCAGAAATCTTCAGAGTTAGAGGATTTTTCTTCTTTTTCAAGAACGAATTTAGGAAAACATCAAAAACCGTCGTAATTTCTAAACTTTTTGAGAAAACATGGAATAATTTCCATTGTATCAAGCAGAAGTCTTTCACTCTTCTGGTTTATGATTTAGACATTTGAGGTCACATCTTCAAATGAGATGAAACAAAACATAGCTATAAAAACGTTGTAATTTTGAAAGATAGATAGACTGAAAAGTCCAACGGTAGAATTATAACATGGTGGCTCAAGCTAGTTTCAAGCCATTCAGTTCAAAGAAATAGGTCATAGAATATTAGACCAAAATTTGTAAAGATCTGAATCCTAAGCTAGGAACGAATAAACTGGCTGATCCACGGGTACCGTAACTTTTTAAGGCACTATCTTTGAGTTCTACTTGAAATATGATCGTTGTTCCGAAAAACAGGATAGGAAACCAGGAATAGGGGCAATCGTGACTGAACGAATGGAAGGAAGGTCGCTCCAATAATGCTGGGTTTGCAGTTGCAGTGGGCCTTCGAAAGTATGCAATCTTTGCAGTTTGGCATGACTTGACCGCAGCAACAAAATACAGAAAAAGGACATCTAGAAACAACGAAGGCAAGATTCTTTGAATGCCCTCTTCCATTACTGATCACTCGATTAGCAATAAGAAACACAGTTGTTATTGTTTCTACAGCAGTTTCACTTCTCTTTGTTTCCCTGTGCTCAGTTTTCCGTGTATCCCTGTGTCCTACAAATTTGAGTTACAGCTGACGCAACAACAACAACGTTCACAGGCACAGGGACAAGGAAGCAAGGAAGAAAGAGAGGGAAGAGAAAGGGGAAAAGGTCACCCCTTCACCTTTTGTCTTCGGAAATTTCCTATTTTCCAGTATTAAGATAAATATTTTGATAACATAGATAAGTATATGCAAGAATGATACCATCACCAGGTTTGTTAGTTGGCGTGTAATGACATAAAGTTTGTCTCAAATTAGATGTGACGTGAAAATGCCCGTGAATAACAAAAATTAGATGTTTTGCATAAGGAATTTGCGTTACCGCAAATCTCAAATGATATCTAATTTGAGACAGACTTTAGTCTAGGCATATGGTCTAGGTGCTATTTCTCCTAAATTTCATAAACGAAGCTATTTTACTTGCCAGGTGGCTTAAATGGCCTACTTGTTGTTATTCTTTCTCGTTGTGCGACATCTGCCAAATGTACAGTCACTTCTCCCATCAGTTTTTCCTTTCCTAAATGAATCCCAAGCCGTACGTGCCTGCCGTACAGCCGAAAACGCATTGCTGACTGAAACAAATCAGCCTTGCTGACATTCGAGAATTTGAAAGAGGCGCCAAATTCAGGCTCATTCGTTGATACAAATTTCGTCTTACTTCGTGATCTTTTGGCTGGCAGCAAAACCATGCTTACTCTTACTTGATCAATGCCATTTACTTCAGCCGGATGCAAGTCTGTAAGTTTATGAATCACCACAAACAAGAATAAATCTTTCTTCGAATACTGCAATGACATATGCAGACTTCCAAGTCCTCTTTTTGGATCTTCCATGCTCTGGCTCCTCCGCTGTTTCTTCTTGCTTTTAGACTTACGTTGTGGTGGCATCAAATGTTCTGTTTTCGTTTTGTCGTCACCAGGCTCTGACACGACTTCTCCGACTTGTGCAACACCGGGCGCCAGTTCGTCATCATCCGACGACATCAGCTTCATATTTGAAATATCCCCAGTGCTCTTGACATACTTCGCATCTTTAAGATTCGCAGGAGTTGTATAATCACTGATCTCGGTCCCGGAGTCCTCTGATGCAACTTTGGCATACTCCACATCCTCAGGCTCATCGGAGTCATCACCCTTGGAAACTTGGCAAAAGCATTTATCTGATTTGATGCAAAAATATAGTATGATAAGGATGATAGCTGTACCTCCGATTGCACCAAGAAATATAGCCGCAGGCTCGAACCCTACGAAGAAGAAAAGACCAATCACTTGGGAGCAAAATGAGGGCAGACGGGCAGGGCAATAACGATGCGGTTGAGAAGGCAAAGCTGCTTCAAGCCAATTTCGTATTTGTTTAGAACTGCTTTGGGGAATGCGAAGGTACAAAGGAAATGCGGAGGACCAAAGCTAATGGCGATTTCTTGTCCCCATTCTGTTTCTCTTCTGCCCAATTCCCTTGTGCCTCTGCATTGCCTGGACACTACTCACATAACTGAATCAGACCCTGGCAAATAACTGTTCTGAATAAGTTGAACTAAAGACTATCTCAAATTAGATGTCACATGCAACTGTCACGTGACTATTAATTTGAAATTAATTTAAAAAGAGCCTTTGTCACCCAGGATCCTTTGCAGGCTCGCTGAAATCTCTGACGGTCTGAAGATCAAATTTGGCCTCAGCGGAAACCAAGGATCCACACTGCAGTAGTTGAAATGATTAAAACATTCTACTGTTGATGACTTGTTTAGGAGTTCAGCTACTGCACTGTAGACTTATTACAATTCGTCCTAGTTTTCATTCGCAATAGACCTTTTAGCTATTCTGAAAAGAATCAGAATCGAACGCTATTTTGTTACATTTTGTAGAATTTTCGAATGTGCACAATAGTGATAGAAGCTCTATCGCCACTCGATCGAACGTCGCATATAATAATGTATAAAAACAACGTTCGATCCAGGCTCTTTTATAGAATAGCTAAAAGGTCTATTTCGAAAACTTTATTACTTTATTACTATTAAACTTTATTACTATTGAACTGAATGGCTTTACCTATTTACTTATTGAATTGCTCGCTCAGCGAAAAGGTTCAAATTGTAATCACGAATTGTAATCAGTCTAACTGCACTGCGGATCTACCATTTCCATTTAGGCCTAATAGACATCTACCTCTTCAGTACAAAAGAGCCTGGATCGAGCGATATCTTTATACATTTTATGTGAAAAATTCGATCGAGTGGCGTTGGAGCTTCTATCACTATTGTGCACATTCGAAAATTCTCCAAAACGTACAATAATATCGTTCGATTAAGATTCTTTTTCAGAATAGCTGAAACCTTTTCAGACTCGCTACACAATCTCTGTATGCTCCTCAGAACTGATTTGTCGCGAATACAGCTGGCCATTAGCAACAACAACAACAACAGCGAAATTGAGGGACTAGAGTAGCTAGTCTAATTGATTCTCAGACAATAGACCTTTTAGCTATTCTGAAAGGAATCAGAAGCGAACAACATTTTGCTACATTTTGTAGAATTTTCGAATGTGTACAATAGTGATAGAAGCTCTAAAGCCACTCGATCGAATGTCGCGTATCAAAATGTATAAAAATAACGCTCGATCTAGGTGAAGATACGGAACACTTCTTGTTGCTCTGCCCTTGTTTTGATGTACAAAGACGAGACCTCCTCGCTGGAATCTATGCATTAATACGACCACTTGGATATGTAAATCTTGCAAATGAAGCTTTACTACAACTTTTATTGTATGGCAATAAAGATTTTCCTATTTCACTAAATAGACAAATTGTTGAGCTAACGCTACATATTATCCATGAAACTGGTCGATTCGAGTGAATTTCTGTAGCCACTTAACCATCCCTTCATAAGCCACCCGTTTTTGTCCCATAGTTAAAGTAGTTTCTTTTCCTTTATTATCTTTATTTAATGGCCTCGGGGTAGACACAGCCTTTTGCTCCCTGGGGTTGATCGTCCTAGTAGTATTGTAGAGTAATTTTATAAGTAATGTAGTTCGTAATTTGTATTGTAAATTTTATTTGGAATATATTATATAAAAAAAAAAGAAAAAAAAAAGGACCCTGGGTGACCCAGGGTCATTTGCGGGCCGTCTTTAAGATCAACCACTGCTGTCAAAAAGATAGCCAATGAGAACCTAACCGTGCAGTCACCGTGAGCTTAGAACTGTGCAGGATTCAAAACAAACTTTGATATTTTTATCAAAAATATTGCCCTTTTACCTGCTCAAGGAAAATCGCGCAGAAGAACATGTGTTGTCACGATAACAGAGTAAATCTAACGAGGTCAACAAAAACTAGATAAGTGAAGTTATGGAGCCCAATGACGTCAAGTAATACAGAAATCTAAATAAAATTTGAGGGACATGTGTTCGTACGAGGTTGAAAAATAAGGACGTAAATAGATCACGAAAAACAACTGCCTTCTCGATTGTTTGCAGACAAAAATAGACATGCTATGTTTTCAACCTGTTTGCAGCAAATATGGAAAAATTGATTTCAATCGATAGCGTAAAAGAGATATTAGAAACAAGAAGAAACAAGTAAAACTCTTACTGGCCTATCGGGGCGGGACAAAAAGCTACGGTGGCTGAAGCGTTACCAAGTATAAGGGCGGCGGCTGGATACCAGCAAAGGCAAATTTTGTCTTTTTGAAGAATAAATTTGACACCTCTGAATGCACTCGATAAAATACAAGAAGAGAAAGCAAAACATTAGGGTTGGCTGCGCTTAGGGTGTGAAACCTACTCTTGAGGCAGTCAAATCCCTTTGTCTTAAACAGAACTTTGTTTAAAATATTAAATATTTTAAAGCCACCCTTTAAATACGCGTAATAAAAACAAATATTTTTGGGCTGCTAAAAAATGAGTGCAGATTTTAAAGCTTTCTCATAAATAAAAATAACAGAAATGTTTTAAATGAAAAGAATGGACAAAATAGAACTCCGATTACCTGTCAATCTTGTTCTCAATCTGCCAAATTTTTTACAAAACAACCTGCAATTTTTTTCCAATTTTAAGTTTTTATGGGTGTACGAGTGCTTCTATAGCCTATTTACAGCGGACCAGACGTAAAACTGCCGCAGACTTTGGCTGCTGATCTTGGCTGGTGTTCTACTTCGACCTACCTTGAAACATCTACTGATTTCAAAGACCATGTAAGAATGAATATCACTCTTTACCACAAAACAACAAGCTGCTTAAACAGCTCCAACTCTGCCATGAATTATCCCAACAACCAGAAACCTGGATCTCTTCCGTTTGTTAAAGAATAACAACACTGCTTAGCAATATCTGATAAATTGCAGATATCTCAAAGAAGTGTTTTCTTCACATTGTAAGATAGATGGCTGCATTTGCATTTTCGTTTGAGATACGATGTGAACAAAAACACTTCTTAAGGAGGACAGCCATGCATCAACACGTACACACATAAACATTCACACCATCATAATGCAGAATACCACCTACCGCCTTAGGTCAATCAATTCAAACTGAAAACAGTATTATAATTATTAATGTTATTATCTTATTTAAAGCAGGCATAAATCTTATTATAGCCATCATGCTTGGGCAGGTGTATTTTTGCAGCAAAATTCACCACAATCAGTTAATCTAGTGTAAATAACTGATCTAGGCAATCAAAAATTCGAGAGCTTGAGAGAGGTAGTGCCTTCCATCTCAAAAATATTTACGGGTTATATCCCGGGGGGGGGGGGGGGGGTACTTTGTATATTTTGCTGACGCCACGCCATGTGCACTCCTTTCCGGGTATCGTTTTCGCCTCTTTTTTCTAATGCCGGTTATTGATTACAAAGTCCAACTTTGTAATCTAAGAAGGGGCTTCGATGTCAGGCTGTCAGGAAGAAAGAAAGAAAGTAAGTAACCCACTTCCGTCACGCTCGTTAAAGCGATTGATTAACGTTTTATCTCTGCTAATTGGCACTGAAATAAAGAAAGCGCACATAAAGCGCATACAAGACAGGAGTTTCCCGCGATCCTATAGCAACATTTGACGTCGGCTTATTTCATGTTAGACAGATTTGACACCATAAGATGGATAAATTACCATGATGTTTACCCTGGCACAACAACAAATTTACCCAGAATTGGCACGTTCTTGACTTCATTAGCAGCTTAATTATGTCAAAACAATCGTTTTCTAGAACGAACGAATCATTAGCCACTTATTGATAGTACTCATTATGCAAATAAGTCAACTTTAGAGGATGATGTAACTGGTGGCCTGCACAGAGGCTAGCACTCGCAGCATCACCGAAGATAGAAGGATCCCCTTCCTACACAGCTACAGAAAGGTGCAGAATCCCAGCAAACAATAGACCTTTTAGCTATTCTAAAAGGAGCCTGGATCGAACGTTATTTTTATACATTTTTATACGTTACGTTCGATCGAGTGGCGTTAGAGCTTCTATCACTATTGTGCACATTCGAAAATTCTACAAAGTGTAGCAAAAGTTTGTTCGATTCTGATTCTTTCCTGAATAGCTAAAAGGTCTATGGCGCCATTGACTGGGGGAAGACACGAGATCACACTGAACCAAAACATCTTCATGCATATCATTCTGCACTGAGGTTATCTTCGTGACTGCTTGTCTCAAATTAGATGCCCACGAATAGCAACAATTGAAACGTTCTGTAGGGTTCTGCATAAGTAATTTTGCGTTATCGTAAATCTCACATGACATCTCATTTGACACAGATGCACCAATAGTTTCGTGCACGAACTATAAGCAAACTAGGGGTAATGACTTTTGATTTTTGCGTATCATTCTCGTTTGACTTAAAGACCAAAATATTGCCTTTGACTTTGAGGCGATTCTTGTCCTTATACAAGGCACTCGATTTTCCATTGAAGGCGACTTTAGCAGCAACACTCATCTCTCTGACTGTAGCAAAAAACAGAATCAACGATCATTTGGGGTTATGAAGAAATCAATAATTAGATATTCTTATGCTTGTTTAGCTCAGGACGGACTTTGTAATCATCCAAAAGGATCTTATGTTTTTACGTTTTGGGATATGCTTTTCGCCGATTTTTGATTACAAAGTCCACTTTGTAATCTAAGAAGGGGCTTCGATGTCAGTCAGTCAGTCAGAAAGAAAGAAAGTAAGAAAGAAAGAAAGAAAGAAAGTAAGTAACCCACTTCCGTCACGCTCGTTAAAGCGATTGATTAACGTTTTATCTCTGCTAATTGGCACTGAAATAAAGAAAGCGCACATAAAGTGCATACAAGACAGAAGTTTCCCGCGATCCTATAGCAACATTTGACGTCGGCTTATTTCATGTTAGACAGATTTGACACCATAAGATGGATAAATCACCATGATGTTTACCCTGGCACAACAACAAATTTACGCAGAATTGGCACGTTCTTGACTTCATTAGCAGCTTAATTATGTCAAAACAATCGTTTTCTAGAACGAACGAATCATTAGCCTTATTGATAGTACTCATTATGCAAATAAGTCAACTTTAGAGGATGATGTAACCGGCGGCCTGCACAGAGGCTAGCATTCGCAGCATCACCGAAGGTAGAAGGATCCCCCTCCTACACAGCTACAGAAAGGTGCAGAATCCCAGCAAACAATGGCACCATTGACTGGGGGAAGGCACGAGATCACACTGTACCAAAACATCTTCATGCATATCATTCTGCACAGAGAGGTTATCTTCGTGACTGCTTGTCTCAAATTAGATGCCCGCGAATAGCAACAATTGAAATGAAACGTTCTGTAGGGTTCTGCATAAGTAATTTTGCGTTATCGTAAATCTCACATGACATCTCATTTGACACAGATGCACCAATAGTTTCGTGCACGAACTAAGCAAACTAGGGGTAATGACTTTTGATTTTTGCACATCATTCTCGTTTGACATAAAGACCAAAATATTGCCTTTGAGGCGATTCTTATCCTTATACAAGGCGCTTGATTTTCCTTTGAAGGCGACTAGCAGCAACACTCATCTCTCTAACTGTAGCTAGAAACAGCATCTACGATCATTTGGGGTTATGAAGAAATCAATATTCAGACATTCTTATGCTTGTTTAGCTCAGGACAGACTTTGTAATCATCCAAAAGGATCTTATGTTTTCTAAAGCCGGCTATCATTTCGAGAGAAAATTTCTAAAGCCGGGTGAAAAAATTTTTTCTTGGAGTGCACCCCCCCCCCGTACAATTGAAAGTCAGGTACCCCCCCCCCCCCCCGGGGTTATATCTTCAATGTTTTTGTTAATTACTGCTTCTATATCACACTGTCTTAATTATTGTCGGTTTAATTAATTACTTTTGCAGCTTTATTGATTGCACTTAATTTTCAGATGTCTCTGCAAGGGCGCAAGGGCACTATGAGAAAACGACGACTTGCTTGATTCAAATTAGGCCCATACAAACTTAGGCCTTGTCATGGTGTCATTAACATAGTCAACCACGATTCCAGGGCTATCATTGTCTTCAGCCTCCTTTCTTCAGCGGCAACTGACCGCCCATTGTTACCCTGGGTTCGAGGTCGAGGTTGCAACATAATGTAACTTTGAAAAGTCGTTGCGTGGTGATGGAAGTTAAAACTGGTGTTGAGTATCGTTAGCTTTCGGCACAATGAAATCTCTCCAATACATACAAATTGTCGAAGAATAACCGATGAAACAGCTTATATACCACAATGCCGGCACTTGGACACATGGGCAGTAAGATGTTTCTCCGATTTAATGCCGAAAATATGGCGTGCCGAATGCTTCGAGGTAGCTAATATCCAGAAAAAAGGATCTTTTCACAGATCGTAGAACGTCTGTTGAACGTTGAACGTCTGTTGAACGTTGAACGTCTGTTGAACGTTGAACGTCTGTTGAACGTTGAACGTCTGCTCGTTGAACGTCTGAACAACCGAATTCGCTTGCCAAATAACTGATTTTCAAAATTGCAATATCCAATATCCGAATACCCAACTTGCAGATAACATTTACTTTCGGTAGATTTCGGCAAAATAAGAACTCATCATTTCTGACGGTCCTAACCAAACAGCCCACTAAACCTATCGTAAAGGTCGTAAACTAACGGAGAAAAGGCAAAGGGACATTAATAAACTCCCTTTTCAATGGCTTGATGTTCATTACAATTTTCGAATATCGGTGTCAATGATTTTTCAAACTCCGAAATTCACGATTTTTTTACAGCGAATCCTAGCTCACACTAAACAAATTTTCTGTTTGAAGTTCCTGGTGATCGTCGAATTTCATTGGACGACAAAAAGTTGATTTTTTACAATTCAAGTTTCAAGTTGTGAAAGGTCGGCAAAATAGCAAAAAAATTCTGACATAAGGGCGTTAATAATACTTAGGCTTCGCTCCTCCCAATATGTCCATACATTCCAAAGCAAACATTAATTACGTATGGGAGCCGCATTTTCCTTCATTTCGTCGGCAAAATATTAGCCAAGCAAAAACTTTGTCAATAAAGCTGAATATGCTAAGGCAGTAGACGTAATATTAAAACTTGTTTTTGATTGCGTGAAGACAAATAAATCAAGTCAATGTTTTGTTGAATGGCGTTTTAAATAGAACAGCTGTGTAAGTTTTATATCTCAACATTTAATAAGGTCTGGCAGAGTTCATCGCCTTGATTTTGAATTATCAAGACAATTCATTGCCCTAAACGCATGTCTTCTATACCATCAAAACACTTCAACGCACATTCTCACTGCATTCAATATTCATCGTACTTGTAGTCCTTGTATAGACTTATGACGATGAGTCCCTTGTATCCCTGCGGTACCTTGCTTACAGGGACTCATAATGAAACAGTTAAAAACCTGACCTACCCTATCTTCTGCATTCGATTGATCGAATCTGGATCGAACGACTGCTTCGGCTCTGTTCGACGGTCACTCCTCAGAAAGGAAATGCGATAGAAACCACGGTAAGCAGACACTTAATCAACAAAACTTGGTATTCATCTGAAGAAGAAAGTTCATTTTACCTGGTGAGTGCAAAATAAGTCTTTTAATGCTGCAATTTCAAGGTTTTTAACACCAAAACATAACAGAGAAATCTTCAAGTACCCGCAAGTACCTGCTGCAGCAACTTCCTTCAAACTTAGTAAGCTGCGTCAATCGAATTGAAGGTTCGAAACTGATTGTTTTTCGCCAAATCTCGCAATCTGATTGGTATGCTAGGAATCCCAGCATATTAGGCCTAATAGGGTCAACTTTTTCAGAGTAATATTATGAGTCTCTGTTGACTGAAGCGCCATCAAGAAGTCAAAGAGCACAGGGAAACAAGAAACTCATCGTCATAAGTCTAGTCCTTGTATTGGTGTGAGATAACGAGAGTTAAAAGGGGTCACCTTTGCAGCTTTGCAGCAGGGGTCAGGGCACCAATGTTGCCAGTCCTGGTGGAATATAGACCCCGGCAGGGTCACTTCTATATACATTTGTATATCATGTGAGTTCCCGAAATCTCTGAGAAAGGGTGTCCTAGAACTAAGCATTCTAGGACATAGATTCCTAAAAATAGGGTAGTTTTTCATGGGAAAGTCAGAGAATTCCAAAATAAGGGTATTATTCCATGATACTAAATATCAAACTTTTCTGTAGCCTAATGTTTCTTAGACAAATCATGATCCACAACAAATGTATTCTATTATCTGTTACATTTGAGATTATTAATTGCTTCAGTGTGACATAAAATGCAATGTAGGGGTAATATTTTGAATGCAGTGATTTTACAGTTGTATGTTGATACAGAAAGCACACAGTGAAAATTTTGCCCAAAAACGTTAAATTAGAATAGGTCTCTGACAACATGTTATTCAAAAGAGGATCCCATTTTCAGAGATTTAGGTGCAGTACTATTTGTTGATTCTTGGACTTGAGTCACTTTATTTCAACTCTTCTTCTTCAACTTGATTTGTGAGTGAGTCACTGCTTTCTAATTTCATCCATCAATACCAAACTGGATCATTTGTCTCTACTTTTGTTTGTTGAAAAACGTTAAATCCAAAATTGAAATTTTTTAGAAAGATTTGCTGTTTCTAAACCAGTAAGTATATACCATAACAGTGTGGATATGGCAAACATCCAGTCCAGAAGATCTTGTTTGCCCAACCATCATCCACACATTACATCATTCAGGCACGATATTCTTGCCAAATAAAATGTATTCATATTGACACACAATACCACTCCAGCTCACTGTTTGTTTGGCACAAAGCTTCCAATTTTTCCTCTAGGCCGACTCTGATCTCCACTGCTCCGCTGCTTTTCTAGTTTCATAGCTCCAAGACACTCAAAGAAGGACCTTAGGCCCTAACAACATAACTTATTCCGTGTGTGAGCAGTGAGTGGGAAAACAATGGAATCAATTTATCAAAATTCGGACGAGGTTACCCACTCAAAGTGAGGCCAGCATTTTAGCGGGAAAATACAGGAGTTCAGGAATCAAGATGGTGATGTGAGAGCTGAATGAAACTTATCTCATTGTGACGAGGGGACCTTTTTCTAACTCTACACGGTAAGGAAGGCATGGGTTTGCACACTTTTGAGATGGCATACTCTGCAGACGAGTAATAGTAGCAGTGGCTAATGAGACCTGTGCATGTAACAGGGTACAGTCTCCTTCTTTCCTCCTCAAGAAAGTCACGACCTTGCTATCAAGATATTGTCAAACATTGAGAATTTGCTGGTATGGCACCTGGAAGGAATTTCAACCATTTGTCGATAACACCAAGAAAAATTAGAAGAATAATTATGCTATGTTTTCAGGCTATGAACAGTGTTTAATTTGTCAGTTTATGGCTCTTGTCTAGACTAGGTACTGCATTTTATAGTGTCACAGCCAAATATTTGGTGCTTCCTAATTTCTTTTCCTGTTTGAACACATATATAAGTTGATAGAACAATCCAATCCCAGAGAGGAACAGGTAGAAATGTAACATTTGTCTTGTTCCAGTTTCATGTTTTGAAATTTTAATCATTCTCTTGAAATTAGTTGCTTGTGTATTTGTGAAAAAAAAACAGTTTTGATTAAGATAAAATTTGATTAGTTTAAATCTGTTCTTTAACTGTTGCCAACAAAATAGTCAGCGAGTTTGAAAATATAGGGTCCAGGTAGAACTTGCCCTTTCTGTCTGTCAACATGAGCATACAATTAAGGGCTCACTTTTTGTTCATTGTCAGTGAAAAGGGTCATTTATTTTATAAAAGTCAGAGAAAAGGGTCAATATTTGCCAGGTAAAGTCAGAGATAAGGGGTATGTTTAAAGTTTTGGGAACTCACATGATATACATATGCATATAGAAGTGACCCCGCCGGGATATAGACTGACTACACGAGATGAGTCTCAGTGTTCCGCATTGAATTGGAAAGGAACCATGTCGTGCGTGGTGTATGTTATCCTCACGTGGTTATCCTGACTCGCAGACCAAACGATAGGGTCTGTGAGTCTGGCTACGTGTATGTGGGATCACGGAGACAAAGAAAAGACAATTTCATTCCATTTTGCATGCATTCTTTGATATGAATACAAGCAGTCTTCTTTGGAGAACATTGGCATGGTGGGAATGGGAGATGTCCGAAAGGGACTGTGGGCACCACAGGGAGAACTCAGGGGAATTTCCTTCTTCAGTCACATATGTAGGTCGGTTTCTCTTTTTAGTTAGATTTTTGAAAACTCAAAAACTACATCAAATGACAAATAGGAGGGGGTCTTAATTCTTATGGGTGGGGAAAGATTCTTTCTTCTTTGACAGGGGTTGACATATATTTGGCAATATTTACGGTCTAATCTTGAAACTAAATTCAAACAGAACTTACCCACAGTAGGGCAAGCAAATAAAAATGTGCCTTCATTCTCCATTAAATTAATCAATGGGAGGGAGGTTCCGCATTAAGGCTTGGAGATGGGAAAACTTTTCAATACTACCAAAAATGGGAATGGGGGGGGGGACGCCGCTTTGGCATCTGACAGTTACCAGCCTTCCAGCTTTCTTGATATATTGTTTTTTCTGATTTGGACAAATATGGCAAAACAAACCTTAGTGACATAGTGGGGGGCAATCGCGGGGGGGGGGCGTTACTCATACCTCAGTCCGATATTTCAGCCTCGTATTGATAACATGATAAAATCTCTCAAAGGGGATACATTCTATAGGAATTGGACCGCTCTCCATGTCCACCTACTGTCCTACTGTCCACCTTCCTCTTCATGCCACCCCCAGCCAGACAGACATGTTTTGAATACCCTATTGTTTTTCTTGGGTGTGCAAGTGCCACACTTTCTATACAATACAGGCACGTCCCCAGACCATACCCAAGCAGATCGCTGGTTTAGAGATAGATACCTCAAGATACCGAATCTAAATTTCTCCGCGGCTACAGGCTACGTAGAAGATAGAAATGACTCGTAGCTCATTTCTAGCCTGCCTGATCTATACTCAGGACTTTCAAGTTTGAAGTCAGAAGTTTGTTGCCAATGAAATCAAATAGAATCAATTTCCCGAATCTATGCCATGCTCATTTGCTTGTTGAAGAACGATGTATTTATGTTATGTCATCTTTAATCTTGCGATTACGTTATCGCAAATGTCGTAAATACTCACAAGGTAAATGATGAATTGCCATCTTGTACTGATCATCAAAACATCCCTCGTCTGATTTCACATTTGCATTGCAGCTCCATCATAACAACAAATGATAATCCAATGATCTTTGCTGATAAAACTGCTAAGCATTTGGCAATGAATTTGACACCTTGAACCCGCAGCGAACGGACAAGTTGGCAGCAAAATCGTCCTTGACTTTCGCCTCCAGCAAGCTGTCCTCTTTGGGCGGAAATGATTAATAAAGTCTTCCTTCCTGCATACCAATGTCTCACCGAAAAATGTCTGCTTCGATTTGTAAAACCCAAAGCGATTTCTTCCCGTTCGATAATTCAGAAGAAAGTGTTATTATCTGACAGAACGTAAGGCCGAAATATTATCAAATGCTCAACCTATCAATTCATACGCAAATTTCAATTACAAAATTTGCATCACAATGTGTACATGCAAGCACCGACCCGTGCCCTTAGAAACGAGAGATGTTCACAAAGTATTTCCTCTTCTATTGATCTTTTGTTGAACTTTGAAAGCTTTTCGCCGCTCTTTGTTGGCGCTCTCCAATCCTGATTGCAAATGTTAACATTTGTTGACAAATAAAATTTTCAACAGTTATCCTTATTTTTCAATTTTCATGAGCTAAATGTCGAGATTCCAAAGTTCCTCGCCCACATATTTATTTTGAAGTATTGAAAAGCGAAAAAACCAAACAAAACATTTGCAAAGCTGACAATACAGTGTCATGTTGTGGCGCCGAGGAGCGTCTCTAATTCCCCCCTCCCCAATAAAGGGACTTCTGGACTTTCACACACTTTCACCCAATAAAGTGTGAAGATGCTTGTGGTCTGCACACAGGCAACAAGGACAGATAATGTTACAATAGGATTCTCTACATTTGATTGACCAGGGCCGTAGGAAGAAGCTTTGGATTGGGGGGGGGGGCAATTGTTCTTAAAACAATAGACAACAATACATCTAATTAATTCGTGTGACGTAGCACCATTGTTTTCAAAATTATTTGGGGGAGCTTGAGCCCTACCTGCCCCCCGCTTCCTACGGGCCTGATTGACACCGAAGTACAAAGCGATTAGCGATTGCAGATAGAGGGAATTATATGCCTGGTTGGTCAAGTCATAATAAAAAACAGGGTAAGCCGCAAAAGTTACCCTGAAACCAAGGTAGCTAGCTTGCTCGTTATGCATTCCAGAAATGGTTCTTAAAGCAAACATGAGCATAAATCGATAGAAGAAGGATGTGTCTAAACTTCTGCCTCGGGCATTTTAGCTGTTTGGTTCAGAAATCGCTGGTCAATCCGCTTCTGAACCAACAAAATATAATGCCCGAGCTAGAAGTTTAGATATATCCTTCTTCTTTGAACTTATGCTCATATTTGCTCTTCAAAACCATTTCTGGAATGCACAATGAGTCAGCTAGCTACCTAGGTTTCAGAGCAATTCTTGCGGCTTGCATTGTTTTAATTTATGACTTGACCAACCAGGCATATAAATCCCTTTGTCTAAAACAGCTTCCAATATACGAATCAAGAAGTACAAGATATAGTTCAGACAGTTCCCCTGCGAGAATTCATACATACAGGCACAATACTTAAAATACATCGCACATGTATGTAGACATGAGAACAATTAAATCACAAAAAAATGTTATTTGCAAAGGCTACGAAGAAATACTTTCGGGATCCATGGCTGAAGATTGCTGGTATATTGAGTGTGTCCATTGAACAAGCTAAGAAAGGAACACAAAATAAGCACAAGTTCGCCGAGCTGGTCCAAAAACGGACCAGTTCGCCTCTCTGACTTTGAAGAAGTTGTTTGGAGGAACCTACAGGTACAGGTAGGTTTGTCTAAGATCGATCGCTAATCGCTTTGTACTTGAGTGTCAACGAAAGGTAGCGGATCCTAAAAGTCTGTGCGCAGGCTAATTGACATTATTTGTCCTTGTTCACGCAGCAGAAGCTGGGTTGATTTCGCCCAAAAGGACAGCGAATGTGCGAAGGAGGGGGTGCCAATGTGCGAAGGAGCAGTTTTAGCCTCTTGCTAGAAACGAGGCTAAAGCAAACAAAAACAGGAAGACGAAAGTTGATAGATGAAGAGAGATGAAGGAAGGCCTAAGTTCAAGAGCTGTGACAAAAACAGGTCCGCCTTCCTTCATGCATGTTGCATGTGTGTCCATATTATAACTCCAAGGAGAGATATATAGCCATTGATTTTATTCCACGATGTTTGCTGCAGAAGACTTTGAGGTGAGTCGCGTTTTTGAGTCATCCAAAACAAAGCAAATGATTGTTATGTTGCTTTTCTGCATGCAAGAAGAAGAAAGAAGGTGGTGCCCTACTAGCCTAGATAAACCTAATTTGTGTGCTCAAAGTGCGTTGGGCACTGACTTAGAATTAAAGTTCGTTTGAAATATCTTGAGACCTAAATTTACCACACGTATTTTTCTTTATAAAAAATAAGAAACTTTTGTAATTTGCAGTTTTAACTTTCCCAGTCACTCAAAACAATTTTGACATTGAACACTATTGTATGCTGCCACTCTGCACTTGACATGCATATTGCATTCATTCTCAGTCAGTAAATTTACTTTATAAAGCGTACATTCAAGAAGTTTCCATTTACAAATTTATTTCACTTCCACTTCTCACGCAAGGGAAAATCGCTACTGGATACTGAAACTTTTCATTCACAGCAATAAACTTAGTACATTGTGTTAGATAAAAGAACCGCTAATTAAGATACATATAAAAAATTACATACAATGGATATACAGTTCAATAAAATTTGCTGCCGGACATATGGAAAGAACTCACAAGGAGCTATCTAGGCCATATGCCCGATTTGGCGTGTGTAGAAAGCGTACATTTTTTCTTTTGTAAACGAAAAGAAGGTTTAGAAACTGTAACAATAGGAATAAGAATAAGAAAATATTAGTAGGTTAGTATTGTTAGTAGTGTTCAACATGAAAAATACGGTAGTGCGGTGCATGATGATGATATAAGTTTATGATAAAGTTCGAAAAATAAATTAGTCAATTCGACTCTAAAAAGTAGTTTTTCAGCTTTTTTGTGAAGGATGGCTTATTTTGTAACTTTTTTATGCGCAATGGCAGAGAATTCCAAATTTTGACTCCTTCATAAATAATTGACCTTTGTTTGTAATTTGTGGATACCAGGGGGAGAGAGAAGTTGTCATTTGAGGATTGCCTTGTCATGTGATGATGACGTAAATTTGTTTTGATAAACAAGTCATTGAAAATGTCACTACTGTTTTCATGATAAATATCAAACATGAATTTAGCCACTTCAAGTTTATACATGTTATCAAAATTAAGCAGATTATATTTTTTGAGCAGTGGTTCACTATGAGCTTGGTATTTAGCAAAATCAATTACCCTAACTGCTTTACGAAGACTACATTTCAATGGTTCCAGATTAGTTTTATAAGCACTACCCCAGTTTAGTATGCCATAAAGTATGTGAGACTGAATAAATGAATTATAGAGCGTGCATAGGGTGTTTTGGGGTACTAAGTGTCTTGTCTTGTAAAGTAAGCCAATGCTCTTTGAGATCTTTATGTTTAGTTGCTTGATATGCTGTTTCCAATTTAATTGTTTATCTATGATTACGCCAAGGTATTTAGTGTAATCTTTTTGTTCAAGTTTTTCATTATCAATCTTAAGAACAATTGGTTTATCAATCTTTTTTTGATGTGGATTTATAATCAGAAAATTGGATTTTGATACATTTAAGGAAAGTTTGTTAGCCAATAGCCAATCAGAAATATTTTTCAATTCTGAGTTTACTGTTTGCTCCAAGGTTTGTAAATTTTTGCTTGAAAAAAGAAGACTAGTGTCATCAGCAAAGAGGTGAAAATCCAGTTTTTGTGAGGAAACGTAGATATCATTGATATATAGCAAGAAGAGTAGTGGGCCTAAGACGCTTCCTTGTGGAACTCCACAGTTAATAGAAAGATCTTTTGCCGTTTCACCATTTACTGAAACAGTTTGCTTTCTTTCTGTAAGGTAAGATTTAAACCACGAATGAGCGATACCTCTTATTCCGTAATGTTCCAGCTTATCTAATAGAATTTTGTGATTAACTGTATCGAAGGCTTTAGAGAAGTCTAGGAAAATACAACATGAAAAACGTTTTCCTTCAATATTTTCAACTAACTTTGTGTAGAGATCTAGAATCGCCAATGTTGTTGATTTGTTTTTTTGGAATCCAAACTGATGTTTGAAAAGTATTTTATGTTTGTCTAGAAATTTTATCATACGCGAATGCATGGCCTTTTCTAGGAGCTTGCTAAATAATGGTAATATTGAAATGGGCCGATAGTTAGTAAATTCGAGTTTTGATTTGCCCTTGTGTATTGGAGTTACCTTTGCAAATTTCAGTTTCTGAGGGAAAATTCCATTTTCAAATGAAGAGTTAGCTCAATGAAATTGTGTGCCTTGCCAGTTTTACGAGTTTTACTGGTATATCGTACGAATCATTGGCTTTAGTTTCATCAAGATTAGCAATTAAGCATCGGCGTAGGGGAAGATAAAATTTGGGGGGGCTGCCCGACAAAAAATCCATTGTTTGAGAAAATTTTGCCCGACTTGAGGCGGATTTCCGCCCGATTATGGCTGATTTTTGCAAATTTTTCTGACGTTGGGGGGGCTGCAGCCCCCCTTTGCCCCCTATCTCCTACGCCTATGCAATTAAGTCATTGATTTCTTGCGGTGTAATTGGGTGAATAAAAAAGCTTTTTGTGTTTGGTGTTTCAAGATAATCTTTAAAGTGCTTCGTAGCAGGTTTCATTTTGTCAACTAGCTTTTGCGCTACTGTTGTGAAATATTCGTTGAAACGGTTTGCTATGATTTTTTTATCAGTAGTCAATTTACCATTAATTAGAAGGCAAAAGTCCTGTGAACTCTTTTTTTGTTTTTGAATAATATCATTGATACCAGACCTAACTTTTTTCGAATTGTTTTTGAATTTGTCGAAGTAGGATGTGTAGTACATCTTTTTGCTTTTTCTTATCAAATGATTTAGCAGGTCTCTGTATCCTTTATATTTTTTGTACCATGTAGGGTCTTTGGTCTTCAGAAATTTCGAATAATATCTATTTTTCATTGAAATTGAATTAAGAATACCAGTTGTGATCCAGGGTTTATTTTTTGTTTTATGCATTTTCCTAGAGATTTTCTTTAATGGGACATGTTTATTAATTATATCTAATAGTGATTCTTGAAAAACATTGAACTTTTCATCTGGATTATTTTCAGCATTTATCATATTAACGAGGTCTACTTTTCTCAGATCGCAGATGTATGAGTCAGCATTGAAGTTACTGTAGTCACGATAGAAGCTTTTCGCACCCTTGGATGATCTGACATTTAAGTTTTGACAGAAAATGAAGTTAGGCATGTGATCTGTAATTGTGGAGGTCAGATTTCCGCTAAAAGTATTAAATTCTATTGAATTAAGAAAAATATTATCAATTAATGTAGGTTTATGGTTACTTACAATTTTAGAAGGCTGAATTATGTGAGGTTGGAAAAAATGTGAAAGTAACAGATTTAAGAAGTTGTCTGTATATGTGTCTGTGTCATACTGAAGCAGGTTAATGTTAAAGTCACCAGTAATGAATACGGTTTTATTTTCTTTTCTGATCTTTCGTAGGACCGTGTTGGTTAGGTAGTCAATAAATTTATCCTCTTGTTTTTTTCTTGGATGACGATATATTACGCCTATCACGTAACTTGATTTTGACGAAGTGGTAATTTCAATCCAGTTTGCTTCAAATTCACAATCTTTCCCTACAAAGGAGTAGTCTAGGTCTTCTCTAGGTATGAAGGTAATACCTTCGGAGACAAGGAAACCACAACCACCTTTTAGACTATTACCAGTAGTACCATGATATTTCTGATAGCCAGTTAAATGCAGGTTTTTAGTTGTAGATTCATTTTCTTTTGTGATCCAAGTTTCTGAAAGAGCTATAACGTCGAAGTTATGTCCGAGTGTTGTTTGAAGGATTTCTAAATTATTTATGTTTTTATTTACTGAGCAAATGTTTGTGTGTATCAGACTAAAAGGCATGTGTTTAAATGCTTTTAATTTACTTTGCAATTTATGAAATTCATGCGTCGAGTAGTATTTAAAGTTGCACTTGAGATTCACATTTTCATCGTACGGATATCATACGGATATTGATACTAGATTGGAAAATTTGCCTTGCGCGACTGATTTCTCTGCTGCACATTTGGAATTTCAGCCGCAGTTCTAACAGTAAAATTTTCATGAAAGAACAAAAGGGAACAATAGGTTTATTGTTTACTGACACAAATACAGCCGTGCAAGTTATTTGGATGTTAAGGAGAGATCTCCCGCACATTCTGCAAACCTTCCAATGAGACTTATATAATGGAAAATATATATAGCCTAAAGAGTTATATTGTTGTGGCAGCTAGAACAAGTATGGTAATGAGCTCTGTACATCTACTATAGACAACTGGTAACTGTCCATGTTCATTCTCCAACCAACTGACAAGTCTTTTCACAACAAACACCTCTTTCAGCCTTGAGCATCATGACAAATTTGGCAAAAATTGGCCAAAAAGAACATTTTGACAGCTTCTGATAACTTTGAAATACTTCAAAATTTCCGTCCATTTAATGTAGCCATATCTTGAATTCCAGTTGATTAAGGAGAGAAAGTATATTTCCTGAGGATAAGTTTTTGTGCCAATTTGACATCACACAATTGGTGCAAAAGAGGCTTTTATATAACTGTATTTACTACACAGATTATAAATTGTTTTAAGAGTCTGAAAACAGACTTCGGCTTCTCCAATTTATTGTGTTTAGAATTGTCTGTTCTTTTTCAGGAACCCTTTGATCCAGTAAACTTTGTAGAGAGGGTTGCAGCAAAGGTACATGGGGGAGGATCAAAAGGGGGATCTGATGCATTTGATCCCACAAAGTTGAAAGAAAGTTTTGAAGATACAATTAAATCACTTCAAACCTTGATGAATGAAACAGAAGGGAAAATTGGGTATTTGGAAACAGAATGTGCAGATGAGGAAAAGCAACATAAAAATAATTCACAGTCTGTTGAAGAACAATTCAAGGTAGACGTAATATAAATGCATTTTGGCAGCTAAGAGTCTGTCCTGATGAAAAATTATATACTATAGCAGCATTTCTAACAAGAAATAACATTAGTCAGCCAGTGCGGTGATTTGGGCATTGAAAACAAACTGAACCAACATATGGAAAAAGTTTAAATGGGCCTTTCTCAATCAGTTGACATTTTCAAATCTGAAGATTTATGCCTAATGCCCATCTCCCCTGTCTCAAAATCATTCAGCTACCACTTTCATGATTGTTCTTCTGGAATTGGCAACTTCAATCACCCATGAAAACCGTTTTGTGACAATAATTTAAATCAGACAAATCAACATTCCGCTAAACAAAAGGCAGATTAAGAGGATTTGTTACCCATTTTGTTTGATGTTTCATGATTGTGTGATTAAAATAAGTTATTTACAGACAAAGTTGTTTCACCCCTGCATTGATTCAAATAGGTTACACATCTGTCAGAAAACCTGGGATATTGCTATGTTGATTCAACTTGTATAATTTGCGGCTAGTGCCACAACAAGAGACATTCTGCTGGGTGTCCCAAAAAGTATACCTCTCATTACAAGGCTGATCTTTTTTTGGCAAGTAGATTAAAGAACAAATTTTTTTCCCAAATATAACTGATCTTTCTATCACTTGAGACTTCAAAGATAACAAGCAGATCTAAAAATTGTTGCTGTTAGGCTAAGTCACTGTTGCTTGAAAATATGGTTTTTAACATAAATTTTTTTATGTATTAAGTATTCCAAACAAACATTTTATCATGTCCAGCTATTTTGTGCTGATAGACAAAACGAATAAAAAGGAAATTTTATCACAAGCTTTGTAATGAAGGAATTACAAATCAGTATGATTATGACAAGACAAAGGAATATTGATTGCAAGGTTTTGAAAGATCTCTGTCAAACATTACAGTTTACGCTATTTATAATAAATTTGTTCTTTTTAGAACAGCAAACTGTGCCTGACTGAATTGACAAATTCAGAATTTTTTAGACCAATTCATGTTGTTGGAAGTGAGAGAAAAGAAATTAAATTAAAAAAGAAATTAAAAGTTAGACTACTCTCTTTCTCATGGATTGTTTTTCTTCCAATTTATCTTTGATCTTTCAATATGACCTAAAGACTGCTTACTAAAGTTATGTTTATTCATTACATTTGTAGGAATCAGTTCAGAAATTCTACAACCTTGATGACAGAATAAATTATGTTGCAACAAAAGTTGTTCATCTTGGTGATCAGTTGGAAAATATAAGCACACCAAGACAAAGAATCAAAGAGGCTCAACAAGTCATGAAATATTTTGAAGAGTTTAACTCACCAGAGACTATTTCAGAAATATTTAAGGATCCAAAGCAGGTAAGCTAATCTTACAACTGCAATTAACATGTTCGTACTGTATGGTCAGGCATTGCATGCATTTACATTATGATCGGAATTCTTGAGCCATTTGAAAGACTGAAAATTTTCTAAACAAGAATCCTTGGGCAGGAAACCATGTTTAATGTGCACAAGGCCTGTACTGTATAATTTATGCAAAATTTTGACCAATTTTGGACATCTTTTGAAAACTCACCAATTATTGACTATTGGCTATATTTTATCAGCACCAGCTGAAGCAAAGTGTTTGGAGAAGTTTAGAAAAGTTCTGAAATATAAAATGAATATTCATGTTTATTTGTTTATTTGTTTTTTAGTTTACTCATTTATTTACAATGCTCTGCCGTGTTATTCCAATGCACAACTTTTATGGTAATTATCAAAGGTTTCTTCAAACAATAATATGCAGCATATTTATTTGAATCATACATTATTGTTTTGGGAAAAGAAAATGATACAGTATGTCAGACAATTATGTTTAATTTCTAACAGATTCATGAGGCAGCAACAATAATTTGTCAGTTATTCATGGTTGCACAAGAACTGCAGACAGAGGGGTGAGTCTTATTCCAAAGTCTTGTTTCTCGTTCTGTCTAATCTGCAAAATTTTTCAAGATAAAAGCATGCATACCAGAAATCATGTGTTTAGCAACTTAGTTATAACCAAAAGTGATGAAAATAACGGTTTTTGCCGTTTCCTACCGGATGTGCCAAGTGCCAATATTCCTGTTTGAAAAATCACCAACATTTTCATTAAGCTTCGAATAATTTGGTCACAAATGCTAGACATGCTAACTATCATTGGGAACTTGGAGAATGATGGATAATCTCAATATCGTAGCCAAGATTTACGATGTTTTTTAAAGAGCACAGCTCAGAATAAGGTTTTTTGACTCTTCATTTAAGAAAACGAGCGTTTTATCATCTGTAAATATATTTGGATCATTGACAATAGAAATTAGACTGATGTGAGTCCCAGTTATTGCTCACCAATACGAGACTGCATCCTGCCAGACAATGGAGATCAGAAAGAAAATCTCACGATAGTTTTCATGATCGAATTTTGGTGATTTTTAAAACGGAGTACTTTTGGAGACAACATTTACGATCGACTTCCTTGATAAATTATCTGTGTGATACATCTAAGGCCCAGTTTAAACATTGTGTTTTGCCGTGTCGAATCTAATACAGTAGATGCTGCTAAAAACTTCTAAATGTCAATTAAATTCGACGTAAAAACGATGTTTAAGTCACCTGCCGTTTTGAATAGATAAAACGGTAGGAGTTCACCAGCTCTGTCGTATCAAACGGCAGAAAAACGACTTCATTTTAACCATCGTATTTCTGCCCCCAGGGGGGGTACTCCCTAACTTTCAATACGGGGGGGGTCCGTGCCACTTTTTCTTTGCTAACCCCTAAATATTAAGCCTAATGATTTGGGGACCCCAAATATTGAGTCTAAAGTTTTGGAGACCCCAAATATTGTTATCTATTTCTGGGGCCCCTCACATGTTTTTGAATGATTTCAATTTGAGCCTCTTGATTTTTCTCAGTTTTTGAATAATACCAAAGCATTTATTTCGTGATTCGCAACTTCAGGGCCAAATTGCAGGATTCTTCCTTTCCTCAGATTTGTAGACCCCAAATATTCAATTGTTGTCCATGTTGTAATTCACAGACCCCAAATATTGATTTGATGTAAAATTTCGGACCCCAAATATTGGCACGGACCCCCCCGTACTGAAAGCCAATGAGTACCCCCCCTGGGTTTCTGCCGTGTTTAATTAATCAATTCTAGGCCATGGTCCGCGGTTTCTACGTGTGATCAGCCACTGCGCTTGTGCATTTTGAAAAATGGCCATTTTAACAATTTTAGTTTCAATCCAACACTGCAAAAAACGATGTTTAAGTTAGATTTTTAGACAAGGCAGATTCTGCTGTTTTTAATACAGTTCGATTCGACACGAAAATAAAACGATGTTTAAACTGGGCCTAAGTATTTATCTTCATTCATTTTTGTGATATTTCTAGGTTCTCTGAAGTCAAATTCCACATTGCAGGTAAGTTACGATTTCAATTAACAATGATTTTGAAAAAAGCAATTATGTTGATCATAAAAGATCATCAAGGGAATCCACGAAGATCATCAAGGGAATCCACGAAGATCATCAAGGGAATCCACGAAGATCATCAAGGGAATCCACGAAGATCATCAAGGGAATCCACGCGTTGAAGTGCAGTATGTAAGCTGCATGCATGGTTGATAAGAATAACAGATAAGAGATTTTGGTTAAAACTTAAAGGTCAACAAGAGAGAACTCAGAATAAACAATGATAGAACGAATTAACTTGTTTATGAAATGTATTTTTATATTCATTCGTGGATACCAACCCGTTTCATCATCTATGGAAACAATCCTTTAAACATCATTTTTAACTGCCATCGCAGACAGCCAAAACTCGATGAAAACAAGTGTTGACTAGCGTCTTGTTTGTCAATCACGTGACTAGCTAACGAAGTTACTTTGAATTAGTTGCTTTGCGAGAGTAGAATTCGTTCAAACATTCATTTTTCATTTGCAAAGCAAGCGATTTACGCCATAGGAAATAGCAAATGTCTTCTTAAAAAGAAGGGGAAACACTGTGTTTTTGCATTGTATAGTAATCTGTTTTGATGAAATTCGCATCTGTGTATGATGTGTTTTGATAATCGCCGTGAGTGATTGCATTATGGGTCTTTTTACACCAGCTGTTTACGATGTAGATTTTTATGTTAAATATGAATGAACGACATCTGATACGGATCAACGACTAATGATCGCCGTAGATGCTATTTTAAATTGCTCAGAAAATGCAATAAAATCCAATTGCTAGATTACTTGGAGATGGTTCTCACCTATATGGAGGTCATTGCAACAGACAATAAATAGACTATATTCTGAGAATTTTTGATGAATTTGTTGAACAGACTGTATGTAAATGATAAATTCAAGTCATTTACCATCTCCAAGAAAGTCAATTGGAAATATATGGCGAATCTTTACCAATGCGTTTCTCAATCGAACGGGAGAGGAATATTTGAGAAAATAAAGTAGTCGAGCATTATAAGTGGGTAGTTTTCTTTTTCAGAGTGCCCAAGTGCCATTTTTTCAAGCTTTGAAAAGCGTGTTAAAAAAACATACCTGTAAGTAATTATATTCTAACCTCGCTACATAAGGACCCTCAAGTTACGCTCATCTTATTGAGTTGAATTGTTGTTGTTGTTGTCGCTCCACTGAGGACTGTTATCTCTGTTGACCTAAGCGCCATCATCAAGTCAAAGAGCACAGGGAAACGAGAGACTCCAGGTAATAAGTCTAATTATATTCTTTCTTTTGCAGAAAAATATTATGCAATAGAAGGAGACTTACATAACGACTTCAAGAAAGCTTATCAAATTGGTGACATTGAAAATATGGCAAAATGTGCGAATGCTCTTCTTCCCTTTAAGGTATAAATGCTACAGTGATTATGTAAAGCCGTTTCCCGATGGTTTCTAGACTGTTTAGGCCCCGTTTACACGAGATCGGATGTGAATGGATCCGTACCCAAATTGTGACGGATGGGCCTTGCGTTTACACGGGACCCGACGGATCAATCTTTGTTCTTGAATGCTACATATTTTATAACCTTATGTAAACAATCACATGATTTGTTAAAAAATGTTTAGACTTGTAGAACGAACGCCTGAGAATCTGCGCGTTGTGCATTGCAGCATAAAAATGCCGCCTGGAAATTAATAGAAATAGATAAAAAATAATGTATTTGTTTTGAGAAAACATCGCACTGTGTTTAATCAAATTCAGTCTGGAAATTTCAAAAGCTATTTATAAAGGCGATGTGTTTTTTATCGTCAGATGTAAGAGTTTGTATTCGATTATGCATTCAATTCATCGATAATGATGAAAATTTATATTTGTTCAGTCCTTTCAACTGGTGTAAATATTGCCAAACTGTTCTGGTGCTTTCACAGAGAGAAAGCAATGGTTTTCTGCGCATCCGTTAAGAGCTGCTATTTTGAGATGAAAAATTGTCGTTGGAGAGTTTGAAGTTACTTCAAATACTATCTACTTGAAGATTCCTTGATTCTTAGTTTCTTTTAGAAATACTTGTACCGGGTGCGCCAAAATAAACTATGCACGTTTGGCAGGCCACAATAAATCATACACTGGACCGATTTTGATTATTTATTACTCAATCTTTAGCAGAAAGCCTGAATTCTAGGACTTTTTGCAAATTTTTCCGTTTTCAGTTCTTAGAGCTAGAAGCGAGGCTCTTAAAATGTTCTTTTCGAAAACATTGACAACGATAAAAAATGTCGATCAAATTTTAAAAGATTCAATATGAATGAACAAAGAGAAAACGTTTTCAGGGGAATTTGGGAGTTTAGTACAAACTCTCATACAGCAGATTACAATTGGTTGATTTCTAAATTGCAAATGACCACGAACAAGTTATCTCTTTGTCCGTTCATGTCGATTCTTTATAAAGCTTGACAGATGCTTTTTTGATCGTTTTCAGTGTTTTCAAAACTAAAATTTTAGGAAACTCATTTCTAGCTATAACAACTGAAAATGAAAAAATTTGCAAAAAATCCCAGTGTCTAATTCAGGCTTTCTGCTAACGATTAAGTCATAAATCTTCGAAGTCCGTCCAGTGTACGATTTATTGTGGCCTGCCAAACGTGCATAGTTTATTTTGGCGCACCCGGTAATACAAGTGAAAAATTATCACCAAATAAATGGGCAGGTCTGTTGTTTTTCAGGTTATTAGAGGGCATACAAATACGGTTTTCTATGTTTTTATTGGAGAATTTTTCACTAAAGCTATCAAATATCCAGAAACCTTATTTGCGAGGTGCTTACTTTCACATGTTTATAAACGCATTTGGTTTACTAGGCAACGAAACGATCTAAAGTTGGGATCGTACGATCCTTACATACCCATGAATCAGGCAAAGCCTCTGCAAAACTATTTAATAAATCATTACCACAAAATAAAGTTAGATTCCCAAAATATAGACCCCCGGGGGGGGGGTACTTGACTTAAATTTGTAGGGGGGTGTGCCCACGAAAATTTTTTTTACCCTGCTCCAGAATTTTTCGCTCAAAATGATAACCTGTTCTAGAAAAAATTGGTGAAAAGTATACTCAAAAACATGAAATTTGACCGAAAAACGACCCGATCTAGCAGAATATTCCCCTTTTACATGTTTTGGCAACCTGCTCTAGAAAAATTGCCCCATTTTGATACCCTGTGCTAGAAAAAATTGGTGAAAACGATACCCTTAAAAACGGCACATCCCCGTCGGACAAATATACTAAGTACCCCCCCCCCCCCGGGTATAAACCTTGGATTTCGAAGATAGAAAACGTGACAACCTTTTCGCTCAGGTTCAGAAGCAAGTCTTCGGCATCTGAAAACTTTCTTTAAATATTGAGAATGTGTAATTGAGAAAGTGAGAATTGAGAAAGTGAGAATATGTAGTTTTCTTGTAGCTGAAGTTTTGTTGGCTTTCATTTATCGACTACAACAGTTTTGTAAATTCTAGAGTCTGGTTGTAATGGCTGATAAATGACTAGACGGATTACATGAGTCTCAGTTTTCCGCATTCAATTGAATAATGCTTGTATGTATGAGTGAAAATAAAAAACTTAGGATTAAAAACATCGAACGAAGACACTAGAGTAACGTCGCCAGTCTAATAAATGTTTTCGTTTGAACAGGAAATTAGTTTCTGGGTTCTTCGAGGCTTGAAGTGTTAAGTTTTTCTGTAAAGTGACTTTGTCTGCTTTGTTTTTTGTTTTTTTTGTTTTTTATATGATATATTTCAAATAGAATTTACAATACAGATTACGAACTACATTACTTTCAAAATTACTCTACAATACTACTAGGACGATCAACCCCAGGGAGTAAAAGGCTGTGTCTACCCCGAGGCCATTAAATAAAGATAATAAAGGAAAAGAAACTACTTTAACTTTTTTTGTACAAAATCGGGTGGCTTATGAAGGGATGGATAAGTGGCTACAGAAATTCACTCGAATCGACCAGTTTCATGGATAAAATGTAGCGTTAGCTCAAGAATATGTCTGTTTAGTGAAATAGGAAAATCTTTATTGCCATACAATAAAAGTTGTAGTAAAGCTTCATTTGCAAGATTTACGTATCCAAGTGGTCGTATTAATGCATAGTTTCCAGCGAGGAGGTCTCGTCTTTGTACATCAAAACAAGGGCAGAGCAACAAGAATTGTTCCGTATCTTCAATACCATCATTTGTCGGACACATAGGATTTGTGGTATCTTTAAAATTGTGTTTAAATTTATGAAAATTTAAATGCTTTGTTTTTACAGAAATATCAACAATGCTACGATGATTTGATTGAGCTCACATTATCGGTATGTATCGTTTTGCATTTTTATGGCCATTGGAAAATTTTACTATCAAAAATTTATTTCATTAGCTCTTGATATTTTTCATAATGACGAATTGTTGTATTCAGGAATTCGAAACTTTTCCAAATGCGGTCTTTCCATAGCCATTGTTGTGGCTCTGTTTTGCTCGCGGATTCCCATTTTGTTCGTTTACACTCTTTTCTTTTTATAAGAATAATGTTTATAAGAATATTCAGGCTCAGAATCATCCAATTTTTAAGAATATTATAAGAATATTGCCAGCCTCAGCTGGCATATTTGTGTCTCATTTTTCAGCAGTTGCCTGTTTTGTGATATTCATAACAGAGAATCGCATGACTGACATAAATACTTTAAGAATATGTTCAGGCTCAAAACGAAACTTTCTGAAGAATATCGAGGCTGGAAAAAATTTTAAATATTCTTATAAAAAAAGAGTGTATTTGCTAACATTTTCTCTTCAACGAAGACCTTCCCGAATCGTACATTCAGATAAAATTTATTTTGATATTGAAGTGCAATGTTTTCTACTTTTTTATACTGTTTTATACTTATCAGTATTTTTCTAATGTTTGGTTTTTTTTTATATATATTCAATCTAAAAAATTTACATGACAGATTACTACCTACACTACTTAATCTACTTTACAACACTACGACTACGATACCGAGAGTAGCAAAATACTATGTCAACCCCGAGGCCTTAAAAAGGAGAAAAACATTGAAAAAGTACATTTATATAAACCAGACAAACAGAGCTACAAGCTAAGGCATCTTGCAACCAAATAATTTCGAGTGAAGCTGTTTGGGTTTAAAAGGTGAGTAGACTTGCTCCAAGTCTATTCAGTGATTCAGGGGGCTATCAGCATTCAAAAATATGTTATATTCTTTCAATGCTGATAGTCCATTGAATAGACTTGGAGCAAGTCTAAAAGGTGAGAGATTTTACCAAGCAAAATTTGTATATCTAAGTAAGTTAGCGTTTGAGTTTGATTGATCGATATTCCACAGACGACCAAAAAGTGTTGATTTTGTTGCTAACCTGGTATCATTTGTTATTCTTTCAGAGCAATTTTATTCAAGATGACGTGTTTGAGAGTATCATCCCAGCTTGTGAAGGAATTCAAAAAATCATCATTACCGTCTTCGAAAACAATGCTGAAATGATTATGAGTCAGTTTGTCCAAAGTGTATTTGAAAAGAAAGTCCAGGTTGGTTTACGTTTCTCTATTCACAGCGATGTCTAGATGTCTAATGAACGTGTAGCCTGTGAACCCTCAAAAGCTCAAAACTTCTATTCTGTTCAAACACATCTTTTAGCTATTCTACTACAGAGTCTTCTTTAGAACATTGAAAAGGTCTATCATTTAATTGGTTTTTTGTTCCATTTACTGCCATTTACCGGGTGTGTCAGACAAAGTCGTTTATCGTTGCTGCTTCAAGAAATACACGGTTTGTTTAGAAATATTCATAATTTAAGAGTAGCTTCATTCCATAAGGACCCTCAACTTACGCTCATCTCATTGAACTGAATTGATGTTGTTGTTGTCGCTCTAGTGAGGGCCTAATTTACCTAGACTTATGACGATGAGTCTCTCGTTTCCCTGTGCTCTTTGACTTGATGATGGCGCTTCGGTCAACAGAGAGCCTCAGTGGTGCGACAACAACAACAACAATTCAACTCAGTTAGATGAGCGTAACTAGAGGGTCCTTATGTAATGAGGCTATAATTTACCTTGAGCTGTAAAACCGGACAAAAATGTCAATCGGCAACAATTTTATGTCGCGCCATCGTGTGCTGATCAGAGTATGACTTAGAGGAAGGCGGTTTTTTCATTTATGGCTAGAATGAACATTCATCTGAGTACCGATTGCTAGTTGTATGGATGCAGCAGTTCTTTTTTAGAACAGCTAAAAGGTCTATTAGAATCAGCACGGAGCTAATCCGTTTCTGCAAGTGAAGGGGGATGTGTCGTAGTTGTAGCGCTATTGGTTCAGTCCAAAACGAAACTACGACCTCTGTATTGAGTCTCACTTCAGAGCATGAAACTCCATGGAAAAGTTATCGAGTTTTAAATTTAAGATCGTAGATTTAAAATTTTGACTTCTTAAACGCTCTTCTACAAGTGAATTTTGATAGTTGTCCTTTTTTTCTGATACACTTGGTACACAGTTCCCAAAGCTAATAATTCGATACTTTTTCTTGCAGGGTTATATTTACAAACAACTGAGCAAAAAAGAAGAGGATATTGAGTCTTATCTTGAAATTTTTGCGAAGCTTTACGGAAGGTATCTTTGTGCATATTTTTTATTTCAAAATTATAAATGACAGTGAATGGCACTTTTAATCATAATTTTTTTACTATAGATAGATCTATAGGAGATTTCAAATACCCAGTCATCATTTTTCTGTGGCTATGTTCAAACAAGACAAACAGTTGGATCTCTCTGGCATTCAGTTTAACGTTAGTTGACAAATATTGTTCATGAAGGCTGTGAAAACTGTCATCACATTTATTTCTAGTGTCTTCCAAATCATTTCGCCTTTTCATGCACAATCTTTATACCTTCTTTAGAGAAGCTTACCGCTTTTCAAAATTTATTCATATGTAATATTACTTCCACCAGGGCCAAAGATGTGACGAGGAAATTGTCTGAGTTCAGGTTGGGATCAGATTCAACATTCTTAGATCGACTAAAGAAGAATGCTTTTGCCAAATATACTTCCTCGTATATCGAGTAAGTCTGATCTTATTATCTACTTTAGGGGAAGGAAATTTTACGGGAATAAACTTTCGCGAATTTCAGCCAAGTTTCTTCCCGCGAAAGTTTCTTCCCTTAATCAAACAGTAAACAAATCCGTAAACTCGCACGTGTCGCCGATTATCCATTGTTCATCCATTGTTCTCTGCAGTTTGTTCAGTGGCTTCACCCAAGCCACCAAAAAGTGACCTTTAAAAATCCACTTATATCCAAGCAATCGTAGAAGATATGAATGTTTGGTTTGTTCCTTAATAAAGTACAATGATTAATGCCCAAACAGCAACTTTCATTTTGAAAAAAATACGAAAATCCTGTGTGATATCACCTTTCAAAAACTGCAAAAATCATCGTTTTGTTTACATTTTGACGACGGAGCCCCTTTAAAGTATGCCTATTATTCATGCGCTTTCTGTACTTATCAGAGTATTCATTCATTCATTTATTCATTCATTCATTCATTCATTCATTTATTCATTCATATCACCTTTCAAAAACTGCAAAAATCATCGTTTTGTTTACATTTTGACGACGGAGCCCCTTTAAAGTATGCCTATTATTCATGCGCTTTCTGTACTTATCAGAGTATTCATTCATTCATTTATTCATTCATTCATTCATTCATTCATTCATTCATTCATTCATTCATTCGTTCACCGATTACTTTGTTTTGAGTCGGCTGAGATTTCCACCGAGGAAAGATTTCCAGCTAATATAGGCCTACTATGCATGCCGTATCCAGCACTGGGACCCCTAGTTTAACTTCTGCGAAGTGAGTTGCCTGGTCAGGCATCTTGAGTCATCAAAATTTTGACCTCACGCAAAAAACATTAACCTAACAGAAATTTTATAAGCCGCTCGGCCACTCACCCTACTATCATTTGTCCTTTGAGATACACTACAAATTTAACTGAATTCAGGGGTGTTGGCCTGGGTGTGAAAATTCTGTCTCACTGTATACAGTGGGGTGGGTCTTTGCATCTTGATGGGCATTTTTGCTCTGGGGTGGTGCATGGCACGTGGAAATGGTTTGATAACTCAGATTGTTTTATGTGCCAGACGTCGGCGGGCATTTTCGACTCAGCCAGTATATCATGTCATAACACCAAGCAGCAACCCCTCTTCCTTTATGTGTTGATATTTGTTGGTTTATATATATATCTATCTAGCATAGTTGAATTGTAATTGCCAGCTAGAGTAGGGACCTGATGATCCAGTGTCCTTCCCCGCTGTGGCTGGTAGATAGAAATGCATCTATTTTATAGTTTTTAAATTGTTTTTAGATCAATAAATAAATAATAATATAGATACACGAATTTACTTTAGGATGCATTCAGTCGTGAATTTCTCTTTCCGGCTACATATGGAAAAATTATGAGATAATTTCTTTATAACTTTCTGTGGAACAATGGTTCTTACCATATTCTGTTCCATTTTAGAGATGAGCTAGAATTTTTGGAAGCAAGGTCGAAGAGCATCCTTGAAAAGTTTTACGCGACAGCTGGGCATCAAAAACGAGAAAAGACAGAAACGAAAAGGTTTGCTATTTTCATAATGTGATATTTTTTTATTGAATTTTTCGAACGATCGTAAGTGAATTTTTGATTTGCATATCTGGATATTTCTCCTACCTCTGAAACTCTGTTAGTTCCCACCAGGGGGAGGGTTTATTTACATTGGAAGGCTGTTGAAGGAACTTAACAGAGAAGGTGAATCAGAAGTCCAACGTTTAAAGCTATTAAATACATATTTGGAACGAACTTCAATCTTTTCTAGACCTGTGTCTGCGGTAATAAAATGGCACTTGTTGCTCAACAGGTTCAGATTTGTTACAGTTAGCCCATTTTAATTTTTGGCTCCATTTTCTGAAGCATCATTAAATTTGGATTCAGAAAATGTATAGGTTTGTACAGTTATCAACTATAACTTTTGAGCAATATGATTTTGAAAATCATGCATGCGCAAAACGGTTCTAAGGGCTACTAGGGCCTTAAGTGAATTTAACTCTGTTAGTTCCCCCCAGGGGGAGGGCTTATTTACATTGGAAGGCTTTGAAGGAACTTAACAGAGAAGGTTAATCAGAAGTCCAACGTTTAAAGCTATTTGGAACGCTTTTTCATATTCTCAAGAATTAAGGAATAACTTTTTAAGTCAAATGCATTAAATCTGTGTAGGTTTTGACCTTCAAGCAGGACTGAAATTGAAGATGTTATGCTGTAACACGTAACAAATTTTAAAATGCGCTAAATTCTGTAACTCAAAGATAATTTTGCTGATTTTCAGAAATTGCAGTTTTTATGTCGTCCATTGCAGTTAAAATGCGCTCTGCTTGTTCTTAAAGGGGCTGGATAAGAAACTGTCGGGGAAATTTTTGATTTGGCTGTTTTCAGATGAGCTAATTTATCGTGACTATTCAATGAAAATTCAAAATAAATGTATCATCTTGGAGATTCGCCTTTGCACTTTCTTCTCAAACAAATTAGATCTCAATACGTTTTGGGATTGCTGTGATATACATGGATTTCCAACAAGTATTTTCGTTGATCTTTCACCCAAAGATCAGCCCGTATCTAGATAAGGATAATTCCTTTTGAATTTAGCTAATTACAAAGGAATTTCTCCTTTCAAAATGCGATATTTGATGCACAAACCGTGGATTTGAAAGAAACACAGCCCCTTTAAAGTTAGAAATTGAAAATAACGCGAAAGGCGCAAATATGTTTTGAATCCGTTCTCTTTTTTTATTGCAGAATCATACCAGAGGGCATGATGCCTGATATGCCAGCATCACTACAAGAACTGCAACGTAGAATGCCTGGTCGCACGCAGCACGCATTGAAAGATAGTTTATTGTCGCAAGAAGTTGCAGTTAATCTCTTGCAAGAAAACAAGATTGCAATCAGGCGATGCGAACTGGTAATAATATCTTATTTATACTTAGGATGGGACAAAATGAGGCAGATTGATGCAAAAGTTGCAAACTGGCAAAAAATTGGTTGAAATATGTTCTGGAAAATCTCATGAATTTCACCTTTTCATTGAGTCGTTGAAGCTATGTGCTGGATGACAAGAGCCCCATTTATTTTTGGACTAAAGAGTTGGTTTACCTTTTTTATAATGTTTTCTTTGATGAAAATCCATTTCTGGTTTAAACACAGATTACTTATTTAAAAAGCATCAGAATAGCATGAACGATGTCGAGTCCATTAACTGATTTGAAAATACCATATAGACTCGATACTGGATTCCAGGCATAGGCATAGACACATAGGCATAGGCACGCTACACAAGAGACTGGATCGAGCGATATTTTTTATATACAGTTCTATAAGAGAGGTAGCGTATTGTATTCGATAAGCCGACGTGTCTTCAAATAAAGCAAAGCTAAAACAAACAATAGGCCTTTTAGTTATTCTCCAAAAGAGCCTGGATCGAACGATAGTACATTCGAAAATTCTACAAACAGTATCAAAATATCGTTCGATTCAGATTCTATTTGAGAATAGCTAAAAGGTCTATGGTCTGTGTATGTTTCTCTTTGTTTGATTGATAGAACCATGCCATATATTTCAGGTCATTCACTTAATTTTGCAGATATCCAGCCCTTCGGAATTGCCAAATAATGTGTTTAGAATCTTCAAAGTCTTGTTGAAATATCTTGGAGAAGATCACTTTGAATATGCCATCGATATGACACTTCAGGGTAAGTTCTTCATTCGTCAGACTTCAAGGAAGAAGAACCTGCCTTTCCAAAACATTTTCTTGGTGCAGAAACAGCTCTGGAATGTCCATTTTGAAACTGAGAGGCAGTTCTTATATGCAGTTTGTTCAGAAAAGAACTAACTATAGTCTTTTGAAATTCTCCAGAATTCAGTTTTTGTGTTGGTCTAATCTACGAATGTTTTAGCCGATTTAAGTCGATGACCATGTTGATTTAACAGAATAGAAGTATTGTCAATTAAATCTTGAGAAGCTCTTTCTATATAGGTCGAACAGCTTCAGTTTTTTTCGATTTAATCGATTTGCACATGAGTCATGAGTGAGTTCCCTTAGACGAATTTGTCAGGAATGCAAAATGGACATTAGATAAGCATTAGATTTATGATCACGCCTTGTGGTTTCTTAGCATGCTTAAAAGTTTTTTAGCTCACATATAAGAGCACATTCTACCAATTAAAAACCGACAATACCTTTTTCCAATTCTGTTACAGTGTTGCCAATCTCTGAGCCAAAAACACCACCGGACTTACTTTTCCTGAAAGTACTTCATGAAGCAAACACGATATTTCATTTGATGGAGAAACATTTCACTGATTTTATTCTGAGGCCAATCGGGTATGTATGCTTTAAGTTGATCTTAATCTCATTCTGTGCTGTTGATGTTTTCATGTCTAAGCAGTCTTTCCAGAACTCTGTTTTTTCATAGAAGATTCCGATGAATTTATGGCTTGCTTTCAAATAAAAAAACCGTAGTTTGCACATAATCATCTCTTAAAAGAAGATATGTTTTCAAGGACTTCTAGGGTGTAAAAGGCAGTCGTACAATTGTTTAAATTGATCCTGGAAATTGATTTTTTTGAGATGTCCAATTTTGATTTATAATTTTATCACTTGAATGAGAGCAAACATTTGAAACAACATTGACCCCCTGTTACCGTTATCGTCATTTCTGATAAAACCTAATAGAAAGAAGTTCTATCTTTGCTGCAGACTTTAAAATGATGAGATGTGCCTCGTTCCTCTAGATCTTCTCCGGTATACAGTGAATGTGCTCAAAAGAAAAAGCTTTTGATTGATCAACTAGAAAGCAAATTAGATCAAGGCATGGAAAAGTAAGTTTTGTATTTTTGTCTTTTTACACTTGAAAGTTCTGACAATTTTTAATGAATGTGTACGTTTCTTTAATCCCGTGATTTATACAAGGGGCATATAACTCCAAAAAGAGCTCGTACGCCTTTATCAAAATCCCTTTGAAAAATTCAAGAAAAAATCCCCGAGAAGTCCCTTAAAAATCCTGTGATATACCCCTCGGATTTATATTGGTATGTTTGAAGATGTGAACTGTAAATATAATGTAAAGAAGTTGAAATGAAGAACGTATTCTCGTCGCAATCGTATTATTCTAGCACACCTTAGAACTATTAAGGAAGGCAAGGGCCCATGTATTTTGTTTGGTATTGTATTTATTTTAGACTCTGACAGACATGTATTTCATTTTGCAGAATGCTGCTTTGTATTGCTGGCTATATAAAAAATACACTGAGTAGTGAGCAGAGGAAAACAGATTTCAAAACAGATGAAACAGACGACCGTATTCTTGCTGACCAGACAGCAGTAAGTATATTTACATGTATTTTCTGCTCTTTTTAGGAATACTTTTTGTAAGAGTCGTAATTTGTATGATAGGCTATTTTAGCAAGAAGACGTGAGTCGAGAAGACGCCAGCAGAATCCTTTTGTTCGAGGATGTAATTTATAAAGCGAAATCAACTTCAAAAACTTTTTTGAATCTCCTGGGGCTTTTTGTAAGTTCTGTTATGAAATCGACAACCTGAAAAGTGTACTTTTGAAGGCCCGCTCACCAAAAATAGAATGTCGATATGGAAAGTGAAAACTATGTGAGCATATTCACAACCAATGGAGACACGAGAACATAAACTATTTCCAAGGAGTATTCCTCTTTATGAGCAGCTATTTGAGATAAAAAGGCTGGACAATTGGAATGCTCCAAAAACCTCTGAGCGTCCCCGACTTCGAAGACGTCCGCGCCTTGTTGTTAAAACAGCCTGATATCTAGCCCACAACGGCGGTTCTCGCACCTTGTCATACGTAGATAGAGACTGCTAACAAGTAAGGAATTGATGTTAGCCAATAGGCCTTTATAGCCACGAATAACAAGGATGGACTCACTGCTGAACAACAGTGATGATATTTAGAAAATCAATAGGGTTATTTTCAAGTTTTTCCATATATTTATGCTGAAAAGGGTTTGCAAAAAGTGTGAAACAGGGATATATGTCTCAACTAAGGCCAACAGATCAGATTGAGAGTCTAACTAGCGAATTCAATACGAGCTTCAGCAGAAAAATGTTGTTGTTTTGTTGTTTTAAGCCGCATATTTTGTCTTATAGACAGTCTGTCCAAGTGGTTGCATGAAGAGGTGTAGATACCTATATTGTTCTCAGGTCAGGAAGGACGCTCATCACTTCCCTGTTCTTTCGAACAGAAAGTACACGTATTTTTTTATAAGAACTAAGAATTTGGGCTAGTACTGAAAGTTTCTTAAAATTGTCAGATTTTGAGATTTTGAGTACTCAGAGTTTCTTACGAGTTTCTTAGAGGTTGCATAACAATCTTCATGTTCACTACCTGTGCCTTCGTAAACATTTCAAAACAACGTTTTTGAGCCTTTCCAATGTTTAGACATTACTCAAGTACCTTGCGAGTTACATGATACTGGAAAAAATTGAAAGTAAAGTAAGAATATGTCAAGGATTTCCTTTATCAAAGTAGATAGTTTCTTAACTTATATTTCCCCAGTGCTGAAGTTTCTTAAATTTTTGGCGATCTGAGAGTTAAGTTTCTTATGGGCAGTTTTTTAGAAAAAAATGCGTGTAGTCAGGATACTGGGCAAAGATTGTTTGGCTATTTAGGCTTTCCATAACTGTCAAACAGATAATCTTAATGATTTTATTGATCTTATTCATTCTTTCAGTAAATTCTTCTTGAATCCACAGGCCTGCAAGAAAGTTTGCAGATATGTCAAAGACGTTGTTCCTCACATTCGTGATTCATTGGATGGCAAAAATCTGGAAGTTGTCCTGACAGAGTTTGGTGTTAGATTTCATCGAGTGTTGTTGGATCATTTGCACCAGTTTGTATATACAAGCAATGGTATGTTATTTGTTTGTGATTTTTCATCGTATGCTCCTCTCTACGTCGCATGAGACTCTTCAAATCGTTTGTGACTCTCTTGTCTAACACGCTCCTCATCTTCTATACTTCTCGCATATTTCAGTAATCTTGGGAGGGGTGAGGCAGTCGCTGTCGGAGCCAAATCTGGAGTTATGGATTAAAATTAGTCAGATGAGATATAATGTTTATGTTTTATTTAATAATTTAGCGTTGTTAAAGTATCAGATAGCACTTGAGAACTTAGGGCTCAAATCTGTAAAAAGGTCGGTGTAAAATTTTATTACAGTTTTCTTATAAATAAATGGCTTGGAAGGAACTTAGTGTTTTTTGCTGTAAATCTGCCGTGAACATTTATCGATATCTTGATTAATTTCAAAAGATCTAAGGCTATAACGTCATCAAATTTCTGAATCCTAAACCAGAAAAGCTATAGATTTCTGCTTGCCACCATATTGTAGACCTTCATAAGCTATGGTTTTGAAGGTCATATCATATTTCCTCTATTGGTTTAGGATTTACGATGATATTAATTTTTTCAAAATTTTCCATGAATTTTTTCGAAAATAATTAAATTGCTGCCATTTTGAAAAAAATTAAGATTTCAAAAAATTTCCACTGCAAATTTATAGCAAAGTAATAATAATAATACCTTATTTAATGTTAGTTTTACGATAGTGTGAGCACTAATATACACTAACATGAAGCAATTTTAGAGATTGCATTATGGAACTTATTGACTGCAAGCGTTGCAGGCGCATTGATTGTTGAAAAACCAATCTTTTATGAGAATTTTGAATTGATATGCATTTTTGGATGACTTTATTTCATTTGGAAGAGAATTCCAAACCTTTGGACCCAAAAAGCTAATCGATTTTATGCCATAGTTTGTACTTTTGACTTTAGGAACAACTAGAATGTCATTTTTTCGAAGATTATAGCTGGTTGATTTTGGGAGAAAATAATCTTTCATAAATGCTGGATTTAAGTTGTGCAAAGTTTTGTAAATTTCAAGTGCCAATAGCCTAATAGAATGAATATGAATTGTAGTAGATTCGGCCTTGATTAGGAGATTACTATATGATGAAGCATAATCTGAGAGTGCTAATCGTAGGGCCCTCTCGTTGACTTTCTCGATTTTCTTTTGGCTTGAATTACTGCAAAATAACCAGATAAGGGGACAGTAATTGAAGTGACAAAGAATGAAAGAATTCACGATTACTTGTCTCTCTTTGTTACCCATGAATCTAGCTAGTCTTTTGATTGCGTTTAGCTGCATGGCAGCTTTTTTACAGATATTATCGATATGTGAGTCAAATTTTAGTTGTTGGTCAATTTGAATTCCAAGTAGAGTTACTTCATTACTCACGTTTATTTTGAAATTATTGTTTATTTGAAATTCTTTAATTTGGTTATTATTTTTGCCAACAATCATTGACTGAAATTTAGATGGGTTGGCTGTCATATGATTTGACTTGAACCAGTCAATGCATTTATTGGTGTTAAGTTGCACTAGTCTATAGAGATCATCAGCATTCTCAGCAGAAATCGAAATTGTGTTATCATCTGCGAAATTACATAGGGAACCCTCCTGGATGAACAGAAAGATATCATTAATAAAGAGGTTGAAGAGCAATGGTCCAAGTATTGAACCTTGAGGTACTCCTTGACTAAGTGGCCCCCATGAACTAAAGTACCCATTTACCTTCACCATTTGTTTTCTGTTTGTGAGATAGCTTTTTAATAATTTGACTGAATTTATACCAACTCCATAAGCATCCAATTTGGCAATTAGTAGATTTATGGGGAGGCTGTCAAAGGCTTTGGATAAATCCATGAGTACAGCTGCAATGAGTTTGTCAGCTTCCAGACTAGTTTTCCATTCTTCTATTAATCTTATTAAAGCATGCTGGGATGAAAAATGTTTTCTGTAGGCACATAAGAAATTGGAGAAGTTCCTGTTGAGAAATGGAGATAGTTGGAGTTCTATTGCCTTTTCAAAGACTTTAGAGAGAGCTGTTAGAACACTAATTGGTCGATAATTTTCTTTGTTGAAAGGATCTTTCTTTTTGTACAAAGTACTATAAGTTCCTTTCAAGCCATTGAACTAAAAGAAAAATTTCATAGAATTTCACACGCACCTTTTTAAAGATTTGAGCCTTGTGCTGCCTCCAAGCGTCGCTCTTGATCAATAAACAAGCGGGACAGGAAAGGAGGGGGACAAGGGAAAGAGGAAGAAGAAAACGTACAGTGAAAGGGGAAGGAAAGCGAGACTTGTTCGGAACGAACTACGCGTTTCGAAAACGAGGCTGTATTGTCTGATCTGCGCACCGGCCAAGATCTTGACCGGCGGCGTTCCTTCATGTTAGTGGGAAGGGCTAATCAAAATTGAGTATATGAATGCCGAGCCTCGTTTTTTGGTACGCGTAGTTCACAAGTCTTGCTCTCCTCCCCCCCCCCCCCCATTCCCTTCTCTATTTCTTTCCCTCTCCTGTTTGTTTAATGATCAAGAGCGAGAATTGGAGCACGTTTTGGCCGACTTTAAAGGGCATTGATTGGTAGTCTTAAAACAATGTAAACATAGCAGAAGTTGGTTGTAATTAAAACTTTTCAAAGATATATCATTCCAAAATGAAGCTAGGTATATTTGTTACACGGCATCTTCAGTTTTCATTTGATTTTGATACTGTCATTAACGTTTCATGAAAACCCTTTGTCATGTTTAAATTTGCGGTTCCCGGTTTTTTTTCTCGATTAGATCTTAGAAGCTAAAACTATGACTGACACTTACAATACTACTTACAATTAAGAACTTAGAACTTAAGGTTTGCTCTAAATATTGTGCCATCAAAAACCTGATCGTTTGTATTTTAGTGAGCAAGATGAATATGTTTTATCTGAAAATCCTCTTTTCGTTTATTTAATTTCCTGTTAAGATTTTTTTTAGGAAAATGTCAAAGATCTAATTTTGGAATCATGTTCTTTCCCAGGTGCAATGACAGCTTTGTTTGATATAAATGAATATCGCCATTGCGTGAAACAATTCAAAATCCAATTATTGGATCGACTCTTCGGTACCATGTATGCATTGATCGACCTTTGCGTTGTTCGTCCTGAGAATCTCAAAGAAGTTTGCACAAGTGAACAATATGTAAGTACACTGTACGATACCATTCATTTTTAACGAAATAACTGACACACAACCATGCAGAATTTCAAAACAACGGAATTTTCATTATCACATAATGTCATTTGACAGCAATAACGTATTCCAAAACAACTGTTGGGTTAGCATCTTTTGTTTCGCACATTATATTAGGTAGAACCCTTTTAGGCTGTTGTTTTTCTACCAGGTAAGTCAACAAAGTTTACACGTTTGGCGGGCTATGGGATGCAAAGTATGTGGCCGATATTCTAAACTAATTTGCTAATCTATCCGACAAAGGTTAACTTGATGAAAAAATTTTGTTTGGTAAAATCACTCATCCTTAAAACCCAAAAATTAGAAAATTGCCTGCAAGGAGTTTGTTTGGGAATCGAGAATTCCAAATTCTATTCTGGCCCATGATTTATGTGCTATTGAAATCAAAATTCTATTTCGGAAACTGACTATTGAATTGAATTTCAATTTCAATGCCAAATAAATCATGGGCCAGAATAGAATGTGGAATTCTTGATTCCCATACAAACCCCTTGCAGGCATTTTTCTAATTTTTGGGTCTAAAATATGAGTGATTTTACCAAGCAAAATTTTCTTATCTAAGTTAACCTTTGACTGAGAGATTAAAATTTTAGTTTTGAATATCGGCCACATACTTTTCATTCCACAGCCCGTTAAACGTGTAAACTTTTTTTGACTCAGCCGGTATTTTGAGGTTGGCATTTATGCACTATCTGGATTCTGACTTTGATTCCTGACGAAGGCTCACTACTCACGACTAAACATTCAACCGAATGTTTTCTTGAGTGCGCATATTACAAAATAGATATTTTGCATCGATATGTCAAGAATTCCACACCATTCATTCTTGGCCCAAAATGAAACAGTGAGACTTCAAATGCAGGTGCCTCGGTGCCACATGCCCATGTCAACTCTTTCTCTCTTTCTCTTCAGGCTGGATTGGACAAATCAATATTGCAACAATTTATTCAACTCAGAGCTGATTATAAAACTGCTAAATTAGCGAAAAGTGTCATCTAACTTATCACCAAGCTAGCAAAATTCTCACTGGTAGGCAAATTATATTTAATTTTTATATTTTGTGACATAGATGTTATAATTCCGAGTGACCCTTAAACAATTCAACATTTTTTTACGGATTTGATCTCTTGGGAAAATGATCAGACAATTGGGTTTGGCTCAGTCAATCAGTTCAATTTTCATGGAGCTCAGAAACTCTTTCCTGGGTCACTCAGTCAATTTACGAAGATTTATGAGGCCAGCATGGACTAATTCTTTTTAATTGGTTGATCATTTGTCTTTGCCTTAGAATTACTTTTAATCCTTCTGTGGTGAGAGAAAAGAAGTTGGTTTTAAAGTAAGGCTGTGTTGCTATATTAAAGAGCTATTTTTACCCAGGGTCCTTTACGGGCACGCTGAGATTTCAGACTGTTTGAAAATCAGATTTTATCCTTTTGCCTGATGAAACCATGGCTGCACTCTGCAGTAGTTAAACTGATAGGAAAGTTTTACTTTAATTCAACTGCTCTATCTGTTGAACTACTCCACTGTGATGGATCTATGCTTTCCGTTTAAAGGGGCTCCGTCGTCAAAATGTAAACAAACCGATGATTTTTGCAGTTTTTTGAAAGGTGATATCACACAGGATTTTCGTATTTTTTTTCAAAATGAAAGTTGCTGTTTGGGCATTAATCATTGTACTTCACTAAGGAACAAACCAAACATTCATATTTTCTACGATTGCTCGGATATAAGTGGATTTTTAACGGTCACTTTTTTGTGGCTTGGGTGAAGCCACCAAGTAAACTGCAGAGAACAATGGATGAACAATGGATAATCCCCGACACATGCGAGTTTACGGATTTGTTTACTGTTTGACGACTGAGCCCCTTTAAGGTAAAGTCGATTTTCAGACAGTCTGAAATATTGAGCGTGCCTGCAAAGGGCCCTGGGTGACTCTTGCTCTTTAAGAACCCAGGGTGAATTTGGTGAAATAAAAGATTCAGCTTTCCCATGTGACAAAGCATGATGCTTTCCTCTCACTGATTTTTTTGATTTAACTAAGTGCCTCCAGATGTGGGAAATCCATTCTTTAGAATATAGAGATGCTTACGCTCAGCTGGATTTAAGCTGGAATTTCATTGCCGGACATTTTTATTTGTATTTTGGTCAATGCAGTGTTTGTAGAAATGTCCAGACATGATTTATTGCTGTTGTACTACCGGGTGTCCCAAAATGATGTATTATCGTTTGATTGCTTATATGTCCATAACCGATGAACCGATTTTCAAAAACTGGTAAAACCACAACCAGTATCTTAAAATATAATTTAGCCTTTAGTCAATCAAATAGAACAAACTGTTTGAAAATCGGTTCATTTGTTATGTACAGTTAAGCAATCAAACAATAATACATCATTTTGGGACACCCGGTATATGAATTTTCCTGTTAAGTGGAGGCCATATGACTGAGAGATGTTATGGCGATTTGCTTTCGCCCATCTGCGGCATAATAAATTACCAACTTTGAATATTGTTAAAATTTGATTGATTTAACAGCGAAAGTCATAAGATTGATCATGATTGATGAATTCGGTTTAAAATTGCAGATACGAATTTTAAAGGCTTTTTCAGACAAAATGTAACCCAATTAGAATTGGAAGTTAGAAAAAAGTGAAATGATTTGAACAGATGCAGTTTATACCTTCTGAAAGTACAATCTATTGTCTTTGAAATGATATCCAGTTTGGGAACATTAATGGAATCATTCAACATTTTATTAACGTTTCAGTAAGTGTTGTCTATTTTAGATGCATGAATGTGATTGGAATTTACACGGGCAAAATCTCATCTTCAAGAGATAATATTCTATCAATTTCAATAAATATATTTCATGGGAGTAAATTTGTATGTTTGCTTCCAAAGGATTTCACCGCAAGTTCTTCTAGGCCTGAAATGTTTCCCCAAAAAATTTATTGGTGACTTTTGCGATTAAAAATGTCTTGATTTTCATTTTGCTCTTATAGCATGCTGCATTTGAAATTGACCATACTTACTAAAATATCAATTAAATAATAGATAATCCCATCAATGTATCCAAACTGTATATTATAGCATAGGGCTCAAATTTTTAAAAAGGTCGGTGTAAAATTCTTTTGCAGTTTTCTTTGAATTGGATTGCTTGAAAGGAACTTATGGTACTTTGCTGTAAATCTGCCGTGGAAATTTTTTGAAATCTTGATCTTTCTCAAAATGGCGGCAATTTCACTATTTTTGAAAAAATTCATGGAAAATTTTGAAAAAATTTAAACACTCGTAAGTCCTAAACTAGTAGAGGAAACATTTTATAACCTCCAAAGAAACCATAGTTTATGAAGGTCTACAATATGATGGCAAGCAGAAATCTGTAGCTCTTCTAGTTTAGGATTTAGAAATTTGATGACGTCATAGCCTTAAATTTAATAAATGCCACCATATTGAAACTAATCAAGATATCAATAAATTGCCACGGCAGATTTACAGCAAAAAACCTTAAGTTCCTTCCAAGCCATTTATTTCAAAGAAAACTGCAATAGAATTTTACACCGACCTTTTTAAAGATTTGAGCCCTATGTTGTATATTATTGGAAAGAAGATAGATAGTGCTTTCAGACAGTAAACGTTACACCTTTTCAGATCTAATTATTTTTGGCACTTTTCAATCATACCGGGTGTCCCAAAATGATGTATTATCGTTTGATTGCTTATACCTCCATAACCAATGAACCGATTTTCAAAAACTTTATTTCATCCGATTGCCGAAAGGCTAAATTGTATTTAAGGATTTTGGCTGTGGTTTAGGTCGATTTCTTCATGTTGAAAAGAAGATTGATAAAGCTGCTCAAATTCAAGCCTTAGATAGCATGAAAAAGAAACTGCCTTCTTTGTCAGTCAACATTTTAGATGTGATGCAAAAGGCTGAACTTATATGTCGTTCATAGAATATATGGGGTTCAGAGAATACAATTCAGTTAATACTGAGTTCAGAGAACACGAATACGAGTTCAGCCTTTTACATCACATTTAAAATGTTGACTGGAGAAATAGGCCGTTTCTTTCTCATGCCCTCTAAGGCTTGAATTTGAGCAAGTTTATCGATCTTCTTTTCGACATGAAAACGCCGTGGTAAAACCACAACCAACATCTTAAAATACAATTTGGCCTTTAGGCAATCAAGTAAAACAAAGTTTTTGAAAATTGGTTCATTGGTTAGAGACATGTAAGCAATCAAACAATAATACATCATTTTGGGACACCCGGTAGTTGGTGGCTTTTTTCTGAAACACCATGTAGAAAGATAGAATTATAAAGAATCCACTTCGATACAGTCTTTTAAATATAGAATTAAGACCTCCAAGGGAAGCATATTCTAATTTTACATACAGTGTGTCCCAAAAAAATTGAGCCCCGTTTCCCTGAAGATTGCGACAAAATGACAACAGATTCTCGTCAAACTTTTGCATGATGTTGCTCTTCAGAAATTCAATTAAAGCTTGCTATCATTCCCATAAAAATCCATTGAAAAAAGATGGAGTTATGACCTTCAGAAGACCAAATTTGCCCGATGACTGAAACCAGCGACCGGCCATTTTGTCTTACTATTTTGCAACGATAAATGGCTTCATGGATGAAATGAAGCAGCAGCCTCCAATGTCGTAGCTCTCGTGAAAGTTCCGATAATCCTCAGAGAATTCTACTATTTCTGACCTCACAGAAACCATTTCTTACCTCACGTGAAGCCACTTATCGCTGCAAAGTAGTAAGACAAAATGGCCGACCGTTGGTTTCAGTCATCAGCCAAATTTGGTCTTCTGAATGTCATAGCTCTATCATTTTTTAACGGATTTCTGCGGAGCAAGATCTGAAGAGCAAGATCATATAAACGTTTGGCGAGAATCTTTTGCCGTTTTGTTGCAATCTTTAGGCAAATGGGGCACACATTTTTTGGGACACCCTGTTTTATACAGACGATTCATTTCCTTTTTATTACCTCAGTTATCGTGAATAATTAAGTCTTAAATGATAAATGAAGTGAAATCTGCCGCTGCACGAGTTCACACGTTATTATAAAGGTGGCCTGCCTGATGCCAAATTCACAGGCTTGAGGTGATTTTGAGGTGTTGCGATGCGGTGCGTCGCGATATTGCATTGCATTATTGCATTGGCAAGGCGTAGCCAAGTGTAATTGCTATCCAAAGGCGTCAAGAACGACCCCTCACTTGTGAATTCGCCATATTTGCAAGGGAAAGCAAAACGGGTGAATTTTATAACACAAAAGATACAGATAAGACCCCGGGGGGGGGGGGCACTCCCATACTTGACCTGACGGGATGTGCCGCTCAACAGGGTGTCCTTTTGCGGTAAAAATTATGCGACAGGGTGTTATTTTCTAGCGAAAATTATGCGACAGGGTATTATAATAGGTAAAAAAAATTATGCGACAGGGTATCACAAGCAAAAATTGCGTTCTTCACCGTATTTGAGAGGCAAAATTTTTATGCGACAGGGTATACTTTTGGCCTATTTTTTATGCGACAGGGTGCAGGGTATGGAGAGGTTTTCCGCACACCCCCGTCACTTCCCTAGTCAAGTACCCCCCCCCCGGGGATAAGACAAAGCTATTTGACAGCCTCATGAATAGATTTCACACGTTCAACGTTGCCGACCATAATGTTTTGCGTTCTCTGTTTACTTTGATTTGATTGAGTGCAGTCAGAGTCAGAGGTAAGAAATCTGTTCTTCAGAATGGCAAATCGCTTTTTCTTTTCGGAAACCTGAATTTTTTGTTATACAAATTTGCCCATCTTTCTGTAGCAGTTGATCCATGATCGTAAATTTTCTTGGAAGTACTGTGTAAAACCCTGTCGAAAAAGGTATAGTAGCTTCTACGATAAAAATATGTTAGTTGCGTGTGGTACTATGTAATTGAACAGTAATATAATGAATAAATGATTTAAGTACCAAAAATAGCTTAGATGTTAAAAACACAACGCTTCGAGCATATACTCGTTATCAAGTGACTCGAAATCATACAACTACCACAGCCCACAACTACCACGGTACGATAGCCCACAACTGCCACGGTGAAAATAATAAGGCAAAATACAGTAACAGCCGAAAATAGCCGTAATTTTGCGGTTCTCATTGTAGATAAAAATTTAATACTTTTGGCAAATTCAGCTGCCAGAGAACAGCTGAATCGTTCGAATAGAGAAAAGTTGGAGTATTGTAAGAGGCCTTAGAAGGTATATTAATGCAGCGTTGCATTGACAAGTTACGAGATTCTGCAAATTGCGTTCACCTGTTGAGTTCGAACTGGTTATTCAAGAAAACAACACACAACTCGAAAAAGCAGGTCAAACTCAAATTTTGATTGATCTCAAACACATTGTATTAGAAAAGAATTTCATATGGTTTACATTATTCACTGTAGTCAGCTGCGAGAGCTCTGTTAAAGGCAGTATGATCTTTGCATGTGAATATTGAAAGTAATTTTAGCTGCACTGTGAGTAGCCTAGGTCAAACATCGACTCTTCCGCATTTAGCGTGTATTATGAAATGCTTTTAGCCTTGTTAGCTGGCTCGAGTTACAAAGTTGGCCATGAAGCAAGAACATAACAAATGCCTTGGCGAGGTTGAAGCTGTTGAACCAGAGGACACAAAAGGGGACACAAAAAGAGACAGAGTAGGAGTATGCAATGCTAGAAGATCAAGATTTTTTGTTGCGTTAATCATTAGTTTCGTATTGGTTTCTGTAGCTATTGGGCTCATGGCAGGACTTTTATCTAAAACAGATTCCACAACAATGAAGGGGGAAAGAAGCTCAAGTAAGTACCTTAAGCACAGTTTTTAGTTAGTTTTAGTATGTTTGAATCTCGAACTTTATCTTGCGTCTCGATCTATCTTGCCAAGCATTTAAAGTTTGTTACATTTTATCAGAAGTTTGCAATGCTTATTAAAAAGGCAATACCATAAAGAAACACACACTATTCTTTTGTACATTTGCAACAAGCATTTAGTTACAAAATCGCCGCACCAAAATTTTGGTATTTCCTTTAAATTGTGATCAATTTTGTTGTCTTGTACTAGAACTTTAAAATCAAAACGCCGGGTCAAATGTAGTGAATTACAGTATCGCAAAAACGGGAGAAGATCACCATTTGAAAAGCGAAAGCTTCTTTGTAATGAACTGACGAACAAAATGCATTTAACCGTTGCTCAGTTATTTTGCGGCTCCAACCAACATAAACAAGTATGATATTCTGCAATTTTGTTGGCCTAGCCTGGAAATGTTTTTGCAGCTCGTCAAATAACGTGAATGCCCATCAAGCGCTCTCAAATGAAACACCAGCACGCCTATTTTACAACTATTGTCTGTGCCCACTGGAGATTGCTCATTCGGGTGATATTTCAGAAGCAGTTGTCATGCATTCCCGGGAGACCAGCTTGATTGCTATCTTCGTTTCAGCATGTCACTGCTGGTTTTTAAACGATCGATGTTATAACTATGAATTAATGAAAACAAATGTGTTTATAAAGAAAAATGATTTCTCTGCCAAGTTTCAAGATCGTGTGATAAAGATTCTTGGTGATCCTTTTGCTTAAGATTTTTGAATACGAAATGCCTTTAAGCCAAAGCAACGTTTTTGCGAGCAGGGGTTCCTCCCTGAATCTTTAATCTGTTGATCAAAGTCTCCACCCATCGTTGCCCAGAAAGTAAACAGAAATATTAAATTCGATTTCAGGAACTCTTGCCAAGTTTTTCCGCTCAGACTTAGCAAAGTTGTGTGTAGACAACCTATCTAGAGACATATAGCTAAAAATAGGTCCAAAGAAAACGAAATTATTTTCTAGTAGTTTCTGGGGATGAATCTATCTTTCTGAAATCGTGGAAACCTTTCGAAAAGAATTCGCGAAACCAGCGTTTGCAGAAAAGTTGTTATCTGAATATTTTTCGATCCTTTTTGCTCAAAAGATATATTTTTTGTGTGTGGTACTATAAAAGCTAAACGACCATATAATGAATAAGTAATTTCAAAACCAATAATAAAGTAGATGTGTAAAAACGCAACGTTTCGAGCCTGCACTCGTTATCAACATAAAAGTCAATCAAGTACTTGTTATCCTTTTTGCTTGTTTTTTATCTTTGACTGGTATTCAAGAAATCTTAAATTCGTGAGGAAGACGGAGCAGTTTTTCAGCAAACGAGTTTCTTATAAAAGTGAAAAAGTGTCAAAAGTCAGAACATGAAACGTAAAATATTGATGCGAAGGGGTAATAACAATTCTGTGAAGGAGATTGCCCCTCTTTGAAACTAAACTAAAATCAAAAAGAGGTTGGTTGATAAGAATCCTAAAAACAAAGCGGAAGAAGATCTAGTGGGCGGGCCTTTTTACAAAGTTCCTTGGAAGCCGAGGAAGGTGTTTATTTATCGAAGCTTCATTGCAAATATATAAAATGTCATCCACAGAAAGCAATCAGAAGGAGACTGCACCTTATGGCAGCTGGAAAAGTCCACTGAGCAGTAAAGTAGTCAGCAGCAGCTCGACATCCTTTCAAGATTTGAGAGTCGACCCCCTCAATCCTGGTAAGTTTCGAGCAGCATGATGAATGGCCTATCTAGTAAAGTAAGGCAGCAGGGCCTAACTAAAACACACGATAAGGGTCCAAGTATTTTTTACCCCAAAGTTCCTTCATATAAAACCTTCCTTCAAAGTTTGTTTTCAATGGATGTTTATGCTCGTAACTGTGAGAGGTTTTTCGCCAGATCGAAGATTTTTTTACTTGGACCAACTAAGATCCAAAGGAAGGGAACACAAACTGAAGATGCTTTGATTGATGCTTTGAAAATGCAATGTGATGTTTTCAAAGAAAACGGGTCATTTCATCAAAAAAGGAAGTTTGCTCAAATTCAACAGACAACTTGATTTCAATCCAGACTGGAAAGTTGTATTTTGTGCGTGCAAGTTTTGCCTAAGAATGAAACTTTTTATGAAATGGTCTATTAAAGATCTCTACATGTAGTTGAAATGCTGTTGTGTTACCTCATTGTTAAAGAGATGAGCTTACCCAACCAGTGCCATTTATTAGTGTTTATTTTTTCATAGATATCGTCTTCTGGACAGAATTACACCCAGACGAGGGAGGCATAAATGTACTTTATTCTTTCAAGGCTGGAGAGACGGAGCCTACAAGATGGACCAAAAGTTCTATCAGTTTGAGCTCAAGAGTTCATGAGTATGGGGGTGGATCGTTCATTGTTTTCAATGGTGTAGTTTACTTTGTAAATCATTCTGATCAAAATTTATACAAGCTGCAATCTCCAATGCAAGAACCTGTGCAGCTAACAAATGCTAACGATATGCGATATGCAGACTGCACATTCCATAAAGCTAATAAGTTGATTTGCATCAGAGAAGATCATACTGTGGTAAAGAGTGGGGCAGCAAAGGAGGCACAAAATGTTATTGTTATGGTGGACTTAGCAACTCTGTCACAGACCATTTTGGTAAGATTTCATCGTTTTACTTTCCAACTGTTAGAGAGTTTGACAGGGTGCCAAAGAGAACATCGATAGAGCCCTCAAGAGATTATACACTCATTTTTTTGTAAGAAACTGCTTATAAGAAACAGTAGGCTCAATTTTTCGAAAGCTAAGAAACAACCCTACCTGAATTGAAAAAAGCTAAGAAACTTCTGTAATTTTCAGTTTTAATTTTCTTATCACATTCAAAAAATATTTTGACATTGTACAATTAAAGCAACTGTTTGGACTTTATTTTGAGTGTGAATCATGTTGTTTATTCGTTTGAGAGACTTACTAAGTAATTTGGGAGCCCTTTAGACAAGACAAAATCAACTCTAAACTTCCGGCAATAAAAATATAAGAAACACGGAAGAAACTTTTGGTAGCAAAATGACCCAAAAATTTAAGAAACTGCCTACCAGCTGCGGACCTTAGTTTCTTATAAAAAATGATGAGTGTAACTGTAGAGAGGCAAACTTGAAGAATGAAGTGATCCCTAATGCACAAACAGAAAGTTGACAAATATGCTTTTACACAGGTCCTTGATTTATAGCAGCTGTTGTGAGTTGACCAAGTAAACCTGTATAAATATTGATATATTATTTTTATTATTATGTGGTCCAGAGGTGTTTCCCAAGAAAACTTTCAGCAACCACACCCTTAGAGGCCAAATTCCATTTGCAATTCGCAAAACACATGTGATTTGTGAATTCCAAATTCATACAAATTCAATACACACTTCAAAATTATTCGCACGAATTTCAGTTTGTTTATTCAGCAATGAAATATCTCTTTTTGATAGGACGCAGCCACCTTTGTCCTTTTGTTTCACAAGTTGTTTTCTGATTGGTTGCCTTCATCCAGGACAATGGTTTGAACTTCCTTGTAGTTTGGCTAGGGCTAAAGATTGAGCCGCCTCAAATTTGAATTAAAATGGCTCAAATCACAAATGGGTGGAGCAATGACAAATGCTGGTTAAATAATCCAGAGAAAACACAAAAAATATCATGCAACTCTTGAAAGGTGTAAATAAATAAAAATTAACTTGAGTCTGCATAGGGATGCGGCTGAGCTGCAAGCTGTGCAATACAATGGTCACTGTAGGGGAGAGGATTCCCAACATTTCCAACTTGTTGCCAAGGCTGTTGGAATCAGCAGCACTTTCCTCAATCCCCTTCTCCAAATTTTGAAATGGTCTATTGCTATTCAACCATTTTCAAGGTGACACTCATTCAAAACTGCCAAATGCAGTGACCAAAGAGGTTAATATCTTATGCCCAAATCTGTAATGTGAAGGAAAATTGAATTTTAAGCTGTATTGGCATGATTGCCCTTTCTTTCAAAGGTCAGTGGCAAAGACTTTTATGCCTCACCAAAGATTTCTCCAAATGGAAAAGAACTTGTATGGATGCAGTGGTCACACCCAAATATGGTAAGTTTGCCTTAAAACTACACTGATTGAGATAGAAGTTGGAAAATGCAGCTTATTTGTAAGTTTGAGAATGAAGCTCAATATCAATTTTCAAAAATAGTGAAAATCTGTTTAAATTATTGATAAACACTTATATTTACTGCATTTATACTGTATGAGTAAAGAAACAATCAAACTTTGAAAGGCCGCTGCTCAGAGCAATAATGTTACTGTAGCAAATACATCATTTAATAGTGCACATGTATGAATAATATTCAAAATTTACCTGACTGAAATCAGCCACTCTGTTCTGAAATTATGTAGGATTTTCATCAGGAAGAAGCCCATTCACGAACAAGCATGTACGAGTCGTTGTAAATAATCGAAAATATCATACGGAAGTTCGTTTGTGGTCTTAGGCCTGTTTTGAAGGTTTTTTGAAGGGCTTTCTTGAGAAAATACCTCATTATTTCAGAACAGAGTGGCTGATTCTAGTCAGGTAAATTTTAAAACATGCCAACTATTATGTAAATATGTTTGCCAAACATCATTGCCTTCACCTTCAGGGAGCAGTGTCCCTTCAAACAGGCAGGGGTGGAATCCAGCCCAAACTTGCAAAGAGAGCGCCAAAAATATAATGGAAGTAAGCGCGCCAAAGGCGCCCGAAAGTGTTTGGACACTTCTTAAAGAAAATTCTTTGATTTCCTACTAAATAGCGCCTTGATTTATATGTTTCCCCTATATTACATATAAATCAAGTTAAAAAACAGTTAAAAAATTGTGCGTTAGAGTCAGGATGAAGGGCGCTTATCTCACCAAAAAGGGGCGCCAAGCTGAGTTTTCATCGTGAAGGGGGCAGTTGCCCCCACCTGCTCCCCTAAATCCACCACTGCTAACAGGGGAATTTTTTGAATCACCTGGTGTATGGTATTTATTCATATTCAATAACTACAGTATATTTAGTAGGATTTTTTCCTTGTTTGTTTTGTCCTTGAGAGACAAAGTGGAATTTTTAACACACATGATTTGAAAGTTTTTCGTACTTGAAACTGATGTCTTCGTAATTTTATTCCTTTTAGCCATGGGATGATACCGAAATATTTAAGGCAGAATTTGATCAAACTTTCTCATCTGTTGTACCATCATCAATCAAAAAGGTAAGAATGAAGGATTTCTGTTTTGATCACTGAACCACAGTATTCAAGTTGCAAACCCAAAAAAGCCCAAAGATTAATGATCCGTGTTACTGGTTTTTGTTTCTGTTTGTTTCCAGTCTGCAAAATTACTCTCTGTGTCCGAAACGAAATGGTACAAAAATGCCATAAAACGATTGCTTTTTTCGTTGATTGTCAATGCAATCGAACAATCATTTCGGTTGCTGTCGTTGCATCATTTGAAAAAATAGCTTCTTTGCGTGAAAATTTCTATTTTGATGTTTCTATTCAAAAGATCCATTTTGAATAACTCTGTTTTTAGTAACCTCTACTTTCAATTGCATTTTGAATACCTTCGCTTTTCATTCAGGGACAGTGCAAAGTTTTTTTTATAACATGGCCGGTGCAAAACGTAACGGGGCAGGTACTTTTTAAGCTTGTAGAGAACTGGGTTAACACATAAAGCAAATATGAACGGGGTAGTTACTTTTTATAAGCTCAAGATTAAATTTGAGTTATAAAAGCGCTCATTTTGAGGACAAAGTTGTGAATCATGCAAGTGGAGAAGTGCTTGGAAGGATGTATATAAAAATGAGGCAAAATTTTCTTGTCAGCTGCTTGCAAGAACGATTCAATTCATCAGTCATTTCCCCTCATCTTCAACGTCAATTTTTCCGTTGACAAAGACTCGTAAGGACAAAAATTGATTTTGTTATGGTCTTTGGCTAATTCATCGGTGGTATTATACATCTGTTGTTCATGAATGCGGGGCAGATTCACTTTTAAGGAAATTGTGGTGGGGCAGTTAGTTTTTTTGCAACAATTTTCTACGGGGCGGGGCGAGCAGATTTTTTTGCAAGAAGTTTTCTTCTCCACCGGCCATGTCATACAATACATTTTGCACTATCCCTCATTTTGATCGCAGTGGAAACACTCCAACAACAGCAACCGGATTTCTATCTGTCGTCGAAGAAAAGAAACAGTGGAAACGTTCCCTAATTAATTTAACTAAAATATCACGATGAAATTGACATTCTCGCTCCCAGTTCTCGCTGTTAAGCATTGTTCACACCAGAGCAAGATTGCGTTGGAAATTAAAGTGTGACAGAAAACACATCGACATTGTTTTGTGCTTCAATTTCGAGCTTTTTGTCAGCGCCTTCGACATATTTAGATGGAATCATTTTTGTTTTCAGAGACGTAGGAACCGGGGGGGCACCGGGGGCACTTGCCCCCCCCCCCCCAAGATTTTGAAATAAACAAAGAAGTGCCCTTTTTGTTTTCAGGAAATGCCCCTTTAGCTTAATGGAAAAAGTGCCCTCGAAGTGTCGTGCCCCTCCAAGTTTGAGATGCTTCCTACGTCCCTGTTTGTTTTCATTTTGAAATTATTTATGTATGATGTCAGTCAGCAAGACTGATTTTCATGGGGCCGTGTCAAAAACTTACTACAAAATAGGCATCTACTGTCTAACTTTATAAGGAATTAATTAATACAGCCATAATTACAATTCTTCAACATTTTCTTAAAGGAGATAAAGAGGGAACTTGCTTGGCCTTGCGGCTAAGTTTATTCCAGTTTTTTCTCCACGAAATGCGAACGCTTTCTCCCCATTACTAGTTTTCATGGATTGGATTAGCAAGTCAGTTTCAGCATTTCTTGGACTGATGGTATTGCGAGCAGAAGTTTTGGTAAATAAGTGTGATGATCAGGCATGAGATCTTAAATACAATTGTTGCTGTCGCACTCTTAATCATCTCTTTCACACAAAGTTCGCCATTTAACTATTTAACCCTCCAAAACTTTTGATTCGATTAGAAAGCGATTTCATTAAGAATGCACCTAAGATGAGTTTAGCAAATTGCTATCCTGATTCGAACGTGACTTGAACCAACCTGTACGAAAATACAAGGCCATGTAATAGCCATGTACAAGCCTTGTAGTTATGGCCTTGTAACCTTGTTATGGTCTGGAATAGCCTTGCTGTAACCTTGTAAATGGCTTGAAAAATGCTAATTAGCCTTGCAGAAGCCTTGTGGAAACCTTGTGTTAGACTGGTTACAACTTGGAATCTTACTGATAGCCTTGTAATTTTCTTCCAAGGTTAGTACAAGGTCATAACAAGGTCATAATCCCCTCTACAAGGCTAAAACTTGGCCTGTACAAGGCCAAGGGCCTGTTTATATGGGGAAAATCATCCCACCTTCCAGCCTGTGAGGTGAGAGGTGGGATCCCACCCTTCTATACGACCCCTTGTAATTTTCATCTTGCGTTTATATGGAAAGTGAGCCAGCCCGGCTAGGTGAGATCCCACTCGACGAGAGGTGGGATCTCACTGAAGTGGGATGAAAATTTTCCATATAAACGCTGAAAGGTGGGATGAAAAGCTGTAAGGTGGGATGAAATCCTCTGTTTTGCGCACGCGCCAATATGAAAACAAAAGGGAAACCTAATCCCTGCTGGCGCCAAACACCAATTACGATTGTTATTGTCTGAAATCACGGGCTGGGAGGTGGGATGGAAATGCTGGAAGGTGAGATGAAAATTACATATAAACACACGCAGATTTCATCCCACCTGACAGCTGATAGCCTGGAAGGTGGGATGATTTTCCTCATATAAACAGGCCCCAAGTTTAGCCTTGTATTTTTGTACAGGAAGAAGCCTTACTTTTTCATCACTTTTAGGTGGAGGGTCGCAAAGATCTCAATGTAATGCATCCTAGATGGAATCCTGCTGGAAAGGTTCTTTACATTTCGGATGAAACAAATTGGTGGAATATTTATGAAGAAGGAGCACCTCACAAAAATTTGTACAAGAAGGATATTGATATTGGATCTCCACAATGGAAATTTGGATGTGATTTATTTTCAGCTGCCAATAATGGAGATATTGCATTTATAAATGATAAGGTAGGTCAGCTAAGTATTATTGAATCTTCGTTTTTTATCTTATTTTGTAACTCTTTATTTTTGTAGCCGGTTGTCATTCATTCATTCATTCATTCATTCATTCATTCATTCATTCATTCATTCATTCATTCATTCATTCATTCATATTCTTTTCCTCAAAGAAACATATAATTAACCAAAATTCAAGAAAAGAAACTTGCAGCGCGAGAAATAAACCGTTGCTTTCCTATTATCTATGCGAATGTGCCGAAGAAAAGTTTTGGTACAAACACGTTATTTTTCCTTTCTGTTTCCCATGCTTCTAGAAGTCGTACGAAAGCATTGAATATATTTTCAGAATGTGCAAGGTCTCTACTTTATGCGTGAGGAATCTCGTTGAGATTTTCAAATACAACAAATTTGCAATTGTGTCTCTTTAAAGGGAATAGACATAGCTATATCTCGTAGCCGCTATAAATAGGCTGAAGAAACGCCCACAAACCCATTGTTTCCTCAGCCACACAATGACACTGCAGGTGTAAAAGTTGTGAAATACAATAGGGGCCAGCTTTGAACTATGTCGATTCCCTTTAAGGAGCAGCCTTAAGGCCCCGTTCATACTGCTCCGTTTTCGCTATGATCCGCTTTTTATGCATCGAAGGTACCCGTTCACATTGCTCCGTTTTTGTACAAAAACGGAGGGAAAATGTCCGTTTTTGTCCGTTCACATTGATCCACATGATCAAAAATACGGAGCCAAATATATCCGTTTTTGTGCGCTCACGTAGCCTCGCGTTTTCAAAATCCTCCATTTTTTTGAATATGCACTTTGATAGCGTTTTCGAAACCTCAATTTTTGTGCCTTTTTTGTGCAGATCAGTGTGAACACAAGATTTGAGGTTTTTCTCTCCGTTTTTGTACAAAAGCGGAGCAGTGTGAACGGGGCCTTAGCTGATGGGGTTACTGTGTTTCAATACTATGAAATGAAAATAAATAAAATGGATGGTAGCCCTTCAGCAACAGCTCTTCTTGTTTCTATGTGAAAAGTAAACCCACTTCTGAAGAGACGTCGTGGCGTGGCTACCGGGGGGGGGGGGGGTAACTTCAATAAGCGGATGACGGGGGTGTGCCATTTTGAATCGTAAAATCATACCCTAAAATTTATGAATTTTATTGATAAAAATTCAAATTCTGACCAAGTATCTCATATTAGATCAAATGTAATACCCTGAAGGGTTATTCTTCTGAAATTACACCCCAACATTTCATTTCATTTTAATTTCTTTAAGCACGGTAACCCCGTCAATCGATAGACTGCTTTTCAGGGGGCCGTGCATTATTTCGTTAGTGGAACACGAGAAAGAAAGGCTGCACGAGCTATTCTCCGAATTCCTAGATGTTAACGGACGACGCTTACGGTTGCTATTCATATTGTGGAAAAGTGGCATCGAGGACTGTTTCAAGGAAAAGGATCATCACGGCAACTGGGAGGAGTGGAAGAAATGCATGAAATTGACGGACGTGAATGACGTAGAGAAGGCACTCAAGAATGCTGGTGTAAAGGAAGAATACATCAAACTTTGGAAAATAGAAGGACTTCTCTGAACGCTACTAACGATTTATAGATCAACTTAAAGGTGATTTGAAGCGATATTTTTCATTGATGCAAGTTAATAGCACTGTTGAGTGATAAGAACTTATTTTCAACGTTTTTTTATACCTTGCTCAATTTTTGAGTTATCCGATATTTTGCAGGATTGGCTGCTGACTGCTGAATTTGAAAAGAATTTCTTATCATTTAACAGTACTACTCATTTGCATCAGTAAAACTGTTCACTTCATGCCACCTTTGAAATGAGCATTTATGTCTATTTGTGATCATACCAAAAATGACACCCTAAAATTTATTTTCAGCATGAAAAAAGTACCCCAAAAAATGGCACATCCCGTACTGGTATATATGGTAGTTGGGGCGTGGCTACGAATCTTTTGTGTGGATTCCATTATGTCAGAAAATTGAAAAGATTCCAACAGGCAAAATGTTTCCGTAAAACCAGTCATGAAGTCGTAGGATTGAGTGAAGTTCGAATATCTCCGATTCGAGCCCATTTGTTGATTAAGAAATTGTGAAGAGATTCGGATGCAAAAAGACGAGAAGATTGAGCACACTGAGGCTTTTCTGACTTATGTCGCCATCAGAGTGTGACTTTAAAACGTAACTAAATAGACTTTTGCTGTACAAATGTTTTTTTCCATTTAGTTGTTTTTTTCGAGGGGTGTATCACTCTTCCGAAAAGGCGTACGAGATTTTTTTAAACAATAGGATTTTTAGGGATTTTTTGCAGATTTTTCTTGAAAACAAAAGGATTTTTGCCAAAGGTGTACGAGATTTTTACTGAGTGATTCGCCCCTCGGTTTTTTTTCCATTTAGTTTTTGATGTAACAGTGTTTCTTGCTTTTGTATCTTTCCTTAGAAATACAGTATCATGTTAAAGATTTTAACGTTGTGAAGTATTTTTAGCGACCAGGTGAAGAGCCACTCTGTGGATATACTGGTCATGATTCATTATTATTATTATTAATTATTATTATTAGTTCCATAAGTCTCTGATGACGACATAAGCCAGAAAGGCCTCAGTTAAGGGTGAATTTTGCAAAGCAAAGGATACAGTTCTAGGGGATTTGACAGCCTCAAGAACAAATTTCACACCTTCGACGCAGCCGATCATAATGTTTTGTTGACTCTATGCATTATGATTTGATTGAGTGCACTCAGAGGTGTGAAATCTATTCTTCAGAAAGGCAAAATCGCTTTGTCTTTTTGAAAATCTGAGTCTTTTGTTTCACAAGATTTGCCCTTATTCCTCAGTGTGCTGAATATTTTGGTTCTCTTTGGCGTTCAACTATCATTGCGATTTTTCATAATCTACCAGGTGTCCCAAAACAAGTAATCCTGTTTAAAAAATCATACAAAAATTGATTATCAAAACCTTTGATAAAATTTTATTTTTACTTGCTTTGTCAAAGACCCAAAAATACTTATAGATGCTAAAATGTTTGCTTTTGATGCAACAAGGTAGAAAAATTACACATTGAAAAACCTTATGTTGAGCTATACTTTTTAAGCAAAATACTCAGTCTTGCCTAACAGTCAAAATGTTCAGATTTTTCATCGTCGCCGAAGTCTCTAATGATAGTGTGCATTCCTTTCTGTCATTTATGACCAAACTAGAAGCTTATATGCACAAAGAAATTGATCTGGCAAGCATAAATGCTTTTTTGCAGTATGATTCAAAACCAGGTAGCCCTAAAAAGAGCTAAATTTGTTAATTTTAAACCAATTACAAGGTCAGCTATGTCTGGGAAAATAATTTGGTCCTTGATCTACTTGGCAAAAACATAAAATCAAAGATCGGTAGTGTAATCAAATCTTGGTGATTTTTCAAACGGGGGTACTTTTTTTGGATACCTGGTACCAGTTTTTATTTCATGTTAGCAGGTACATTTGAAATCCATTTCTCACCTTTACCTCATATATTCTAGATTCCTGCAGTGTTGCGGAACGGCACAGGACAAGTGGAAAACCTCAAGGCAAACGGATACTTTGCCAGAACAATACTTTTCTCACCGCATGGAAAATATGTGTATATGATTGGCTACAGCCCAGTTGTACCAAATGCTATTGTACGCATTGAAGTAGAGTCAAGAAAAGTTGACATCGTTAAAACTGCTTCTGAGTTACCTGTCGATAAAGGCTACTTGTCAGAGCCAATGAAAATCACATTTCCAACTGGGAAAGATCTTAAGAGCGAGGCATATGGATATCTGTATATGCCAGAGGTAAGAAAACAGACTTTACATTCAGTTGGCCAGGTAGGCTAAGCAGGCTACGACCGCAAAGAGTATCTCGGGAATATTCAAAAAATTGATTTGCCCTTTTCAGCTAATAATGATACTAGCAAATATATACTGACAAGAAAAGGAAAACCCGCATCTCCTTCTAAGTTTCTTTAAGACTGTCGTGGCGCTGATTGGGTGAATCAGACAATAAAAAAGAATAGAATTAGGCAAGCTTCAGTAGTTGCGCTGTACACTGAAATTCATGAAGGTGATATTGATCTGACTCCCTTTATTCTCGAAACAGAGTATGACCTAAAAGCATAAAGGCTTGGTAATTATTCAGAGGACAGGTTCTTTGTTGGTGATTTCAACATTACGACTAGCCAATCACAGCCACAACAGTGTGCCTTTAAACTGAAGCTCGAAAAGAAAGGAATCGCCCTAAATATTGTTGTTATTCTCCCCGGGATTACACTTTCATCCTCCCAAAAGGATAACACGTGCTAAAATCATGTAAATGTCATTACTATGAAGCAGGAAATTTGGTCGTGATTTTTGGCCTGTTTTGAAGGTTTCTTCAAGGGATTTTCTTTAGGAATCCCTCATAATTGCAGAACGGAGTAGTCGATTTCAGTCAGCTACAGTGGCAGACACTGGGGAACGAAGGGGTGATTGCCCCCCCCCCCCCAATGTTGGCTAGAACAAAGATCTTTTGTTCGAAAACAATGAAAATAAACAATGATCTTTAACTGACACAATAGCTTCGCCCCCACCCCCAATACTTGGCAAAGTGCCCGCCATGACCACTATTGAATACATTCCTTGCCAATATCATGGCTGTGATGTCCAGGGAGCAGTGCAGTGTCCTTTCAACTGGATTATTTTTCTCACCTAATACTGAATTGAAATATTAAAACCGTAGAATAAAGACTACAAAGCATCAGAGGATACTTTGCCACCTTTACTCATACAAGCCCATGGTGGGCCTACTGCTGCTGCCAACCTCGCTTTGGATTTCAATATACAATATTATACATCACGTGGTTTCGCCATCCTCGATGTCGACTATCGAGGCAGCACTGGATATGGTAGGAAATTCAGAACATCTTTGTATGGCAAGTAAGTAATTGTGTCTTTTGTAAATTCTTTTGCTATTCGTTGATAAAACGATATGCCCATCTTTAATTATGAAACTTTTATAGGCATGTGCACTTGGATTATCCCTTAAGATAAATGAATGATAATTAAGAAAGTTATGATAGAGAAACTTACAGTGTGCTATATATCCACAGGGCTCATGGGCGCATTACGATTTAAAAATAAACTAAAACTAAATCATATATGTGGAAAAATTTTCAAGCTATTGTTAAGTTAAAAAAGAGTTCCTAAATTTTAATTAGCATTTCAAAGTTTTAGTACTGAAATCTTTTTGATTTTCTCTCGTATTTTTTGGGTGAAAATTTTATTGTTCTGTTTCTATGATTGCTACTGATAGATGTCTTTACATATAAGACAATATTTCATCAGAGCAAGTGCAATAGTTCTAAATTACACACAAACATATATGAAAAGTGTGATGCTGAATTAGCAAGTTTATACAGGCAGATGTCTAAAACTATTCTTCTCATTTCGATACATACTCTAATCTTCTCTTAATATTCCCCATGCACAATGAATGAGTTAGCTATCCAGGTTTCAGTGTATCGCTTGCAGCTTGATCTACTTACATGTGCAGCTAGATTAATCGGCTGTAAACATTCCTTCGTTTTGTGACTATCCCCCGGGAGAGGGGAGGGGGTACTTAATATATTTCTCCGACGGGGATGTGCCGTTTTTCAGGGTATCGTTTTCACCTATTTTTTACAGCGGGGTATCGAAAGAAGGCAATTTTTCTGGAGCAGGTTGTCTAAAGATGTCAAAACGGGAAATTTTGTTAGATCGGGTTGTTATTTAGTCAATTTTTTGTGGTTTGGAGTATACTTTTGACCAAATTTTTCTAGAATCGGCTATCGTTTGAAGGGGAAAATTCTGGAGCCGGGTAAGACAAATTTTTTGTGGCAGAACCCGTACAAATTTGGGTGAAGTACCCCCCTTGGATTATTGGAAATTCAATCAAGAGCTGTGGATGTTTTCACTGCAAAGGTCTACCCTTTTTGCTTCTATATCTGATTTCACACTTTCATCTTTTACAGTTGGGGTGTTTATGACATGGAGGATTGCGCAAATGGAGCTGCATTTCTTGCACATAAAAAGAAAATTGTCGACCCAAAGAAGCTTGTAATAAGTGGAGGTTCCGCTGGCGGATACACAGTTCTCGCGTCTTTAACTTTTACTGATGTTTTTGCGGCAGGATCAAGTCACTATGGAATCTCAGATATCGTTATTCTTATGAAAGAAACTCATAAGTTTGAGAGTCGATATATTGACAATTTACTTGCTTCTGGAGCTGAAGGAATCAAGCTGGCAAAAGAACGTTCACCTATTTATCATCTGGATCGACTTAAAAAACCGATTGCTTTCTTTCAAGGAGAACTAGATAAGGTATCGACCCTATGGAATATACGTATTCTTTTTATATCGTTCCAAGACTACCAGGGCAAGTTAGCCTTTCTCGTTGTCTCACTCTCGTTATAAAGTTTTTATTATATCTTACATTATTTTTTGCAGGTTGTTCCACCAAATCAAGCTCAGAAAATGTTCGATGCAATCAAAGAAAAAGGCCTTCCCTGCGCTTTTGTACTCTTCAAAGGTACACGACAATATTCTGTTGAAATTTTCATCATTTATCTATTTTTTGATACAATTATGGGCAAAATCTATCTTCCGTTCTGTATCATAGCTATTTCTGTGTGGTTTTCTCTTGGACGTCGACTCACCTATGCAAGGAACTTGCCACTGGTTCCACTTCAGAAAATATTGAGTCTGTGAGTTTAAAGTTTACAATTTTGTCAAGGCTTTGGCAGCAGGTTGTCTGTACAATTAGGCTTAAACCGTTCAGCCGCATGAGAAAATAAGCAAGTTTTTGAAAGCAGTTTAAAGATGTAGCCAATTTCGAAACTATCCATGTTTTCGCCAACATACACATATGTTTTATAAGAAATTAAGAATTTGAGCCTTGTTTCTAGAAATAATCAGATTTTCATTACTCTTGTTTCATATGGCATTTAGAGCAATTTATTTCACTCATCCCATGTTGTCACCTTCAAGAGGTTTGAATAAAACTTTCATGTTCATATTTTCAGGAGAGTATCATGGTTTTGCCAAAGCAGAAAGCAAACAGACAGCTTTGGACGGTGAATTCTATTTCTTCTCGAAACTTCTAAAGTTTGAGGCAGCAGATAAAGGAATTGAAGTAAGTTTTACTGATTATGTCCTTTTATGACTTATATTCCGTAATATGTCGAAAAGTAACCAGAAATATGAAATTCGATTTCAAGAAATCTAGCCTAACTTTTTCAATCAGACTTGGTAAAGTTGTAGATCAACAACCTAGCTAAATATAGAGCGAAAGAAAATCAAAAATTTTTTCCAGTAGTTTTGGAGATCCACTTCTCTGAAATCAACAAGAAGTTTTGAAAAAACTATTTGCGAAGCCAGCTTTAGCGGAAAAATTGCGATTTATATATCTTTAGAATGCCAAGGCTCTGCACCACAACGTCCTTTTTACTGTTTTTCGATAGACTGAATGGTATTGGAGAAATTAAGCGTTTTCTGAGGAGAGCGGTTTTGCAAAACGGCAACTTGCTGCTCACTGGAGCGGAAAGCAGAGTTACCTTAAGCCAGGCATCGCTAAAGTACACGAGCGTGCGAGCGCCGCTCGCAGGCACATTTTTAAATCCAGTGAATATCTGCAGGCACATTTATTTAAAATGATAAACGTATTTAAAAATGATCTTTTCTAAAGTTTGTAACGATCAATTGGTAGGAATTGGGTAACAAGATGTTATGCATTAAAATGTTAAGGTTAAGAATAATGAAACCATAATTGATTTGGACATCGAGCTAATCTTGTAACATCTCACATCCAGTTAGAAATGTCTATAGTTAAATGAGCTATCAGTTAGACCCGTTACTAGCAACGATAATTTCCGAGAGTTTTTGAGACGTCTAGAGAAGCATATTGCAGATAACGGCCCAAACATTGAACATGCGGATAGTGTCATTGATAACAGTATACAGCATTTCGCATGTCACTTAGATAAAGTGAAGGACTTTACGGCATTCAAAGTTTTAGAGCGAATGAAAAAGTCACAGATAGATCTGATTCGATGCCTTAAGCAGGAAGCTCTTTTGTTTTCAAATGCGTTCATAATCATTTTGAAATAGTTATGAAACGCAATTAGTTTACGATCAGAGAAACGTAAATACGATAAACGCTAATTACACTAAAACAGCAAGGACTAATTTTGTAAAACAAGAGATTCGGTTTTCGAAAAGACAAATCGATTTACCATTCTGAAGAATCAAAATAAACAGAGAAAGCAAAACATTATGGATGGTTGGCTGTGCAGAGGCTGTCAAATTTCTTTCTTGAGGCTGTCAAATTGCTTTGTCTTAAACACAACTGTGTTCTTTGTTTTACAAAATTCACCCAGTGCTCAATAGGACCATATTCTGTCTCTAATTTGATGTCACCTGCAAATACCCGCGAATAACAACAATAGAAGCGTTTTGCAAAGGAATTTTGCGTCATCGCAAATCTCAGGTGACATCTAATTTGAGACGGACTTTAAATAAGATGCATAAATGAATTGTCATCCTAAATAAAATTTTCCAAAATTTTAGGGAGGACACCTGTTTAGATTCAAACAAAGTCTAGTCTTACTCTGTGGCAAAACCTCCCCCCCCCCCCCCCATTACTAATAAGTTCCGTTAAGACTGAACTAGTAAGAATTGTATTCTTTCTGCTTTTCAGATCAAAATCGAGAACCTGACCTGAAGATAATAGGCAATTAGGTAGAACAATAAATGTAACGTTGTCAATTTGTATGTAGATATCCTAAATCATACTTAGATGTTAGTAGAATTTGTTACTAATTGGTAGTTGGAATTTTAGGCATCTTGATTGATCATAATTTACCGATGATTTTATTTAAAGCCAACTTTTTTCTCAACTCAAAATACTGAAAGAATCCATTTCATAACAACATTAATAGTTTATATTAAGAAATTTTAGATTAAAGGGGCTCCGTCGTCAAAATGTAAACAAAACGATGATTTTTGCAGTTTTTTGAAAGGTGATATCACACAGGATTTTCGTATTTTTTTCAAAATGAAAGTTGCTGTTTGGGCATTAATCCTTGTACTTCACTAAGGAACAAACGAAACATTCATATCTTCTACGATTGCTCGTATATAAGTGGATTTTTATTGTCACTTTTTGGTGGCTTGGGTGATGCCACCAAACAAACTGCAGAGAACAATTGATGAACAATGGATAATCTTCGACACGTGCGAGTTTACGGATTCGTTTACTGTTTGACGACGGAGCCCCTTAAAGAAGCAAGCAAAGTTTTTAAACAAGTTTTAACTTTCACCCGTATCAGTCAATTCATTGTTTTTTTCACCAATCGTTACGATCTACAGGGTCACCAAAAATGTTCTAAACTTTTTTGAATGGATGTAAAATGAAACTTATTGTGGATATTTTTCTACGATTAAGAAAATTGAAATTAAAGGGAAAGAATTTAAATGGTTGTGCAAGGATAAAATCTTGCATTTGCAAGAGCAAATTTAACAGTAACCTCATTTATATTGAGCACGCGTCACTGGTCAGGTCTACAAATTTCGGTCCAAACGGCAATATTTTTGATTGGCAATATCACACAGGCATTTACCTATTTTTTTCAAATGAAAGCATCATTTTGAAGATAAATCTTTGTACTTTACAGAGGAAAAAACCAAACGTTCATATCTTTTACGATTGCTTGGATATAAGTGGATTTTTAACGAGCACTTTTTGGTGGCTTGGGTGAAGCCAACAAAGAAAGTGCAGAAAACGATGGAGAACAATGGACATGTTAGCCTGACTCACAGACCAAACGAGAACTCATATGGTCTGTGACTCAGGATATGGACATGTGCGGTGTTTACAGATTTATTTACAGTTTGGCGACTCAAACTTCTTCTCTTCAACCTTCAAAATATTTGCCTTGAAAGTCGAAGGTTTTTATAAGTTGAGCTTCTCTTTAATTATTTTACATCTCCAAGTGATGTGACCTTGATTTATATGAATACTTTCGAGAATACTACAAAGATTACAGTATTTTATACCCTTTCAGGTGCATACATTTTCAGGAATACCGATATTTTTTATTTCAAAATATTCAGATGATATTGATGGAGCCCTTTCATCTTTTGCAATGCCTCGAATTTATCCAAGTCTTCTCGCATAGTGTGATATCTGTTAGCCTGCTTGCATTGCTTTTCCACTGCGAAGGAAAGCCATCTCCCCGTGGCTCTCCTTCCCAGTGGAAAAGCAAAATCTACAGCCCCCTCAACGTCGGAAAAATTTGCAAAAATCAGCCAGAATCGGGCAGAAATCTGCTTTAAGTCGGGCCCCCCCCCCAAAATTTTATCTCACCCTACGCCCATGGTCATTCCTCGTTCTTATTTTATGTATGTTTTAATATTTCAATCTATTATTGACAACAGTGCTACAACCCACGTCTACAAGGTGTCCCAAACAAATTGTTCGACATTTGATTAAATATTAAAAAATAACGAAATGCTGAACGGGCTCCATGGTAAGATAACCGTATAGCTGAGATTTTGAATTTATTTTAGACACCACACCAGAAGCTAGCTAATCGGCTAAATATCCACGGAGTTACAATCGTTCGAAGATCCAGTTTGTGGGAAAGCTGAAATCAGACGCCCCTAAATTGCATATTTTGTGAAAGTAAAATCTCGTTTATTCAAAGTAAATCAAATAGAATTTCAAAAGCATTTTCGATAAACTAGCTTCTTATAACATTGAATCAAGGTTATAGATGCTTGGAGGATTCCTGTTCAGCACAATTGGAATGCCCCATCTCTCATTGTTAACTTTTCATTCCATGTTTTTAGATACTTGCATTCTTAAGTAAATTTTGGCAACGGTTACAAGAATTAAATAACTTTGGAAGTCCTAGTTGGTCTACTGTGATATCGACGAAGGGTAAAACATTGGACAGTCTTCTTTTACCTCGATTTTAGGACGTCTTTTAGGGAAACAAATCAATTAAGGGCGTCTGGTTTCAGCTTTCGCACAAATTTGAACTTCAAAAGCTTGCAACTCCGTGAATTCTTATACATTTTTATCGTTATTTTTTAACATTTAATCAAACGTCGAACAATTTTTCTGCGACACCCTGTATGTATGTATGTATGTATGTATGTATATATGTATGTATGTATGTATGTATGTATGTATGTATGTATGTATGTATGTATGTATGTATGTATGTATGTATGTATGTATGTATGTATATATGTGATATTTTGCCATACAACTAAAAATTAAATGTAATATGAAAATTAATTAAATTAATTATTAATTAATTAAAAAATCTAATTAATTGATTAATTTAAAACATTGATTTAATCAATTAATTAATTAAACCGTCGATTAAAGTGCCGGGAAATGCCATTTTTTGGGGTGTTTTTACCCCTTGGTCTTGCGAAAAGAGCCTGGGTCGAGTGACGTAGATTGATTTATCAAGCGTTCCATTCAATTCATCACACACGAAGACACCACTGTGAACGACTGGAAGGAAGGTTCCTGGCTGCCAATGTGCCGTGAGGAAAAGTGAATATTATTGCATGTTTTGCTGAGACTTTGGAGATAAATTGGATTCCAATCGCATCAGTAGTACCAAGTGACTACGGGATGATAAATAACAAATGCTGCGGAGTGATGTAGCCGGTTTAAAACTGTTTGAAAGCCGCCGTTTATTGACGATGATTTAGGCCTTCTTGCCCGTATCAAATTCAGGGAAGAGGCGATGATGGCGAGATTGGAAGCATCAATTACGGCATGTTGGGAGATCAGATATTCCAATTAATGGACACCTGGAAGTGCTTCTACAATTAAATGGTGAGAATTTGTGCTTGAATGCTTTATTCGTTTTTCTTTCATGTGTTGATATGATAGGTCATTTGAATTGGTGTTCGTTGTGATTGTGAGGCTTTTCACCACCACTTGAGCACACTTGTCTTGACCAGAAGCACGAAGGGGATCAGATATGAGTTTTCTGCAAACTTATTAAATCAGCAGTAACCTAAAAGGAGCGAATTAAGTGAGCCTAAGATGGTATGAAACTGAACATGATTTTTGTTACCAGGATTTGCGGTTATCTGTTATTATTGCAATAAATAGAAAATCAAGGTTTGCCTGTAAGGTAGCCAATGTAGAAACATGAAGTTTTGCCTTTTTGTCACTATTGACTGTGGTTGGTAAGCCAATTCAGAGTTAAATGTTTTGTTATTTATTGTTATTCAGGTCCAACAAATCTGGTATAAACATTGCTTAGAGCATGGTTGACTCCAATTGGATGAGAATATTTCATGCAAAATGGCCTAGAACTTGAACCCTGCAGGACAAGCTGGAAATTCAAAATTTTATGGATACCAAAACATTTTCCAAGCAACTGAAACTTTGCCGCTGATGCTATTTTGTATTGTATTGTATAACAAGAAAAGAGTGTGGCTTATCTTAAACCGTGAATTCCACACATGGCAGCATATATTTTTCTCAGCCCAAAATTCTGAGTCTAACACAGTCTCTTGGCCTCACATCACAATACCTGATATTTCTTGTCACAGTAAAAAATAAGTTCAGCTTTTGTTATGTGGTTTCATAAAAAGTTGATAATAGATTGCAGAAAATTAAAAGGAGATGAGGTTGGAATCATCCTAAATATGTTTTCATATTAAAAGTGAAAAAATTAACTCAGACTTTAGGGCCCAGCTGCACAATAGCAGTAAATCCTTTTGCTAAAATGAAAGGTATGATCTGTTTCAAGTGAGGATGGTAGTATACTCTACAATATAAAGTTAGTTTGAAGGATTTGGGAAAACCAAACTCCAAATAACATTTCTCAATTATGTCTGATATTCAACCTAATGTCTCATTCTATTCCTGCCCTGACCATCCTCCGCAGGCAGCCCAGAGGTCAAAAAATTGCTTGTACAGATGCCTCAGGGGATGGGGCAAGTCTTTTGGCAAATGCCCAGGACTTGGCACTGAACACATGCATACTCCCAAAAACTTTATAAGCAAACGCTATAATCACTACTATTACCAAATGCCCCTGGAAGCAGGGAAAAATTTGCAGTCAAACGCATGGGGGCCAGGATTATTTTATGAGCAAATACCCAGGGGTGTCCCAGGGAAATGACCAGAGTAGGAATTGAATGAAACATAGGTGCACACCAGTTTCCAAATGTTGTAAAATAGGCCCTGTATGCAGTTGTTGAGTTCTTTACATGTACTTCCTCATATGCAAAAAATGTGAGTTGTATTTAAGAAAGTTAACAAACAAACTGTGGTTCTATCTGACATTGGTATTGACATTATACCAAAGAGTTCCAATCAGGGATATCAGCAGGGAAGGGTTATTTTTATTTACAAAATTGTCTTTGCTCTTCATCAGGCATATTTAAACTGGCAACTGTGTTTTTGTCCTGCCCTACTTCAGTATTTCTTTTAAAACTTGCATGTAGGTTAGAAGGTAGCAATAATCCATTTAACATCATTACACTGCTTATTTTCTGTTACTTTCTTACTGAGCATGTGTAGCCAAACTGAAGAAAAATATTGGTAGATTAGGGGCCATCACCATAGCTTCTCATACTCACAGGTTGAAGAAAATCACAGGAAGTGTTTGTCAAATTCTCTGGATACAACTTAGTGAACATTACACATATTTTTTACAAGAAACCAGCTATAAGAAGCTCAACTCTCAGGTCGCCAAAACATTAAGAAACTCCAGTTCTAGGAAAATTTAACTTAAGGAACTGTTTATTCCAATAAAGAAACTCCTCAGCTTAATTTTACTTCATTTTTACTTGTAGCATATTACTCGGAAGGTGCCTGAGCTTTTATCAGAAACATAGAAAGGGAGGACACTGAGGGCATGTGCCCCCCCCCAAGATTTTGCAATAAAAAGAGTGTGCTTTCTATTTTCAGCAAGTGCCCCTTTAGCTTTATGAGAAAGATGCCTTTGAAGTGTCATGCCCCCCCCCAAGTTTGAGATGCTTCCTACATCCCTGCCTTTTATAAGAAAGAATCTGAGTCAGTACTGAAAGTTTCTTAACATCATCAGATTTGCAGTTCTCAGAGTTAAAAGTTTCTCAAAGGTTTCAACAATCTTTGTATTTATGGCCTTTGCCTTTGTGAATATTTGAAAGCAACATTTGTTGAAGCCTTTCCAGTGTTAGACATTTACTCAAGTACCTCCTGAGTAATATCAGACAGAAAACAAGTGAAAATAAAGTACAAATATGACGAGGATGTCCTTTAATAAAACTTGATAGTTTCCTAAGTTATATGTTCCCAGTATTGGAGTCTCATAATTTTGGAGGATCTTAGAGTTGAGTTTCTTGTAAGCAGTTTCTCATGTAAATGTCTAAAAAATAGAGGCTTCAACAACTTTGTTTTGAAATTTTCACAAGGGCATCGGTAGTAGACATGGAGATTGTTATATACAGTAGAACCTTGAAATCTGATAATTTTAAGAAACTCAATACTGGTTCAAATTCTTAGTTTCTTCCAAAATAAGTGGTTTAATTTTGCACTGAAAGTACATTATCCAAGGAACAGGAAAAGAGAGTTTGATCTCAAGATTTTATTCCTCTTACTACTCTTATTGGTACCTACTCTTACAAGATCAATGGCAGGCAGCATTATACTCCATAAATAAACAAGGGTTAAACTAACTCTTTGTCAAAATATATGTAACTGTTTCAGTATCTTGAGGCAGTGAAGGCTGTCGTCAGGTCACCTTCATTTTCTGTTTGCACTGAGATCATTTTTCATCAAAGAGATTATTGAACAGATATGTCAAATGAGTTCTGCATCTGCTCTTCATCTTGGTTGACTTGATCTTTCATTTCATCTAAAATATCAAATAAAAATCATAACTCCAATGGACAGCAGTCCTTTGGTTAACAAGAGCCAAAATAACTGCATCTGCTTTGCTTTTTTATTATTTAGGTAATAGGCACCATATGAGTGGTAAACAAAACCGGTTTCCACCAGGTTGAGAGCATTTTTATGTTTGAAGAATGAAAACATTATGCAGGGGCTTTTCTCCAACCGGAAGGAATACACCTATATATATAGACATATAGACATATAGACATATAGACATATAGACATATAGGTACATAGGAATCAGGAATGTTGTAACAATAGGCATTATTTATGAAGATAATCGAAACAATCAGCGAAGCATTTGAGATATTTATTGGCATTGTTAATGTGTACAATGAAAACAATTCAGAGATCTTTTGGGCTAACAATCAAATTTGGCGTAGTTGCCAACTGACATTTCCTCGTTAAGGCTAATTACTTCTTGCCCCTAACATTAATCGAGCTGCCAACTCGTTACAAGGCAATTTTCAAAATTTGACCTCTTTGACCTGGCACACTGCCCTTACTGTTTGAAATCTTCGATATAGATAGCTGTTGCCAAGGGAGCCAACAAACCCATATAATACTATCAAGAAACAAGTGTGGCACTGTTATAGTGGCAGCTCTTGTCAGGATAAAGTAAACAATTTGCCAATACAATATTGTCGGCCATCCTTCAGTTTTTATCAGAGCAGTAGGAAGCATCTTAAACTTGGAGGGGCATGGCAATTTAAGGGCACTTTTTTCATAAGAAGGGCATTTTAATATACATCAGATTTTCGACGGGAAAATGTTACATATAGGAGAAAATAGTATGAATGCTGATAGATATACGATTTCCTTCGCAATGAAACAAAATGAGAAGCAAACATAGCCAAATCAAGACGTAAATACTAACATAATTAAACTACTTTCTGTCCGCATTAGTCTTTAAGAGGGGCACATCATGAGACAACAATTACACCTTTTGGCTTGTTGCAAAATCTTGGGGAGCACGTGCCCCCTGTGTCCCACTAGTTTCTACGTCTCTGGACTCTCGCTACATCTAATGTAATAGATCTGATGCATATAACGAAATCTGATCTGCTTCATCAAGTGGGCTCGTTATTAGGCTACATCCATTTCGATATGAACTAAATCACGCATTGCAATTGCAAATAGATATTCTATTACTTTGAGGCAAGCTATGTGCATGATCTTTATGTTTGAAGAATGAAAACATTATGGAGGGGCTTTTTCTCCAACCGGAAGGAATAGACCTACCTATATAGAGACATAGGAATCAGGAATGTTGTAACAATAGGCATTATTTATGCACACAATCGAAACAATCCGCGAAGCATCTGAGATATTTACAGGCATTGTTAATGTGCACAATCAAAACAATTCTGAGATGTTTGGGCTAACAATCAAATTTGGCGTAGTTGCCAACTGACATTTCCTCGTTAACGCTAATTACTTCTTGCTCCTAACATTAATCGAGCTGCCAACTCTTTACAAGGAAATTTTCAAAATTTGACCTCTTTGACCTGGCACACTGCCCTTACTGTTTGAAATCTTCGATATAGATAGCTGTTGCCAAGGGAACCAAAAAACCCATATAATACTATCAAGAAACAAGTGTGGCACTGTTATAGTGGCAGCTCTTGTCAGGATAAAGTAAACAATTTGCCAATACAATATTGTCAGCCATCCTTCAGTTTTTATCAGAGCAGTAGGAAGCATCTTAAACTTGGAGGGGCATGGCAATTTAAGGGCACTTTTTTCATAAGAAGGGCATTTTAATACACTGCAAAAAATGGCAAAATTTTCCGGTAGTTTTTAATGAGAAATTATTTGGAAATTTGACATTTATTCTAGGAAACCATGGAAAACTAAGGGTAAATGCACATTTCGTTTTATCCACTTGGAAACCATGGGGAAACTGTTCTTTTACCTTGAATTTCCAACTTAAAATCATGGAGAAATAACGTTATTTCTTGCTGTGATATACATCAGATTTTCGACGGGAAAAATGTTATATCTAGGAGAAAATAGTATGAATGCTGATAGATATACGATTTCCTTCGCAATGAAACAAAATGAGAAGTAAACATAACCAAATCAAGAAGTAAATAATAACATGATTAAACTACTTTCTGTCCGCATTAGTCTTTAAAAGGGGCACATCCTGAGACAAAAATTACACCTTTTGGTTTGTTGCAAAATCTTGGGGAGCACGTGCCCCCTGTGTCCCACTAGTTTCTACGTCTCTGGACTCTCGCTACATATAATGTAATAAATCTGATGCATATAACGAAGTCTGATCTGCTTCATCAAGTGGGCTCGTTATTAGGCTACATCCATTTTGACATGAACTGAATCATGCATTGCAATTGCAAAAAGATATTCTATTACTTTGAGGCAAGCTATGTGCATGATCTCATTCTTCAAACATGGCTAATGGGGGCCTTTAATCCTTTCTGTATTGGTTTGGAAACTAGGACCACAAAAGGCAAGGAACGGTCCTCAGAATTTGGGGTCAGGAGACCGACCTGTTACTAACTGTGCATCCACAGTGCTTTCATTCAAATCAAATCTGAAAATACCATTTCATTCATTATAATTCAAAACGGTCCTCGATACTAAACTTAAAACAATCACTGCATCGATATGCTACACCGTCAAATCTCAGAGAGTAGCAACACAAGCACAACAAAACTTGCACCCACCTAAAGGAATGAACTCGGGATTTTTTCTTCGCTCCTCAGAGCAACACAGCACAATCTCTCAGCTTCCAGACGTTGATACTATGTTGATCTTACGACGTCTTAGCAGTCTAATTTCGTCAAAAGCCAAGTGTAAAATGTAAATCAATGTTCTCTGCAGAAAACAGGCTTGTCGAGTTAGTCTTGTTGCTTCAGCTGCCAATAGGCCTAATAACCCTCTTGCGTAGATACCATGCTTATACCAAGTTCTCGATGATTCTGCTCTTGTTATGGAAGTTTTCCCGAGAACCTGCGAGCTCGTGATTATATCTCATGCAGCTGGCGTTGTTAAAGTCACCAGAAAGTGGCATTTTCTGCTTTTTAAAACAGTTTACCAGAGGCTTCGCGTCGAGCTTCGCGTGACTTCCAGGCTGAACTGCAGTTGAAAACATACCACGCCACAGCGAGTGATAAATCAAAGTACGTCACACATTCCTGTTTGGCCGCGCATTATTTTTCGCACAAAGAAACTTGATAATTGGCACTTTAGGGCTTAAAATATGATACTTATAGAAACAATATACAGGAAATAATTACATCATTCGATTCAGCGGCTCTTGTTTATTCGTAATCATTACAAAAATGGCATTATCAAAATTTTCACTACTACACTTCAGTGGCACTTTAAAGGAAAGAACTATAGTATGCATTTTAAGAAGGTCCCTGATTTTGAGTTAATGCTGCAGCAATCAGCAAATTTATGCATATCATTTAAATTTCGTCGCAAACAACCATCCTGATGATGTGAAATTCGTTTCTGTTTTAATCTTGGAAATTAGGAAAATATATGTTCACACGAGGCAGGAGCTACGAAAAAAGAAGCAGGCCTCAGACTGCTCGCTTGCGAAAGTCAATTATGCAAATACTCAACTCGAACGAGCGAATATATTGTTCTGGGCAAAACAAGCCAACAATGAAGTCGGCTCCTTCACCTATTGTTACGCGTTCCAGCAAGGACGTACCCAGGTGGTGAGCCCTTGGAGCCATGGCTCCCCCTTTTCATAGATTTTTGAAACGAATCATTGTCTTTATCACTAGACACCAGGTCTTACCTAAATTACATGAAGGGAAACAATCATTGCTCGCGCTCCCTTGGAATTCCTGGGTACATCGCTGCTCCAGCGTTACTGATCCGATTACACGATCGCCTCATCTTATAGTGTATGAAGAAAATTCTTCATACATAAAACATTTTTGGGTGATAGAATTTTGTCCTACTTTTCATGTTTATTCCCCTTTGATGTTTCGCTTTCCTTGCCTTTTCTGTCTTAATTTCTTCTAATTTTACCTGTTCTCCACACAAATTCACGTTAATTTATGTGGCATAAATTTGATAACTGAGTTTCTGGCAGCGTTAACGGGGCTTGGTCACCACGTAACAGTAAACAAACCTATTATCTCTATAATTCATATTGTTTCAGGCACGTGCCCATTGTGCTCTGCACAAATTTTGGGTAGATGGGGTGAATTGTCCACAATAAAGTTACTTCTAAAATCCACCGATATCTCTGTCATCTCTGTAACATATCAACATTTTGTTTCTTTCTTTCCAAATTTCAAAAATCCATCTTAAAAATAACACTTTACTTTCATTTTGAGAAAAATTAGCAGAGATTCTGTGATATATGGCCCACAAGAAAAACTGCAAAATTTTCGTTTCGAAAGAATTTTTTTACCTTACGTGTGATCCAGCCCTCTTTTAATCCATATCATAAAGTAGATGAATATGTCAATGAGTATCATTAATTCAATTTTCGTTTTCATTGCAGGTTGTAATAAAGCTAACATCGACAATTTCTTTCGGATTAGCGCAGAGACTTTTCATTCAGGTGTTTTTTTTAATCTGTTTACGTAAGAGCCAGAGAAGCAGTGACGTGAACACAAAGAGCGTTCATTTTGTGACTCTTGTACGTAATGCTCATTGCTCATTGGTCCACGCCAATTTCCATGCATCCCTTGCTCATAACCAAAACACAATACCAATTGGATGAAAGGATCTTTTTGAACGGTAAATCATTGCATGTTTTGCATATTTCATTAAGAATAATCAAATCGAAGAGGAATTCTCTATTGCATCGAAGGTTGCTAATAATTTTGATTTATTGAATTAGAGTAGGTATAGGTATTTGGCTTGATTTTAGTATAACGCCAGTAATAACGCCAGTATTGTTAGGCGTTAGGCACCATTTTTTGAGTACCCGTCGAAGATAGCTGGACAGGCATACGATGACTGCGACGTACCTATCAATTTAAACGCCAATTCATTTTGTCATTTCTGAAATTCAAAAAATAAAATTAAGTGTTGAACTTAAAATGATTGTCCTTGAGCTGTTCTGCCTGGTAGTCATTATCGCCTTTGCAAGGGCAAATCAGCTTGTAAAGATACAAAGAACAAGTTGTAGACGGGATGCTGTATTCGAAGCTACCGATACAGACAAAATGTTAGTAGGATATAAAATCATGCATTCTGTTACAGTTCCAAGTTTGATGTATTGTACACAGCATTTTACAGCAATGGAAGAGTGTCGTTCGATCAATTTCAAGGAAGCAAGTGATGAACACAATTGCCAGATTTTGGATATCGATAAAAGTAACGCAAGTGCTCACATACAAATGGCAGATGGCTGGATGCATTATGAACCTATTGCACAGGTATGACTTACCCACTTGACATTAAAGACATATTGCTAACCGTGATCCTCTGCAGGTCGAAAGTCGATCTTCATATTATACGAAAGTTGTTTATGGCCAAAGTTATATTTGTGTCGCAAAGGTTTATGGCTAGCAATTTGTCTTAAAGGATCATTTTGAAATCCACTGGACTTGTCCAAGTCTCTCTTTCCTCGGTCGATTGATCGATAAAAGCGCAAGCAAACATGGCTTCTTTTATTTTTGAGACTCAAGATATTTTGAGTTAATATCATGAATTTGATTTCAAGCTCATCTTTATATCAATATGTTCCACTCCACTCGTATTTTTCCACCGGAAAGTAAACTAGAAACGCCAAAGTTATCATTTTTCAAATATTCTCTTGAAGGTGAGTTCCAGATGTCGTCATGTAACATGTCAACCAGGATACCATTGCAAAGAGACTTGTGATAATTTGGATGGTTTTGAGTGTATTGGTAAGTGTCAGCATAGGTTACCAAGTGTAAAGAGATGGGATGTGTGTAAAATTCTATGACCTATTTCTTCTAATTGAATGGCTCGAAAAAAAACTTTACCTACTTAACTGTACTCCTATCGTTTTTCTTTTCAAAACTCTTGAACACTTTTAGAATTACAACGTATTTAACATTTCAATTCATTTGAGGATGTGACGTCATCAAATTTATCAATCGTAAACCAGTCGGGTGACCAGGGGTGGAAAATATTTTTCTCTTTCTGGGACCACAGTTAGAAAATGAAAAATTTTCTGTACACCAAACAAAAGTAAATAAAACTGCTAGTGAAAAATTAACCACTTGAATTCTAAGCAGGAATGGTATGGTTTATCTATGAATTTTTCAACATCATGGAACGAATAGAGCATAATATGGCTCAAGAGGAATCAATTTAGAGTATGCAAGTTTCTCATACAATCGTAATATAACTGAACAGGTATATTCCTCCTAACTCAAAATAGCCAAAAGCTGTTTGTACAAAATTTCTTATATGTCTAATAATACAAAAGCTATACAATTTAAGAGAAGATTAAAAACTAAAATCAAGATATACTTTTCTGAAGTTTTGCTTTCTAACTTTTTAGTTTTCTTTTGAAATTGTTAATTCCTGAATAATTTTTTGTCCCAACCAAGGCTTTCAAACCTTTCAAAAGGTTTTCAGAGCAATGTCCTGAAGTTAACAGATATACTGAAGTTTGAACATTAATTATGCAGTTTTAAATCCAACTGTAGTGAGAAAATTTAGTTGATAACATTCCAAAATGTGTGAAGGTCCTTTTCAGAATGTTATGCATAAAGCTATGCCTTTATTTAGGAATAAGATCTAAAACAAATTAGACAAGCTTCCTTGTCTTGATCTTCCAGACTGGTTTACCAAGTAAAAAGCCCTTACTTTGTCATTGTCGACCCCTGTTTCAACTAATTCAGTACATATGGAACAAATTTGCTGCAACAATTTGTAAGATTCTCTGTGCAAAAGGCATACTACAGTACAGTACAAGCCATACACATTATCATGACAAAAATTCCCAAGAATTCTTGAGAATTTTCAAGAATTCTTCACATTTTGATAAGAAATCTGGAGAGGTATACAGAGTCTTGCTTGATACCATATTGTAGCGATTTATGGTAAGAATAATTGCATATGTCACCAAAAAGCTTAGAAATTACGCTTCTTTTAAATTAGTTTGATTTCTTTGTTTATTGAAGAAGATTTCAGAAAAATCTAACGGTATAATAATTATAGCAAAGTAGCTAGCTAAGAGGTTTCTTTCAAGCCTTTCCGTTCAAACAAATAGGTCATAGAATTTACACAAACCTGCATAGCTTCCAAATCTATAAAAAGCAAATAAACTTTAGCTGTTTCTCTATCATTCTGCCGTTGGACTTTTCTGAAATCTTCAATATTTTCAGAATTAGATTGTTTTACTTCTTTTTCAAGAATTCAAGAAAAAAATTTTGAAAGAAACTTAAAACCATCGTAGTTTCTAACCTGTTTGACGCAACATGAAGTAATTTCGAAGGAAACCATGGTTTATGGATGTCTACAACATGGTATCAAGCAAAAATATGTCACCGTTATGGTTTATGATTTAGAAATTTGATGACGTCACGTCCTCAAATGAGTTGGAATGTAAGATACGCTGTAATTTCGAAAAATATTCGAAACGTCTGAAAAGTCCAACGGTAGAGTTATAAATAAGTATCTAAAGTTTTTTGAAGCCATTCAATCAGAAGAAATAGGCCATACAATTTCACACCCACCTTTTTACGCCTAGTTAAAGATTTGGAACCTATGCTACACAAATATTTTTTAAGATTTGGAACTTTGCTGTAAGTGTCGTAAGCTGTAAGCACCTATGCTATACGATATCTTCATCAAATTCCTCTGCATCGTAGATATGTTATGCCCCTCAGTACTAAAAACCAACCTTTGTAGTGATCTGACGCCTCATGTACTAATTTTTCGACCTTCTGCACTGATGTTATGGCCTATCTGTACTGAATAGTCCCTTCGGCAGCTATCTACCTTTTGCACCATTTGTATTATTCAACCCCCTCTGCAATGATGTTATAGCCCCTCTCTGCTGATGTCAACCTTCACCTAGTACCAAGGGTGTTAGGACACGGATATTTTAATTACGTATTTATTTACCTTGTTTTGATCTTCGTCTTATTTTCTTGTCTTGTTTTCTTCACTGTTCTGTTTCCTCTTGCTAATGTAAATGCCTCGTGTTATTTTAATATATCTTCCTTGTATTCCTGTGTCTTAGCGCGCAATGCCATATTAAATACTTAATATGGCACTGTGGTGTAAAAACCTTTCTTCTACGAAGGCGCGCTAAGACACAGGAATACAAGGAAGATATATTCAAATAACACGAGGCACTTACATCAGCAAGAGGAAACAGAACAGAGAAGAAAACAAGACAAGAAAACAAGACGAAGATCAAAACAAGGTAAATAAATACGCAATTAAAATATCCGTGTCCTAACACCCTTGCTAGTACTAGTGCTATGCTGTCTATTGATAATGAGTTACTAACCTCCACACACCAATGTTACCACCGGCATAACCGGAATTTGATACAACGGGACCCTAGTGTGACTTGGGATCCTTGTGGGACTAGTGGGAAAATATGCTAAAATGTCCCTCATCCCTAAAACACAAATTGTTTTCCTTAACGCCCATTATTTACTAAGTTTTGACACCTTCATCTTCCTTTTTCTCGATAGAAACTGATGAATGCGACAGTCATCCGTGCCAAAATAATGGGACATGTGAGGACGGTGTCAACTCATTTTCTTGTACGTGTACACCTGGGTACACTGGTCCAACGTGTGGCACAAATATCAACGAATGCGACGGTCATCCGTGTCAAAATAACGGGACATGTGTGGATGGTGTCAACTCATTTTCTTGTACGTGTCAACCTGGGTACACTGGCCCAATTTGTGGCACAAATATCAACGAATGTGACAGTCATCCGTGCCAAAATAATGGGACATGTATTGATGGCGTCAATTCATTTTCTTGTACGTGTGCACCTGGGTACACTGGCACAACATGCTCACAAAGTAGGTTTTGTGTTACATTTTGCCTCTTTTTGAGAGAGTCAAATAAAATCTCATGCCGTCGGCTTCCTTTCTCCTCTTCTGTGTGGATTTCGAGAGGGCTATGGAACCCAACCTGCACTTGTGCGACTCAGAAACCTGCAAAAAGACCTTTGATAAACGGGGTCTTGCTGGAGCACTACTCATGTATCTTTCAAATGTTTTTGATTGCTTCAATCATGAGCTGTCGATAGCAAAATTGAGTGCTTATGGTTTCAGTATGAGTGCATTGCGGTTGATCCATAGCTATCTCAGTGAGAGGAAGCAGAAGGTAAGGAGAGAAACAACGAAATGTGTACCCCGGGGTTCGGTCTTGAGGCCTCTTCTGTTTAATACATACCTTAATGATCCCTTCATGTTCGTGAAAAATGCTCAGATATGTAACTATGCAGTGCAGGTGATACAACTATGTATGCTTGCGACAGCAAAATTGAAAGTGTCATTAAAAACATTAGAGAGTGATGCCTAAATTGCAGGATGGTTTCCGGACAACTGTATGGAGTTGAATGAGGCCAAATGCCATCTAATGGTGCTTGGGATAAAAGTAATGATATTTCTTTAAATATCAGAACGGTAACTATAAAAGAGAGCACGGAACAAAAGTTGCTTGGAGTGACACTTAAATTGGTATGGGGATGTGCCCGCGAAAAAGATCTTTTTAGCCGACTCCAGAATTTTTCTCTCCAAACGATAGCCGTCTCTCAGACTTGCCCCAAGTATACTGTTTTGTCAACTGTAATAAGTCTACCGGAAAGTAAATTTCGCTTTTCACTTTTCCCTCCAATTTTTTTGACGAAATTTTTTTTGACGAAATAGACTTGGGACAAGTCTAGCCGTCTCTAGAAGAAGACATCGGGGAAAAGTATACTCCAAAACATAAAAATTAAACTGATCAACGACCCGATCTAACAAAATATCCCCTGTGAACAAAAGCCGGTCCAGTTTAAATTTTGCTTTGAAGCTATTCCAGTGACACTTGGCACCCGTCATACAGTTGTGTTGATTACCTTACATGGTCTTTATTTCCTTACAGTTATTGCCTGTCATAATTACACAATTTTGAGCGAATCACACAGATCAGTTTCCATCAATGACGGAGGGAGAAGGTGTGACGATTCTATGAAACTCACCTGGTACCGATTCTTCGGCGACGCTGGCACCAAAATGCAGCAAACATGCCCAACAGTTTATGGATCTTGCAGCACAGATATTCCGGGATGGCTGAATGGAGCGCACCCAAGTGTGAATGATGGAGAGGTTGAAAGGACCACATGTTGGTCTCATGCTAATGGTTGCTGCTCTTGGTCAAAAACAATCAAGGTCAGAAATTGTGGAGACTTTTTTGTTTATCATTTAGGTCCAGCCCCTGTTTGCTATGCAGCATATTGTGGGACTGGCACATAATGAAGAAAGCTGGTACCAAATGACGTTGAAACAGGGCCGTTTTGAAGGGGGCCAGACTCGTTTGTTCGTTACTGACAGAACCGTTTGTCAATGGCATGAAATATTCAAATATTCAATATATATTACAGCAAATTTAGGGTGAACCAGAAAAAAATTGCACTTCCGACAGGCCAGGATAAATCATAACTGGACCAATTCAAATATTTTTGATTCAATATTTTGTCAATATCCAATATCATTCTTGGTTATTTTTTGTCAATTTTTGGCATGCCTATTCATCGATATATTTGTGATTTGTTGAATTTTCTTGCTTGCTGACTGCCCAAAAAGATCGTGAAGCAGCGATCAAATTTTAGACTGAACTTCGCAGAAGAAACCATGGGCAATAATGCACCGTTGATGTGGCCTATGTTATGATCAAAATTGTATTTCTACTCACTGTGTTGTTTCTCTTCCACCGGATTGCGAGTAAAGCTTGATAATGTTGCTATTCCTTCGTTCTTCTCTCGCCACAGCTTCTCTCGTTCTTCTCTCGTCGTCATTCAAATTCCGTTGGAACGGTTGGAGCTCCTACGCAGTGATATGTCTTATTTCAAACTTCCCTTCAAAATACGAATTTGAAGATAAGATAAGGCCATGTAGGTACGGTTGTTCTTTACAAATTGTGTCATGATAATGAATATGTGAAAACCTTGTTTTCTTATGTTTGGCCTAAATTTCCAAAGATATGTAATTGATTCTTTTGATAAGAACCTATTTAAGAACCTTGCATCCTGTTTTCAAGAATAGTATCATATGCATAAGAACCTGAACAGGGTGATTTCAAAATATAAGGTCTTATATGCGGGTTTTTACTGTAGCATATATCTCCCTCGTTCGATCAGTAATGGACTACGCATGCACAGTTTGGGATCAGCATCTGAAAAAGGCATTAATAAATTGGAAGGTATCCAACGACAAGCTGCTCGATTTATTTCTAACGATTATAGCAGACACAGCAGCAGCGTCACTAAAACGACGACAGACCTAAAAATATGGCAGCTACTGCACGAGCATCGACGAGAAAAGCGGCTTGTTTTCTTTTATAAAATTGTATATGACTTGGTTGCTGTACCCAGGGACTCCATATTGCTATTCAACTGGTGGAAACAACGCACTCCTAACTCCAAATGTGTCAAAATAATGCGCTGCAGTACAGACATCTATAAGAACACATTTGTACCAAGAACCAAACGACTCGAACTCGTTGCCTAACTCGGTGTTTCTAAAAAAGAGGATTAAACTTTCTGAAAGTAGTTTGAAGCCTGATTTCCACTGGGCGAAAGTTGTCGTGTAAAGTGACTGTTCTCTTGGTAAATTTTATGTGAATCCACAGCAATACCTACTTGCAGAATGTTTTGCAACTCTTCCAGCATATCGTCGTTTATCCTAAAGCTGCAAATTTAGCTTCGTGGAAATATAAACTTTTTGCAAGTAGTTTCAAACTTCATTTGTCAAAAACAAACAAAGAAACAAAACATGTTTTGTAAAATTGTGCTCATGCTCAAAGTTGAGAAAGCTCACTTCGCATGGATAGATTCGCTCGGTGGAAATTGGAAATCCAACACAAACAACTCCCTTGGAGTCTTTGCTCAATTGGTGAAGTCTAAGTATAATACAGATACAGACGCAGACGCAGACGCAGACGCAGACGCAGACGCAGACGCAGACGCAGACGCAGACGCACAGACGCAGACGCAGACGCAGACGCAGACGCAGAGAGATAAATGATTGATGACTTGGCTACAGAAATAAAACTACGTTCGTACCGAGTCAATTTGCAAAAAGGAGAAATGTTTTTCCAGAGAAGGTTCTAATAAGCTATCATGACAACTAGGTTTAAAGCACATATGTCACATCAGCTTTATACAACAAACAAGTTTGGAGTGGAATTCCATTGTTTCGTGACTTTTCATTCTGTTTCATGAATTTTATTGCAATTAAAATTCTGCCTCGATCCTGTGCTTTGTAATAAACAACAGAGAGAATTGTTTTGCACGAACCAGTCAGCTTCATGACATATGCCCTTTAAGATAGTGCAAAGCTTGTTCCAAACATAAATAAGTAAATAACGAGCTGAATCTTTCATCGAATGAGAGCCTGAAACGAACCAATATCCGATAACATAACACGTGGCTAGCTGTTCTACGCGGAGGGTCCTGGGCCCTAGTCTAAATACTACACAAGGTATTTTCAAATGATTCTTGCAGTTTTTTGGTTGCCCCAAAATAAAGTAACAAAGATGTTCAAATGTGCCAGTTTTACCATATAATCCAATAAATAAGTTTTAATCTACAAGCTGCAATAAACTACTAAAAATGACAACATAAAGTTTTTATAAAAGTAAGATGGCGCACGTCTCATGAATAATTAATAAGGAGCTGTTCGAAAGAAAACGTCGTTCTTGTCTTATCTTACACGGCTTAGGGTTGGTCTCAGTCAATTCAACTTTCACAGATTCGAGCATTACAATGGCATTGATGATACGGAGCATTTTCGTTGCGCTGCCCTCCTTTTGAAATACACGGCATGAAAAGATCTTCTCGCTGGAGTTCCTTCTCATTACGACCACTTGGATATACCAATCTCCAAAATAAATTTTAATGTAGTATGGTGAGAAAGATTTTCCAGATGATCTTATAAAAATGTACTTCTTTTAGCTCTGAGTTTTATCCATAAAACTGGCCTGTTTGGTTAGGAAATCTTTAACTCAGTTATAAGTCACAACCACCATGTCTCTTTTAGTAAGTGCTATTTGTTCTTTCTGGTCATTACGTATAGTTGTGTGTACTTTTTCCAGTTCTATGTAATTGCCACGAAGAAGGTTAGCTCCTCTTAGTATTGCCCTAGTAGTAGGGTATGGTATCTTGTAAGTAGTGTAATTTGTATTACACTAGCACATTGAGAAGCACATTCTAAGTTTTAATGGAATTTGTAGAAAAGTCGTCCTTTTGTGTCCGTTCAAGAAAATTTTTGCAAGTCCAGGTTCCAAATCTTATTTCTTTTAATTGAATGCCTTGAAGGAAACTTTAGCTATCTACTGCTGGGCTTTTCAGAAATCTTCAATATTTTTCGAAGCTACAGCGCACTGTAGATTTCAAAGATCTCAGCGCACTGCATATTTCAATTCATTTGAGGATGTGACATCATCGAATTTCTAAATTGTAAACTAGCAGGGTGAAAAACTCTTGCATGATACCTTATTGTAGACATCCACAGACTTTTCCTTGATACCGTGCACCTGATACCATATATTGTAGACATCCATGCACTATGGTTTTCTTTAAAACTATTTCATGTTTTGTCAAAAAGTTTAGAAACTAAGATGGCTTTAAATTTCTTTGAAAAGTTTTCTTGGATTCTTAAAAAAGAGAAAAAGCACTCTAGTTCCGCAAATATTGAAGACTTCAGAAACGTTCAACGGTAGACTTATAGCGAAATAGCTAAAGCTTCTTTGGAGCCATTCAGTTCAAATAAATAGGTTATAGAATCTTACACCAACTTTTTCAAAGCCTGTGCTTTCGATTACATGTATTCTTTCATAACAAACTGCTTTAAGCCTGGTTCTCATATAATCTCAACCCGACGGCGACCCATCGGCGTCACTACTGCGTAGCAAAAGTTGAACTGCCGGCGATTCGTTGGCGACCCATCGGCGACCTATCGGCGACATGTTGCCGGCAGGGCGCCGTTAACCATCTCTCAGTGTGCATTCCCCGCTGATCCTCGTATTTGATTGGCTTGCTATGGTCACCTGATCACAGGGCATGCAAATGATTCGCTGACGCATCGCCGGCAGTGCGCCGCCTCATGTTCTCATATAATTTTCATTGGCGCCGGTGCTGCAGCAGAGTGAAAAAGTTGAACTCAGCTCAACTTTTTCGAATGACTGCGGCAGGACGCCGGCAGTCGGCGCCCCATCGGCGCTGACTGTTCTCATTAAAATTAGACTACCGGAGCAAGGTCGCCGGTGGGTCGCCGATGGGTCGCCGGCAGGTCGCCGATGGTTTGAAGCTATATGAGAACCAGCCTTTAAGAAACTCAATTTTCAGATCGCCATAAAATTAAGAACCTCCGGAACTGGAAAAACATAATTCAAGAAACCATTCATTTTGACAAATGAATCCTTAGCATGATTTTGCTTAATATTACTCAGGAGGTATGTTTTGAAATGTTGACGAGGGCACAGGAAGCAAATATGAATATTGTTATGGAGCTCGTGAGAAAACTGAAAATGTGATGATTTTAAGAAACGTTCAGTCTGGCTCAAATTCTAAAGGCCAATCTCCTCAAGGCGATTTTCTGGACGATCGTTATAAAAATTTGCGACGACACACGCGCCATGAATCAGTTCTGATCGCTGCATCGAAAAATTTCCCCAAACGTAAATCAGAGGTGGTTTCTATTCGTTGTCCAGACTTGCCCCAATTATTTCGTCTAACAAAATTGAAAAGGGAAAAGCGAAATTGTTTCGTAGTTTACTTTCAAATAGACTTATTACACTTGACGAATAAGACTTAAAGCAAGTCTACTTGTTGTCTGACGATTTTGTTCGCTGAGCTTTTTGACCAGGTTCTTCAGCCTCGCCTGAATTCGTATTTTCGTGATGAGAGCAACAAGTGGGGATCAAAACAGCTTTTTTCGCTGCAAATTTTTAGGACGATCGTCGAAAAGATCGTCTGGTGAATGTACACATATTTTTTATAAGAAACTACCCATATGAAACATGAAACTCAACTCTCAGGTCGCCAAAAATTAAGAAACTCCAGTACTGGGAAAATATAAGAAAATTTTGATAAAGGAAATCCTCGATATAATTTTACTTTACTTCCGTGTCATATTACTCGTAAGGTTCTTCATCGCAATGTAGACTTATGACGATGAGTCCCTTGTATCCCTGCGGTACCTTGCTCACAGGGACTCATAATGAAACAGTTAAAAACCTGACCCTATCTTCTGCATTCGATTGATCGAATCTGGATCGAACGACTGCTTCGGCTCTGTTCAACGGTCACTCCTCAGAAAGGAAATACGATAGAAACCACGGTAAGCAGACACTTAATTAACGAAACTTGGTATTCATCTGAAGAAGAAAGTTCACTTTACCTGGTGAGTGCAAAATAAGTCTTTTAATGCTGCAATTTCCATGTTTTTAAGACCAAAACATTGCAGAGAAATCTTCAAGTACCTGCTGCAGTAACTTCCTTCAAATTTAGTAAGCAGCGTCAATCGAATCGAAGGTTCGAAACTTATTGTTCTTCGCCAAATCTCGCATTCTGATTGGTATGCTAGGAATCCCAGCATATAAGGCCTAATAGGGTCAGGTTTTTCAGAGTAATATTATGAGTCTCTGTTGACTGAAGCGCCATCTTGAAGTCAAAGAGCACAAGGAAACAAGAGACTCATCGTCATAAGTCTAATCGCAATGCATCGGAACATCGGAACATCGGAATATCGGAACATCGGAACATCGGAACATCGGAACATCGGAACATCGGAACATCGGAACATCGGAACATCGGAACATCGGAACATCGGAATATGTTCACGAGGGCACAGGTAGTGAACATAAGATTGTTATGGAGCCTCTAAAGAAACTCGTAGAAAACTCTGAGTACTCAAAATCTGATAATTTTAAGAAACTTTCAGTATTGGTCCAAATTCTTAGTTTCTTATAAAATTACCAAGTGTATTATTAACAAGGGGTTTGGTGCTTTCTCATTGTATTTTATTGCGAGCCGCAGTATCTCAGGGCGCAATGAGGAACCCTCTCTAAATGATACACATAGAATCCTCCACAGTTTCTGACCTTGATTGCTCTTGTCCACTGGCAGCAACTGATATCCCAGGAAAAGCAAACTGTCCTGCTAACCTCTCCATCAGTAATTAGGGGGTGTGCTCCATTTAACCAACCTGCAGCGTGTGTTTGACATCGATATACAGTTCCACGGTCTGATTGGCACGCATCTAGCATTCTGTTACCGGCTGCTCCCGTAAAGCGGTACCAACCTGACTGGAGATACTGATCGCACAAAATAGGAGGGCCATGGATGTGAGTGACTGCTCTGTTTGCTTCAGATAGTACTGAATAACTCGAACAGCTCAGAGCTACAAGGAAAATATTGGCATAATTGATACTGACTGAAATTATTGATGTAAATACCGGGTGGCTACAGACTTATTACAGTTGACGAAATAGACTTGGGGCAAGTCTAGGTGGCTCTAACAAGTTACTTTATTTGGAAGGCCAATTTGGAAAAGCTATTCGTTTTTTTATCACCAAAATTAGATATCAGAACCTTTAAGGACAATGTAAAGAAAGGGGCTTTGAGAGGTAGCGAAATCCGATAATCCGAGAAACTCTTCGGTGAGATCTGCTAAGAGATATCTATGAGCCAAAATCCAATGCCGTATCGAAATCCTGAGCAAAATATTGCTCTCCAAAATTCATATGAAATATTACCTCTATCGAACGATGCAAAAAGCTTAAGCAATGCCCCATTTCTAGCCTGCTGTGCTGCGTGCTGCCTCAACAATCCTCCCACGGGGGGGGGGGGGGTTCTTCCATAGTAAAGGTACCTGGGGATGTGCCGCGAGCAAGGGTATACTTTTTCGGACTTCTAGTCTAGCCAAGGGTATACTTTTTTGCAGTTCTGGCCTACAACGGTCTAGCCAAGGGTATAATTTTTGACAATATTGGTCTAGCGAACGGTCATGATATCATATTTGGCACAAATTTGACAATATTGGTCCAGGAAATGGTCAAATTGGTCTAGCTAAGAGTACCATTTTCGTAAAAATTAGTCTATATAAAATATTAGAATATGCTCGTGGCAGAACCCCTACCCAAAATTTGGCCAAGAACCCCCCCCCTGGTTGAGGCTGCAAGCAGACTCTAAGTAAACGTCATCACTTCAAGTTAAATTCACTGAAAGAAATGACTTGTTCTTGTAAAAAATACTTTGGAGTTGTGCAATGGATAGTGTTCAGTGACTTAGCAGAAATTCTCAACTCCCAATCAGTTTCCTATGGAATACAGTAATTCTAAGTCTACCACTTCGAACATATTTATCCCCCTTTTCACAGCCAGGCAAGCAAATTAATCGTTCCTTTACCTGTTGAGCTTGAGCAGGCTGGCCCAGTGTACCCGGGTGTACATGCACAGGTGAAGAAAGTGACCCCATTTACACATGTTCCATCATTTTGGCACGGATTACTGGCACAAGCATCAATATCTGTGGAAAAAAGGTTTATGATAACATGATCAAGCAATTATTATTTTCTCTCGAACTTAATGAGATTACCCTGTAGCTTACATATATTGACCTCACCATAGGAAAATAAGCCATCAAGTAATTGTGGAATACATGTACTTTTGGTCATAAGGAACTAAGGTCCAGGGCTGGCAGACAGTTTCTTAAATTTTTGGGCCATTTTGCTACCAAAAATTTCTTGTGTGTTTCTCATATTTTTAGTGCCAGAAGTGTTGAGTTAATTTTGTTTTGTCAAGAGGGCTCCCAAATTACTTAATAAGATCTTCCCAAAGCAAGTGAATAACACAATTCGCACTCAAAGTAATGTCCAAACAGTTGCTATAACTGTACATGGTGTCAAAAATATGTTGATTGCGCTGGAAAAATTAAAGCTGCAAATTACAAAAGTTTCTTAGCTTTTTAAATTCATGTAGGGTTACTTCTTAACTTTCGAAAAATTGAGCCTACCGTTTGTTGTAAGCGGTTTCTTATAAAAATACGTGTATCCAAATGTTCACACTTTTTCAGTTTTTTTCTGATCTCCTCCAACGTCTTTCAAATTTGTGCATAGTCAGTCAATACACACTAGATTATTCATTCATTCATTCATTCATTCATTCATTCATTCATTCATTCATTCATTCATTCACATTCTGTGGTGTTATATTATGTTTGATTTATAGGAAAACACTTTCTGCATGAAACTATGACATGAAGGAAAGAAAATATACTCTTTAAATGCTGACGTACCTTCATCGCATCGAAGTCCTGTTTTTCCATATTTGCAAGGAAAGCAATCGTACCCCGGACACTCACACGTGTCCCTACACATGACACCTTCTGAGCATGGGTCTTTTGCTTCACATATTTGTCCAAGCTGTTTGGATGAAATGATAACGGTTGTGTCCAAAAACGTATCAGTATTTGTCAAACTGTACGATCGCGATCATCAGTTATCAATCAGTACTGATTCAGTACGATCGCGATCGCGATCATCAGTTATCAATCAATCGATCAATCAATCAATCAATCAATTAATCAATCAAATTGCTAGCAGTTGAAACGCAAAAATATACAACCAACATGTTTGCAAAGTCATACTGCTAAAAACCATCCAAACTAACAAGAAAGTTTCTGCTGCAGTGGCTGCGTGAGTGGCTGACTGAGGCTTTGACCAGACCCTGCTTTGACTTACTTGTGCGAATTTTTATGTAATTTTCAATCCAATGTTTTACTGTCAAATGAACAATTCCACGAAAATCCCGTCGTCTGGCTTTGGCTCAGAAATATACATGAATGGCTAACCTCGTACCCAGTGGCAAGGTTTTCCGTAAAGCCTCCTATTGACAATAGCAGATACCCTGTGGACCGAGGTTGCATGAATGGCTACATTTAATTCACTTTCCAGACTTTGGCTACTTGAAAAGTGAAAAGCAGGTCATTTACTTGGTTCAGGGTATTGTGGTCTTGCTAAGGAGACAACAAAATTTGAAGATGGTCTCTAATTAATGCCAAAAGGATGTTATTTTTTAGAGTCTGTAGCAGCAGCGCAATTTTTACTGTTTTTGGACAAATCGATGAAATATTTTCAACCAAAATGAGATTGCTAAGTGAAGTAACATATCTAAAATTGGAAAGAAAACATCGAAAACTGATTTAAAGCCTCATAAAGGAAAGGTGGTAGATCGGTTGAATTGTTTTCGTAGAATGATCCTTTGAAAATAGGCGATACATTTTGGCAACCCACCTAAAATGACAGGGTGTTTCAGAAAAAATTCAACCTAATTGAATTTCAAATCTTAAAAAAAGTGATAAGATTTCAGTTAATGTATACTATTGTGTACTGTATACCATCTGAAAGTACAATCTCGCTGGAGTCCTTTCGCTACTGAGACCATTTGGGTACATTAATCCTTCAAATAAGGTTCTTACGGAGCTCTTACTGTATGGTGATAAAGAACTTTCCAATGAAGTTAATAGAAATATATTACAATTGACTTTGCAGTATATCCATAAAACTGGTCGATTTGATTAAGATAATTCCAAACTTCATTACATGCCACCACCTTTCCCCGTTTAGTAGTAATTTACGAGTAGATTTTATGTAGTTGTTCTTTTTGTTCATGTCATTTCTTTTCTTGTCTTATATTTTGACTAGTTTCTTCTTTTTCTTATATTATATATCTATATGTTAATGGCCTCAGGGTAGACATTGCTTTTTTGCTCCTTGGGGTATCGTTGTAGTAGTATTGTAGGGTAATTATGTAAGTAGTGTAGGGTAGCTCATATTGTAGGGTAGTTCTGTAAGTAGTGTAGGGTAGCTCATATTGTAAAGTAGTGTAGGGTAGCTCATATTGTAGAGTATTTCTGTAAGTAGTGTAGTGTAGCTCGTAAATATATTGTAACTTTTTATTGGAATATAAAAAAAAAAGTACGATCTTTCTTTTTTCTAATGATATGCAGTTTGGATGCATTAATTCAATAATTAATAATTCAATAGACCTTTTAGCTATTCTACAAAAGAACCTCGATCGAGCGTTATTTTTATACATTTTGATACGCGACGTTCGATCGAGTGGCTTTAGAGCTTCTATCACTATTGTGCACATTCGAAAATTCTACAAAATGTAGCAAAATGTTGTTCGATTCTGATTCCTTTCAGAATAGCTAAAAGGTCTATTGACGTTTTAGTAAGTATGACCTATTTTAAATGCTGGAAAATGCTAGGACATTTGCAGAGGCAAGAACTCATCTTTGTGAGAGCTTATTTTATCAGTTTTGATAAAGCATATCATGAGGATAAATTTGTCTCTTTCCCTAGTTTTAGGGCATCACCTCAAGTGATTCTAGGCCTGAAGTGTTTTGACAAATCTGCTCAGTAATTTTTTGGCTAAAAGGTGCTTTACAGCACGCTGCATTTGAAATCGGACATACTTACTAAAATATCAATTAAAGGATTGGTAATTCTAGTGATGTGTCCAAACTGCATATTTTTTGGAAGAAGAAAAACTATAATTTAAGATGGTATACATTCTCAAATCTGCTCGAATCTTATAATCTTTTTAAGATTTTCAATTGTACTAGTTGGGTTGCATTTTTTTAAACACCCTGTATATCATTTTATACGAGAAAGACTAAGTTAGCTGGGCACTTATAATCATTCCATTGAAATCTTCAACATCAAAATTTGGATAGAAAAGCTCAAATTTTGAGGAGATTTTCCTTAATTTCATAAGCCTTGACATTTTTAACGTCCCCAGTAACGACCCCGCGGACATTAAAAATATAGCGGGGAAATTATGAAATGAACATTTTCAACGGGGAATAGAAATATCATGGCAGGGAAAGAAAATTTTTGGCTATGATCCATGATGAAACTTGTATAATCTTTGAAGGGGAAACAAAAGTTTCAACGGGGAACCAACAGAAACACGACGGGGAAAGTTTTCAAAACTCAAATTTAGCGGGGAAACAAATTTTCTTGGCGGGTCAGTGGTCATGTGTCAGTGGGGTCGTTACTGGGGGGTGTTTTTCAAAGAGCTCTATCTTCGAAAAGGTCTGTTACCTACCAAATGAAACTTAAAATCCGTAGATCCAAATATCCATCCAGGCCTTCTCACGATGGTAGCTACATCTTTTTTATCCTCTGGTGTTTTATCATTCAGTTCGCACCTCTGATCTCCATCAACCTCTTTATTATATGATTTGCATTGAGGAGTCATCACACAGCCAGATTTGCATTGATTTTCTGATACAGAGTATAGTGTCTTTATCACATGTCCCTCCAATGCGTAGTCATGTTTGATTATGCTAAAGTTGGCGTAGCTTTTACAAGGCAGCCGTAGGATTTCGCAAGTGATCCCCAACACAGTGAAACATGCGTATCTGAAAAACGAGATAAAACAAAGTGTCAAGGCCATTACACTTCACATGAGTCAATTTCTATGGTCAACCTTTGTGGCCATTTTTGAGCAAGAATGTTCCCTTGGATGTCATAGATCGCATTGATTGGCTAGATTCCGTTCAACCAACATGACCAAGAAATGTCGATAGACACGAGCAGATGCCATCGCAAATGATATCTCACAGTATGCCATGATTTTGAAAGACCGCATTGATTAGCTAGATTTTGATCAACATCCTCGACAATTTTTGCCAAGATTGAACATGTTCATTCTTGTTTAACATGTTGCCGATAGTTTAGATGCGTTTGCTTGATTCAACATTTGCGGTAAACAATGTCACAGCATAGAAGTTTCTAACATGTGTTTACTCTTGTGAAATGATCTTTATAAATTAAAGCTTTATAATGTACCGGAGTGTCCCAGCAGTGGCAGGCACTTGGGGTACTTTGTATTTGGCAAATATTTGATAAAGTATCTGCCTCTGGTCCCACAATGATGGATCGATGTTTGTAGAATCATACAGCCAAGAATTGTCAACTGTTTATAATAAACTGCCACTCATTTTGCAGCCAAAAGTCTAGCTTAGATTTAGAAATTATTTTCATTAAAATCGGTCATGCCTTTCTAGAGTTATGAGCGATTAATTTCTTTCGAATTTTGAGGCTCTGGTACCCAGGGTATGAGCGATTGTGTATTGATGTTGTTATTTGTTACAATTTTACTCTGTTTTTAAATTTTAACGGCATAGTGTGAATGTGGTCTTGGAGATGTGAACATACTTTGTTGAATTGTGTAATAGGGGTAGCACTGACATGAGTGACCCGGTGAAATTGCTGCGCACTTAATTGCCAATCTGACGGCCTGTGACCCGATTCCTTACTCTGTCGAGCCTGCTTGCTACAAGTCAGTCCGAATTGTCCGGAAAATGCGAAACAGAAAACGGAAAATGCGAAACGGAAAATGACGCGAAAGGTTTCTCTGTAATTCCAGGCAAAAGGAGTCGCAGGGCATGGTCATATTGAGAGAGGAAAGACGAGGAAACTGCTTCGATAAGCGTAGCTTCTTAGTGTCCTAAACAAGCAAGGAAAAGGTGTAGAAGAAAGGAAACAAAATGATACATACATGACAACTGAAATAAACACTTCCATCACATGTGACTGTTGTCAGGACTTTTTGAGCTCTTTTTTCGATCAGGATCTTCAAATTGTCTCCGGATCTTCTAGTTTAATCCGAATTGACTTAGTTAATTGTCCTAATGATGAAAATTTGATTGCTTGGTGACGATGCATCTATAAGAAAGCCACGAATTGGTCAAAGCTCAATAGCACATTGAGATGATCTAGAATAAGATACTGTGAGATTAATTTGAGGTCACTACTTCGGTTGGGCACCTGCTTAAGTAAAATGTTTCTCACTATTCACAAAGGTACTGAATGATTTGAATGCCCGTATAAATTTTTGATAGTGATGTCTAAATTCATATGTTTCTTTTTTCTCTTTTACGTTATTTATACTAATAATTATGGCCTGACTTACGCTTTTATTATCATTAAGGTAGATGAATACGTCCAACCCCCCCACAACCCCACAACATTCCGAAAAACAGCACCCAACAAGCCCCAACCCGGTCCAAAACAGACAAAATCAAAACATATAAAGCACCGCCCCAGAAACATTGCGAGGCCAGTAGACTTGCCCAAGTCTATTTCGTCAACTGTAATGAGTCTCTCTGAAAATATACTGCGAATATATTATATATCATATATTTCGCTATTCACTTTTCCCTTCAATTTTTCTTGACGACATTTTTTTGCGAAATAGACTTGGGGCAAGTCTGCGAGGCCAGAGGGACCAAAACGCATTCTGCTCCCGAGGAGTTGTTTGATTTCCTTTTTGAAGCAATCTAGAGAAGGTAAGGCCAAGTCTCTGTACTGTTGCAGGATCTCATTCCATACCGAGGCCGGTCGAGGCTCGTTGAATAGCTTGGAATCTGGGACCTCCGAGTAAATTTATTTTGCAAATTGTCTGGACAGTTTCCATGAAGGACCTCGTGTGTCACAACTAACCTGTCGAATCTTATCAATTCTTTGACAGGGCAACCAGTCACAGACCCATTCATCCTTGTACTTTGCATTTTCGATCAGAGTTTTTGTTTTCTGGAGAATACTTAGCTTGGTATCTGAGATGCACCCCCTTATTATGTTCCCATACCATACCTTAGGCGTCGCTCGATCAGTGCTCGATAAACTGCAGCTAGCTTTGACTGGGGAAAATATCATTCAGCTTCCTAATTGCAGAGAGACCACTCTTAACCTTAGCTTTAGCTTTTTTATACTGATCTTTCTGAGGTTTTTGTCTAATATTGAGACCGAGATACTTGTTGCGTTGCGAGTTGTTGCGGTAACCCTATCTATTTTCTAATGGTTGACCTCAATCAATGTCTCGTAGCTCTTTCAGATTATTTCGCTACCTTGAATGGCCTATAACCATAAATTCGCTTTAATCTGCGTTCAAACTTAGTTTATTTAGCCGCATCCATTCCGCAATATTAGCCATCTCATTATTTATATTCCTAAGCAGAGAATCGCTATCAGTAGAAGAACAAGTTGTACGTGTATCATCAGTGTTCATGTTGGGAGCTGCCCCTTGCAGACAACGTTAACATTAACGTATATGATAAATAGTAAGGGATCCAAACACGATCCCTGAGGAATGCCACAATCCATGCTGTTTGTGGATGACTTTAGCCCAATCAACACAGCAAAATTGTTTCCTGTTTCTGAGGTATGATGTGACCCAGCTATTATGTGTTTTCCCAATGACTCCAAGTGCTGACAATTTCGATGGTAAAATATCATGGTCGACTGTGTCAAAAGCTGTTTTCAGGTCTAAAAATACGATGACATTTGGTTGGCGTTCATCAATATTTGTGTACCAAGTTTCCGTGATATTGAGCACCTACCGAAGTTATCGTGCTGTGTAATTTCCGAAAGTCAAATTCATTTTTCGAGAATGAATTATTTGTTCTCGTACAGTGCTCAACGGTAGGCAACCCTGTATCAGAGTATTTTTTTTGTATTTGAACAAATTAGTTTTTTCAGTATTTGAAAGAAAATTAAAGAGAAAAAACAGAAAAAAGAACAAAATAAGGGAAAAAAGGAGGACGGAGAAATATAATGATTTTTCCACCCTCCCTTCCTTTCTCTTTCGTTTTTTGTCTTTCATCATTTTTTTAAATACTAAAAAATACTCTGTTCCAGGGTAAATCAATAATGCCCAAACGGGCCAAAAACTAAGGTAGGCCAACATTTGATCTTCACGTGGCCCATGATGCAAGCTTATAACCTTGCACAAACCCTTGAAAGACCTAGCCTCATGATATCACCTCTGAGGGATGACGCACGTATCAACTATGAGCATAAGCCAGAGCGACAACACAACGATATCAGATTGTTTTTGTGCAGCTTGACTATCGCACATGACCAAGGTTTTTTAACAGTTAAACAAAACAAGATTATCCCGTAATAACATAATCGATGATATTTGTCATACACCGTTGATGATCAAAGTACGCTCCACAAGTACCTTTGTTTTGAGCAGAGAATAAATAGAACTTTATCAAAGAGTGTTCAACAGTTTCATGAAGACATAGACGTAACCAAATCGTTTCTCAAGCAGAAATGAGCCCAAGAATGTTGCCCAACTTTTTATTTTTGCTTGTGGCACTGGCAGCTATTTGCGAAGCGAGAAGACAAAGAATGGGTGAGTTAATTCTTCATGCACGCATTATTTTGTTGTGTATAAGAAACTGGGAAAATATAAAACGAGAAACTATTCATCCTAAGTATAGAAAGGAAATCCATGGCCTTTTTTTACATTATTTTCACCTTTTTCCTGCGTAATATTACTTAGAAGATATTGGAGTATTATGTCTAAACTTCGGAAAGGCTTTGAAAACTTAGCCTGCGTGCAGACTTTGGTTACTGTCTCCTCCCCAGTGATCAAAGGCTCCGCGCAGGCTACGAAAATTTTGTTCGAAAGATTTTTCGAAGATTTTTTATAGAGCTTGGTACCGAGGGTAGAGACCCCTGGCCCAATGGGTAAATGCGATACTGTATTAAACTCTGTATCTTACAGGTAGGCTCAGAATGAAAATCGCTTGGCAAGTACGTAGAGAATTCAGCTACGGTCAAGATGCCCTCATCATATGCCAGCACAGATACTGGAAACCTGAACAAAAAGGGGTCACAGTCTTCTTCAATGGAAGCAACTCAGGAAATCTGACGAAGATTGAAGGGGACGATATCAAATATGACATGAAAATACGCCATAGAGGAAGAAGATACACTCGTGTCTTTTTAATTGTTCAAAATTTGCAAGCAGTAGATCAGGGAACGTACACTTGTAAAGCTGGGGGTTTGGAAAGATCTGTAGAGATGCGATTACCAGGTTAGTTACATTGTTAACATTACACGTTTTTTTTTTATAAGAAACTTGGATCAGCACTTAGTACTAAAAGTTTCTTAATTTCGCATGAAAATTTCGGTGTTTGAGTAGTAAAAGTTTCTTAATTAATTTCTTATTTTTTTGGGTCTAAAATTGCGGTATTGTTCGAAGTTGAGCCTTCTTCTCGAGAAAGGGCTTCCATTTTGCATTGACATTTTCATCAAGAAGAAGCCATGCACATGAAGGCAAAAATTTACCAATTTTGCAGTTAAAAGTCAAGAAAAGACGAATGTACCTTTGTTAGAAAGACATAGAATAAGAGAGACACAAAGAAATAAAGTTTTAGAGTTTCTTAACTGCTCTTGAGCGTAGTACTAGAGTTTCTTAATTTTTTGGTCATCGTAGTACTAGTTTCTTATAAACCAGTTTCTTATAAAAAAAAAACGTGTTTATGAAAAATATCAAATATTAACTGCTTCTGGGCCCTTTTGAAAATAGCTGCAATGTCCAGCCTTAAATCAAAGAAAACCTCCTGATGATGCAATTGGCTTTTTTATCAAGATGTGTTATTTTCTTACTGGGAAAAGTCCGACATCAATTAAACCTCTCAGAGAAAGGGCTTTTTTCGATGTTGCGCTCGAAATGCTAAAATCTCATCTTTTTTACGACTGTATTAAAAAGAAAATTGTATTTTTCTGTCTTGCAATTGCAAACTGGCGAAAAAATGAATATCAATTGATTGTTGCATGTTGCAATCCACTATAGAAGAGAATTGCCTAAGAAACGTAAGAATTTTATTCCAAGATTTAAGCCCCTTCATATATCTGACTGATTTTAGGCCATTCTGCAAACATTTTTGGGTGTGATAAAGATATCATTTTTGATGAAAACAGAGAGGCATTCCTAGAGCATGCACGCAAAGCTTACCGATTTCTAGATTTCTTTGAACAGAGCAAACGCTTTTGGCTTGATCCAATCCCAAACCAGAACCTGTGTATGTTATGGATGCCCCCCTTTTCCCCCAGTGATAGGGGAACCAAGATCCATTTGAATAAAAAAATAAGCTTTTCTCATTCTATAGGCAAAGAACCAAAAGAACCTCTCTCTAAATTTGTATCGAATGGCTACCATGCAGCTTATGGAGGCGAGGTTTCACTGTATTGCGCCTGCCGAATGGAGCCATGCCAAGCATTTCGACGCGATTCCTGGACAAGACTTGGAAACGGTGAAAGAATAGGTAACGAAAAAGACCAACTCATCATTCGAAAATGGGTTGTAAAGGATATTGATAGAAGTAACTCTGGCAAATACTTCTGCAAATCTGGAAACTATATGGCAGTTACGGAAGTGATCGTGCATGGTAGTAAGTACCGAAAAATATTTTCAAAATTTCGAAGTTCTTCGAGTAGTTTTTTTCAGTGATTCGTTTTATTTTAGTTTATATCTAAAATTCTTCACATATTCATCAGGTGTAGAGATGAATATATCAGCGAGAAATCAATTGCTCAGGGACAGTGCAAAGTTTATTTTTATAACATGGCCGCATGGCCGATGCAAAACGTAACAGGGCAACTACTTTTTTGTGCTTGTAGAGAACTTGGTCAACACGTTTCATGACGCAAATATTCAAATATGTACGTAACATTTTATAAGCACATGATACAGTTTTTGTTGGGGAGACGAGATACACTTCACCCGAGGAAACCCATGTTCCCCCCCTGCAGTAGGTTAAAGCTCATGCGCAGTAGCGTTTTGGGGTTGAAGCTCTGACGGGCGCATGCGCTTTAACCCACTGCACAGGGGGAAACATAAGTTTCCTCGGACAAAGCGATCTCGTCTCCCCAACAAGTTTGAAATATAAGATTGTTCATTTTGAGAACAAAATTGTAAATCATGCAAGATGAGAAATTCTTGGAAGGATGTATATAAAATGACGCAAAATTTCCTTGTCAGTTGTTTGTAAGAGCGATTCATTAGTCATTTCTTTTCATCCTCAAAGTCAATTTTTTTCGTTGACAAAGACTCGCAGGGACAAGAATTGATTTTGTTATGGTCTTTGGCTAATTTATCGGTGGTACCATACAACATTTGTTGTTCATGAATACGGGGCAAGATACATTTTTTAAGGAAAAGGTGAGAGGGGCAGTTTTTTTGCAATAATTTCATACAGGCCGAGGAGATTTTTTGCAAGAACTTTTCTTCTCCACTGGCCATGTCATATAATAAATTTTGCACTGTCCCTAAAATTCTTTCCAAAGACCATATGGACCATATGCTGAACCTAAAAATTTACAAGAAACATTGATACAAAACAGTATGACTTTCAATGCAAAATTCTCGAAAGGGCAACGTTCATGATCTGCAATTTTCGGTTTATCTCAACGCTTTTATCAATAAGTTAATTGCAAGATTTTTATTCTGTTCTATTTTGTTGATCCTGTGCAATATAAACATTGCTATTTCAATTCTATTGCATATTTCGTCGAGCAACGCCAGTTTTAAAAAGTATCGAAATCAGTTGAAAATATCAAAGTGAAATGGAAATACGAAGATCGTTGATGCAACCTCGTCCCCGGGGCCTTTTGTCGTGTTGGGACGGAGACGAGGTTGCCGTTGATGTGGCCTATATCATGATCAAAACTGTTATCCATTATGCCGTTTCTCTTCCACTACGGGATTGCGATAAAAGCTTGATAATGTTGCTTTTCCTTCGTTCTTCTCTCATCACACTTTTGAACGTGGCCGTTATTCGAATAAACTTCAAACTGTAATTTGCGCCTGTAATATTAAATTTCTAAAAACTGCATAAATAACAGGCAACAGGCCAAACAGGCTGTTTAACTTCCTTAAGAATGTGCCATTACATTCTACTTTCGACACAAAATATATTTTTGTCTCTTTTTTCATGAAAACTTTTCTTTTCTATAATACCCCTGGAGGGACCATTACTATGGAAACAAGGTTGTACTGACCTTTTAATGCTATCCCTGCCATTGAAAACTAGGGGTGTTTTTTATACTAGATCTTACTTTTTATTATATTGTACACATGTAAATAGCCTTTCTTTCCTTTCGTAAAATTTTTTTTTCATACTACATTTAATTTTTAGTTTGTATGGCAAAATTTTACATACATAGCTACATATCCTGAGCTCCTACGCAGCGATAAGTTTGAAATGAGAAGCATCACTGCGTAGAAGTGCAGATGAAAAAACAGTTTGGACTTTATTTGAAAACGGCGACACTCAATCCAAGTTGTGTGGACGAGAGAAGAACAAAGGAAAAGCAACATTATCAAGCTTTCCTCGCATCCCGTGGAAGAGAAAAACAATGGGCAAAGAATACAGTTTTTATCATAATATAGGCCACATCAGCGCAACGGTGGATTGAGTAAGGAAAAAGAAAGAGGAAGGATATCTGTTTTGGTATCTATTTTTGTGACACCCTCCATTTGATACAGTTTGAGTATTAAATAGTCCTTTACAAGTTTCTTTTCTTTCATCATATAGCTAAAAAAGCAGGCAAGCGTATGAAGTTCGAGAGAAGAAACTATGTTAAAAGCTATGATTATTTCGTAAATATGGTCTGCCGTGGGAATAGGAAGCAAGACTTGAAATTGTTTAAAGCCGAGGGTTCCAAGCTGTCAGAGCTGAAAAATGACCAAAACAAAAGTGAAGAGGTTCATAAAGGCTCAGGCTACATTTGGTGGGGAAAGAATCGAGTAAAGCCTGAGGATGCGGGATATTACATATGCAAGTCCGAATCCGGAAGAGAAGCTGCCGTAACTACATTAAGTGTTTACGGTAAGACCCTATTCATCATACATGTCAGCCCCAATTTTAAGGAGCCATTGTTACCCGGATCCTTTGCAAGCATGCTGAAATATTAGACTGTTTGAAAATCAAATGACCTGAGCGGAAACCATGGATGCACAGTCCATTAGCAGAGCAGCTCAACTAAAGTGAAGCTTTTCTATTAGTTCAACTCAACTACGGAAAACTACAGCAGTGTTGCTTTTCAGACAATCTAACATTTCAGTGCCCGCAAAGGACCTTGGGTGACAATGACTCTTTAATGCTCATACACCGTACAAGAGAGAACAAACAGTAAAAAGCTGGTGTAGATAAATCCTCAAGCCTCTAGCGCTCATTTGTTAAATGCATTTTCGGACCGAATCAGGGCTTATTCGAGGGAAGGGTTAGATGACGATGAGTCCCTTGTATCCCTGCAGAATAAAAAAGCACAGGGAAATAAGGGACTCCAAGTCATAATTCTAGGAAGGGGCTTCAAAGATATTACCGTAGATAAACTGTGGGCTAATTAGGCTAATGACATTCGTCTAAGGTTTGATCCATTGAATTGTTATTTACTGTTATAGTCATTCCACTAAAATGAAATTTTGGTATATTGTGGAAGTATTGCTGGGGGGAGAGGAATACAGCGAATACAAGGACTCATGTAATAAGTCTAGACTAGACTTATTACATGAGTCCTTGTATTCGAGAGGTCATGTAACCAGACAGGAGGACTTATTCGGAGGTGGGGCTGTACCTCTTTCTTACCGTGTACTTTAATGTCTTATTGTTTAAATAAAGCATTAAAATAAACAAGTAAATATAGTAAAATATAAGCACTTTGATGCGAATTGAAACAAGCACAACGTTACGAGCATAGCCCGTTATCATAGCCCGTTACCATAGCCCGTTAGCATAGCCAGTTATCATAGTGCTTATATTTTACTTTATTTACTTGTCGTTGTAAAATTGCACTACACGCAACAAGAAGATTTTTTGATCATTAAAATAAACACCAAAGAAGAAACCATCACAAACCTGGTTTTTCTATTTTGCAGGTCGGCTCAAGCTCAGGTCATCATCTGAAGGTGTTCGTTTCAAAATTGGCAAAGATGGAAAGATTGGTATTAATATTGGCGAAGACCGCGAGAAGTTTGCTGGCAAAGCTGCCCTTGTACGCTGGATATACCCAGGCAAGCTATGGGGTGGCTCTGGAGGAGCTTCTCGTATAATTGGTACCAAATATGGGAGCATGAGTGCTACAACAGAAAGCAAATATGAAATACTTGAAGACGGTTCATTGATTGTGAAGAATGTTACATCAGCAGATGCAGGCGTTTACAAAGTTCAGCATTTTGGAGATGGTTATGGATCTCTAATGCTTGAAATCAAAGTTGATCCATAAACGTATTTACCAACAAATATCATGGTTAGTTAGACACTGCTGGTGTGCTTCTATGGAGGAGCGCTGGGTAATATGTATCTGCGGAGGAAATGTTTTATAGCACTGCGGAGGAGATTTTCGTTCTTTCGATATCTCCTCCGCAGTGCTATAAAAATTTCCTCCGCAGATACATATTATCCAGCGCTCCTCCATAGAAGCACACCAGCAGTGTCTAACTACCCATGCAAATATGAACAAAACTACTTCGCAAAATGTTCTGTTTTCGATTTTGCTGGTAGCGTCATATCATCACCGCTTTCAAATTGAGCTAGGATGTGAGCCTTCTACTTTGACAAGATTTGATCGAATCAAACACAAATAAATTTTCTGGAACATCTTGCTGATCTTGTAGCTAAGAAATTGAGTGGTTATTATCTATACAATTACTATCAAATATGTAGACAAACTAACGTAAAATAATAGTGTAAAATAAAAATGATTTAATAAAAAATAAGTGATTGCTACACTGGGGGGGGAGGGGGGGTTCTTGACTTAAATTTGTACGGGGATGTGCCCATGAAAATATTTCTTACCCTTACCCTGCTCCAGAGTTTTTGGCTCCAAATGTTAACCGATTCTGGAAAAAATTGTGAAAAGTATACTCCAAAAGATAAGAATTTGACCGAAAAACGAACCGATCTAACAAAACATCCCCTTTTGACATGTTTTGACAACCTTGCTCTAGAAAAATTGCCTTCTTTTGAAACCCTGCGCTAGAAAAAATGGGTGAAAATGATACCCTGAAAAACGGCACATCCCCGTCGGACAAATATACTAAGTACCCCCCCCCCCCCTCGGGTTGCTACATTGCGTACTTTTATATTCTCAAGTTCTTCATTTGATCATGATTTGATGCTTTTTACGACAAAGTTGTTTTACTTAGCCTGCGTGCAGACTCAACTATCCTAAAGTGTACACTTTAGGATAGTTGAGTCTGCACGCAGGCTAGTTTTACTATGATCGCGTCTCACTGAGTAAGAGTCGTGTCTGCTCCCCTTTATTTCCCCATAGCCTCACTACCATAGAAATTTCTATGCTCACTACCCAATAGACTTGCCCCAAGTCTATTTCGTCAAAAAAATTGACTATACTTTCAGATAGATTTATTACAGTTGACGAAATAGACTTGGGGCAAGTTTAACTACCGAAGGAACCTCAACTTACGCTCATCTCATTGAAGTGAATTGATGTTTGTTGTTAATGTCGCTTCAGTGAGGGCTTTATTTCCCAACTATTCTCAAAACAGCAAAACAATTTCCTGCAGGGCACAGATGTGTGCCCCGACCAATCTGGACTTGCCCAAGTCGTCTTATGACGATTTGGGTAAGTCTGGCATATTCCACTTCAATTTAAACTTCCCGCCAAAGCCAAAGAAACTCGCGTTTGCTTGAACGGCAACGATCAAACTCTCGAAGTAGCGAGCGAAATTAGGAGATCTTTTGCATCCCTAAACAAGCAGAATATCACTTAGGTTGAAGAAACATTCATCTAAGTACTGATAGCTTGTTTTGCAGTGTAGCACTTTAGGAAAACCGCTTTTTGCGGAGTTTTAGGGGCCATATCCATTTCTGGAAGCGTAAGGACATGAGTCGTAGTTATAGCGTCCATCAGTCTATCAATAGCGATAACTAAGAACATGCAATTAGTCTACTTTCCCAGATCTCTTTGTGAACTCTTTGTTGTTGCTGTTTTCATTCCAATTGAAGAACGAGCCCCTTTAACTTCGTTCTACTGTATATCGTTCTGAATAAACCAACATCTAAAAATTCCCTCTATCCAATTCAGTTAATAAGTAAAACTACAGTTTATTGCCTAGTGCTCTGCTCCGTATAGCTTTGTCAATTGCTTTAATGCATTCCCTTTGCCAAATAAGATCCATTTCTGAAGGATCGCACGGGTACTTTCTGAATGTTGCTAATTTCACAGCCTGCAGTTTTAGTTGATTCAGTCTCTCCTTTGGTGTACCCTTTCCATAGACTTTGCCAGAGCAATTTCTCCCTCTCAGCTCTTCTGGTGTGAACACCATAAACACTAGATTCTTCGCAAGATTTCTTCGCGAAACACTTGCATGGAAGGCCTCGTCTACTGCATAATCAGGAATTGGTTGGCCAGGAGAGATTCCACCACGTTTGAAAGGCATCTTTTCTTCCAATGGCTCTATCAGCATACGTGCTGTTTGCCCAGATTCCTCCACTTGTGGTGAGATTTGCTCATATGAACGAGCAACCTGATCAGTTTCCACTGAAAACTGTGGTACATCTTGCACACTTTGTCTTGGCATGTTCAGGCTATGAATGACGTAATCTAGCTTTCTGTCTACTTGAGATAATGCATTGACTTTGGCATCAATCGATTGCAATAAATTAAGAATCTTTTGGTTGTGAGAGCTTTGGCCATCAATTGGAACATGTGCTTGGGTTGTATGTGTTTGCGGTGATGAATGGATTACCCTGGTTGTTGCGTTAATTGCATTTGGTGGAAGCATCTGAGCAGGCATTGTCACTTGTGGGAATAAGCCACCTGTCAAAGGACTCATTAGAAAGGTGCTTTGATTTGATGGACTCCAAAGATTGATTCCGGGTTGATAACTTGGGACAGATGCATGCTTTGGTACAACTGTTGCTTTTGACTTTGGTTTCTTTTTCTTTGGTTGCGGTTCAACTGAGGTAGTAGTGCTCTTTGGTTCCCCTCTCTCATGTTGTTGCTCTGTACTCACTATAAATATTAGAAACAATTTCCAATAAGAATGTGCACCAACCATACCACAAAGACACATTTGTAAGGGCATGCCTACTGTATTCAAGTACAAATACACTAAAATACAGTGGCATACACTTAGCGAGCAACAGGGCGTGGTTGCCCTCTAATGTTGGCCAGAACAAAGACTTTTTGTTTGAAAACAATAGTGATGAACAATGCTTTTTGATGGAAACAAAAGATTCACCCCCAAAATTTGGCAAAGTGCCCACCACTGTGAAAATACCGTAAGAGATGATATGAAATGATATCTCAAGAAAGCTCCCTTATACAGTGTAAGGACATCCCCCTTACATTTGAGTAGGAGGGTCCCGTACAAAATACAAGGCTAAACTTTGCCTTGTACAGGCCTCGTTTTAGCCTTGTAGCAAGGGGGATTATGACCTTGTTATGACCTTATCCTAACTTTTGAAGAAAATTACGAGGCCATCAATAAGATTCCAAGTTACAACCAGTCTAACACAATGTTTACACAAGGATAAGATTAACCTTGTGCTAACCTACGTTAAACTTATTAGCATTTTTCGAGCCATTTACAAGGTTACAGCAAAGTTTTTCTAGGCTACAACAAGGTTACAAGGCCATAACTACAAGGCTTGTACATGGCTATTACCAGCGGCCTTGTATTTTCACCATTGGTTTAATAATACATCATACAGTAAGTATTGCTGGGATGGAGTTAATGCCGTGATTTCACATTCAACTTTTGATTTTACTGTACATAATCAATAATCAAGATAGATACTACTCCATTCTTGCATAAAACATTGTTGAGAAATCAAATATTAGATGAAAAGATGGACCTTCAATGTGGTTGCAATATGCTCCAAAACCAGGCAGCAAACAAAACCGTACAACTATCTACAGTGACTAAATAAACATTTTTCTTGATAAATTTCCCTACCTTGGTGACCTGAGATATCATGATTCTTATGTGTTTTCTTATGGTTCATCAGTTCATTGATATCCAGAAATGATTTTGGGCATTTGTTGCACTTGAGCTGTCTTTTCCCTTTATGCAAAAGAATGTGACCTTTCAAATTGGCAACTTTGCTAAATTTCTTTTTGCATATGGGGCAGTTAAGATGCTTGGTGAGTGGTTTGCCGATTCCTCCATTTGCTGTGACACTTTTTTCTTCACTCTGTAAACTACCTGCAATCAAACATCAAAAATAGATATCAAACAGGATGCATTTCTAATCTATTAACCCTGCACGGTAAAAGGAGCTATTATGAGCAAAGATTCAACATTTTCAGAAAAAGTAGCCATGAAAGCACATGTTGTTACATTAAACGCAAACAATATTGGACAAATAACTTCTGGACAAAATATTCTTTTATCCCAATAAAAAGTTTAAGTGCTTCAGAAAAATCAAAGGAACCTTCTGGTGATGCACAAGGGTGATGCATCAATTACTATATAGTCTCAAATCTTTAGTCTCTTAGCTGTATTTCAATGGCGGATACTGTGCCAAATATTGGGGGGCCTGGGGGGCAAAGCTATCAATTCAGTTAAAAAGCATTGTTTGTTTCTATCGTTAGTCACAGGAGTCCCTTCTTCTTGAAAATATTGTTTGCAATGGTCAGAATTCATGATGATAACTCACATCACCAAGGAGTGCTTTTCTTAAAATTTCTTCCAATAATCAAACCTTCTGTAAAGAATTTGTTTTGAATTAGAAGTGTGAAAGTTTGCTTGCATGATATTTTCATTCTGCATTCATCAAAAGTCAAATGCTCCTTAAATTTTCCTAAAATTGATTTCTTCTGTAGCAGCATAAAAAATTTACTTTTGACAGTGAGGCAGCTATCAGAATTAGATCACATACATTTTTAGCAAAATTCTGCTCAATTTATGATAGTTTCTAGTTCCAAGCTCTTGAAAAGGAATAGATTTACCGCAAGTCCTTGAATAAGCCCCCACATAAGCCCCCTATCCCAGGGTGGAATCCATGCAGCCTACGCCGGAGATCTCCGGCGTGGAATCATGATAATCTATTGTTCTTCTTTGTTCTTCCATTGTTTTGGCAAAAATCTCCGGCGTGGACTTTGCATGGTTTCCACCAAGGCCCCTAACCAAAAATCTTTTATGAGAAATAAGCCCCCATGGGACTTAATCAATTGTTATTTTTGTGAATACTTTTGATTCTATTTTTTGACTGACTTTCTTCATGTTTTTTGACATACAAATATATTTTTTAATATAAGAAACCACCCATAACTAAGAAACTCAACTCTCAGATTGCCAAAAAATTAAGAAACTCCAGTATGGGAAAATATAAGTTACAGTAAGAAACTATTCGTTTTGATAAAGGAAATTCTTGACATATGTTTATTTTACTTTCACTTGTTTCCTGTATCATATTACTTAGGTACTTGAGTTAGACTTTACTCAATAGTACCTTCGGAGTAGTATGAAACAGGAAACTAGTGAAAATAAAGTAAAACTATTTGATGGATTCCATTTGTCAAAATAAATAGTTTCTTAAGTTATATTTTCCCAATACTGGAGTATCTTAATTTTTTGACGATCTTAGAGTTAAGTTTCTTATGGGCAATTTCTTATAAAAGAATACGTGTAGTGATAATTTTTGGAGAGACAATAACTATTTGTGGTTCAAAAAATGTTGGCATCGACTTTAGAGTTCGGGTAGTTTCATGTCTACCTGTTTGTCGTGATTCCTAATAGGTAGACTCCTAGGCTACGAAAACAAAAGTTTTAATGCTTCGATGTTGCCGTCTTTTGCAATCTCAGCTTAGGCCTACCTATATAATTGGTTGGATACTCACCGGCTAAATTGTCATTTGGCAGCGCAGCAGTGAAGCTGTTTTCATTTGCACTTGGAAGGATGGCGATAGAGTGTTGTTGCAGATGGGTTTTCTCTTGATGTTCATCATCTTCAACTTGAGACGGCGATGTTGCATTATTCCCTGTTGCTGTCAGTTCATGTCCTGCGAAACACTCATGTTTTGTTGGTGGACAATCGCAATAAGCACATCGGATGTTCTTTCCCCAAGGAGTGAACTCTTTACAATCAAAACAATCCAAACATCTTCCCCGCTTGTTTCCTCTGCAGTCGAACGACATCTTGAATCTTGAACATCTGCTTGAACTCACTAATGTCATGGGCTAAGAGATGTTTACCATTTGTTCAACCTGTTTCCCACCTGCCCTCCTCTGCCCAACCAAAAGCTCTTTTCCCCAATAGGTATAAGTAGGGGGGGGGGGACACAGATGTTGAGGCCCCCATAGACTAGTTGCATTGCATACCACCAGGTGTACGAACCAGGGATCACCGTTCCCGTGCCCCCAAAGTTGTTAATCGAAGGTGCCCTTCAGCAATTTCAAAGTGCCTATGTGGTTCCTGGTTCCAAAAGTGGCCCTTTTTAAGGCCTTGCCACCTTCCCCCTCCTGGTGAAAAATGCTTCCTACATCCCTGATCGTCAGTGTTTTCCCCTCGTTTTTATTTTTGCTTTCAAAAGCCCTCCAGTGATTCACGTATTTTTATAAGAGACCGCTTGTGAGAATCTCAACTCACAGGTCACCAAAAAGTTAAGAAACTGGGAAAACTCAACTCAAGAAACTATATATTTATTTTGGCTTTATTTCCAATTGTTTCCTTTATCATATTACGCTGAAGGCGGTTGGGTAAACATAAAAATTTAAGAAACTCTGGGCACTTTAGAAACTTTCTGTACTGGCGAAAATTCTCGTTTCTTATAAAAAACAAACTCCTACTTCCAATATATGACATATAAATTTCACCTTCTGAACGTGGCACAGGTAAAGCGAGCAGGGTTGCGTGCGCATTTCTTTCACGACGGGCAAACATTCCGTAAATTTGTGCGTGTGCAGGGCTTGTTTTCAGACCTGCGGGTTTAGATCAGAAGGGCATCCTTGCTTGGGAATCCCAAAACTCAGACTTCGAGCTCAATTTAAGTTTCGAAATGAATCAAATTATAGCCTAACACCGAGAAGTTTCCCAAAGACAAGTCTGAGTAGTCCTTCAACTTTATGTTTCACCATACATGCGAAGTTAAAACTTTGCAGGTACAAATTCAAAATCTAGAACCAGCTTCCAATTGTGAACACCCGTTAAAACTCATTTGAATAGAAGGTAAACCAACTGACCCGTGAACTGGTGCTGTTGTGCTCGCTTCTCTTGCAAATTAAAGACCTCCGACTGACCAGCAGCCTTTGCGCGCCTTTGCTGTTGTTTATAACAGTTAAGGTGGTTGTGCCATGTTTATGTGGACTGATGACTTCGAACCTCAGCAAAAATTTCGCTTCGAACTGCGAACATCTGCACCAAGTTATTACAAGAACATTTCCAACTTTCTGCTTGCTTCAAGTTGCGAATTGCTTTAAAAAGGGATGCGTAATTCACAATGGTTTCATTTTCAAGTGATTTGAACTTTCTGTTTTCAAAATTGGGCTAGAGCGAACGCCATTTTAGATACCAAACCAAAAAAGGACGCTGGATAAATCCATAAGTAAGCTCTTTCGATCCTATTACATGAATGAACGAGCTTTCAAGGGCGTTACTATGAACAAGGAAACGCCAAGTCATTTAAAAAAAAGTTTGGCTACCAAAAAGTTTGGCTACCTTGTGCATAGTCTTGTGAAAGCCGGAGAAGGCTATCGATTCCGTGACCCCATGTCATGACACTCAAGTGCACATTTTTCGTGTGTAAACAACAACAACAATGTTATGTAAAGTCAGAGGATCACACCCATAATGATTACACCACTGCCCCCCACAACATCTTCTCTCTTTCTCGCTTTGCTAAGTTGTGTTCAGCAGGTATGTGAGCATGAACTTGTGGAGCGTTTGAACATTTGAAAACAGGTTTGCTTGAAAATCTAAATAGCTTCTTTCTCGCAGTCATTTCCCTTGTAAAAGACAGCCCCCCAGTAACGACCCCACTAAAACATTGCCCAACCAAGGTAGAAGGGTGACCCGCCAAGAAAATTTGTTTCCCCGCTAAGTTTGAGTTTAAACACTTTCCCCGCGGTGTTTTTATTGGTTCCCCGTTGAAACTTTTGTTTCCTCGTCAAAAATTATACAAGTTACATCATAGATAATAGCCCAAAATTTCCTTTCCCCGGCATGATATTTCTAATCCTCGTTGAAAATGTCTAATTTCATAATTTCCCCGCTGTATTTTTAATGTCCGGGGGGGCGGTCGTTACTGGGGGGGGGGTGTTAAGAGGTACACGATTGCAAATTGGCTTCAAAGTTCTCCAGACTTGGTCGGGGCCTCTTGGTGCTGACGTTCCTCTAACTATATGGTCGGGAAGAAAAACTTGGCAGAGTTTAAGCAAGACAGAAATCACCAAAAATGACGACATGATAGAACGTGATTACTGTATAAGTAAGGACCAAAAAGAATTCGAGACACATGCTCATGTTTTAGAATAAACCCTAGATACAAACTTAGGACTGACATTTTTTGCATCAAGGGCCTTGATCTACCACTGGACAGCGCTACAGCAATGTGTTCCTGTTCATTATTTTATGTAATGTGTGCTTTATCTCCAAACATGAGAATAAACTAAAGTTCATAAAAGAGTCTGAATTTTACTATAATTCTTCGTCGGAATCCGAGTCTTCTTCCATCGATTTCTGAAAAGAAGATGAAATTTAAATGATGTTTCTCTCCAGATTAGGCAATCGTTTTCAAAGAAAAACATTAATCACAGTCTTCAGGGATGTGAAGAACTTTTCAGATACAAAACTTAATAGTCCTAAAATATGAACTACAAGAGCATTACTATTTATGTGTAAAAATGCTTCGATTTAAAATCTTTCTCAGTTAAACTCAACTAGTTCTTAATAATTATCAAAAGTCTGATAAAAACCATGTTTACAAATGTGTCGAAAAGAAAACTTCATAGCTGAATTGTCTGCAAATAAAACATGATCTTCATGGTCTATAAAACATAAACAACAAATTGGTGCATTTGCTTATGTCTTGACCAACCGACCATGGAATTCCCTTTGTCTGCAATCAATAATTGCTTTGTATCTAGGTGTCAATGAAAAGTAACGAGTTCTATTGTAACATTATCTGTCCTTGTTGTACAGCCTGAGTCTTCCTTGCATTAATTTTCAGTTGTTACACCCTTTTCTTTCAAACTATAACCTTTGAAAAATTCTAACAGTGTGTACTTCTTGAGAGCACGATCAGCCAAAGATTTATTTGTTTCCTTGATCACTTGTATTCTAAGCGTTTTAGAAAGGGCACCTTAAAGGTGATCTAAAGTGCAAAAATCTAACAGTATTTTTATCATCCAACAATGCTATTCATTTGCATCAACAAATATTTTCGCTTCAGGTCACCCTTAAAGGGGTTCCTTCTCCAAATTTCGGTCGAAACGATGATTTTAAAGTTTTTTGACAGGCAATATTTCACAGACGTTTACTTGTTTTTCGAAAATGAAATCATCATTTTGAAGATAAATCTTTTTACTTTACAAAGGAAGAAACTAAACATCCATATCGTTTACGATTACTTGGATATAAGTGTATTTTTAAAGAGCACTTTTTGGTGGCTTGAGTGAAGCCACCAAACAAACTGCAGAATGCAATGGAGAGCAATGGCCACGTGCGGTGTTTGGAGATTTGTTTACAGTTTGGCGACGGAGCCCCTTTAAAACAGCTTCTGTCTTTGAGCCGAAGCACAAGGCAATTCAATTTCCAATCAAGCAGTATAAGTTGATACAAAACTGATAATTTCAACGTACCTTGGCAAGGTCTTCTGCATCTTTGATCAGGTTTTTCGGAACTGGTTTATGTTTGCCATCTGAAGCTGAGAAAAATATAGTATATACATATATATATATATATTAGCGCCTATTGGCTTTCCTGTTGAAACTGACATCAATAAAAACATTCAAAAAATATACAAGTCTGCTGTAAATCAGTGATGCCTGTACTTATTTTGTATTTTGTTTTAACTCATACATATATAAATATATATTTAGTATTTCAAGACATTAGAGCAACTTATACCGGGTGCGCCAAAATAAACTATGCACGTTTGGCAGGCCCCAATAAATCATACACTCAATCGATTTTGATGATTTATGACTTGATCGTTTGCAGAAAGTCTGAATTAGATTCTGGGATTTTTTGCAAATTTTATCATTTTCAATTTTTAGAGCTAGAAGCGAGTTTCCTAAAATCTTAGTTTTCGAAAACACTGAAAACGATCGAAAAACATCGATCAAGTTTTCTAAATGATCGACATGAATGGACAAAGAGAGAACTTGTTCGTGGTGATTTGCGATTCAGAAATCGACGAATTGTAATGTGCTATATGAGAGTACGTACTAAACCCCCAAATCCCCCTGAAATGTTTTCTCTTTGTTCATCCATGTTGAATCTTTTAAAATTTGATCGACGTTTTTTTATCGTTTTCAATGCTTTCGAAAACGAACATTTTAAGAAACTCGCTCCTAGCTCTAAAAACAAAGAACGGAAAAAATTGCAAAAAGTCCTAGACTCTAATTCAGGCTTTCTGCTAAAGATTAAATCATAAATCTTCAAAATCGATTGAGTGTACGATTTATTATGGCCTGCCAAACGTGCATAGTTTATTTTGGCGCACCCGGTATCTCGGTAGTTTCCATTATGATGCTCAGTTGAATCTTTAATCTACTCAAATGAATCGTAAAGAGTCATTGTCACCCAGGGTCCTTTGCGGGCACGCTACAATTTCAGGCTGTCTGAAAATCAAATTTGGCCTAAATGGAAACCAAGATTGACAGCATAAGTGAGAAATTCAGGATAGACCGAGGAGTAAGGCAGGGAGACACACTCTCTCCAAATCTATTCATTGCGGCATTGGAGGAAATATTCAAAAGAGCCGATCTACAAGAGGAGGGAATCAAGATAAATGGTGAACATATAAGTAACTTAAGGTTCGCAGACGATATAGTACTTTTTGCTAATGATCACAAAGAATTGGAAGAAATGATAGTGTCCTTGAATGAGGAAGGGAATAAAGATGGGATGAAGATTAACAAATCGAAGACAAAGATCCTTCATAACGTACACGCAAAAAAGAACAGTCAGAACAGAGGAATAATTATTGACGGTGACGAATTGGATATTGTAGAACAATATGTCTACTTAGGGCAGCTAATAACAGCAGATAATAACCAGTCGAAGGAAATAGCAAGACGGATAGGACAGGGTTGGGCAAGCTTCGGAAAATATAATAACATACTAAGAGAGACAAAAATACCAGTCTGTCTCAAAAGAAAGATAATGGACAATATCATCACCCCAGCGATGACATACGGCGCAGAAACGTGGTCACTAACTAACAGGCTTGCATCAAAACTGCAAGTCGCTCAAAGAAGCATGGAAAGAGCAATGCTGAATATCACGAAAAGAGATAGGAAGAGAAACGAATGGGTACGGGAGCAAACAAGAGTTGTAGACATCATAGCCAAGGCGAAATCACTGAAGTGGGAGTGGGCAGGTCACATAGGAAGGATGGCAGATAACCGATGGGCAAAGAAATCCACAGAATGGACACCGTATGGAAGGAAGCGCAGCAGAGGAAGACCAAAAAAGAGATGGAGAGATGAAATCACAGAAACAGCAGGGGTCAATTGGATGAGAAGAACTGGGAACAGAGTATGCTGGAAAACGTTGGGGAGGTCGTCGGCCTGCAGTGGCCTGAATGACTGACTATGATGATGATGATGATGATGGAAACCAAGATCAGACCTGGTCATTTGAGAAGAGCCATAGCTCTCGCTCCCCCCCCCCCCCCCCTCCAAGCTCTCATCAAATGCTGGAGAGGAGCTGTAGATTGCTCTCCTGAACTTCCAGATTGCCCTCCTTGAAATGTCTTTTTCTTTCTTTCCTGTATGTTTAGTTAGAAATTGCTCGCCTGAATATCATTAGCGGAGCCATTTACTGCTCCCCTACTAAAAATCTTATGGCCAGGCCTGATAGATCCACATTGCAGTAGCTGAACTGCAGTTTGGATACATGGTCTCCACTTTTTTGCCAGACTTAATTTTCAAACAGTCTGAAATTGCAGCGTGTCCGCAAAGGATCCCAGGTGACAAAGGCTCTTAAAAAATAAGTCAGAAACTGATGACATAAATACCATGCAAATTACTTACCTGCACCTACCCAGCTCATTTCTAATTCAAATGATTTATCTTTCACTTCATCGTGCACAATGTGAATACTACGAGGATGAAACAAAAAATAATCATTTTGCAGTAACAGGATGCACAATTCTAGACTTAGTACATGAGTCATTGTTTTCGCTCCACCCCCCAACGATAAACAGTAAACAACAATTCAATTCAATGGAGCAAAACTTAGATGAATGTCATCAGTCTAGCATGACTCAAGCAATTTGTCTCTCTATCGTAGGAGATTGACGTATAAAGCTACTTGCAATGACGACTAATTTCGGTAACATTGAACTTCATTGGTAGCCGGTCAGTCTAGGTTCAAAATCTTTTAAATGGTTGGTGTAAAACTAGTTGGTGTTAGACTTATTTCTTGGATTTAATGACTTGAAAGAAATTTTTCAGTACTTTGCTATAATTCACCGTTGGACTTTTCAGAAATCTTCAATATAATCAGAATTAGAGAGTCTTTCTTCTCTTTAAATTCAAGGATAGTTTTCCCAGGGGGGGTACTCATTGACTTTTAGTACGGGGGGATCCGTGACAATATTTGGGGTCCGAAATTTTACATCAAATCAATATTTGGGGTCTGTGAATTACAACATGGACAACAATTGAATATTTGGGGTCAACAAATCTGAGGAAAGGAAGAATCCTGCAATTTGGCCCTGAAGTTGCGAATCACGAAATAAATGCTTTGGTATTATTCAAAAACTGAGAAAAATCAAGAGGCTCAAATTGAAATCATTCAAAAACATGTAAGGGGCCCCAGAAATAGATAACAATATTTGGGGTCTCCAAAACATTAGACTCAATATTTGGGGTCCCCAAATCATTAGGCTTAATATTTAGGGGTCAGCAAAGAAAAAGTGGCATGGACCCCCCCCCCCGTATTGAAAGTTAGGGAGTACCCCCCCTGGGATAGTTTTGAGAAAAATCAAAACCATCGTAATGTCTAAATTTTTTGAAGAAACATAGAATAACTTTCAAGGAAACAATAGTTTATGAAAGTCTACAATCTGGTGCCAAGCAAGTCTTTCACTATGGTGGTTTACGGTTTGGAAATTGGATGAACTCACATCCCCAAACGAGTTGAAATATAAGTTACGCTGTAATTTTGAAAATATTTAACATTTCTGAAAAATCATAGCAAATCATAGCAAAGTAGCTAAAATTTCTTTGAAGCCATTTATTTCAAAGAAATAGGTCATAGCATTTTACACAAAACCTTTCTCAAAAATTTGGAATCTATGAATAGTCGGTCGATCCAACCAGCACGAAAATGGTCTAAAATGCATGATGGAGCCTTAAAGTCCTTAAATTTGATAGTATTTTGGCAGATTAGAGTAAAGATTTCGACTGAAAATTAGGAATAATGAAGTGAAACAAAAGAAAGGAACATGCAGCATATGAGTTAAAATCATGTACTGCAATAAGTAAATCGGTTTTCCAAGTTTGGAATTACTTATCATTTGTTTACTATTATTTATCATTTCAAATATTTAAGGAGGGTAGCCCTTCAGCAATGCTGATTTTCAAGAGGCCCTCCTTTTCCTTTTGGAATTCAGTCTGCCACGCAGGCTATCCATTACGAAAACTTAACAAAATTAAAATGATATAATAACCTGAATTAACCTCATACAATTCAGTTTCTAAAACTTATGAATAGGTGCTTGAGCATTATTTGAGCTATCTAGCCGAAGCTGTCTGGCCGAAATTGGGAACACCCGAGTTCTTACGTAAAATAGATAACGCACAATGCCAAAATCTACCCAGCAGGAAATCTTAGCAGCATGGTACTTACATTTTTGCTGCAACCTTGACGGCTTCGTTTGAATCGAATTCGGTGACCTAAGTGGAAAAAGGAAATTAAGCGTTTGAATGAAATTTTAACTCAATGGGATTGGTCGAAGAAATTTTGAGCAAAAATCTTAACTCCCTACAAAAGAATAATACAGAGATCAGATATGTTGAATACTTGCGTACTTTCAGTTTCTCGATCTCAGTCTGTGCGTTCTGCTTTGCTTTTCCAATCGAACATCCCCAGTAGCCCTGCAAAACAATCAGATTAAGGTGTTCGTTATTGCTACCTTGCATCAACATCAAACTGTTAAAGCAAGCATCAGATTGTTTACGGCCCATTGCTAACCGTGATCCTTCGGGGCGCCAAATTCGACTTTCATATGATCTGTAAGTCGTTCTCTTCGTCTTGCTTTTCATCTGGCGCACAAAGAATCATGGTCGATAAAGGGCCGTTAGAAAAACTAGCCTCTGTGGTTCATACAACCAGAGCCAGGCTGTGACGGGCTAACAGGGCTGTTAGTCTAGTCCCAGCAAATTGTAGGGCCTGTCCCGTCTGAAATTCCTGCTTATAGCTAGAAACACTAGCTTTAAGAATCGATTCATAGTCCACCAGCAAATGGTAACTTCAAAGCATTGATTTTTTTTTACCTCGAATCGAAATAACATGTAAAAATCTTGATGAGTAAAGCCTTCAGGAATTGAATAATCAAGAGATTCCACCACGTTATGACTTGATGGAAGATTACTCCTGAATTGTGACGCCCTGGTTAATCTAGCTCTGAATCCAACTGAATGTGAGCTTCAAGGACACACTTATCAGATTTGAGTTCATTTTAGTATAGAAATTGCTGTGAAGAAATATATGATTTGACTTACGTATGAAACGCCAGAAGGATCGATCATATATAAACTAGGCTTGCCATCTTCAAAGGAGCTAAGCAGAACGCTAAAAAGAACGAAATCGATCATAAGCATGTGAAACAATGGAGATGGAGCTTTAACAAGGCCCGGGGGAGGGTAGTCTCTGAAAAGAAATCAGTAGAGTCTGCACGAAGGCTAGGGGAGGGTGAGAGAGATATTTTCAACAATTCATATCAGGGAGACATTTGTGAGGTATTTTAGAGTAACTTTAGCACAACGGATAAACAAAGTCGTTCACCTACCTGCACCCAAACGGCCTATATGCACTGTATAATGTGTACAGATGAATGTACCCAGAAACACGTTCAACAAGATACTGGAAGATAAAAATTAATATAAACTATAACGATCAGTGGATGATCACGTCTCTTCATTCAGTGGACAGTGAGAATTTTTCAAAAACTCACTTAAAACACGAAATGAGCGACAAACTTGAACTCATGACCCGTTTAGCAGTAAACTAGACAACATTTTAGCAAAAGAACGACTTTTGGGTGAATAGTTGAGCAAAATAGCTGAAACTTGTGAAAACAGTTTAAATAAGTATATAGGCAGTTGCAACATGATTGAATTTACCATGCTATGGTGAGCACCTTCGTAGCCCTTGAGGGTAAAGAAACCCATTGGACAGAAAGAAAACTCTTTTACATGATGATAATTATTAGTTGGATCAATATTCTCTCTCGTCTTCTCTTTATTAACGAATCATATGCAGTGCTAACCTTTAAAGGTATAGGAGAACCATAAATGGACCTATAGTCGGCAGCTTCCTCTCTTGCAATCTTAACAACCTAAAAAGAAAAGTATGTATGGAAGATCTTAGGTAAACTCGTGAAACACAAGGTATGATTGCTTTAAAATTTGATTAAAAAATCAAAAACTCTGCAGTAAATTCCTCACCGGAGAGCAACCGTTGGACTTTTTTGAAATCTTTAATATTTTCAGATTTAGAGTGTTTTCTTCTTTTTCAAAAATTCAAGAAAAAATTCCAAAAAAACTTAAAATTATTGTAATTTCTAAACTATTTGATGCAACATGAAAAAATTTCGCAGAAAACCATAGTTTATGAATGCTTACAATATGGCATCAAGCAAATGTCTGTTACTCATCTGGTTTATGAGTTAGAAATTTGATGCCGTCACATCCTCAAATGACTTGAAATATGAAATGCGCTGTAATTTCCAAAAAAATATTAAATTTTCTGGAAAGTCCAACGGTAGAATTATAGGTAAGTAGCTAAAGTTTCTTTCAAGCCATTCAATCAGAAGAAACAGGTCATTGAATTTTACACCCACCTTTTCACGCTGAGTTAAAGATTTGGAACCTATGCTACACCGGAGATACCTAATCTCAAATTTTCAAGAGAAATTGAAATCTGTTTGAGAAATCAAATGTTCAGGTTAACCCACAGTATTTCTATTTCATATTAATTTCAAATTACAGAAATGTTCAAAGTGTTGAGATCTACTGTAGGAAAATAAAATGTTGAGATCTACTGTAGGTAGCCGTTTATCATGTACACAAAACAATGCAAATACAGTAAGCAGTTTGAATTATGATCAACAGAGTAGATTCAAATTCTATTTTGGTGATAATTTTCATCACTGGATCAAGTATAGTGTACGTGTACTTTTTGGACACACTGTATGTACGCGTATGCACTTTCTAGAGTTGATAAACCTCTGGAGTAAAAGATCAATTTCTATCAAGAAAAGCATTCATCAAATTGGTGGTGACATTGATTTACTTGCTTTGCTCATCTCAAATAAAGAAAAATTGTTCTCAGCCTAAAAACAAAATGAAATCACAATCAAAACACATTGGTGCATTGGTAAAAAGGAATGCTAACCAATCAGAAGCTAAATTACACTCATTCTTTTTATAAGAAACTAAGGATCGGGGCTGGTAGGCAGTTTCTTAAATTTTTGGTCCATTTTCTTGCCAAAATTTTCTTACGTGTTTCTTATATTTTTAATGCCGAAAGTGTAGAGTTGATTTTGTATTGTCTAAAGGGCTCTAAAATTACCTAGTAAGATCTCAAAACAAGTAATTAACATGATTCGCATTCAAAATAATGTCCAAACAGTTGCTTTAACTGTACAATGTCAAAATATTTTTGAGTGCGATACGGAAATTAAAACTGAAAATTACAGTAGTTTCTTAGCTTTTTTCAATTCAGGTAGGGTTGTTTCTTAGCTTTCGAAAAATTGAGCCTACCGTTTCTTATAAGCGGTTTCTTATAAAGAAAAATGAGTGTACTGTACCTGTCTGGCATCAGCTAGGAGACCTGCGATTGCCTGCAGGGAGAAAGAGAACAGACGTTGAGCATAAAACCCATCAAACTTTGGACATCAATCTAGAGTTTTTCATAACTTCTAACAGGTTTACATCACAGGCCATGCTCATTCTAACATGGTTTACCTGCCTAAAAATTCTTATTTAGAACAATTTACATTCACTCATATGGCTCAAGATTTCTTATTCATCATCATCATCATCATCATAAAGCTAAAATGCACTACCTATATTAAAAGGTATGGCAGCTTAAAGAACATAACAAAAAACAGGTGAACTGAACTAACTAACGAAAGGAAAAAACAAACAAACAAATAAAAAAAGAACCAACTATAATGAAAATATCTACTTTCTTTTTTTCTTTGGTGTTGGAACATCCAGTTATTTGTCTGCAGAGGAAGTTCGTTTGAAACTGTTTGCATCTGTGATGTGAATGTGGCTAGGGCATGTATGATATTTAGGTCAGCACTACTCATGATTTTAGAAAACTGTAAACTTGCAGGTAGGCAGTCGACATTAGATAAAGCTAGAAGTTTAGTTCTTAAGTTATCATAGGCAGGGCAAGTTATCAAGAAGTGGATTTCGTCCTCGACGAGACCTAATGTACACATTTCGCATTTTCGCTCCTCAACTGCCTGTCCTTTGTGCCTCCCAACCTCAATCAAGAGAGTATGATCACTACATCTGAATTTAGTAAGGGCCTGTCTTTTTTTAAAGCATAAATTGTGGGTTAAATAAGGTTCTAGTTTCAGGTTAGATTTAAAGGTTTCATACGTAAGTAGCTTACTGTTACGGGTAGAGTCTTCTTTAGCGATAGAGAGTTCCGAAAGCCAAAATTCTTTAAAGAGGGATGTAGACTTTTCTTGTTATGATTTAAAGAATTCTTGTCATATTAATGTGTGCATAGCCTTACTGTATCGTCCTTGTCCTTCGTGCTTGTGCTGAGTACTTACTATCCAAGTTACTGTATAATAAACCATATACGTACAGTACTAGCTACACAAGCATATAGATTTACATATTCAGAGCTATGATTAATTGATGGCAAAATTGTAAATAACTCACATAATCAACAGAAACAGTTGATACCAACCAGAGATGCCAGGCGGAGCATTTTTTTAGGGGGCAAAACTACAAATTTGAGGGCAAAACAATAGGAAAATAACAAATTTCGGGAATTTTTTGAGATGGCAGAGGGGCCTACTCTAAATCAGCAGTAAATTTTCCTAAATTTCAAGGTGAGAACAAAAAGAATAACAATACCATTCCAACATGTTTATCCACAGTGAAAATTCTTTGACCAGTGCCTGGTTCATGTAACTTTGAAGTAATTAGTTTTTCTACAGCAAAAATTACACCATCTTTACATCTTATTGCAATTGCAGTGCTATGAAGAAAATATGGGTGGTTCATATTACTGTGGATGTTTGTACCAAAGTAATCTTATACAAAGAATTACAAGAAAGCAAACATCAATATAATGTTTGATGAAAGACCATTTAATACTGTAGGTATTTTCATCTGACACTTAACAGATGAAAATATTTTCATCTGGTCACTACAGCACCCAACGCTGAAAATTAGCCATCAATGAGACATTTGCCAGATTACAATCTTAGGCCAAGCACAACAAGAAACTGACCAAGACTACATGATTCACAAAGCTTTGAGCCAAGGTCCATTCATTCTGCCACTGTCAAATCCTGTTGCAGTTTCAATAAAATTGGAGATAAATGAACCATTTCTTAGAACAAAATTTTCTTACCTGCTATTTTCAACTGCTTTCGTTGCATATTCTACCTGGAACACTCTTCCATCAGGTGAGAACTGATTTGCAGAAAGGTCATACTGCAATGAAAATAATATAAATTAAGAGATCTACAGTATATATATAGTGCCCTTGATGGGGTTTGTAAAGCGCAACCAACATCTTGCCCGTGCAGGGGAACTTACACGGTTTTCAAGAGCCACACAGTTATCAATAAAAATGGGCCGCGTGCGGCAAAAGTAGGCGTCTATTGTTTTCATCATCATGATTGTGATTATTTGTTGTTTTTCATATTGTATGTTTGTTCTTAAAAGCTGTGGAGCCTGCAAAATTAGCGTCCTTTTTTCGTAAAAGCTTTCAATTTTACTAAGTACGAGATTATGGCTTATTTTCCTGTCGAGAAGAGAGAAGGCAGGCAAGAAACTGCCGTGCTAAGCCATCTCATCAACTTGTGCGCGCAAAATACAAACTTTCAAGTCTCTGGGGACGCTTAATTGAGATCATCAATTCAATCTCCTTCTCCTTATTTAACAGTTGATCATTCTCAATTCTTTACTCCATTCTCCATCTTATTATAATAGCTAGGTGTTTCCTTGAATAATTGAATTGAGTCTTTTTATGATCTCGTTTTTTTTGCTTTTTTATGGCTTTTTCGTGATTTTTTAAAAAGAGATTCAAGATCTAAAAACGTTCTGAAGCAGCCCTGTTACTTACTCCAGTACCAATAGAGCTCATGCCTGCAACCAAAGAGTGCTTTTTGCTGTTCTTCTGTTTCTTTTCTTTGATTTAAAAAAATGCTGACTTGCTTTGCTGTCTGCTTTTTGCTTAGGCCCAAGACGTTTGTAATTGAGACCAGCTTCCAAACGAGACTAAAAGCTCCTCCGCATTTTCCATTTAAGAAACAATCCTAGCGTCTAGCGTTTTCTTTGTCCTCCTAATAGACAAGCCTATTTATCATTGCACACTCTAAAGGTCAAAATTTTAAAAAAAAGTTGGAGGAAACGACAAATGATCACATAACATGTCAATTTTCGCAACGAAGTGAAATAAAAAACCTATCTGGTAACTCACCAAGAAGTATCAACTTAAGAGCAATGACATTTTTGATTTTAAGACATATACCCTCCAAAATCAAAAAAGCTCTACGACCTCTGAGGTCATGACATTTAAAGTGATTGAATTCTCCAAAGCTCTTGCTGAATAAATGTGATGGCCTTTCGACCGTCCTGAAAATCTGCTGGTGAAAATGGCAACTTGTAAATGTCTAAACACTTCGAAAGCATTTAGAAAACTTCTCAGTGGCTTCCCAACCCGCATCTCCACTCGTCAGGTATTTATATCTTTTCATCAGATACCATTGTACCTGTGCTTTTCTGGGACAGATTCGCAAACTTGCATTTAGGCCCAGCCTAAATTTAAGGCCTGGTCGCCCTTTTGGATTACTTTGGAGGCTGATCAGCCAATCATATCATAGGCCTTTCAGGAGTATGTGTATTTTTGCTTGCCCAAAAGGGTGAAATGAAGACGTAAACATCAATTTAGCCAACTCGCTGCTCATTGGGATGTTAGGTATTTTGCAAGTAACTTGCAAGTTATAAAATAAGTGGTGCCTATAAAAACATACAGTGAAAACCAACCAATCAATACGTAAGGGTTTCAAAGACCATATTGCTTGATTCTTGAATACCCTTCCTCGTTTCAGAGCAATTTTCTTGATATAAGAAACTCTAAAATATGCCATCTCCTGAGAGTGCAAATGTTGCGAAGAAGTGCAGCAATGAGCAAAGGCCTTGTGCACATACAGTATAGCATATATTTTTTTTTCAGTATAGCATAAATGTGTCAAGAATTCTTTACAATATGAGACAAATTCTTGAGCCATGTGAAAGATGTGCAAGGCCTATTATTATTATTATAAATTTCTGTATCATTGGATTACAATAAATAGATAGCTAAGAGTAATTAGCTAATCAATTCCAACTGTATTGTATGTTTATAAAAGAGTATTTACAGATAATAAGTTAGTGTATGAATGAGCTATAGAATCAATCTTGTAAATGCTGAACTATATAGTAACTACCAAAACTTGCAGAAAAATGCATGAGGCATTTTTTTATATCTCTTGTTCCCCATGCCACTATATGGTTAAACAAATGTATCGCAGTATTTAAAAGAAATGTCATGACATTACGAGGAAATGAACGAGAGGAAAATTTAAGTAATTATAACAATAAGAATGTTCTTAACAATCATAAAGCTTTAAAGCATACTTTTTGAAAAACCAGATACGTCAGTCATGCGATTCTCTGTTATGAAAACACAGGCAACTGCTGAAAAAATGAGACACAAATATGCGAGCTGAGGCTGAGCAATATTCTTACAATATTCTTAGAATTTGGATGAATCTGAGCCTGAATATTCTTATAAACAATATTCTTATAAAAAAAAAAGAGTGTAGCCGCTGCTGCAAAAAAGAGAGAGTACGACAAATTGTCTGCTGGCTTGTCTCTTCATTCGAAACAGGCAAATATCACTTACTGGCTAATTTTCAGTTGTTATTAGGGCCGTTCTAACCATGTTCTAACAAATGTTTTCCATCGTAAGTAAATGAATAAAGATCCCAGCGTTATTTCACTTCCAAAAATCTCGTACACCTTTCCCAAAAATCCTTCAGTTTTCAAGAAAAATCTATCAAAAATCCGTAAACATATTTTTGTTTTGACAAATCTCGTACACTTTTGGAATAAGTGAAATGCCCCTCCATGAGATGCAGGAAAACCCGGACTGTTTACAAAGTCAGTCGTTCAATGAACAATAAATTCTCTTGACGTTTCGTATTTCGCCATTCGTTATTCGTATTTTATGAACTTGTCAATGACTTCGCATCCAAACACATACAGATAACTTTTGATTCTCCCGGGCGAACAACTTTGACTATGAGATCGCATGATTTGGCATGCGACTTCGCATTACGAATTCACTTTCATTCGTATGAGATCGCATGATTTGGCATGCGACTTCGCATTACGAATTCACTTTCATTCGTACGAGATCGCATGATATCCAACTTCGCATTACGAAATCGCTTTCATTCGCGCGAAATCGTACGAGGTCTTGCGACATCGCAAGACTTCTTACGAATTTCGCAAGAGTTAAGTTACGAATGGCCTGTACTGTATATGGTTAAACAAATGTATCGCAGTACAGTATTGTCCCGCATATAAGAAACACAAATTTAAGAAACACATACCCTGATTTTCAAAATAATACCCCATTTTATAAGAAACTTATTCAGGTCTGAAAAAAGCTTGTTTCTTATTTAAAAACAATGGATTGAAACCTTGAAATTTTTCAGCTTTCCAGTTGTATTGAACTGTACCTATGCAAATCAAAAAAATAATTTTGTATGCAAAAAGCACCTTCCTGAAATAACTGTAGCATTTTCTGGAAGTGAAAATTTACAAATACAATTCAAAATAATAATCATCAATAGAGATCATGTCTGGTTCAACAGTATATGTTTTTGTAATAAGAAACTTTACCCTGATTTGCAAGTTTATCTCATTCTATAAGAAACGCATCAGACCTGAAATTGAAAAAGTTGTTTCTTATATGCGGGACACTACTGTATGGGACCACATATGCTTTCTATCGAAAAGAAAGTTTTAATCCAATGTTTTCAACAGATGTGTTGGTTGTATATTTTCTAATAATAATAATTAATGATTGTTGATTTATAGATATGCATCCCAGTCAACAAATTCATTAATCAAACTGCAAGGTCATCAAATCCAGGTTTGCTTAATTTCATTTATATAATTTGGTTTTATTTCCAGTCTGAAATACTTGGCAAGTCTAAGATTTTCAGCCTGAACTATTTTTAGATACTGGAAAATATGTCACCACATCAGTCACTGGTCAGAGTCCTGACTGAATCTACAAGTCATATATTTTCCATATATTCCATTAAAAATTTTGTAAGACATGTGACTTATTACTCATCTACTAATTACTCTACAAAATACAGCAAGGATGATACCATGGGGAGCAATAGGCTATGGCAACCCTGCAGCCATAATAGCATGGGAAGAAAAAATCTACCGGCTTACAACAAGATACTTTACAAATTTTGCCTCATTGTACACTCAGAGATTATTTAGCATTCTCCAAATGCAGATAGAATTCTTCAGTCATCAACTCTTTTTTGCCAAGATTCGTTAGAATTTTCCAAGAATTCTGAGGCAAGAAATTAGTGTTGATTGCCGTACCAAATGCATGTACTGTGCTGCTGTATTATTTTTGATGCAGTTTCATTCTTTGTAAGATATACAGTAAAGTTGCATTTTAACAACAGAAGAAAGCACCTTTTGATAGCTCCTCTTATATTGGCTGATTTTACAGAAACTCTTATATTTTCAGCATTGCTAAAGCAGGCACTTGAGCAATCATTTAAAAGGTATGAATTTTTCATTTGTCTTTTGAATCCATAAATTTTTTTGAATGTTGAATTAATTCCAGAGATGTGGTCCTCTCTATCACAAATGTTTTTTGAAACTCAAACACTCTAACCCTTTTCTGAATATTTCTGTCACCAATCTTTGTTTGATTTCAATGATGGATTTGTCATACAGTACTTGTATCTATATTTAATTTTGAAAAAAAAAACAGAAAACAAAAAACAACTTAAACAACATAAAAACAAAACAAAAATTTTGAAAACATACAGTGTTACTGCCCTACAAATTGAATAACCGGCCAACTAATTGTACTTCTGCAAAAACTATTTGATGCATGAACTTCAGTTGATAGTTACTCTATTCAAAATATTCTATTTTGAAGTAATGTTTTTGATTCATAATATATTTGTAATTTTACAGCTCAAGTATTTTGGCCACAAAACACTCTAATCAATGGCTAAGGTCAATAACAACATCATCCAAACTTTGTAAGTATATATTCTGTAGCTAGTATTCATTAATTTTTGTGTCACTCATTTTCAAATCTTTGTGATGAAATTTACATGCACACACAACGTAGTAAAAATGTTGTTAAACTACAGTATGTGCCCGCGTTGTCAAGCTCCTAGATTTTTAGGTGTGTGTGGATCCATTTGATCCAACTCATGCATCACTCCTTTCAAGGCCTGTAAGAAATTAACAAGAAAATTGAAGAGCAAATTGTATTTATTCCTTCATTTCACTTGATGCTACAGAGAATATACATTATTGTCAAGCATGGTCACTGTTAACTCTCTACTATTCATTCTTCTTAGCTTCAGAATTTGCTATAGTGAATACTCCACCATTTGCGGAATCTATCTCAGAAGGAGATGTAAGGTGGGAAAAAGGTAAGCAACATATTCCTCAAGTTTAATAAAGTTTGATTTTTGAAGAGAGCTTTCTTTTATGGTGGATGTATTCCTGATTGTTCGGGGCAATGTGCTGCTTCCCTAAAAATAAAAGAGATTCTCCCAAGCTGTTTTAACAAGAAATGTTTTATTTTATGAATAAGGCTTTTTATCTAACTTATTTGTATCCATGTTTATTCAGAGCACTGTCCAGAAGTTATGAGACAGCTGTCTAAGGTACATGGAAAATTGAACTGGTGTTTTCCAACCTAGAAAATAAGGGTCTCTCTAGGTCTCATTGACATCAAATACGTTTACCTACTGTACAAGTTATTTGAGATGAGGGATATACTGTATGATAAGTGATATTAGACAGCATTTGAAGGGGTATTAAAATACATTTGTAGGCAGAAACACCGCAATATTATGAAGAAACAACGGCACATGTGTGTGAATTTAAAGAAGATGTATATTACCAATATTTTGTCACATAACGTAACAGCCCTAAAGGAGATCTGCATGGCAGGACAAAATATTGGTAATTATATATTCTTTAAATTCACATACATTTGCTGTTGTTTCTTCATCCCGTTGCGATGTTTTTACCTCATATTTATTCATTTATTCATCGCTGCAAACATCTTGGGATCCAATGATCGATACTGGTATCGTGGCTTTACCTCTTTTGAAGTATTAGAGTACACCTGAGAATAATATACAGTAACTGCAGTAATTACCAGTTTCATGGACAAGTTTCATGAATTTCTACAGTACACGCCTTGCACACTTTAACATGGCAAGGATTTTCAAGAGCTCTACACATTATATGATAAGGATTTTTAGCCATATTGAAGATTGTAAATTTGTTTATGTAAGAATTCTGAAGAAACTAAAGAGAATTCTTTGATACAAAACCATGTTAATGTTTAGAAGGCCTGTACCATAGTTTTATCTTATGATCATATTTCAATCTGCATCTATATTTCGTTTTCATTTGAAGGTATCGGCGACAGTGTAGCTGAAGATGAAGTTGTTGGTGAAATTGAAACCGATAAGGTAATAAATCGACTTCAAAATTCCTTATGAGTTTTGATTATGAATAGTTTGAAAAGATGAAAGATGACATAGACAGAAATAAGGTCATGACTAAACTCTTTCATCTTCATGTAAGTATGGTTTGAAATAGTTTTGAAAATTGAAAATCAAGACAAAGAAGGATTGAGAAAAGAAGAGTTAGATATGATGGGTGAGCAGAGATTCTTCCCACCCCCCACCTAGACTTATGACGATGAGTCCCTTGTATCCCTGCGGTACCTTGCTCACAGGGACTCATAATGAAACAGTTAAAAACCTGACCCTATCTTCTGCATTCGATTGATCGAACCTGGATCGAACGACTGCTTCGACTCTGTTCAAAGGTCACTCCTCAGAAAGGAAATGCGATAGAAACCACGGTATGCAGACACTTAATCAACAAAACTTGGAATTCATCTGAAGAAGGAAGCGCCATCTTGAAGTCAAAGAGCACAAGGAAACAAGAGACTCATCGTCATAAGTCTACCCCCCACCCCCACATGAATCTACAGTATAATCATTTGCTAAATGCTTCAATTCATTGAAGACCCAATACATTGAATTCAGTATAGGAATTTCTCTTGGAGTGATTTTCTGAAAGCTTTTTTCTTATAGAAACTTGTTCAAATGGCTGAAATACATCTAGCAGCTTTTGATAACATTTTGGATGGGCTTTATGCTAGGATTTTCAGGAAATGCGAGAATCGTGGGGACAAAGATTTATGAGTAATCAATGACTAAAATTATTTGTTTTGCGAGGCAAACCGATTTGAGTAGTCAGTGTACTTATTATCCAATCATCTTTTACAGCTTCGAAAGCATTGTATCGGTAACACAAACGAAACATTGGGTTTATATTGTTTAGCAGACAAAACAGCTTCAGGCAAATCTTGAGTGTGTTAAACATTTTTTTATCTTACAGACAAGTATACCAATCACCGCTACTGCTGCTGGAGTCATTGTAGAATTATTTGTTGAGGATGGAGAGAAAGTGGAGAAAGGAGATAAACTCTTCAAAATTGAAGTTGGAGGTGATTAGTATATTTTATATTTGAAGAAATGTTGGATTTACGTATCACTTCTGCAGAAATGTGTTGCACTCTTGTGTAGGAAACTTAGTGTGCAATAGACCTTCTAGCTATTCCATAAGACTTAGTCTGTGTACAGGATATAGTGTGCAGGCAGGCGACAAAAGAGTCTGGATCTAGTGATATTTTTGTATAATTTTTAAGTGAAAGATTTGATTCAGTGGCGTTATACAGTGGCTTCCATCGCTGTTGTCCACCTTCGAAAATTCTGTATTATTCGTTCGATTCACACTCTTTCTTAGAGTACTTGTTGATGATACCAAGGACTGGCCCTTTGTCTAAGCCTTTTTTATGGTGGTAAAATTCAAAGCAGATCAACAGCTGGGAAACCTATTACCATGCGCGAGAATCTCTTTGTTTCTTTGCTAATCCTTGTTTGGATTGTGGTTGGATTCTCCGCCCACAATCTATTCACAAACCCAGCATGCTTTCTGCGTATGATCGCAGGTTTCCTTTCTGGGGGATAACCGTCGCTTGGAACTTTGATGATTCGTATCCCCAACAAGTACCTAAATGGTCTATTTGGGTATGGGAAGTGATTTTTGGAACTGGGCATTAGCATGGACTAGGGTATTATTTAAGGATCACTACTCCAAGACAGTTTCGATGGGGTTTCGATATTTGCAATGTCTCGTACTCTGCTTTTTGACGGCTTATCCCAGTTGATTGTTGAACCCCCGTATTTCATGTTGTTTCGTTTAGTGTGACAGGAGTAGTAGGTCTGACTATCTTGTAAGCAATGTTTTTACTGCCTTTAACATCAATGATCTTACTTCGTTACAGCTGGTAGTGGAGAGGCAAAAGCCCCAAAAGAAGAGGCTCCAAGGCCAGCTACCCCTGAGCCCGTCGTAGAAAAACCGCCAACCCCGCCACCTGTGCGGCAAGCGGCTCCGCCTCCAGGTGAGTAGAATATTCTTCAGTGCCAGGGTGCTAACTCAGTTGTATGCTATTGTTTTATTATATATGCGTTCCTTTCAAAGATGATTTATGGATACCGTAAGGTGTTATATTTTACAGATTTATAAAATAACACTAAATCTACCAGTCAAGAAGAAAAAAACCATTTGCAAGACTTCAATAAGAATATGTTTGGTACGTGTGGTACAATCAAAGTTAAACGACAACACTGTGATGAATATATGGTTGCAGTATCATGAAATAGCGTAGATGCATAAAACACACAATAGTTCAAGCCTAAGATTTGGATTTAGCTTCGCTCCAAGAGATTTAACATCAAGAGGACAAACGTTCCGATGAAAGAGTTGATAAAATCTCAAAGTTTTATGAAACGTTTAGTTGACTCAAGGTTTTGGCCAAATTGTTCTGGGCTAGTGCTTTTCACAAAACTTCCTGCTCGGGAGATTGAGTCACGTTTTATTATGCTTCATATGAACCTAGATTGTCATCAGAGTGCCTCACTAGTTTTGGACTATTTCGTTCACGGTGCTTTAGCCTACTACGAAGTGACCGCCGTATGTATTTTGACAAACAAGGACAGATTTTGTAACACACATTTAATTGACACCTCAACACCCTTATTACAGACCCTTTCTGCTGCTACATTTAATGAAATAATGATCGTAAGACATTTATTTTTAGCTGCTGAAAGCCCTGCTGGTGTAATTAAAGTCACGAAACCAACCCCTCCACCACCACCCCCAGCAAGCCAACAAACGCAAGGCATCACTCAGAAAGAAGCTAAAGAAGCGCCCAAATCATTAGGTGGATCACGGGAAGAGACTAGGGTAAGATTTAAAGACTGGCATCTGTTTCAAATTAGATGAAAAATATCACGTGAAAATGCCCGCGAATAAAACGATTGAAGTGTTTTGCATTAGTAATTTTGAGTTATCGCAAATCGCACGTGACATCTAATACGAGAGAGACTTTAGTTACTAACTATTATATAGCTAGCTCATTCATATAGATTCTATAGTTCGTTCATACGCTAACTTATTATCTGTAAATAATCTTTTCTAAACATACAATAAACTCAAATTACCAGGAATGCGAAAAAAATTGGATCAAAGAATGAGTCACCTTTTTATTTCTGAATATTTCAAATGAATTCGCGATTTGTCTGATTCTAGGTGAAAATGTCAAGAATGCGTCAGAGAATAGCACAACGGCTGAAGGATGCCCAAAATGTGAACGCTATGCTTACAACGTTCAATGAAATAGATATGAGGTAAGAGCTCAAATCATAGGGCTCAAATCATTCAAATCTTTAAAAAGGTGGGTGTAAAATTCTGTGACATTTTTCTTTAAATTGAATGACTTGAAAGGAACTTAGGGTACTTTGCTGTAAATCTGCCGTGGAAATTTTTTGATACCTTGATTTTGTTCAAAATGGCGGCAATTCAGTTATTTTTTAAAAAATCCATGGAAAATTTCAAAAATTTCAAATCATTGTAAATGCTAAACCAATCGAGGAAAAATGATATAACCTTCAAGAGAACCATAATTTATGAAGGTCTACAATATGGTGGCAAGCAGAAATCTGTAGCTTTTCTAGTTCAGGTTTTAGAAATTTGATGACGTCATAGCATCAAATTTAATAAATGCCGCCATTTGAAACAAATCAAGACATCAATAAATTTCCATCGCAGATTTACAGCAAAAAATCATAAGTTCCTTCCCAGCCATTTAATTCAAAGAAAACTGTAATAGAATTTTACACCGAAGTTTTTAAAGATTTGAGTTCTATGTTGGTAAGAGCTATTTCTTGTATCATTTTTTGTGCAAATTTGTCCAAGCATTGATCAGTTTAGTAACCTTCATTTTGTATAGTGTAGCAAATTACTATAAGATTCTAACATAGAATGGACATGATTAGGCTAAAAAACTACTGGAAAAGACATCTTTCAATCAATGCCAGAAAATATGAAAAAAATTTGCCGTTTGGCGTCTAGAGCATTCAGCCGAATGAGTAAAAAAACGATGCCTGCTTGAAACGCCATTGCTCCCTGGATATCAAGACAATAATATTGGCGTTGGCAAACATATTATTTACCTGGCTGAAATCGGCCAATGTTTTCTGAAATTATAAGGGAGTTTCTCGACAGATCTCCTCCCAGAAACCTTCAAAACAGGCCTAAACTTCACGACCAGATTTTCTGCCTTACAGCAATGACTTTTACATGCTCTTAGCACGTGTAAAGATGCCAATCTTCAAGGCTAGACGGGAAGAAATTGGGGCAGCAAGCACTTGTAAAGGCCCTGATAAATAAAATATTTTGTTTAAATTATATAACAGCGAACTTTATTTTGCTTCTCTTAACCAGATATTTTTTATTTTTTTATGGCAGCAATATAATGGAAATGCGAAAACAACACAAAGACGCATTCTTAAAAACTCATGGATTAAAACTTGGGTTTATGTCAGCATTTACAAAAGCAAGCAGTTATGCTTTGCAGTCGATGCCAGTTGTAAATGCAGGTTTGTAATGTCGTGCAATTTTTCTGCATTTGTGCCACAGGAAAGGGCTGTGTCTTCGAGATGTAGACATACATGGGGTCAGACCAAGGGTGTTAGGACACGGATATTTTAATTACGTATTTATTTACCTTGTTTTGATCTTCGTCTTGTTTTCTTGTCTTGTTTTCTTTTCTGTTCTGTTTCCTCTTGCTGATGTAAATGCCTCGTGTTATTTGAATATATCTTCCTTGTATTCCTGTGTCTTAGCGCGCCTTCGTAGAAGAAAGGTTTCAAACCGCAATGCCATATTAAATACTTATGGGAGAGCCATCACCGCAAATTTCCATTGTAATCCATCGTCGAATGCGCAACACATTTTGGCTTCGCAATGCTGCTTGAGCGGAGGAGAAAAGACCACTTCCACTCATAACATTTCAGGGGGCTGCATCTTGCAAAACCACAGCTCTGCTAACAAGTAAAAACAAAGTGGCTACTTTGACTTGAAACCACGCCTCTGTTTATACAATACTCAAGTGCTGAGTAACAAATTACAATACAGAGCGGATGTGTCTGTCAGATTCCTTGAACTTACATTCTTAGTACAATTACATTCTTACATTCCTTCTCGAATTTTCTATTTTATATCAAGGACCCCAGAGTTGACTTTCTCATAAGATTTTCTTATGGAGAAATAAATGTGCGCTAGGAAATATTCTGGAAGGGCACAAGGAAACAGACAAGAAAGATTGGAAGAAACTCTGTCTCTCAGGCTTCAAAATCTGATAATCTAGGAAACTTTCAGCACTGGGTCAAAAGCGTAGTTTCTAATAAAAATAAACGTAACGCTGCTCATACTCTGGTCATCTTATTTTGGTCTTTGCCGTGATATCATAAAAAACGCAACTTGCATTTTCTGCCTGAGCCTGGTCTCGATTTTCACACTTCGACGGGAGACAAGACAAATGCTCTCGTTTCCTTGAACTCAAAGTATCAAACCAGCTAGGCCATACCACTATGCTATCAAACTCATATTTGCTTGGGCAAATTATCCATATTTATCGTTACCTGATCATCATTGCCGAAACCTCAAAGCACACCTGTGGCTCCTATCATGCGTTGGATACAATTAAAAATTTCCCGCACACTGAAACCCTCTAGTTGAAACCTCCTGAAATCCAAGCTCGAAAGCCAAAACCTATCACATGACTGATGACGTCTTCCCGGGCACACGTTATCAAAAAGTGTCGCGCATTGGACGAAAAGGCTTTATGGGAGTTTGCGGTGATGATGGCTCTCCCATAAGTATTTAATATGGCATTGCGGTTTAAAAGCCTTTCTTCTACGAAGGCGCGCTAAGACACAGGAATACAAGGAAGATATATTCAAAATAACACGAGGCATTTACATCAGCAAGAGGAAACAGAACAGAAGAGAAAACAAGACAAGAAAACAAGACGAAGATCAAAATAAGGTAAATAAATACGTAATTGAAATATCCGTGTCCTAACACCCTTGGTCAGACAACATAATGGCAAAAACATATCTGTTTGCAAAAGTAGTTTAAAGGCAATGTGTCCATGTAAGTACAGCCCCGTATACATTCTGTCAAAATATGCTGACAGGATGCAGACGAAGAGCCTCGAAGAGCACGCTGTGATTGGCAGATTTTAACTGATCACATGCAAACTAAAATTTCAGCTCCGAAAGCGCAACCGCAAGTAAGTCATCAGTCTGCTTAGATTACTCCTTGCCAGCTAGTGAGCTCTTTTACCAAAGTGATCACATGAAATAACACGTGAAATTGGCATGCCCCCCGCAAAGCCGCTGTACTTACATGGACACATTACCTTCAATACACCGGACTCTGTGACTGCCCAGTACAGTTGTGGTCGTGTGATCGAAATCGGTCTGTATCCCAGAAATCATTGGGATAATGGAATATTTCAAAGCGTACACAAAATCTACGACTGTTTATTCACCATGGTGTGTTGCTATTTTCCATAAAAAGGTTGGAGTGGCTTGAGGAAAAGAATTTTGACAGGTCTCATTCTCTAAAAATTTCCATGAAACGGCGACACAGCCCCTTTAATGCACCATTTCTGTTAAAATCAGTGTATTATCTTTCTTGTTATGTGAACTCTATGTCCTTGTTTGATCGATCCTTTCCCTAGCCAGATAACCTACTAAGGAAATTAGTAGGGTCTGGTTATCAGGCTATCCTTTCCCTGGCAAGTTTGTTTCCTGATTTTGCCGAATTGAGCCTGGCATTATTTCTTTCCACTCATCAAAGAATTCTGTTAGCTTTTTAAAGAGACTTCGTTACAGAATATTTATATTTCCTTGTGCATGTAAGGCTTATTTTGTGTAACAGCAAATGCTCAGTGTTTATTCCCAACCGTTCTCTTTGATGATAGAGAGCATTTGAATGTCACTTTTTAACTGAAACCACTTCTTGGAGAAGATTGACCACATAACTTTATCACAACTGCACATATTACGATGGATTTTAGTTAAAGGCTCTTGTGCAACCGGCATGCATTGCTATCGCTTTGTTTTTGTTTTCATGGACTGCATTCGATTAAAGGCCAATGTTTTGATACACGTAAGGAGAAATATATCCACTTCTGGAGCTGCAGCTATGGTAAGTTAATGTTTAGCGACATCACAAAATCATTTTCATGCAGCATGCAATTAGGCCACCTTTACAAATAGGGTTGCAATGCATGCTGGTTACCCAAGAGCCTTTAATCACGTACAGTATCAAATATCATGTGCTATAATTTTATATTTCAGTTATCGAAGATGGTTATGTTGTTTATCGTGATTACGTTGACATCAGTGTTGCCGTTGCTACTCCAAAGGTAACTCGTTGAATCATTGCTATTTGAAGTTGAATCAAGCGTTTTTTTCAGAAACTTGGATCAGCACTTAGTACTAAAAGTTTCTTAATTTCGCATGAAAATTTCGGCGTTTTATTTCTTATTTTTTGGGGTCTAAAATTGCATTATGGTTCGAAGTTGAGCCTTCTTATCGACAAAGGGCTGTCATTTTGCATTGATATTGTCACCACAAATAAGCCATGCACATTAAGGCAAAAAATTTACCAATTTTTGCAGTCAAAACTTGATATTTTCACACGCAATGCTGCACAAACCGTAATCTACCGATTCTTATTCTAGAAATATAATGTTAGAGTTTCTTACTAGAGTTTCTTAGAATTTTTGTCATCGTACTAGTTTCTTATAAACCAGTTTCTTATGTAAAAAAAAACGTGTATTCATCTAGCCTTGCTCCACAAAGACCCTCAACTACTGCTGAGACGAAACAAAATCTGGAAAGATGTGAGCATATTTACGAGATCTTTTGCATCTCCAAACAGGCAGAATATGGTTGAGAGGAAGGCGGTTTTGCAATCATGGCTTGACAAGACATTCATCTAAGTACTGATAGCTAGTTTTATGGTACAGTAGTTTTGGAAAACTGCTTGTTTGGCTATCTTGGTTCGGTAATTTTGAAAAGAAAATAGCATGTGATTTGGGCCTTATTGAATCAGTACGAGGCTAATCCGTTTTTGGAAGCGTAAGGAAGTGAGTCGTAGTTGTAGCAGTATCAGTTGAATCAAAGAGAAAAACTAGGATATGTATTAAGTCTAGTATTTATCCTTCAGTCTAACAATAAACATTTAAATTTGTGTAAAATTGATTGATCTTGTATTATCTGGATAATCTTTTCCTTTGTAGGGTCTGGTTGTGCCTGTATTGAGAGATGTACAGACTATGAATTATTTGGATATCGAGAATGGTATCAACGAACTTGGAGAAAAGGTAAATATAGATGTTTCCTTTTCAGTGAGACAACGCGCAATTAGTGACATGGAGCAAGCCAAAGATCTATTTAGAGGTTAACATTCTATTTAGATTTGAAAGGTTGCACCTGGTTGTAAAAACTTTAATGTTTTGTTTGATGTACGATGTATTTGTACCTTGTACTCCAATTTTATATTTCTATAGGAGTAATGTAACTCTCCAGAATAGTTGAGTTTATAATGAAATAGTCCCCGTAAGTATTCTTGTGGAAACGTAAAACCAGCAAAAAGATAAAATAAAATTATTGGTATTATTTAGCGCTTTTACTATCATTCAATGCTCAAATGCACTTTACAATTACAGGCTTTTCTCCTTTACTACTATCGTTCAGGACATTCGGCTTCCCAAGCGGTTGTGGCAGCATACACAATGTTTCTTCGTTTCTCTCTGTCCTGAGCTGTTGTAATGGCCTCAGTCATAGTCAGTCGTAGCTGCTCTTTAATTGTATTTGTCATTCTGGTTTTCCACCGTCCACTTGATCTTTTGGGTCTTTTCCCAAATGCCATTCCTGTCAGTAAGTCATTTTCTGTGCATCTGTGTCTCATAATGTGTCTCATGAATTGAAGTTTATGTTGTTCTGTATCATTAACAAGTTCCCAGTCTCGTCAAGCGCACGTTTGTTTGATCTCTTTTCCGCCCTGCTGATTCTTAACAATTTCCTGTATGCCCACAGCTCAAATGACTGTATTCTTGCTCTATCACCCTTTTTTTTGCCCAGCATTCAGAGCCATATGTTGCAATTGGAAACACTATTGATCTTAACAGTCTTCTATTTGTCTTTTTGCTGATAAATGTATCCTTATCTTATCGCATCTCTTTCTCCTTTGGGGAGCATTATTGGCAAAGCGTACAGCCTTACAGTTTTCGCTTCTTATTTTTGTTATTGCCTTCCATGACTGAGTTACCTATTTTTCTCCTTAGTGAGGTTTTCAAATTTTCACTTGCTCATCTTACTTATCCTCTTATTGCTTTTTTAAAACCACAGGCTCGTACAGGCGCACTAGCAATAGAAGATATGGATGGTGGAACATTCACAATATCAAATGGTGGTGTGTTTGGATCATTAATGGGAACTCCAATCATTAACCCACCTCAATCTGCTATACTCGGATTACATGCAATTAACGATAGACCAGTCGCTGTTAATGGTCAGGTAAGGATTGCAGTACTCTGTGCCATTATTCTGCCAGGCGAGTAAAGAAATATAGCACCTATCGAGTATGCAAAGGAAACATGGAAACTTCCCATCTATCTGAGGGTCCATTTTCTATGTACTATCTAAAAACTTTTTATGTTTTTCTACTCGCCATTGGTTTGTTCACTCGTTAAACTAGGATTTGTTATTTTCGGAGCTTTCGCCTCACCTCTGAGGCCTCTCGAACGACTCAAATTTATGAATCGTTCAGGATAAGCTGCCTGATATTGAATCATATTGCGAAAATGCTTACATTAATATCGAAAACTTTCGGACGATCAAACTTTCGGACAATTTTTTGTCCGAAAGTTTAATTGTCCGAAAGTTTTAAATTCTTTGAAAATAGAAAAAAACATGAATTTTGCCCATGCAACTATTAAGAAATGATAAAGTATCATCAGTGATCCTGCTTCCAATGTGAATTTCCACATTGCAGTTGTCAATAGCAATGTTCTTGAGTCGATGAAGGTACCTCTCGTTTTCGTCTGCAATCTTGAAAACTGCTTTTCGAATGCTCCTGATGCATCTATATGTATCTATGTAGTTTGTTTAACTTGCACATGATTAAATAACATACAAATTACAGCTTGTTTTGACATGTAGGTTGGCTTTATGCAAAAATTGTTAGTCCGAAAGTTATTTTGTCTTAAATTCTCAAAAGTCCGAAGTTGTTTTTCCGAAACTTTTCCGTCCGAAAGTCTTCGGTTTTAATGTAGATCATTATTCGCCTAATTTTTGTCTATGGTTATATGGCAAGGAATGCATACTGTTATGACAGACATCATCAATTCGCTGAGTTTTTTTGTAGTGACAGTGTTTATGATACCACATGACTAGTCAAGGCTGCTATTATGCGTTGCAACTATTACAGACAACTGTCTGTATTCAGTTTCAAAGGCCTAAATGAAGTGTTGGCAGAATCTCTTTCAAATAGAGAGCACCTCTTGTATGGAAGAATCTCCCTGTAGGCCTAAAGAAGTCTCTAGATTTGACAACTTTAAAAAGAGGTTGTCAAAGAACAGCAGATATTTTAGAAGGAATACATTTTACTAGCTCCTCGTTTAAACAAAGGGACAAAATCTTTAATTATTTCAGGACTTGGTTCATCTGATTGTAAATAAAGAAGGCCATTAGCTTTGACAATTTTAAAAAGAAGTTGTCAAAGAACAGCAGATGTTAAGAACGATTATTTTTAACTAAAACTCCTCGTTTAAACAAAGGGACGAAATTTTTAATTATTTTTAGAGTAGGTAATCTGATTGTCAAGTTTTCATTTTCTTTTTTCATTAATTTTCAAGCCCACATCAGTTTTTTTAAGCTGCCTTAATAACGACCTGCGTTTGCAAATCATAAATGCAAGTATGTGACATTGATATGATAAACATATTGATTTTCTTCACAGGTCGTCATACGCCCCATGATGTACGTAGCATTGACATATGATCATAGATTGGTAGATGGAAGAGAGGCTGTAACGTTTTTAAGAAAGATTAAAGCTGCAGTGGAAGACCCCCGGATTATTTTACTGAATTTATGATTATTATGGATTTTACAACTTTAATTATTATAATTATTATTATATGTTGTTCTTACTCTGACGTATTGTTTTGATGGCGTGTTGGATGAAAAGGTTTTTCTTTATTTGTGCAAACATCAGATCAGTCTTTAATCAGCATTAAATGTAATATTGATTGATTGTAAGGATAACTGTATGATTAGATCATTAGCTGCATGAATGTTATCTGTCATTTTCCGTATTATTTATACAATTGTCAGCTGAGTTATTCATGTTTTCTTCACTTCTAAAAATGATCTCTTTGCAGTCTTTGAGCAATAACAGAATCTCTTTAAAATTTGCAACTTTTTTTAAGTCAAGAGAAAATGTGCTTCTCGTGCAATACACCTCTTCAATTATGCAGCCTCATTTTGGATACGTATCAAAATTTCTTTCTATCGTTCATATGTAATTTCAAGCCCACGTTCGGATTTAGCACCCAAACTTTAGTCTAGCTTCGTGTTTTTGAGCTGCTGGCGATTGTGATGTTGATTTTATGACGATATAAAGTTTAAAAACTTATGAGTAATTTGACCGTGGAAAATTGTACACCCACTACACCCAGAGTAATTTTCACGGTCAAATCCCTAAAAGGTTTACAAACTTTGCATCGCCATGAAATTAACATTACTACCGATAGTAACATAAAAAATTGTGGTTAAAAACTAAAGTGTGAGTGCTAAATCCGAATTCGGCGTCTAAAATTTCATATCAAAGAATTTTGAATATTTTCCAAAACGAGGCTGTAAATTGAAGTGTTGTATAACGGAAACGGTGTATACAAATTTAGTATACACCGTTCCCCGTTACCAGCTGAGCAATACTTGGAGCTGATAATGGAAATTTAGCAACTCTTTGAGGTCAATGTGCTTCTCATGCAATATCGGTAATAGTGTGCACACATTTTGTACACACGGCTCCCTTCACGGGGCGAGTGAAGACTTCGATCCATTAACATGGAATGTACGAGAATACAGATAAGGTTTTTCCTGAAAGACTCATTGCTAACCATGATCCTGTTTGGCACCAAAGTCGCATTGGATCGCAGTCAGAGAAGGTTCATTTAGCCAATTTCTTTCCACTGCTCAAACTTAAGTCAATAAAGAATCTATTTTAGAAAACGACTACATTAGAAGTTTCACTAAAGAGCACTCTTTTGAACAACTTAGGTCCATAAAAAGTTGCAAAATGCCATAGCAAGGGACGGTCCTTTTGAGTTGCAGAGTTCATCTTAGTTTTGGCAAAGACAGTCTCCTCGTCATCAAAGGATTCAGCTGCTCTTTCGAAGACTGGTGCTTCAATAGTACTTCGTCTTTCTCCGCTCACGTCGCAACTTGATATGTTCCACCAAGGGTAACAACGTGAATATCAAAAGTCCAATGGTATAGCCAACTATGCTTCCTAGACAGCAAGGTACCGGCCAGGCCTGCAAAGAAAAATGCGTACTTGTATATTCTGGGTGTAATTCAGAGTAGGACAGAAGACATTGCAGAAAATTGGTAGAAACTGGGGCATAAAAGCAAATATGCTTGGAGGCAGGAACGCCGTAACATAACGAGAAACAACTGCCACTATGTTTAGATTTGGGCAGTAAACTCCAGACAGCAAAATTCGGACATTTTTAAATTCTGATATGATGTCCTTTTACAGTAGATTGATCAAATCTTTCGCTAGAAATTGGTTATACATTTGCATGAAAAAATGTTTGGAGACAATTTTTGCCTGAACATTGTATTGTCCACATTTTTGGATTCTGTTGGGCCTTTTTTCCAAAGTCTAGCAAAAGAACCGAAGTTTTTCAGAAAATGTGAATTTGATTGCTGCTGTTGATGGAGGACCATTCTTTCAAGGTATAAGAATGTACAACATAGGGCTCAAATCTTTAAACAGGTTGGTGTAAAATCATATTACAAGTTTTCTTTGAAATAAATGGCTTGGAATGGAACTTAGGGTACTTTGCTGTAAATCTGCCGTGGAAATTTATTGATATCTTGATTAGTTTCAAAATGGCGGCATTTATTAAATTTGAGGCTATGACGTCATCAAATTTCTAAATCCTAAACTAGAAAAGCTGCAGATTTCTGCTTGCTACCTTGTTGTAGACCTTCATAAACTATGGTCTTCCTTGTGGTTATATAATTTTTCGTCTAATAGTTTACGATTTTCGATGATTTAGATTTTTTCAAAATTTTCCATGAATTTTTTCAAAATAATTGAATTGCCGCCATTTTGAAAAAAATCAAGATATCAGTACCATAAAGCAAAGTACCATAAGTTCCTTTCAAGCCATTCAATTCAAAGAAAAATATCATATGATTTTACACCCACCTTTTAAAGATTTGAAAGATTTGAGCCCTATGCTCGAATGTACACGATATTACTTACTTGCCAAGGTCGATCCCAATCCAATGGAATTGCGAATGAACCAATCAGAGCTCCAGCCATGGCCATAACTGAAATCAGCCGCACACTATCAACAATTTTCCCAGTTTTGTACCTTGAAAAATACAGAAGGTAAATTTCAGAAGGAAAAAGGTTTCTAGCAATGTCTCCAAAAAACGTCCTTGTGACATTTGACACAAAACTTTTGAAGATTAATCTACTGAAGAGCTCGCACTTCAACTTGACAAGTCATCATGAACATTTAACTATCGAAAATAGCGAAAGCCACACGGAGAAGGAAAGTGAAAGGAAAGGAAAGTCATGCTTCAAAATCATACAATTCTTATTAAAAAACAACGATACGATGAACGGGCTCCATGGTAAGATAACCCTGTTCCTAAGATCTTAACTGAAATTTAGACACTAGAATTTTGCCAATCTGCTGAATGTTCATGAAGTTGGAAGCTTTTAAAGTGGACGTTTGGATGAAAGCTGAATCCAGAAGCTTACTGTTCCTTTTATGGTTACTTTATCACTCCTAATCAAATGTCGAACAATTTTTTTCTGGGAAACCATGCACTGTTTTTAATGGAGAAAACTTTGCGGCGTCAGTAAAATCACTCTAATTTCCAGGTTTTTTATTTTGGAGGATTTTAACTAGGGCAGCTGTGTATAGCCTTGAAAAATTTAAACAAGCATTGCTTTCATAAGTTTTGGACATTTTTTCACAGCAAATTGTTGCAAGGAAAACAAAGCTAGTCAGTTTTTAAGGTGTTGATGTTTGATGTCAAAGGAGGCAGCAAAGGTTTATGCATTATATCTTCTCCAAAAATCACTTACAACTGAAATTCAAGTATTTGGAAAACTGTTGTCCATCTTCCATCTGTTACAAGCATCAAAGGAAACAAAGCCATTGAAGATACCAAACATGAAAATGTGTACGTTTCTTCAAAATCCCTAGAGAAGTAAAATATTTTGATTTGCCAATTTCAAAGAAGTGATTAGCTTTTTATGCTAAAGAAAGGCCTGAAATCCAGTGGTGGTGTGAGCATAAAAAATTGGAGGGGTCAAAGGAGGATGGGGGTCTGGGGGCTTGCTAACATCCAAAAACTTTTTCTGTTCACATGGAAATTTTCAATAATCTCAGCACTGGCTGAGGTGCAATGTTAAGTTTTAAGTTGGCCCGGGCCTTGTTGGGAAGGAAAATACAGGCGCTTGGCAAATGAAGCACCTTGAAAGTTCAAGGTCCTCGATTGAGCACTGGGATAAGGAGTTGATCCCAGAACATTAAACAGTGTTGCTGGTAAAAAACACAGCAAGAAAAGATACCTAGAAATGACAAGAACAGGCCAAAGATAATCAGAACATTTGTAGAGAAATCTATATGCGCACTCGCTATATTAAAAAGGTTATACACATATGGGCTCACTTTTTCGAGCTCCTAGAATTTTACAGGTGTTGGAGGAGCTTCCCGCTTCATCACCCTCAAGCGACTTGACTGTCCTTGCAAGGCCTGCTTGGCTTCTTCTATATTAACTGTGCAAAGGCGTACAATGTCAACAGATTGAAACTTAACCCATACGGAGACAATTCAAAAATTTTTCAGTCTGCTTTTGAATATGATTGCAAAGAAATTTTTGTATTTCCCAAGCAGATTGTATTGACTACTTCCAAATCAGATACCTATTTTTATATACCATTCAAAATCCTTGAAGCATCAAAAATCATACTTACTTAATAAGTGGTGCTCCATACAGAATTGCAATAAAGTGGAAAATAAAATTTCCACAAAAGGCGATCATGGCAGCCTTGATCAAACTGAATACCTGAAAGAAAAATATGTGATGCTAGATGGTACATTCTGCTGTCATATCTACATTTGGACACCAATTCTAAAGCTATGAGTGTGATATACAAGCTATTTCAAAAAAGCAGAATTCAACCCAGTTTTGAAAGTTTCTTTACATTCCCATAATTTGAGTACTAAAAGTTCTCAATTAGGACACTCTAGCATCCAAATCCTTAGACAAAATGTTTTAGACAAAAAGTTTCAAACACATTTTGAAAACTCGGAAATGATATTGTTTTTGCAGTTTATTGATCAAATCTATCAATTGAAATGGGGTATAAATTTTAGCCAAAGATTTTAGCACACTGAATGCTTCAAAGCAAAGTACCATCAGCATAATATATAGCCAATAATTTTCAGACACTTTCAAAAGCAATTTGCATTAAGAATTTTTGAAAGGTTTGCCCAAGTCTTTAACTGTCTGAAACTTATGGCTTTTAATGCAGCGTTTTACAATCGACAGGAAACAATGTACCTTTACAAGGGATTTTAGGAAGAAAGGAGATACATGATCATTAAACAGCAAGATTTCTATTTGGATGCAAGCCAATGATTGAATAGTTTGCGGTGATCTTAAGTTTTCTACATAGTTTTGACATGCTTTTGCATTATTTACTTTTTGCAAAAATATATAAATCCCCCCTTTCCTACTTTTATGTACCTCAAGAGTCTATCTGTACATTTTGTCACAACAAATTGATATTTTATCCCTATTTTGTCACAACAAATTGACATTTTATCCTTCTGTTATGAAAACAAGTACATTTACAAGTACATCAAGTACATCTGCAGTACATTTTTGGTCTCCACAAATGCAAGAGTACACACCTTTTTCTTTTTGCTGATCACTGTGCTACCATCTGTAAGTCCTCCAGAGGCCAGCCAACCAACAATAATTGATATATAAGAATTTGTTAGACAAATTTTCACAGATCTGTTTATACATTTTGGGTTGTCTAAGCAGAATCCTAACCCAATGAAGTGTTGCACTATCATAAGCAGGCCTAAAATGACTAACTGGCAAGCACAAAATATGCCAAGAAGCTTCCTGTCTTTTATGTCAATCATTTTCATCTATTAAATTAAATTGGTTTTGCTTTCTTTTCAACACACCAGGGTTCTAAATAACGAGCTTTCAGCTTTTGATATCGATCCTGCTTTTTACTTGTGAAGGGACATCCTATCAAAATGGCAAAGCTCGACAAGCATTAATGCCTGGGCTGGGACAGCCGTGGCTCTTATGATCGTTGACAGTTTATAGGCCAACTTTTTAGATTCTTTGTGTTTGCACTGTAGTAAACCTTTGGAAGTGTCTGTTACTCGCTGCTATTGAAGTAACTCTTCACTGCACTTAGGCCAGTGTAGAAAATGTGCTAGAAGAGATTGTCTCATGTGTGATGTGATGGGACCGCTACAGTTTCTGAGATGAGACTGAGAGGTCGGACCAGGAGGACAGGACAGGTTGTTGGAGAGCAGAGCCTTCCTTCCTTTTTCGCGTCAACTTCAGACTCGTTTGCCAGTTTGCGGTGTGGAAAGATACCACCATCTATTAAAGTTTGATTTGCTTTCAACTCGAAACACACAGAACAATAATAAGATTCTTCAATTAAGAGTTTTCTTCTTTTAATCTCCAACACATGCTCTCGCCTTGCTCTTCTTCTCGGAACTTAGCTGTCTTTCTCTGCTTAGGCCAATAGCCTCGTTTGAGGTTTGCAAGATTTTCGCGCCATTTTCTTCGTACCCAGACCGCTCACACCAAACTTGATTTTCAGACAGCCTGCAATGAGTATGATGATTGCAAAGGACGCTACATATTTTTCTTTCTGTCACTTATTAATAACGCGGGTTATTTGTGAAATAAATACTTTTTCCAGAGACCATTGTGCTCTCTCGACAAAGTACTTCTTTGACAAATAACACGCGAAAGGAAAATATTTTTAAACTAAACTGTAACATGGTCTTCCTTGTGATTGAGTAACCAAATTATTTGTTAAACAATTTTGTCCGACACTGCTCATAGTAAATCCTCAGATCTACTCAGAAACTGAAACAAGAACAAAATGATTGCACTAATCTGAATATAGCCAATCAGCGCCCAAGACAGTTTCCTTTGCAGACTGTCTGAAGATCAGATTTGGCCTAAAGCAGAACAATTGAATCCACACTGCAAAGAACTGCTAGAAAAGTTACCAAAAGTCAAACTTTTCTGGCTGTCCAACTTCTGTAGTACTGTATGGAGACAGTCCGCAAAGGACCCTGGGTAATAATGACTCTTCAATATTCCAGTCAACTCAGCATGAGCATCTGTTCGAAATATTCTAGAATAGTATGAAACTCAGATGAATCTGGTCAATAAAACATTTATGATTGTAATAAAGATAAGCATCCTTTTTTAAATCACTGCCGAGTCATTTATGGTGAATACTCCATATGCAGCATTAATTATTGGTTTGCAGTTCTAAACTGCTGGAGATCGGTTCGTTCTATTACTATTACCATGGCAATAGTTAACCGAATGCACACTGAGTAGTCTAGACCGGTTTACGTCAAGCCAGGTTTAACCAGGTTGCAAGTAAGGTCAGATTTGATTTAACCAGATTTGACCAGAATCTCAACAAATACAATTGCTTTAACCAAGGTTTGAAATCTCTTTAGAAAAACCTCTTTTAGTGCACATTTGTCGAATTTAGGCCCTTAAGATTAAACTTTGCGGGCTATCTATGATAAAAAGAATCACGTTAATTTGTATGCGTATTTTTATTGTATTTGCGATGCTAACAACAAACGAAGAAGCTAAAATATACAACAAACAGATCTACAAAAGCCAATCAATTTATCCACGCCTTTTTAACATAGCTCTGATTGGTTATTCACTTTAAAGATTCTGTTTCAACCGGCATGCCTTGTGTGCATCATTTCTTGGTTGGCCTTTGTTTCCGCCACTTTCATGGGGGGCCATGAAAATGGCGACAACACAGGACATCCAAGAGATGGCACAAACAAGGTAAGCTGGTTGACACCTTTGAGACAGACTTTTCAACGAATGATTCATTGATGAGTGTCAGATGCCCGAAAAAACTTGCAGTATGTTTCCTGGTGGTTTCACTTTTCAAAGGAATTTTCAATTTTTGAACCACAAAGAAAACTATTCAAACAGCATCACATCAATGTGCACTGAAATCATATGTCAATTATCATGACGAATCTAAATTACGAATCCAAACCACAAAGCAACATCTGGCTTATTCTTATGCAAGAAGTAAATAAACGCATTTGAAAATAAATTTTCCTGACCATGAATTGTTTATTGGTTGCAAAATGACCCTTTCAAATCATTGGCATCCACTGCATTTTTAAAGAGGCTTAAATTTGACAAGACTTCTATTGACTTGCAAAATTTTCATCTCTTTACCAAAGATACAAACAGCAAACAAAACGAATAGTGATTTTAGGAACCACCTGCAAACTCAGACAGCGAATGTTTGCAAATGTTGAATCGAAAGATTTCCATGCTGTGAATCTTTGCATCATCATCATCGTGGTCTTCAACAACTCAGAATATTCGGCATCGTATTCACATGATTAGCCCATTGCTCTATATATAAATAACCCATTGTTTATTAATGAATAACGTATTGTTCATTAATGAATAACCCATTGTTTCAAAACGAATAGTTGATTATGTTTAGCTACGAATAGCACCAGCTAACAGTTGCTGATGTCCATGGTGACTACAAACATATTGAAGTGTCTGCGAGCATCTGCGAGGCGTAATTCATCGATTACATGTTTGGAAAGTTAGGGCTAGGTTTCGTCAAAGTGTGAGCAGCGAAAGGTATGGGTTACTTTACTTCTTTTTGATAAAACTTTTAGTAGTTTCAGAAATTTGCAATATAGTTGCGAAGAGTTCCAAAGAAGACTTGATATCTTTTCATCAAATGATACGTCTATCTACTGTGCGTAATCAGAGAAACGAAATCACATCAGAGATTCAGCGCACAATTGTGAACGCTAATCAACTTCCATTTCTATCAGGTTCTCGCAACCCTACTTGTGTGACTTCATGACAACAAACAAATTAATTTGTTTTGAAAGAAAGTTGTCATAAAAGAAACAGTCCAATTTTGTTGACTTTAACGACCAGTTCACAATTTGAACCAAAATAATAACAAAGTATTGCGATAATTTTAAGAATAACGGTAAATTGTCCTAGTTTATGTCAACAGAAACGTGTATCAATTCCTTTCCTAAACTGGATGCTATGTCCAACTATTATTAGCGGAGAACGACAAGAAAGCTGCGTGAAAGATCTATGGATGACTAAAAATAAGTTGCAGATCTTGAAGGGCAACGCGATGACGGTCATTTCCCATCAAATTTAGCGATGCAATAGTTTGCCAATGCAAAAAGTCCATCTGTTTAATGCTTGTTAAGTTGTGTAGAAACTTTATATGCAACTCTACGAAGCTCGTAATTCATAGATGGAAGCATAAAGCTGAAGTTCATCCCTACCACAGGTAACGGGGAAAATTAGTATAAAAGTAACAAGTACCTCTCTGTTTACTTTAGTTTGTTTACTTTAGTTTGTTGACAGACACTAAAGTAAAAAGAGAGGTACTTGTTACTTTTATACAAATTTTTCCCCATTACCTGTGTCCCTTCTTGCAGATTACGCCTTTATGGATAAGGTGAAACATTTTGCAAGAGGTTTAATCCAGAGGCGTACGCAGCACCTTAGGAGTGAGGGGGTCTGGGGCGTAGCCCCAGAAAAAATTTTTGTGACCACACCCTTCAGACGCTCGGAAAATGAGGGAAACGCCCTTTTTACTTATATTTTGCATCGTAAACATGACTGCAATGAACACAAAATAGGCAGGATGTTTTGTTGAATTTACATTGACAATTTATACCCAGCATATCAAGTACGAATTACAAAATCGCTTTTCTTCTTTACTGTAAAATTGATTTGGCTCTAGTTGTTGTTATGATATTCAGGAAATGCCTCTTGTCGCCACTTCATCGTTGTTTAGTCAGTTAATGGCATCTTTTGCAAGAATCTTTCGAAAACAGGAAAATTTTGAAAACAGACATTCTACTTTGGCTTAGAATGCCTCTCCCAACATCGTTCAAGCATTTCTTAGAAACGCAAAACATTGCTCCACCAAACCTTAGACAAAACCATTCTCTCCTTGGTTTAATCGAATAGTTCGAAGTATGCATTCTCTTAAAAAGTGCAACAAATTTTTAGTTACAAGTGAGTATTTTTTAACGTGCGTCTAGATTCATCACAATATTCCAGATTTAGAAAGCACTGAAGATACTCCGAAGATACACGGACTACAATATTCCGCAACTCTTTTCACCTCAAAGGCACTACAGGGGAACTTACATATAGCAGAAACAAGAAGGATCAAATGTTCTGTCCGTTTTAGGGAGTTGTCCGTAATTGGAAAGTTTACACAGTCTTCCTCGAATTGTCGCAGGGGAAATGCAAGGTTTCAATGCCAATGGAAGTTATAAAAATATAGACTTTCGAGGCTTAGCTGTCCGTTGAGGTATCCGTTGCATGAAGGTGTCCATTAATCGATTTTCCACTGTTCGCTGACAACGAACTTTGTCCAAAATACGTCACCAAAATCATTTTTTCTTGCGCAACTCTTCAAGCCACAGCGTATCAGTGATTCACCAATACATGCTTGTGCTTTTCTATGTATGAAATGGGGTAGTTAATTAGACTTATGACGATGAGTCTCTTGTTTCCCTGTGCTCTTTGACTTCTTGATGGCGCTTCAGTCAACAGAGACTCATAATATTACCCTGAAAAAGTTGACCCTATTAGGCCTAATATGCTGGGATTCCTAGCATACCAATCAGATTGCGAGATTTGGCGAAGAACAATATTCGAACCTTTGAAGATTTCTCTGTTATGTTTTGGTCTTAAAAACGTGGACATTGCAGCATTAAAAGACTTATTTTGCACTCACCAGGTAAAGTGAAATTTCTTCTTCAGATGAATACCAAGTTTTGTTGATTAAGTGTCTGCTTACCGTGGTTTCTATCGCATTTCCTTTATGAGGAGTGACCGTTGAACAGAGCCGAAGCAGTCGTTCGATCCAGATTCGATCAATCGAATGCAGAAGTTAGGGTCAGGTTTTTAACTGTTTCATTATGAGTCCCTGTGAGCAAGGTACCGCCGGGATACAAGGGACTCATCGTCATAAATCTAGTAGTTAATCACATCCGAATAAAATGTTATTAATTGAAGGAAAATATTTCTAAATTCAAGTTGCGCATTTCCAAAAAGTCAGATATCGATGTTTAAGTTATCTATAATTTATTGTCAGTAGTTAGATTTAAGATTTGTAGTTTCGAAGTATTCATTGCTAGGATCGATTAAATTTTAACAGGTTTTTTCGTCACACCAGGCACGATATCAATTTGTTGATAAATACGGACCATCTTATCTTTCCTTTAGCTATATGCCAGGTGATTAATATTAAAATAACCCGTAATTGCAAATTTATAGCAGCGAAGATCTTGCCCAATTTTTACTAAACGACTGTGAAATATACTGAGAGCCTTTTCGTCTGACACTCATCTAAATGTGAAACGTAAGACACCGGGTGTCCCAAAAACTGTGTGCAAGTTTGAAAAATTCTGACGCCAACAGTTTAAACCGAGTTACCCAAAGTATATATTTTGTTGACCTTCATTGGCTAAATAAAATTTTGATATTCTATCTGACCACTGCAGGTAACTTCGTTGCAGAGCTATAAATCAGCAAACGCAAAATTTGCTCTTAGGCCACAACCAGAGACGCCATTGTTAGACCATGTAGTCAAGAAACCCTAAGCATACCAACCCATGATATTCTCAGGAAACAAATTCCTGCTGATTCAAAACTAAATCAAAGACTTTCCCGGAGGAATTGGATCACTGTATCTTATTGGTCAAAGGACCTTTACTAAAATGAACTGGTTATTCTTAAGATTACAATTTTGATGTAAAGTAAAGTAAATCTCTTGGTTAATCTTTGGGCCTAAGAGGAAATTTTACACGTTCTGATTTATTGCTCTGCAACCAAGTTACCGAAAATTATGAGAAAACCAAAATATAATTCACCCATTGAGAGTTAACATAACACCCGGTATAAATAGTTTCTGGGTGATTTGACGGAAACTCTTGGCGGTAGAATTGTTCAATCTTGTAAACAGTTTTTTGGGACACCCGGTATAATATCAGAATGAAGGATGGTTCGGATACTATCTGACGCTTCATATACTTTGATAAGTGGGATAAATGTAGCAAGAAAAAGCACTGAATGTGTTTCATGATAGCTTTTCTTTTCAAGGCAATTTTTAAATTTCATACCAAAGAAGAATTGACCTTTTAGCTATTCCGCAGTAGAGTCTGAAACGACGAATATCTTTATACATTTGTTGAATTTCCGAATGTGTACAAGAGTGATAGAAGTTCTTACGCTACTCAATCGAGCCTTTCGCATAAATTTGTATAAGATATTGCTCGATAGCTCGATCCAAACTCCGGTCGAAACTCTTTAGCTAATTATCAAAAAACGACTTTCTTCGAATAGATTGAGATGAGGTCTTTGAAACTTGAGGATTGATCTTGTCTATTATTTTGAATTTTTCTGATATGGTTCTTCATTTAAAATAGTCAAACTTTCACAGAAAGATAGTCCAGTCTTTAAGCTACCGAATGAAACGTTTCAATGAAAAATAGGGCAAATAAGTTCGTTGCTATAATCTTGCAAACAGAAGAACATTTTTTTACAGTTGCCCGTTAATAACTGCACAAAGTTAGAATTATCTTTGGGGATCATCTGATTTGATCGGTCAGTTTTCATTCAAATTCTACAGAACGTAAATTCAATTCAATTTAATCAGTTATTGCAAGTTTGGAAATCAATAGACTCTTTAGCTATTCTGAAAAAAGAGTCTGGATCGAGCGATGTTTTTATACAAATTTAAACGCAAGGTTCGATTGAGTGGCGTTAGAGCTTCTATCACTATTGTTCACATTCGAAAATTCTACAAAATGTATAAGATATCATTCAATTCGAACGTTGCTTTAGAATAGCTAAGAAGAAGTGCCAGCATTGAATCTCGTTGGGGAGACGAGATACGGCTTGTCCGAGGAAACTTATGTGTCCCCCGTGCAGTAGGTTAATGCTCATGCGCCCAGCAGAGTTCCAACCCAAAACGCTACTGCGCATGAGCTTTAACCCACTGCACGGGGGGACACAATACATTTCCTCGAACAAACCGTATCTCCTCTCCCCAACAAAATCGCTTTTATCAGCTGCTTTTCCGCATCTTTCTGCTCTGAGCCGAAACTGAACGGATGAATTCGGACCCTCCTTTACGCAGCAATCCCTTTTCTTTCAGGCTTCACAATGCTTGTCACAAGAGCTTTAGATGTGGATTCTAATTCAAGCAGAGCTGGTGGTAGACCGCCAATATCTCGAAGGGGTACGCAGAACAGTGACTACTATTGTACAGACCTTCGTAATGATTCGATTGAAGAGAACGGAGACATTATCCCAATGGCATACAAAGAAAGGATTCGTTTCAACGTAAGTGGAATGATGTTCGAAACATTCGCCAAAACGCTGCAACGATTTCCACTTACGCTACTTGGATCGGAGGAATTGCGCGAAAGATATTACGACGAAGAGACGAATGTTTATTTTTTCGACAGAAACAGAGAAGCTTTTGAGAGTATTCTTTTCTTTTACCAGTCGTATGGCAAACTTATCAAACCGTCTAACCTTGGAATAAAACTCTTTATTGAGGAACTGAAATTCTTTAAAATGGGAGAGGAGATTATAAATCGATTTATCGCGAAAGTTCGTTACTCACAGGATGAGAAAAAACTAAACTATTCGACAGAAACAGTGTGTGGAAAGATCTGGGACTTTTTTGAAAACCCAAAATCGAAGCCTGCAGTTGCCGTGACATTTTTCTCCATGGCAGTAATATGTCTGTCGGTTTTCATATTTTGCATGGAAACAATCCCGCAGTTCGCAACCAAAAAATACAAAAAAGTCTTTTTTCGTCTGGAAGCATTTTGCGTGGCTTGGTTCACACTTGAATTACTTCTACGATTCATAGCGTGTCCTGAGAAGTTCAAATTCATCAAATCCCCTTTAAATATCATTGATTTGGTTTCCATTTTGCCATTTTACACAACACTCATCGCAAGCATGATACACCAAAGCAGTGAAGCACCTCCATTAGAGTTCCTGCGAGTAATTCGACTTGCACGTGTAATGCGTATATTCAAACTCTCCCGCCACTTGCGCATCTTTAAAATTCTTGGCCTCACTATCATGTCGAGTTTCTCGGATCTGATTTTATTGGGGTTCTTTGTCCTGATTGCGGTTGTTTTGTTTGCAAGTGCCATTTATTACGCGGACAACAACACTTTCAAGAGTATTCCTGATGCATTTTGGTATGCGATCATCACCCTCACGAATGTGGGTTACGGTGACAGTGTGCCTGTCACCTATTTGGGCAAATTCATCGGCAGCTTATGTGCCACTTGTGGGTTGATTGTTTTAGCATTACCGTTACCTATAATCGTGTCCAGTTTCATGTACTTTTATAACATGGAGAAAGAGAACCAGAAATTGGAGGAGCAAGAGAAGGATCATAAACGAAGAATATCCTTGTTGAGTGGAGAAGGAAAGAAAGATAAAAAATGGTTTAATAAAAATTATTCCAGTGTTAAAGTTTCTCCTAGTCAAAGCCAAATTGATGAGATATCATGCAATGAGATCCCAAGTGATATGACGTCAAGAGAAGTGACACCAAGAACAACAGAATCAATAGAAGCGACGCCAAGAGGAACAGAATCCTTAATTCTTTGAGCAGCTTTCCTCGAATACTGTTTGAAATTTTATGAATTGAAACAGGTTCAAGCAGGACAAGGAAAGAAATTACGGAATACTAAATTAATTGGAAAGTTTTTCTTGAATATTTGGTAACATTTTTTGGATTGACACAAGATCAAACAGGACCAAGGAGAGGAATAATAAATTGCTAAATTAATCAGAAAGTTTTTTATTAAATACTCCAAGAGACAATTCAGAGAGGAAATAAGTTCTACACCGTAGTATTTGAGAAACTGCGAGAATATTTTTCAGATATACCGCTGGTACACTTTCAGTTACCTGTTATTTTAATACCAGTCATATTGTATTCTATTTGCAAAGTGTGACTGATTTACTTATGAGTGATCAGTTTTTGAATAACATGACAGGTATCTTTTACGCAACAGATTACACAATACACAACATTATATTGAATTGGAAATAATCATAATGCATAAAGAAATGACATTTTACGGTACCGGGTGCGCCAAAATAAACTATGCACATTTGGCAGACCACAATAAATCGTACACTGGACCGATTTTGAAGATTTATGACTTAATCGTTAGCAGAAAGCCTGAATTAGATCCTGGGATTTTTTGCAACTTTTTTTCACTTTCAGTTTTAGAGCTAGAAGCGAGTTTCCGAAAATTTTGGTTTTCGAAAACATTGAAAACGATCAAATAACGTCGACCAAATTTTAAAAGATCCAACATGAATTAACAAAGAGAAAACGTTTTCACGGGGATTTGGGGGTTCAGCACGAACTCTCGTACAGCAGATTACAATTGGTCGATTTTTAAATCCCAAATCACCACGAACAAGTTCTCTCTTTGCCCATTCATGTCGATTCTTTAGAAAACTTGATCGATGCTTTTTATCGTTTTCAGAGTTTTCGAAAACTGAAAGTTTAGGAAACTCGCTTCCAGCTCTAAAAACTGGAAAAAAAAAATTTTGCAAAAAAACTGAGTATCTAATTTAGGCTTTCTGCTAACGATTAAGTCATAAATCTTCAAAATCGGCCCAGTGTACGATTTATTGTGGCCCGTCAAACGTGCATAGTTTATTTTGGCGTACCCGGTAGAAAACATGTCCCATCTGCAGTGGGAATTAGGCGACCCCGTGTCTTTTCCCGCTGTGGATGGGACCAATAATGTATCGTAGTTAGTTTAGGTCTTACTTGATAAAAAAAACATATACGAGTTATAAAGTTGCTAATCAACACCTGTCTTTCAAATCTCTCTTGTTCTACCTTCCTAACTTTTTGAAACAGAATCTTGAATACGGTATAAATAACGTGCGAACAAAAGATGTTTATATTATTCAGAGCAGATCAGCAAATCCATTTTGAATTAAAAACGTATTCGTGCAAATTAGGCCTAAGATTCAAAATAATTAGTAATAATAATAAAACTTTAAAGGGAATGTGTCGTGAACCTGATTGGCTAATGCAATACAATTATCTCCTTTGTTTCGAATTCTCTTAGTAGTTACATATGCTCTTTAATATCGTGCTATTTGAAGACTTTGAAATAAGTCGCAGAAAATGACAAAGCAAAGAATATTATTGTTGAACATAGCTAAAAGTCACAATCACAATCATTTCGCGAACTTGCATCCTAGCTACTTTTCATCTAAACTAAGAAGCTAACCATGTGGAGGGGTATCTTAATTTTGTTTTAATTCAGCTATTTCAAATGAACGTTGTCCACTATTTGGTACATCCAGCATTTTATGGCATAGTTCTCGCTGAATCCTACATTTTGTCAACTTTTCCTAAAATTCCAATTTCTATATCTGTCAAATAACAATTTCTAGATGAGATAACAGCTCACTATTCGATAGCATGCCGCGCACAAATCACCACCATCAAAGTTTTGCAAGCCAATTGCACCAACGACATCTCTATATTCTCCTTATCTGCATCGAATCTTATTCTATTCTTGTCCGTCTTCCCTCCTCAAATACAGCATCCTTCCTTACTCCGATCAATTCAATTCAATTCAACTTTTTTCATAGAATACAGGACTAAAAGTTAATACAGGTATATATAAAAAGATCTGTATCCTATACGACCAAAGTAAAGCATAGCTTATCTAGCTTTGGCCGTTAAATTAAAATGCAAAAAAGAAAAGAAAAAAAATATGAGTAAATATCGAAGATTACAGCATTGTCACAATAGATATATAATGATGAAAGATTAATTATTCATAAAATGATAATTCTGATTTGAAGTTTATGATTGTTAATATTTAGCAATTTTGAACGCTTTAAGGCTTGTAGTATACTGTTTTATTTTGGTTGTTTTTTACTGATTTCGGCAGTTTGTTCCATAATCGGGCGCTCTTGTTTCGAAAAGTTTCATCCCCCCAAGTTTTACACGATTTATATATCCGATAATCTATCGTTTGCCTTGTAGCATATTTGTGTAACCCTTCATTTGTCATAAAATAATTTTGGAATACATCAGGCAGTTGATCTTTATTATAGTGGATGTGATGCATTAGTTTTAGGATGTTTGTTTCATAGAGGTCAGCTATTTTTAGGATCCTTAAGTTTTTATGAAGAAGGTTGGTGGAAAACATATAGTCTTTGAAGTTCATGATTTTAAGTATTCTGTTTTGCAATATCTGCAATTCCTTCAGATACTTATGTGCTGCTGAGCCATATATTTCTAAACCATAATTAATCTTAGACAATACTAAAGAATCAAATAAAATGATTAGACAATCTTTAGGTATAAAATGTCTAAATTTTGCAAAAAGAGATGCAAATTTAACGATTTCATTTTTAATCTTCTCTACGTGTTTACTCCAAGTTAGTTTAGAATCTATTTTGAGTCCAAGATACGTGATATCTGAAGCTTCTTTTATGTCACCACCCATAGTTATTTTCATAACATGATTGGTTTTCATGTTTCTATTTGGATTGAAAATACAATAATTTGTTTTGTCTGGATTAACTTTCAGTTTATTTGCATTAAACCATTCATATAATTTACTTAATTCTTTATTTATAGAAGTCGTTAAATTGCTTATATCTGCATCAAAACTAAAGATGTTTGTATCATCAGCAAAAAGGCGTGGTCTCAGGTTTAGTGCCATTGCCATGTCGTTAACATATAGTGCAAACAAAATTGGTCCGAGCACAGAGCCTTGTGGAACACCTTTAGTTATTTGCCCGTAGTTAGACTTTTGACCATTTGCAACAGTGAATTGTTGTCTGTCTTTGAGATAACTTGAGAACCATTTATTCACAACTCCTCTGAAGCCATAATGATCAAGTTTGGATCCAAGGGTTTTGGTGTTGCACCCACATATTCAGGCAGTAATATCATCAAAAATAGTAGTAAAACAAACATCTGGAATTGAATCGATCTTAGTGAAGAATTCAGCTGATTCTGCCAGTTTCCCGCTAAATTTTGACCCAAGGCCAATGATGCGTGTCAAGCCACCAACCCAGCTGTGCTTTGCTTTAGTGTTGCTTTTCTGTTTATTGATAACAGAGGAATATGAAATCTTCCAAATCCCTGAGATCACCCTTCGTCTCCTGAAACCGGTCCATCTTGGCCATGTATCAAGCATTCGTTACTTCCAAAGTAGTTTCCAGTTGGTCGTCTTATCGGCAGACGATATGTCCTTGTATCTTTGATTATTTCTGACAACAAAACATCTCCTTTTCTGAGTTGATCTCGATTGCTAAATTTCCATTCTTTTTTCATAAAAGTTTGACGAGCAATGGCATTTGAATAACTTGCAATACCCCAGCAGATGTATTGATTCACTTAGAATATGTACACGTTGGATCATAGTAAGTGAACCATGCACTCGAAGGATATAGTTCAGGAACTTTATAAAATCTTCCCCCTCTTGCTTTGTCCATTGCTTTATTGAGTTTCGAAAGCTTGTTGAAATTATTTCCAAATATTCGAGGGAAAGCAATAGCGTATCCAAATTTGAAGACTAAATTAAACGTTTCTTGGTAAGTTTGATCAAAACAAACTTCACTGCGAAAAGAAATTCTACTTTTTGGGAAGCAATTGAGCATTGTTTCTCGCTTAAGAAGGCTCAATCCAATCTTATATGGGCCAATTAACCCAGGCTTATCTGAAGGCTGTCTTTTTACCAAGCAAGCTAATGCATACTTCGATTTAATCATTGCTTCTACAACTTCAGGAGTGTCCACACACCCATCCTGATCATTATCCAGAAGTTCAGCCACTACTGAAGCAACGTGTTGAAAATACTCATCAGTGAACTCTGCAACACCAAATATTGGAAAACCAAATACTTTGGTAAATAAAGGATAGTTTGAATCAGGAGATGGGTACAGAGGCGATTCCATCATGTGTTTTCGCCGCCTGGAAACTTTTCTTTCTATCCGGTGTCTCAAGGTCTTCAATGTGGGAAGGCCATTTTGTTTGGAAGGCAATTCCCCGGCTGCAGATGGAGTCTCCGCTTTTTTAAAAAGCCTCTTTTCTTTCGCAATAGGAATCTTGTTAACTCTAAGGTAATAATTAGTAGCCTTCATTAAATCATTTGGTGGCCATGTGTCCGTTGCTATGACTGATGCTGTAGTTATCCTCGGATAATCTGAAGATGATTTCGCCCTACGAGAACCTCCTCTTGGATCGATGGAATGCCCGTAAGGTGAAGTCACCCTATGTGAATCTCGAGTATGATCAGCCATAAGGCTGTGGGCTGAAATCGACCCAATGAAGCCTGCAGTTGGAGCATGGGTATATAACATCGTCCCTGGAGTTCCTGGAGAACCTACAGCTTGATCTGTAGCATGACTGATGAATGAAGTCGCCAAAGGAGAGCCTCTATTTGAATCTGCAGGATGGCCGTTAGATAAAGTCGCCCTAAGGGCACCTCCAGTTGGATCGGTGGTACTGCTATCAGATGAAATCGCCACTGAAGATCCAACAATTTTATCGGCTTTAAGGCTATGAGAAGAAATCGTCCCAGTGGAGCCTGCTATTGGATCGTTGATATATGACATCACCCTTGGAGAACCAACAGCTTGATCTGTAGCATGACTGATAAACGAAGTCGCCAAAGGAGAACCTCCATTTGGATGTGTGGTATGGCCGTCAGATAAAGTTTCCCTCAGGGCACCTCTACTTGCATCAATTGTATTGCTATCAGATAAAGTCACCACTGGAGAACCAACAGTTTGCTCGGTGGTATGGCTGTAAGAAGAAGACACCCAAGGAGACCATACTGCTGGGTCATTCGTAAGGCTGTATGGTGCAGTTGCCCCTAAAGTGCCCCCAACTGAATTCGTGGTAACCCTTTGAGATGAAGTCGCTCCTAGGGCACTTGCACTTGGGCCAGCAACATTGCTATAAGACAATGCCGCCCCAGGAGAACCTCCTATTCGATCACCGACATGGCTGTATGGTGACGTCGCCCCTAGAGAGCCTCCAACTGAATCTGTGGTGACGCTGTGAGATGAAGTGGCCCCAAGAGAACTTCCACTTGGATAAGCGCCATTGCTATAAGACAGCGTCGCCCCAGGAGAACCTCCTGTTCGATCACCGGTATGACTGTATGATGAAGTTGCCAATAGAGAACTTCCACTTGGGTCAGCGCCATTATTGCTATAAGACAGCGTCGCTCCAGGAGAACCTCCTGTTCGATCACCGGTATGACTGTATGATGAAGTTGCCAATAGAGAACTTCCACTTGGGTCAGCGCCATTGCTATAAGACAACGTCGCCCCAGGAGAACTTCGTACTCGATCACCGGTATGGATGTATGATGCAGTCGCCCCGAGAGCACCTACAGCTGGGTCAGTATAAGACGATGTCGCCCAAGGAAAACCATCATCTGAGTTCGTTGCATGGGTACTTGATTGCTGGATTCTTGTTGCAGCAGTTTTTGGTTTGTCGCAACAGAGATCAAGCTTGTCTATTGCTAAACTTTTGGGTTCTTTTACCACAGCAATGAGTTTGATTTTTAACAATGAATTAGATCCCTGCAAATTAAATGCAAATTAAGAGAACTGAATAAATTATTGATTCCTGCAAATGACGAGAACTGAATAGATCACCTGAATCTATCTATTTAGCGACAAAATGATGTGGTACTTCTCACTCTAGCATGGGACGAATTCTAACAATTATGGCATCAAATTCCAAGTTGAGATTCCTAGATCCTGCAGGGATCCTGCATCAAAAAGCCTCGGAAAGTCCAGTATGATTTATGGGGGCTACTATCTAAGGTTATGTTTACTTAAAATTGCTATGGCAGATGGCAGGGGCCGAAAGTAGCTCTGTAACTTCCATGAATATCTTTGCGTTAAAAAGAATCTATGCATATGGTGTAAGCCTGCAAAAAAAAGAAGTGTGCAAACCAAACACGATAGGCATTCACACGTGCAGAACCACTTGTGGCTAACTGATCTATGTTAATAGAAAAATATTCATATCTGCTATGGCTAGAATTTGACTTAAAGTGGCTTCAGCCACTTTCATACTCTCAGATTCCCTTTAACTTGATATATAGATGAAGAGAAATTTACTGCCATCTCTTTAAACAATCGTTACAACATCAAAGTTTGTACCTTCTTGCCCCTCTCTTCGTTGCCTTTGCTCTCTAATACACATGCTTTTTTGTCACATCCAGCTTTTCTCCCCGCCGTATCCCTCAGATTATACACTACTTGATTGAACAGGATTCTCATTCTCCAGTTATCAGTTGATTTTTCAAAATGCAGCAATATATCGCCATCTGTTTGTCCTGATCCGGATTCTTGTGCCATCGAAACGGATGCTTTTCCGCATCTGCAAGTGTCCCAATCTTCCAACCAGGGCGAGGATGCCCGTTCATGCTCAAGATTCCCTTGCGTGGAAATACTTATCATGCAAAAACTTGAAATCACGGCAACAAAAATCCTCATCTCCCTAAAACCGATTCCCAATCTACAAAAAAAATTTCTTCGCCTAGGCCTTCGTTTCTTTAATTAGTTGTGTTTAGGTACCAGTAATACTGCCTCTTTTTTAATCATTCCCAGATATTCAGTAATTTTAGTTAGCAAGGGCGCATGTTTCGTTGCGTAACGGGTCAGTGCACATTCATTTGTGTACAGAATACTACAATCTTGCGCAGTAGAATTGCGGGCAATAAGCAACAACTTCTGCACACATGAAGCTTGCATGGACAGTTTTGCGATCTAAAATACAGCTTTTCTGCATCCGTTTGACAAAAGTAAGGTTGCAGTGTGACGGTCGAACCATTCTTACCAAACAAAATCTAATTTCACATTACTGTTTGCGAAGACCTCTACTCTCGAATGAAGTACGAGAGGTTGGGAGAATTTGCGAAACAAAAACTTCCTAAAATTCCCAAAGGACTTAACCTCACCTTAAGTACCCAAAATTTTAGAATGCTTGCAAGAATCATGTTCTGCTCGCTAAACTCTTTCGAATGATATCTAGTTTGCATTACTATGGAAAATAATCGTAGTTCTATGGCCAAAAAACAGTTTTATTCTTCATTGTTTGTGCTTGTACTTTACTCCGTTTGCATTACATTTACGCAATAAAATGCGAATAAATCGTTCATTAAGACTGCGTTCACACGATGCCGGCACATTTTGAAAACGGTGAAAAATGTGACGGTTGCAAAATTTGAGCTAGCGTTCAAACGATACCGTTTTAAAAGAGTTCCATTTTAAAAAATCTACTGTTTTCAAAATCTGCCGGCAAAAATATATGTGCCGTTTTCGTGTGAACGAGGCTTATCCGTCACAATTTTCACCGTTTTCAAAATGCGCCGGCATCATGTGAACGCAATCTAAGAATCCGACGTTCAAGAAAATATAGGGGCATTGGTTTATATCCCTATACAATCCTATGCTTATAATATCCACAAGGCACACCCATACGAGCGGTACCACCTAGAAATTTCAAACAATGTTTAAAGGAGAACAAGTAAACACGAAAAAACGTAATTTTGGGATCATCATCATCATCATAATTACGCTTGATACTTCGAATTGATTTTTGAACTCTTTGTAAAACCGTCAGTCAATTCCACTTTGCAAATTTTAAGCAGATTTCAGATGTGAAGAAGATGGCATGGCGACAACAACATACAGAAGGAACGCTCCGTAAGTCATTTAATGATCGAGAATCTTCCAGAAAGATCTTTTGCCATTATCTCATTGATAAAATTCCTGCCTCCATTAATTTCTGGATCTTTTGAGCGATAGCTGGGTTTCGCAGATGTCTAAAAGAGGAAAAATATTTGAAAGAATGGTCGAAAGAATATTTTTGAAAGAATGTTTGAAAAAATTAAAATTGATTAAAAGCACAGGACGGAAAATGTTTGCCCCAGACAAAAAAAATTTTATGATAATGTACTTAGAGACATCTTCCTTGATTTTTCATCAAAATCACAAAAATACTCCAGACTTTTGGCTATCAATCAAATTTTGATTCACTCTAATACAAGAAGCATTCTCAGCAAAACAAATTTTCAAACAGTTGAAGGTGTCCACCCGCCTGATCCAGTTCTCTCTTACGCTTACAAAAATCTTGAGAAACATTCTCACGTAAAATTGACAAAAAAATTAGGCACTCCTTGGCGAAAGTCCATTCCCCTAGAATAAATTCGTGTACTTACTCAGCTGCCGCTTTAGGGTCTTCTTGCATTTGCTCCAAGATCATTCGCATCGCAGGATCCATCATAATTTCCTACAAGGGCGCAAGGACACTTGGATAATTTAAATTTTGGCGAAAAGCAGGTCAAATCCGGTTTTACAATACAGAAGTAAATTAAATTGGTATAAAAATTTAGTTTGATACAATCGGTCATTTCTTGTCATACCAATTTGTGACTTTGTGATATAGCTATTTCAATGAAAAGGTATCATTTTACGTGGAATTTCTCCTCCCAAATAATTACAACAACATGAATGGTCTCCTTAGGAACAAAAATAAATGAAATAGTTTTTCCTTTTGTGCTCCAACACAATGCATGCCTTCTTTCAATTTATGTTAGAGAAAAAGTATGTTTGTCGTGGTTTCGTGGTTTCGAAGTTCATGAATATTAATCTAATCACAGGCCTAATTTTTTTAAATCTTGCTAAACACGACTTTTATCAAAATCGCTCTTACTTAGAGCACGGAAATGCCGATTTCAACAAGATAAATGTTGATACCTAAATCAGACTTTGTCCTATGCAATAGATGTTCAAAGAACTGAATTTGCCAAGTAAACTGTATCAATAAGAATTGGCAACCGCCCGCCCCACATTTTTTTCTACTCACACAGTATACCATCAAACACTAAAATACGCAAAGCATTAAAGAGAGTAAGATGGTTTCTTGAATTTTATCAAATTGTTCCTTACTCGTTGATGTCGTTGCCTGACATCTAATGTAAGCAGACACTAACTTTTCCCTGAGTTTTTTTTCTTTTTACTGTATCGTAATTTTTGAATTGAAAGTGCCTTTCATGGTGGGAACTCCGATGACCTAAGGTCTATTCCGGCCATGATCATCATAATCATAATCATAATCATAATCATAATCATAATCATCATCATCATCATCATCATCATCATCATCATCATCATCATCATCATCATCATCATCATCATCATCATCATCATCATCATCATCATCATCATCATCATCATCATCATCATCATCATCATCATCATCATCATCATCATCATAATTTATTTACAAAGTAGGCTGAAACAAAACCATAGCTAAAATTACAGCTAATTAAGGCCTACTTATTTACAAAATTTACAATCTAATCTAAAAATGATATGTATATGTATAATTACAATAATTTCACTAACCATCCTGTTATGAACCCAACCTGTTGTACATATGTTTTGCAAAGCCTACAGTTGCATTTATCACCATTCCAGCACCTTATTTGCTTTTTGAAAATTTGAAGGGTACTGGAGTCTTTGATCCCGTGTGGTAGCAGCTGCCACATCCTATTTCCAAGGAAAGCTACAGACTCGATTCCAAAGGACGTAGTGCGTACTTTTGAAAGCAGCGCGTCGGTCCCATGCCTCAAGTCGTAGCCAGTGTTCCGCTGCGTGAAAATATCCTTCATAAAAGTTGGACTTAGATCTAATTTTTTTTTTAAATCTCAGTCATAAGCAACTGTAGGTTTCTTATATGGCACAGTAGATGTACTTTTTGAGTTCTATTTTAATTGATTATGTTTTAAAAAAAGGAGTAAGATTACCTGTACTTCTGGATCGCTCATCGCTTCTTTCCGCCTCTGTTCTGGATCAGCACTAAAGCGTTCAGATGCGCTTTTGTACAAACCCTCCTTTGCTTCCTGAAACAACAAACAAATATATATAATACACAATCAAGCTTTGAAGATAGCAATGGATTCAAATGAAAAGTCTATCTAATTCAACAATCGACAGGCGAGGAACTTTCTACCAAGATGCATTGCGTTCATGTATCGCGAAAAGAAAACAAACGCATGGGTGCTGGACAAATGTAAAAGACACCTCCAACTGAGAATAAACATCATGAAAAGAAAGATGAGATATGATGAAAAGGGAAGGTTGTTTAGAAAAGCTAATTATTGAAAGGAAAAGTCAACGGAAAAAAGGAAGCAAGGAAGGCCACAGACATCGTGGAGCAGTAGCATAGAGAAATAGACTGGGCAGAGCACAAATGAGTTACTAAGAATTCACCTCAACCAGTTACGTACGATGGCAGAAAAATAACAAATATTTGAAACGATATCAATAAAGAGCAAATGACTAAGTTTGTTCATGGACTAGTCGTGCAAATAACTAATATGTCTTTTCAAATATGACAAAATGATACTAACTTGACAATTTGGATCGAGGTCGAGTGCTTTTTGGAATGCTTCTTGCGCTTTTCTCGTTTCTTTTACTGCCAGCAGAGCTGCTGCTTTACGTAAGTATCCTTTCACTGAAGAAAAACATGAAGGTTCTTATTTTTGTTGGTTCTTATATGAGGGGATTTACTGTACAAAAATGTATTTCATTCATAACTATGGGTGGTTATAACTAATCTGCAAAAAATCCGGATTGACGACATTTTCTACATTTTGCACAAGTTTGACTACTTCGTGAAAGCAAACATTAGAGAAAAGAAACATCGCTTAGACATTGTTTCTGTTAGCCAAAGATGGAAGATTTCAGCTCATTGCGAAGGAACAGAAAAGCTTTGAGCTGACTACTATTCAAAGTTCATCCGATAGTTCATTTTTTGCACATTGTAGAAAATGCCGAGATCAAGAAACTGCCGAGATCTTCAGATCCCAAAACAAAATACAGAACATGTGAAAAAGGGCTTTAAATATTCGGCTTTAAAATTATGGATCAATACGTTGTTGATATACGAGAGGCCGCAACTCTCGGTAGCTTTAAAAAACAATTGAAAGCAAACCTATTGGCTCATCAAAAACGTTAAATTCAAAATACGACACCTTGGAAGAACAGCAATGTTAACAATTTACTTAATTTGATTTTGCTTTTGTTTTTTGTAAGATTTTATATAGGTGTTATAAGATACTGAAGGTTTTATTTTCGTGTATAAATATTGTAATAAGTTTAAAGGCAGAAACACCGCAATGCGACAAAAACAATACAACAGCAAATACGATTGAATTAATTTTATGCCAATATTTCGTCCTGCCATGCAGGGCTTCTTCAGGGCTGTAATGTTAAATATAAACATTTTCTCATATCATATCATAAAAAATGCCAGCAGCAAAAAATCACAATGCATACACCCTTTTACGGAAGTAGCTAATAAAATAACCTTTTTCATTTTCGTTTTAGCCTTTGCATGACAAACGAACGATATACAATGTGAGTCCGATAATTTGACTTCAACAGTTTATCACGTATCATAATTGCGAATACGATAAAAACTATGAGTTAGAAATAATGAAACTTACCGAAATCGGGGTTCAGTCTCAAGCATTCGTCACAGTCCTGAAAGAAAAGCAAATAACTGATTACCAAATAGCAGAATTCGTCCTATTTTCCAGTTTTTTAATTTATTCTATAACTTTCAATTTGAACTTCAAATAAAAACCTTGATTAAACATTAAAACATCAAAGGTTAAAAAAAGTTAGTATAGACCTTCACAATACCAACTGGAAGCGTCCATGGTAACGTGACAATGAGGTAACGTGTGACCACGTGGTAAATCGTGTTTAACCTTGATCAAACATTAAAACATCAACAGTTAACAACAGTTAGCATAGACCTTTGCAATACCAACTGAAAGCGTCCATGGTAATACCATACCAACTGAAAATGTCCATGGTAATGCGGTAACATGTGACCATGTGGTAACGTGTGACCAAGTGGTAACATGGTCACTAAAATCCAACAAGGCAAACAAGCTCACCTTTATAGCCATTCTAAACTCTAATAATTTTGTATAGCAAGCCGCCCTGTTACTGTAAACCCTAGCATCTTCTGGGTTCCGTCGAATTGACTCCGTATAATATTTCAGTGCATCTGGGAAGTTTCCTGAATAAGACGATACAAAATTATTTAGCAGCAATAGTTATGAATTGCAAGAAATATATTAAAGTGTGTTTCTCAGTGATACTGAAAGTTATCCAGGTTCATTTGATCCTCTTCGTGCATTTCAAAAAGACATTTCTCTCCAAATTATTAGAATGAAATCAAAACACCAGTTGGGAAACGCAGCTTTAAAATGAACTTCATTCAAATGAGTGTGATGGCTATCATATTTGGGACCAGACCAGTAGATGTTATAAACAGGATGACCATTTCGTTCAAACCATGCTCATAAAGACAAAACCAATATGACAATTGTTTCGACAAATTCATGTATTGATTATCAGTAAATGGCTAGGCTATGTTAAGAAAATCAACAAATTCTCTGAATAAGTCATATTAATAATAGAACATTTCCAGACAGCTTGTCTCATTCTCTTCTCAGCCAGAAAAGTTAAACATGCGTGGAAATTTACAATGCTAATTATTCAAAGATCATGGAATGAAACTGCAAAAACAATATACCCTTTTACTGTTTTTGGTAGAGGCTTATTGCGGTTCCCCAAGTAACGAAAACGATAGATTTTGCGTCCCGAAGCAACATCAAAACATTGGAGATGCTCTTGGTTTCTATTTCGCTAACCAAAACAACACAACGAAAACGACAGTCTACAATAACACACCATAAAGTGGATTTGCTCATATCTCGTACGTAATTCAGGTACCACAAATTTACAAACTGGCCAATTTTTTGCGCATTGTACCGGGTGAGTCAGAAAAAAGAATCCCCGTTTGAAAGGTCACGGCTCCCTGGATATCAAGACAATGATATCGGCAAATAAATAGTTTAATGGTAGAAATTCTCAAATCTACTATAAAATTTACCTGACTGAAATCGGCCACTCCATTCTGAAATTATGAGGGATTTTCTCCAGAAAGCCTCTTCAAAAAACCTTCAAAACGTGCCCAAAATCATGAACAGATTTCCCTAACATTTCTGCCTTACAATGGCCTTACAGCAATGACTTGTGAACGCTTTAGCACGTGCTATCCTCTTGGGAAGATGAACAAGTCCTCCCCTGGTATCGATGACCTATTCAGGGGGATTCCATTCTCCCATGCATGAATTTATGTGAGTGTCATCAATATCAGGAAGGAAAATGTGCTCATTGTTTTCATTCGTTTTTGCAGGTTTTTTGAAGGGGCTTTCTGCAGAAAACCACCCATATCCACGGGAAGGAATGGCCGATTAAGGCCGGGTAAATTACTGAACCAAATTGAACATATTGGCAATAAAACAAGACAGTTTTCAATATTATTGATTTGATATTCATGGAGCAGTGGCCTTCCAAGCGGGGATCCTTTTTCTGACTCACCCGGTATAATAAAAAAAATCAATACATTACCTTGTGTAAATGCTTCATTCCCTTTGACTCTCTCTTCTTCCGCTTTATCCTTATCTAAATAAGCCACTCTCTCTTTTTCCTTCATCATTTTGTGAATCTGAAGAAAAGATTCATTGATTTAGATTAGTCTTGTAGTAAGCTAGATAAAAAGATTCATGTAAAACAAGACGCTTAAATAAGATTCCATCAGTCACAAATCAATCCCCATGTCTCTTATTTTTATACGCACGATGTCATCTTCCGCTAGATAAACTGATTTTCAACAACTTTCAGAAAAATAGAAATCCTGATTGTTTCTGACAATTCAATCCTACTTCTTACCGAACTCCGACCTGAGTTCGACCAAACTTGAGCCGACGATCTCAATACCAAAGAATGAGAAATTTCAACTGTTGTGCATTTAATCTTGCAGCAAATCAACTTTTGCAGATCAACGCTAGATATTGGCTGCGGTCACACTAGACGTTTTTACCCCGTTGTATCCCTTGAAAACAACGGGTTAATTACGCTGTGATATGTGACTGCATTGGGTTTTCACATACAGCGCTGTTACAGCGCTTTGGTCCTGAGAGCTGATTCCATAAGAAAATTATCACATGCAAAGCAACGGGCAAAACAAGGTCCCGACCTATATTTCAGCGTTATTTTGGAGAATGAACCAATCACAGCCTTGCGTAGTTGTCACATGATAAATCATATCACTGTGTGACCGGGTGTCATTGTACCGTTATGTTGTCGTACTTTCTGGCTACAAAAACAAATTGGAAGAAAACAAGCAATTCATATTACAACGGGAAAATATAGTAGTGTGACCGCAGCCACTATTTTTCAAGAGGTCTGGAACTTACGAATTTTGCGAGAAAGAGACGTGAGCTGTCTCTCAGGAGTAACAACTGAACTGAAATGAAATTTCATGAAGTGCCACCTATAGACCAAAACGATTCTACATTTGACAATCAAAGCAATCAAACAACAAGGACAGATTTGTAACACAATAGCATCAGTTGCTTTTGATTGACACTGCAATTTAAAGTGATTAGCGATTACAGATAAGGAAACTCTCTCGACTAATAATACAAAACAAGCAAAGCCGCAAAAGTTGCCTTTATAATATTAATAACGATTAATCGAATTTCTATACAGGATTATCTATCAGCACAAAAAGTACTTTATCACTAGAGTCCTGTTCCTATACGATAAATCAAGGGTAAAATCTTACAAAGTTTCAAATTTACAGTTTACAATAAATAAAAATATCGTTGATACCTATACAATGTTCTTCTAATAGATCTATACTTTCTAACTTCAGGGGGTAGAGCATTAGTTTAGCGGCAAGAAAATAAAAGCCCTTGCGTCAAGTCTCAAGCTTCACTTAAGCTAATTTCAATGAATTCTGATTTTTTCGCGTTGCATACTTGTGGTCCCTTTTCTCAAAATGATTTTCAAACAGTTCACAAATGCTATTGGTTAGACCATCGAATACTATAGTGCAAAATCCCTCAATAAATTCCAGTTGAAACCAGTAAAATGTGCATTCGAAAGATGGTTTTCAAGAGAAGCCGGGAGACTATAATGAAAAAAGATGGATAAATTTGAAGATCTACCAGGCGGATTTTGTTTCTTTAATTCAGGCGCTGAGTAGCAATGTTTCATTTAAGCCATAAATATGGTAGAATTGCAACATTTTCTCCTCAGCTTAGAATAAAAAAAGCAAGCGCTTGGTTGATTTCAAATAAGAAGCATTTATGTGGATTACTTGCAAAGATAAAATGCGACGTCCATACCTGTTGAGTGCGTTTGAGAATATCAGGTGCTCTATGTTCTGCAAGTGACTGATCGTAATATTTAAGAGCTTCGGTGTAATTTTCTTGTTTGTAATGTACGTTTGCAATCCTTGCAAATGCCCTAGGATAGGAGAAAATTAATAATCAATGTAAACCGGAGCAGTGTCAGTTGCAGAATCACTGCCCTAAATGAAAAGATGACTAGAAATTGTTTCATTTCGTTTCTTTTAGTTTCGTTTGCACATATATGCGTTCCACCAAGCGCATATCACTCCAAAAATCTCGCCTCCCTTTGGCCAAGATCCTTTGCTCTCAAGAAACGTCCCCAAAGATCTCCAAAAATCCTCTTGCTTTCAAAAATCGAGCAAGACTTTTTGAAACGGTGATACATTACTCTTATTCAACACAGTATGTTAACAGTACCGAGATTATCAAGAATGTTCCATGATACTTCCATCAAGCTGGAAGGAGTAAAAAGATCTACAACATATACCCAATGCGTTCAAATCACGAGAATGTGCAATAAAAGCGATTGAGTTATAACACAATTAACTTTTGGCTTCCTGGGTCAATTTTTGTTATCACGACACTGCATTCACACCAGAACTGTAACAGACCTTTCAGTCATTCTACAAAGAGCCTGGATCGAGCGATCTTTCTTACATTTCTGTACCAGAGCTTCTGTCATTATCATGCACATGCGAGAAAACTTCTAAATGTAAAAAATATCATTCGATTGAAATTCTTTTTTAAAATAGCAGCAAGGACCATTAGTGCCCATATGGTCCAAACAAGACCCATGTTTACCCAGTAAAGCTCGTGCATCAAAAAACTCCAGCCTCATTTGAACAGCAAGAAGACAAATGCTTCCAATGTGGATTCGGTATTAAACTTGAACGAGAAGACCTTGGCACAAGCCATCAAACATCAGAGATTGGCTCGCCAATTTTAGGCCACTTGGTCGCATAGATACTTTGCGAGTCCTACTTCCAGCAGAGGATATTAAGAATAAAAGCTAAGAATTTTTTGAAGAGTTCATCAGTGTTGAAAACCCAAATCAATGTTTGTAAAATAAGAATTTGCAGACAATGCAACACATTGACTAAAACACTTGAATAAGTCAAAGATATTTTGCTTCAAAACTGAAAAAACGTAAATAATAATAAATAGAATTTCTCTTACTTTGCAATAATCTTATAATCTGCTCTGTGTTCTCGTCCAAGTTCGACAGCCTCTTCACACTGCTTGATGCATTCTTCGAATTTTCCTTGTTCAAAATAAACCGCTGTTTGGAAGCAAAAACGACTGTAATTTTAGCATCTCAAAAATGTAATGAACCAATCAATGAATTCATTTACAGCACAAACGGAAACAATAAGTAGTCTAGCGAATTGAGGATTCCTGCCCCTATTGCATGGCACGCAGAAATTCAAATGAAGCGCACTTTTAAAATACTATAAAAAGCTAGCCTCACTACACAAGGACCCTAAACTTACGCTCATCTCATTGAAGTGAATTGATGTTGTTGTCGCATTGTTTGTTTGAAATATTGACACGGCTTCGCAACAAGTCGAAAGTTTTTTCCCGGATAGGAGTTCATTTTACTTTGTTTATACGTGAAGATTCGCCACTTCATGTATCTTTTCCAGCACTGATTTACACATATCTAATATGATTGTATTCCGTATTCAATTCTTTTTGGAGGGTTGCTCTTTAGAAGCAGCTGATTTTCCAGGGGCCCTCTAATAAACCCCCTAAAAACAACTCTTGGTGATTGGAGCATGCTCTATGAAGACTTTTATCAATTAATCACTTAATCAATTAATCAATCAATCAATCAATCAATCAACCAATCAACCAATCAACAAAACTTACCAGCTTTGTTTGTAAGATAAGTCACGTTCGTTGGATCCAGTTCAAAAGCTTTATCATAATGTGTCAATGCAGTCTCGAAATCTTTCTTCTTATAGGCATCATTGCCTTTCTGTTTCTCATCTTGTGCCTACAAAAAAGAAAAAGATCAATGAAATATCAAGCAGAAGAGATCTTAGAATGGAGTTGTATAACGAAATCCCACTTTCAGAGGTGGAAAATGTGCGTGAAGCCGCGAAGCAGCTTCGCAGGAAGCTCTCTTGTCTGGAAGGAAGAAAAGGGAGGAAAGATAGAAAGCGGAATAGAAGGAAGGAAAAGAAAGAAAGAAAACGATGAAGGGAGGAATGAAGAAATGAAAGGAAACAGGTTGGAAAGGAAAAGGAGAGGAGGAAGAAAGAAGGATGGAAGGAAGATGGGATGACAAAGAAAACAAAAATTGAATATATGAAGAGACAGGAAGGACTAAAGGAAGGAAAGAAAAGAAGAAAATCAAAGTTGGGTGCTTGGATTATGCTCTTTTCTTTTACAGTTTTGTGATCTCAAGAAACTTTAAACGTAATTTCAGTTCCTAGTGGATTAGCAACTACACTGAAATATGGGACTACAGAAAATTGATAAAACAATGGAAGGAAGAATTCTGGTTTGACGTTCCTTCGCAGGAAGGCAAATATTATTTCCACCACTGCCCACTTTCATCATCTGACACTTATCACAAGAAGATTTCTCTACAAAATCCGAAGAAGAGTGATCAAAATAGAACTTTTAGCTATTCTCCAAAAGAGCCTGGATCGAATGATATTTCTATACATTTTTATACGAGGTTCGATTGAGTGGCGTTGGAGCTTCTATCGCTTTTGTGTACATTCGAAAATTCTACAAAAAAGTATATCGTTCGATTCAGATTCTATTTGAGAATAGCTAGAAGGTCTATTCTACCAAGCAATATAACATTTCCCTTGGTGTAAATTTAATGCAAGTTGTTGCTCCCCACAAAATGACTTCAACTTCTCTTAGGGTTGCAAGTAGCGAAGAAAGTCTTGGAAGAATTATCTATCTGCCCCCTTCTTTTATTTAGGTACTGTATGAAGAATGGAGTTCATCTAATGGTTCGTAGCAGCCTTGTCGGAAAGGTTTGAATGCAGAAACGAACAATTTGAGTTTAAATGAGCTAGCAGTAATCACAAGTTTAATTCTCATGTAGACAATATTTTATCGTACTGCATTGAATGGATTGAAATATTAGGGATTCAAAGCTGGAAGGGATCTGAGACAGTTACAACGATTGCAATGAAACTTAACACAGATCATACATCTTCATTTTGTCAATAAAAGTCAAAGGTATGAATATGTCCAAACAAATATTATTCCTCAATAACGCATAGGGTTATAACGACAGTGTAGGCTAGTTGAGGAAGACTGATAGGTGAAATTAATTGACAAAAACGGAGCCCAGGAACTATCCGTTTTCCAAAAATCTAACACAAGGAGAAAGACCATAAAATCTTGAATTATAGTTCTATGATGACTATGTACCTGCTTCTGTGTATCTGGCACTTCCTCTACTTTTTTGGATTTCTCCTCCTTTTTCTCTGTCGTTTCTTCGACTTCGTCGTCCTCTTTCGAATATGATTTTGGTGTTTCATCCATGTCAGCACCTTCATAAAAAAACGTTTCACACTTGTTAAAATCCTTTTGGTCAAAGAATAGTCATGGAATGCAATATAAGTCATGTGAATTTCGAAATAGATCAGACCGCAACCTTGAATGGTATGAGAAGGATGTCTGTAGGAATGTAAGTTAAAATTTGAGACTGAGATGAGATGAGATGGCTATCATTGATCAGAAAGTGTGTTTCATCTGAGTACATCTGCGTTTCAGTTTTTAGCGAGACAGGAGCGGGTAATCTCCTACATTTTGGAAGCAATTTGGGGATTCTATTTTTGAAAACTCACTGTCAAAGTCATCTCTCAAATCCCTTAAAACAATAATATTTAGGACAAAATCTAGCTAACTGATATACAGGGTTTTTCAGAAAAAACGCAACCTAACTGTAATTGACAATCTCAAGAAAATGATAAGATTTAAGTGAATGATATGTACATCATCTGAAAGTACAATTTTTCTTATTTCCAATGATATGTAGTTTGGCTACATTAATATAATGGATTCATTTAAAGGGTTTGTGCAAGGTTAAAAGCTTGCATTTGCAGAGAGCAGAATAATCTAAAAATACCCCACTCAAATCGAAGTTGCACACAATGTCAACAAAGGGTAGCCTAAGAATGAAATTTTTACCTTGCTAAGAGACAATGCTGTGTCTAAGTTATTTCTTTGTTCTATTTATAGAGGAGCCTATTTACCATTGCACACTTGCTTTAATTGCTATTTTAGACAGATTTTGTCACAACATTTCAGGCCTAAAATCACTTGAGGTGCCCCACATTTTATAAATGCCCTACATTTTTTCTGATTCACCAGGCTGAAATCAAGTTTATGAAGGCCTGACAATAAGCACAGCTTACATTAGATCTAATGTTGAATATTGTACGCTGAAATGTGATGAAGCATGACACTGAAAAACAGCCATGTTCTTGTCTGATCAGCAAATTCATCTGCAAAAGTTAATAGACTCAAAGGTGTGTACCAGTTCTATCTGCTATGATAGCTGCATTTCAGAAAGCTCCAAAAACATTTATGTCATAACAAATGAGAAAATCATCCATTTTATGACAGCTACATTAAAAGGAGTTTCAGAAATGGCTCTGTATCAGAGAGAGTTAGAGGTCTTTGAGTGGATATATTAACCTTCGCACTGCTAAAATGAGGAAAAGGAAAGACATGACTATAACCTTCACTATACTGTAACTTTATATGCCTATCAAAAAGCAATCAGTATTCTGTTCAGTACAACAATATGATTTAATGTAAACGTCTTTGTAAATGCCGTATCACTTTCCAGCATCTGAAATAGACCATACTTACTGTACGAATACCTCATTTAGGTGATGACTAACTTAATTAATACCCCCAACCAGGATATCATTAGAAAGAAGACAGAATGTGCTTTCAGATGGTATAAGTCAAATTCATTCAAATAGTATCGTTTTGCTGAAAAATTTTTGAATAGAGCACGGTTGCGTTTTTTCTGAAACACCATGTATAAGATATATGTGAACTGTAAAATCAAAACAGCAGAATTTTGAAAGTTACAAAGATATAAAAAATATTATAAGGCATAAAATAATAACTCACCAGTGGTCTGTAAATTGATACCAAGAATGACACCAAGAGCTTGCATCACACGTTGATCATTTATGTACCTGGTATGCACAAAGATTGACTTTAAACATAGAACTTCAAAGGTATTTGAGACCTAAAGAGCTTGATATCATGTTTATGTAATGATTAATAGTTTCTTGAATCTTTTCCATGCAAAGTTAATCTTCTACAGGGTGACCCAAAAAAATTGTGCCCCATTTGCCTAAAGATTGCGACAAAACGGCAAAAGATTCTCGCCAAATTTTTGCATCATGCTGCCCTTCAGATATTCAATTAAAGTTTGCAACCATCCCCGTAAAAATCCGTTGAGAAATGATGGAGCTGTGACCTTCAGAAGACCAAATTTGCCTGATGACTGAAACCAGCGGTTGGCCATTTTGTCTTACTTATGAAATTAATTAAAATATGAAAATAATAAACAAGACTTTCTTATGCTAGCGACACTTTTCACGAAAACAGCTATTGCACAAAATCATGAATAAATACAGAAGGAAAAGACCTATTTATTTTGACATACTATTGTAAATTTCTGTAACTACTGTACTTCAATCTTTCTTCTGTAAACTAAAATTTCAATACACATGATTTGAGTCGTTTTTCAACACTTTATAAATACCGCACATTTTTTTCTCGGTAGATAAATCAAGTTCATGAAGGCCTGACAATGAGCACAGCTTACTGTGGATCTTATATTGAATATTGTACGCTGAAATGTGATGAAGCATGACACTGAAAAACAGCCATGTTCTTGTCTGATCAGCAAATTCATCTGCAAAAGTTAATAGACTCAAAGGTGCGTACTAGTTCTATCTGCTATGATAGTTGCATTTCAGGAAGCTCCAAAAAACATTTCTGTTATAACAAATGAGAAAATTCTCCATGTTATGTCAGCTACATTAAAAGGAGTTTCAGAAATGGCTGTATCAAAGAGAGTTAGAGGTCTTTGAGTGGATTTATTAACCCTCGCACTGCTAAAATGAGGAACTGGAAAGACACAATTATAACCTTCACTATACTGTAAGTTTCTATGCCCATTGAAAAGCAATCAGTATTCTGTTCAGTACAACAATATGGTTTTACATTGATAAACTAACAAAAGAAAGGGGAAGGGCAGATATACAGTGTACATTCTTAAGAATGTGCCATTACTTTCTACTTTTCTACACAAAATATCTTTGTCTCGTCTCTTTTTTCCATGAAAACTTTTCTTTTCTATTACCTATGGAGGTACCATTATGGAAACAAGGTTGCACTGACCTTTTAATGCTATCCCTGCCATTCTAAACTAGGGGTGCTTTATACTAGATATTAGTTTTTATTATATTGTATACATGTAAATAGTCTTCTTCCTTTTCGTAAATTTTTATATTACATTTAAATTTTAGTTGTATGGCAAAATATTACATTACATACAGTACATACATACAAACATACATAGGCCTTACACACATTAACATGACAAGAATTATTTATATCATGATAAGAATTCTTGCCCAATATGAAAGCTAAAAAACAAGGATTCTTAGCCAGGAAACCCACGTTATAAGGTGTGCAGGGCTTGGATTTTAATAGTTGTTGTGTGATTCCTCCAACAAACGATCAAAAAACTTCTTTGCTGTGCAAAAATTCTTTTGAACAAGAATAGAATCAGTATGCTATGAAAACTTACATTTTCAATACCTCTGGGTTGTGCTTGAGAAAATTCTTTTGAACAAGAATAGAATCATTGTGCTACAAAAACTTACATTTTCAGTGCCTCTGGGTTTCGTTTGATGTCACTGAGTATCTTCAAAAATCCAGGGTCACTCATAAACTGTCTTGTCGAAGGATCAGCAGCAAGCTTTGCTTCAATATTGGGAGCATCAAATGGATTTGCTGTCAAAATTGAAACAAAGAATGAGCGAATGTTCCTTCAATTTTATCTGATACAGTTGGGGAAGGATGTATATGTAGCTTAATCGTTTTTTAGCTTTTTAAAGAAAATATCAACAAATCTAAAAGCATATCCACTCTGATGATGTCTTAACAAGCAATATTTTTGCACTTCTTACTCATGGTAATAAAGTATGCTTTTTATTCCACATAAAATTGACTATTTCTACACATGTATTGCATCCTGAAATAATACTGGGTGTCTCAAAAAAAGTACCCCCTTTTGACTCAACAAGGCAACAAAACGATAATATTTCGGGACTTTTTGAATTCATGGCTACATTTGTTAGTCTTCAACTTAAATGCACATACCTTGCATTTGGAAATCCGCCACCAAACACCGGAGATATGAGTTCACAAGGTCAAAATTTGGAGTGCACCTGAAACCAGAGGTTTTGAGAAATGGCCTAGCCATAATTTGACAACAAACAGGCATTTGGCAAACAAATTTTCGACTTTGACCTTTACTTTTTATTTTTGAACAGATTTATACCTTGAATTACTTCAGTTGTGCTTGCAGTGACTTTTCTTTTGAGGAAACGGTCCTTGCATTGTATTCGATCCCAAGTGTTTTATATTAAAGAAGAGGAAAAAGAGCACATGCACGCCTATTTTGGAGGTGTGGCACGATTTTATGGCTCTTACCACATTTTTACTAAATTTGTTTAATCAGCGCCATGTCCATGCATCTTTTATTCTTTTCAAAAGGAAAACACGGAAACATAAAGTCTACAGGTACTTTGGAAAATGTCCACGATGCAAATCATGACTAGGCCCTTTTTCAAAACCTCTGGTTTTGGGTGCACTGTAAATTTTGACCTTGCGAACCTGTATCTCCGGGGTTTGGTGGACGATTTCTAAATGCAAGGTACGTGCATCTAAGTTGAACATTGATAAATTTAGCTATGAAGTTGGGGAGCAATGATATCTTATTGCTTGGTTCCTATTTCCAGTCAAAAGGGGGTACTTTTTCTGAGACACCCGGTAGTTTTGTCCTAAAAAAATAAACAACCAGCAGCATTACCTGGTTTTTGTCTTGCTGATGATGCAGCCCGTGTTTTAACATCTTCCAGTCCACTTTTCAATTGTTCATTATTTGGATCATGTTTCAAACCATCCTCGTATGCCTTCTGTGCCTCTCGATATCTTCCAAGGTATGTAAGAGCTGCACCCAGCCTTGAATAACCCTGCAAAAGTTTTGATTCCCTTTCAAAGCACTTTATTATATAAAAATATTGCTCCTTGTTTGGACTTGAGTTTTCAAGCTCTTCAAGTAACCCTATACAGTAACTATTAGCTTATGTAAATCTTTTGTTTTGTAATTAAATCATCAGGCTATTAAATCTTATGATTTGAACATGTCATGATTTGAACATGAACAATTTATATTTATGTTGAAAAAAGCAGCTAGGAAGAAAACTTTCAAGGTAGCTCAAGGGCGGATCCAGCCCGAAGCTGAAGGGGGGGCAACTTGCAAAGAGGGCGCCAAAATATATAATGGAAAAGTGAGCGCGCCTAAGGCGCGCGAAAATTTTCGGACGCTTTTGATAGGAGATTCTTTGATTTACTACTAAATAATGCCTTGATTACTGAGTTTTCCCCATATCTAAATCGAAATAGTTAGAAAATTGTGCGTTAGAGTCAGGATGAGGGGCGCCTTTCTCTCCAAAATAGGGGCGCCAAGCTGAATTTTCATCATGAAGGGGGGGCAGTTGCCCCCACTTGCCCCCCTCTAAATCCGCCACTGAGGTAGCTTGGTAACACTTCTAGATATTGCATGATCACTCTTGTTTCAGAGACTCCTCATAGTAAATTTGATTAACAATGCAAAACTGTTTTCGTGTCAACCTACCTTTCCCCAGTCAGGTTTCAGTTGGACAGTTTTCTTTGCATCTACAAGTGCCTCACTGTATTTTTCTTTTTTTGCATATGCTGCAGATCTGTTGCTGAAGAGCACATGGTTTTTTGGACACAGTTCTATTGCTTCAGAGTAACACTTGATGGCATCATCAAAATCCCCTTCTTGAAGATGTTTATTTCCCTTTACCTTCAATTGATTTGCCTGTAAATCAACATAAACAATTTAACACTTTAATCATTCATTTATTCAAAAACACACGTTATCTCCGACTTTTGGTTCCAAACGTTGGAATACTCTCCCATTATTTATACGTGTTGCTAGTTCTGTTTCAGTCTTTCGATCACAACTGAAGACACAACTGAAGACACACTTCATCAATTTCTATTCATAACTCTTATTAGCCTTAACTTCTCACTCCAGCCATCATTTCTAATGCACATATGGCTCTGGTTATTGCTTTTATAAAAAATTCAAGTTTCTTTGTTTTTATTGGGGGGGGGGCTCTCTCTCGATTAGTTAACCTATTTAGAGAGCTCCTCCTTAATCAATCAATCTTACATACACATGTAAAGTTTTTCTTTGTCGTAATAGTGTTTTCTCTTTAGTGTATTGTAAGTATTGTAATATTTTGTAAAGCAGCAGTTGTATTGTACTTAGGTTAAGTTTATCTGTATTCAAAGTAGTGCATTCAATTTAGTTTTGTATGGTATCTTGTGAATTAGTAGTTGTATAGTAATTATGTAGAAATGTATGTAGGATTGATTGATAAATAATTTTTACGGAATTCATTTTCTTAAAAAATCTTAGAATAGATAACCTGTTTTATTATCAGTAAACACATCCTTTGTACAGTATGGAAGTAGGGCAATTTTCACTGTGATATGAGTTTAAATTTTCTTTGTTTATAGCTGCCACACATAATTATTTCATGCAGCGCATTTTAGGATATTATTATTATTAGCTTTTCTACGAGCTATTTATTGATGATGAAAACACTTGTTTTTCTTGGTGTGTGTGTGTGCGTCATGTAAGTGCACAGGTCCTTTGTGTGTTATACCTTAAGTGCAGTAGCTAAAATGGTTAAAGTTTTGAGTGCAAGGTACTTCCTTGGTTGCGTGACGAGGAGGTACTTCCCTGATTGGCCTACTTTTACAAAATAGGCCTAAATCTTTTTGCAGCGTTTTGCTAGCACGCCATTTAAAAAACGTTCGTGCATTCAGTGCTGAATACAACTGTCAAAATACTTGTCAACGAATGAAATAAAATGAATTACATGTATGCAATTGCCTGCTAAAACTGTAAGAAAGGAGTCAATAAACCTAGGATAAGTGGAAGTCCGCGAAAATATTATTCTTACCTCTTCGTCCGCCATTATTATTTCTCAAGAATCTTCCAGAAAGTGCACAGCAAAATCACGCTTGCAGTCTTGGCCTCGTATCGTGAAAGAGGTGTTCATTCACTTCAATTTATGCAATTCAATCAACTTGAAATGAAAACTAAAAGCTTCCAAAACAAAATTTTGGTTGAAGAATAGGCCCTTCTCCTCGGATTTTTGAAAGAAAATCGCAATCAAGATGTGAGCAAATGCACAACAAGAAAAGAAGAAAGATAATCACAAAAAATTCCAGCAGAAAATGACGCCAGAAGTTTCACCAGCGCCATCAGATGTCCCAGCAAACAGGGATGGTGACAATACTGGGCCAGGCGGGGATGAGATGGGAAATGGGGATTTAGAAGCAGAAATAATGACAAATATTGCAATAATGGATTCAGATCCCAGCAGTGAAGATGAAAGCGATGAAGGAGAAGTTGATGGGGCATATAGGGGTTATACGGTTTTGGAACAGCAACCTAATTATGGAGGGGAAGATGAAGAACTTTCTGGTGCCGTATATGAAGGCATCGAGTGTGCAAGCTATTCTGATGTTACCCAAGGACATAGTTCTAATGAAACAGTAAGGGCTAAAATTGCATGTTTTCAAAATGCTTTTAAGTTACAAAATTACGATAAAAGATAAAAGTCGCCCCAGTATGGAAAGTATGGCAAAATTATAACCTTAAAGGGGCATGCGCCAAAATTGCGCCTCCCAAGCGCAATTGAAAAATTGAAAGGGTGTTGGCGATGATGACAATTGGCTGCCAATAATTCAATTGTGCTTTATGTACCGATAATAAAGCTTTCAATTTAAAATACTTTTAAGCACTTTTTATTCGAAAAGTTTCAGGATGTGCACACTTGAACTGCATACTTGCTGACTGTTGCACACTGCACACTTAGAAATTTTTTCGTGCACACCCGAGATCTCGTCGAAAAGTGCCGTACTTTCCATACTGGGTTGCGCCACTCTAGCATATTTCTCCAAAAATTTCATATTTTTATATTTCTATTCTGTGTTATCTGTAAGATAACTTAACAAAGTAAAGATTATTTCCAGATAAGTAAATACCAGAGAGTTTGCTCCCACCCTCAAAAGTTTGATAGCTATAATGATGGCTCAGATAGAGGCAGATGTTGAGGCTACAGTTTATAAAGTTGCTTAGGCTAAGCACCCAAACACTGTTGGGGAATCGCAGTTTTAACCAAATTAATCAAGAATTTTTTATTCAAATTATGATATTGGCTTGTCTAGCACTATGTCTCTTTAACTTTTCCTGCAATGGCTCCTTTAACAAGTTTCAACTGGGTCTTATACAAACATTTTCAAACGATACCATTTATTGTTTAGCTAATCCTGGCAAATAGGACCATTTTTTGATAACAAAATGCCAAGACTTGATGCAGTTGTACTAAAACCTTTAAAACTGGTACCATTCTACCTAGTTTGGCACACCCTGGGACACAATTAGCCCAAACCCCCAACAATGCTTATTATTCAAGTATACTTTACTTATTTTTGCAGAGTCCTGTCAGTGAAAATACAGCCACAGCAACTGAAGAAAATCAAAAAGAAGCTGAATCACATTCCCAACAAAGAATGCTAATGACAGATGGTGAGTGCTTCAAAAGTTTGTGAAAGTTAGCATTTTGGCCAGGGAAATTAAAAGGTGCTCCTGCCCTGAAGCAGCAGCAAGACAGTAATGTTCAATTGCCAAAAATATTGTCATGACAAAATCTACTATTGAAAGCTAATTTGCCTGAAATTTTTTTTCTCCAAAACATTGACTTTACTGTAAGCAACTGTATTTCTATGACAATTAAAAGCATTCTTTTTCATTGTAGCACACGCAGAAACAGTGAAGCAAGCTATGGCTGGATTCAAATTACCAACACCTAACATACCTGATTGGGCCAAAGTTGTCACTGAAGATAGTTGGAAATCAAAATTAATGGACTCTATTTCTAAAAAACAATAAATCTGTAATTTGTAAATATTTGTTGATTTCTTTGGTAATGCACTTAAAAGAATCAAATTGTCCAGTCTACTGAACATTGTTTTCAGATCATTTGTTTTGAATTTGAGTTGTAAACTGGATTGGCACTGGAAGAATGTTTAATACCGAAAAATAGCTTATAATATTGACTAAATGTTAAAAAAGGTACAACAGCTTTTTTGCTTTGAATGAAAATTTTATGAAAATTAATTGCTAAGAAAGAGTAAAATGTGTTGGATGGCAGTTGATTGAATTTATTGAAACTGAGATTTTCTAATCTCTATTTCACACTAAAGAAGCAATGTTACTTGAATAATATTGAGCTTTGTTGTGTTACATCTAAAAAACCTTGTTGGGGCTTTTTAATCAATAAACTTATTCCATTTTTATTTCATGCTGAACTCACATATAGAGCCAACAAAATTTATGCGAGAAAGACAAACTATGAACAAAGTACAAATGATTTGATAATTTCTACCTAAAAAAATAAAACACAACAGATAATGAAGCACGTCTATGTGACCCCATTAGTGTCTCTCCACAAACCTCTGCCCCACTTCAGAACAGACTTGGTCCACAGAAAATGGAACAAATGTAACAAAATGTACTGTAATTGAATCAGAACGAATATTAATTCAGATTGGTTGAAAAACAATTAGCTACAAAACATGATGAAATTGAAAATTGTAATCTTTATTTACAGCAAAATAGTATGCAACATTTCTCGTTATAATCGCGCGCATCAAAGTCAACTATGTTAGTTCTTATCTGGACTTACCCCAAGTCTATTTTGTGAAGTCCATCTGATTGACTTCTCTCGCAGATCCAGGATCCACAGCTTCACCATTCCGTGGCTTCCGTTCCGTGAAATAGGATTTGGCTAGATTTACTTCGATTGACAATGATCAGACAAAACGACGAGAAATAGACTCGAGGCAAGTCCAGTTCTTGTCATGAATTCACAAAATAAAAAAGCAACAAAGCCAACAAAATATCAACATGTCATGTACAATAAAGTCCCTCCTTTGGGAAACTACTTCTCAAGAAACTCAGACCTTGAATTTTTGCAAGAACAATAATTGGGGAACCATAGGCTAATTCAGGAACCATAGGCTAATTAGGGTCTAAAATATTTCAATAATATGGAGAACCATAGAAACCTTCTCAATGGCTAGCTATGTCAAAAAGTAGGTTTCTTGAAGGCGGGACTTTGCTCTACGTTTGCTTAAAGCTGTTTTTATGAGCGCTTTGGAGTAACAATAGGCTCTTTACATAGCATTTTTGAACAAACTGACTGTATGTACAAATAGTCAAGTACACAAATACTACTCCTAAAGTCTCTTTTAAAAGCCTTGAAGGTCTATTTTGCGTCAAAGAAAAACTAATGTTTGACGAGTATCCAAAAAACCCTCTTTTAAGGTGAACTTCGTATGAAATAAACTGTGTCTTAAAATAGTTGCACACTTTGCAGCTAAATTATTTTGAGATCCAAGACTTTTAAAATAGACTTTAATATTGAATGCAATGAAAAACATAGCCGAACAGCCTTTTATGACAAGCTAAAAGGCAACAACGTTGCAAACAAATTTTTCCTCTTTGATAAAACTTCAGGAATTGAAGCGCTCATCTTGATGAGAGACTCAAACGGTATTCGATCGTCAAACAATTCACATTAGACACAACTTTTAAGTGCTGATTTGAAACAACCAATGTTTGAATGTTTGGGTGACTTTCAAATTTCTGTAAAAAGGTGCCTACTGCAGAAGAAAAACTATTCTGCAAAAAAATGTCAAATCTGTTACTTAATATAGGTTTAAATTTTCGACTGCAAAATGGGTTGGTGGATAAATGGGTCTTCCTCCTATCATATCCTATCTATCCAAAATAAATAGCTATTTCAGTTCATTATTGGTACTAATCCACGGAGGGGTTCTTCCTTAGTAAAGGTACCTGGGGATGTGCCGCGACGAAGGGCTTACTTTTTTTCGGACTTCTAGTCTAGCCAAGGGTATACTTTTTGCAATTTTGGCCTAGCCACAGTCTTCCCAAAGGTAACATACCGTATTTGGCAATATTGGTGTAGGGAGCAGTCAAAATTGGTCTAATCAAGGGTACGATTTTCGTAAAAATTAGTCTACCCAACGGTACCACTCACGGCAGACGCCTACCCAAAATTTAGCCAAGAACCCCCCCCCCCCCCCCCCCCCTACGTGAACTAATCTCTGTTAGCAAACTGTCAGGATGCGTACGTTTCCAATCCTTCAGGACCTATGTTTTGTAGCCTACGAGTAGACCCATTATGTGTTGCTGCTTGGGTTAATTTCTCGAAAGTTCTCTCTTGAATTTGGTTACCACATGCCATTGTACCTCACCATGGTTCTAGTCAGTGTTCAGACGCTGTAACAAGAACATTTAGGCACTGGTCCCTTTTCAAAAGAGGATCCCTGACCACATTGACAGGAAAGGTATCAATGTTTTAAAATTTAGTTCAACTTTTTAAAGTGTAGTCTATGATCACGTTAGATCAATTTCCAAAAGAATTAAAAAATCATTGATTGTTCAAACTCATTTTTCCACCAAAAGGAAAACTGCTTTTCTCAGCATGTTTTAGGTTGTCCAAAAGCAGCAATTAGTGTCAAAAATGAACAAGATTACAATGTGAGACATGTAAAAATCCGCTAAATTGAACAAGTTCTTCAGGAAAAACTCAAAGCGAAATTGACGCCGGGGCTATTTTACCTTGCTGGGCAATCGTACAAAATCATTGAAAACAAGACGCAACATCAGCCCAAAAATGTATGCACTAAAAGCAAAAGTAAACAATTCTCAACCAATGTCCTGTTACGAATACTGAATGTAGATGATGTTTCGTTGTTGGCTGTTGATAGGATTGCAATAACTAAAGCTTTTGCTTTGCAAGCTATGATGTAAACAACTTTAAAAACGTTTCAATCTAAAATATCGTTGTCTGAAATAAACGATCAATCGAATAAACTGCATGACGATAAATCTTAGGCAAAAAGGTGATCTTTAGAATAGAGCAACGGTAGTGACAAAACATTAACACTTTCGATTTGTTAAACTTTGACAGTTAAAGACCAACAGCTAACCATGATCCTCTGCAGCCCAAAATTTGATTGTTGTATGAAATGAAAAGCGTTTCTCACCTGAGCTCTATTTGTTTTGCCTGTCATCCGACGCACAAAGGATCACGGTTATTAGTGGGTCCTTAATAGAACGGTTAAGATCCATGGTTGCTTAGGTGCATGAACGAGACGTCATGGAAAAGTGCCCAGAAAGAAGGCAACATCATGGCAAACTTTGAAGTCAAACGGGGAACAAATGAGTGATGGAAGTCCTAAACGTCGCAATTCCGGGGAAAGGACGAGATGTACTGTACCATTGAATCTTCGAATCCAAATTGTCGGCTGGTTTTTGCAAAAACATTTAATTTGATCTGTCTATCTCAACACTTTTGTAAAAAAGGTGATTTACAGTTTTTTCAAAGGCAATATCACACGGGCCCTTTATTATTTTCTTCAAAATGAAAGCGTTATTTTGAAGATAAATCTGTGCACTTCACGAAGGAACAAAACAAACATTCATACTTCTTATGACCGCTCCAATATAAGTGGATTTTGACGGTTACTTTTTGGTGGCTTGGGTGAAGCCTTCAAACAAGCTGAAGAAAATAATGGACACAGGCCTAAAACAATTATGTTTACGGATTCGTTTACAATTTGGCGACGGAGCCCCTGTAAAACTACCCTAACGAAGATTCCCCATATCCAATCTAAAGATCATCTTCTCTGGCCTAACTCACATACGTAAAATCAACTTAACTGATCAACTAGCTGTGTCTGCAATTTCATTCCAGAATTCAGCAAGTTCCATCTTACATTTTGTAGCTAACTGTTTCTCCTTCGCAATTTCATCTAAAAGCTCTTCTTTCGTGTCATGGCTCTCCTCGATCGTGTCATTGTGAGCATCTGGGAAGCGAAGCCTAGCCGTTCTCGTTTTCACATACATCTGAGTGCTACCTTCACCATGACATGAATCTATGCTGACATTTGGACTTCTTGACGTACAAAAGGGGCGACCTCGTTTCCTGGGGCTCGGTCGATCGCAGGCCAACTTTTCATTCAATTTCATTTCATCTAACGTTGAACTCAAATCGCTTGAAAAATGAGCTGCTTTGAATAACTTCTTCACTTTTTTAAGTGGCTTTTCCAGAATCTGATTGGGTGCTTCTCCCATCAATAGAGCCTCGTTTTTGTGTTGCAATCCCATCAGCTTTGGAGCCAGGACAGGCAAGCGAGGAGTGTGGTTATTCAATCCATTTTTCTTGGTTTCATTGAGTGACTAAAGATGAATGAAATTTCGTTTATAACTGTTGTTGCAGTTCAAAGATATACTGGGCGCACAAAAGAGCATGCACTTTTGGAGGGCTACGATAGGGGGGAGCGAAAAAAGCAATCTAGGTGAAAGGCGCAGTGTTAGTTTTTTATGCTTGATGCACATTTGGTGCTCTTTGGCAATGATAAATCACACAATGGAGCAATTTTGAAGATCGAGAACTAAATCGTCTGACAAAATTTTCAATCATGCTTGGCAACATTGTTTGCTGATTTTTGACTACTAGACTGACTACATTTGTCCAATGCTTTCGGTCCATTAAATTTCATTATTTCAATTTAGGCTAAAATTGACATGGCATGAGAAATAGACCTAACAATCTGAATCGAACGATTGTTAGGTCAGTGTGCAGGATTTCGAATGTGTAAATAAGTAATAGGAAGCTCTAACACCACTCAAGCAAACATCTCGTAATAAAACTATCGCTTGATCCAGACAAGGAAATCATATTGGAATTACTGTATAAGGAAAACGAAGATTCCTTACATAATTTTCATGAAATTAAAAATTCACATAAGAATCAGCTAGTGCGAGTGCGACAGATGATAACTAATTCTCTTCGAAAGACATTCATGTGAGGCCCCCAGGGAGGTCTGTGTTCCCATGTTCCCTAAAAAATTTCAAAAAATCTTCCTTGTTCCCGATAATGTTTCTTGAATGCTCCCTGAAAGAAATGTTAAACTGCTCTGCAGTTCTTCAAAAGTAGTCCAGTTCCTTAAACCAATTTGCCCATGTTCCCTGATTGAAGTCAGCCTTGTTCTTGTTAGATTCCCCATGGACTTGCTGCAAGTCTCTACAACAGTAATCTCCGAAAAGGCTTAGCCCATCATGAAAATTTCTAATAAAACCTGTCTCATGTGGGCAAGAAAAAATGACTGCAACAGCCAATCTTTGAGTCTAACACCAAATAAAAAGAAATTTAGAGTGGAAAGGCAGATTTTACCTGATCATAAACGATGTCAACTAATGACAAAATGGCAGCAGCCAAACCACTCGCTGGTGAATTCACAATTGCTGCTATAGGCTTTGGGTAATTCTTTAGCGTCTGGAAAAGATACCTGCGAAAGACAAAACATCAAAGTTAAGAAAAAACAGAAAATACTACATGATATGAATCTCCCTAACAACGTTTGGCCATGGTTTATGTGGTTAATAAACCTTTTAGCTATTCTGCAAAAGAGACTGGATCAAGCGAGATTAACATGCAATAAATCTTTATTTGAAGGTTTAATTGAGTGGAGATGGAACTTCTATCACCTATCTATGTGAACAAAATGTATCAAAATAGCGCTCGATTCAGATTCTTTTTCAGAGCGGCTAAAAAGCTTATTTGTCATAAAACAAGTGGAGAAAATTTTACAGAAGGGTTGGCGGGGAAAATTCCTTTGAGATTGTTTAAAGGGGTTTCCTGGGTATAAAACTAGGGCATTGCCCTAAAAATGTCCCCAAAGAGAACAAAGATATACAGTATACTGTATTAATATTCACCAGCACAAAGCCGTTTTCATTCAGCCCCCTCCACTAACTGGCAGCTGGGCCATCACAGTGATCACAAAACAATATTTAGCATCAAGTAGCCAACCTCATTTTGCATAGAATTAAAATGTTCGTATTGGGGGGGGGGGTGCTTACCAAAATGGGAATGGGGAATGCTGCAAAAAGTAACAAAGATAAACATACCTGAGGTTTGCCATTTTTTCATCATAACGTGTTTTCTCAGCCTCTGCAGGAAACTTCAACAATTTTTCCATATCCATGGTTGATGCAAAGTAATCCTCCAGACCTGAGATAACTATATATGGACATTTATCATCAACAATCCTTGATTCCAACTGCTGAATCAAATTATCACAAGTCTCTGATCTTATTCTTTTGGATCTTTTATCTTTATGCTTCAAAACAATCTCAATATAATCTTGTTCATAAACTTCTAATTCACCATTACGAGAAACGAATATTGGGTGCACCCTTGTTGTTTCTTCATTTGGAAAACGTTTTGGACTAGCTAGCAATCTGACTTTTGGCAAGCTTCCCTTTTTCTCAGGATCCTTCTCTAATGTATGTTGCTTTTTCTCTATATAACTCAATTCAAATGGACTCAATGGTTCTTGATTTGATTCTTGTAGTTTACCATGTGCATCTATATAGCTCAAATCTGGTGGGCCAAAGTGCCCTTTGACAGGACTCAAGTCTAATGAATTGATTTTCATGTCAACAAAACTTAGATCCAGAGGTTTCATGGTGTCTCTGGTAGCATTTTTTACCTTTCCAACCTTGTTGATATAACTTAGATCAGGTGGTCCAAAGCTTTTACCAATTGAGCTTATGATGTCTGCTCCTTTTTCATACCAATTTGGATTCAGTTTGAAATTAGTTCTAGCTTTACTTTCTTCAAATGGCGATGTTTTGCCATCAACTATATTACCGTCTGATTGTTCATGCAGGCTGAAAATGCTGAATCCTTTTTGTTCCTGTTCTTTATGTTCTAACAGATATCCTTCATTTTGTATTTGTTTGATCTCATCTATTTCTGAGTGTGTGATAATATTTCCCTCAATTTCTCCATTCATTTCGACATCAACAATAACATTACTTTCCACATTATCAACTTTTTCTTGAACACTGCTCTCAATTCCTGCCCTCTCATAATCTGATACTGGTAGCAATTTCGGCGATGATAACTGGCATTCCTCTCTTTCTAATAATTCAATTTCCCTTTTCTCCAAAGATAAACATGCTAACTTTCTCCTTTCTTCAGTTTCTATCACTCCAAAATCAGACACTTTTAGATCTCTTTGTGCCCATTCAATCAAAGGCTCTCCAAACCAACAAAATGGAAGCCTATGAAGAACAGCGAGATCTTGCGATGAGAAGGTAAAATACTCTGACAATGAGGAGATGGGTGATTGCATTTCTGACTTTCCTATCCAGTTACTTGTTCCATCTGTGAACTGCACAAGAATTTGTGGCTCACCATTTTTAGTTTGTCTCATTCCAAGCACACACTCTACATTCACATATTTTTCTGAGTTGTCCTGTTTTGACGCATCATCACAATGAACTTCATTGCTCCCCTTTTCAGCCCCTAAATCTTTATCTGCAACGCAGCTGCTTTCTTTGATCTTGAGCTTTTCCGGTTTCTTCTGCTTTTTAATTTTCGGTTTTTTAGCTTTGTTTCCCTCCTTTCTAGAATCATCTCTTTCCCTTATTTTTCTTTTACTGGGTTTAATATCAATATAGTATTCGTCATCATTTCTTAGCTTCAAGCTTCTGGCATTCCGTTTCGGTCTCCTTTGAGTTCTTTCGTCTAATTTATCACTCTGACTTTCACACTTGCATGTTTCAAGCACTGCTGCATCTCCCATCACAGACTGCTCGATGCTCTCTGCTTTATTAGAGCCATCACAAACGTTCCTACAACCCGCACCGAGTTCTGTCCTACCATTTACATTGCTCTCTTCACGAGGCTTCTCATCGCTGCAAGGTACCTTTACATCAACAATGCCTGCATTCGACTCCAAGCCTACTGAATCCCCATTTGATACTGGAGGGCTCAAAATATTACTCTCAACTTCAGCTCGTTTTATAACACAACCACCCTCTTGAGTTCTTGATGACTGCTTTTCTGAGCTATGCAAATCTAAGGTTGAATGTGCTCCATTTTTCTTACAGATGAAAACAAGTGTATTTGGCCTAGCTTTTAAAGTCCACTCCCCAGTCGATCCATTATGGCTGTCATCTTTGCCTTCACAACCATCAAGTTTGCAATTTGTTATGGAATTAGATTCCCCTTGCGTCGGATTTACAGTTTGGTCAACGTATCCATTTTCAGTATCAAGTTTATGCATATTTCCAGTCAAGTTTTCATTAGTTACTTTGCCAGAAATTGCAGTCAATGAACGACTTTCAAGATCAAATAACATTTTATCGACGGGTCTCACCTTCGTTTGCGTTCTATTGTCCGCTCTAACGATTGCTTCGATTTTAATGTCGCCATTTATCGTCGTAAGTTGTTCTGAAAGACGGTTCGAATCACTCGATTCTTTGTCTTTCTGGAGACTTTTTGCATCATCGTTTAGGCCGTCATCTTTACTACCAACTGACAACAAAGCCTCACTGTTAAAAGACGCACAACCTTTCACTCTGCCTTCGATTAAATCACCTGAAATATCTTTACCCGACAACAATTTTACCTGCAACTCTTCTTTCATGCTGCTTTGTCTCGCCACATCCATAACACGAAGCGTCCTCGAAAGTTTCTTAGTCCGCCTTGACCGCTCATGCAATCTGGTGCCGAACAATCTCCCAGTTTGGATAAAATGAAGGTCTAAACAAACGGAACTGTTTGAGGATGAAATAAGACTTGAATTGCTCCTAAGTTGGTACGTTTGGCCAGCTTGCTTTCCTTGCTTTGTTGTCCTATTTAAAAGCTTACAACTGGAGCGAAAGGTGTTGTCCAAGCGAGTCATTCCAAATTTCCAAAGGCAAAGCGGAGAAGTGGAAATCTCTTGGTCGCATGAATGCAGCTATGATTTCTACATCTCAAGGGAACGAATGTAATTGAAATGGAATCCTTTATCGTTGCGAGTTCTCCTTCTTTGGTCTCTGAATACAACGGAAGACAGCAGCCTCGAATATCGCTAATAACCATTCACTGCTTCAGTTATAATGCGAGAGAGCGGCCATTTTGAACATGCACTGTATATGAAACGGTTGATTGTTGTTGTCTTGAATACCCTTGAGATCGATTGAGAAGCGTGTGCACGAGACAGAAACAAAAGGGCTAGCGTGAAAACAATAGAGACACGCGGAACGAAACAAAGCAACGAGTCAACACCAGCCGCGTGCTCTTTTATCTATTTTCAGATATAATGTCATGGATCAAAGGTTGTTCTGAATTGGAGAAAAGAACACGACAGGGGCAAGCCTCTTCAGTTATTGTGCCCCCCTTGTGCCACGGGTTCCAAGATTTATCTATGCAATGAATTTTGACGCCAAGGTCCATTTTAGAGACTCTGTGAGCCAAGGTCATCTTTCATGAACCACTTTGAGCTTGTTTTTTTTTTCATTTTTCTGACTCCTTTTGGCGTTAACTTCTTTAAACCGAAAAGTACATATGTAGCATACACAGTCTATCTGAATTGTAAGGTCAGGACAGAACTGTTTTGACCGAAGGGGCAAATTACTTCACAAAAATTTCGTACCCATTTGGCCATATGATTTTCACTAAAAATCCTTTTGTTTTCGTGAAAGATCCCTTTGTTTTAGCATAGTTATAGGGAGTTTTACCTTTCAGAAATCCGTAAGTGATTTTTGAGAACAAAGGGATTTTCGTTGATTTTTGGAGGATTTTGCTTGTAAACAAACCGATTTATACGAAAGGTGTACGAGATTTTCATATGCACCTCGGAAGAAGTGCAATGTTCTCAAAGTTGAAAACCATTATAAACAGAGGCTGTTCTCGTCTCATCGCCATTCAAACGATTTTGTTCAGAAGGAGGCACAGAACTTAGAATTTTTCTCATGTTTCCCAAAGATATTTGTGAAGAATTAACTATGACATTTAGTGGAGGCTTCTGCCTCCTTGAACAATAAATTGAATTACTCTGCGCAGCAGCATTGCTTTGCGGTTTAACGTTTGGTAATGCGGGTTTTGCTGGTTTCAGAATTTCCAAGGAATTTCCACCCTGAGATATGCTCCTTCGCATTTGCACCTGGACTGGTATTTTAGGGAGTCAACTGTGCTTTTTGTTCGTTGAAGGGGTACAGTACGAATCTACACGTTTTTTTGATAAGAAACTGGTTTATAAGAAACTAGTACCACGATGACCAAAAATTTAAGAAACTCTAGTACTACGCTCAAGAATAGTTAAGAAACTCTTAACATTCAAATTCTGTATGTCTCTTTTATTCTATGTCTCTCTAACAAAGGTACCGTCATCTTTCTTAACTTTTAACTACAAAAATTGGTAATTTTTTGCCTGAATGTGCATGGCTTATTCGTGATGACAATGCCAATGTAAAATGGAAGCCCTTTGTTGAGAAGAAGCCTCAAATTTGAACAATATCGCAATTTTAGGCCCAAAAAATAAGAAACAAATTAAGAAACTTTTACTACTAAAACACCGAAATTTCCATGCGACATTAAGAAACTTTTAGTACCAAGTGCTGATCCAAGTTTCTTATAAAAAAACGTGTAATCGTTATCTGGCTTCTCCTTTTATCTTTAAACGCGATGAAGATATCTTTTAGTCTTTGTACAAAGTCGTACTTTTAGATGGATTAATGGTTTTTATTTTCCCCCGTATTTCCGACGTCTTGAATTCATTTGAAAAAGTTTTCCGTTTTGAACTCCTAACTGTTGAGATCACGAAATCAGGACATGCAAACAAGCGATCTACGATGAGTTCGGGGAAAATAAGAATGTCTAGTTTGATCGGTTCTAAAATCAATTGCAAGGGGCAAATTTTACTCAGAACAAAATTTCATTCTCTTGTACTTTTTATATCTACAATTTATGTCTACAAATTTTTTGCCAACTTATTTGAATTAAACTGAAAAGAATCCAATGATACTTCTTCATCCACACGGAACTGCAATAAGTAGCAATTTATGATCGCTGGAACATTCTTTTGATTGATGCTCGAAATGCCAGTAGCAGCATCCCAAAATTCCTTTTATACCATTCCCTGAATTGAGAAATTTTACCACATCAATTTAAATATTTTTGTAAATGAGAACAAGAAATGATCGAAAGTTGCTTGCAAACGGTATCATTTTGAGTAACAAAGTAAGTGTATTACAAACGTACTCATTCCTCAGTTAGCTGACAGTTTTTGCTCCTCTTGGTAATACATTTAAAAACATGCCAAAATGGACCGAAAGATTTCTATCGAATCAAAGCTTGGTACTTCTCACTAGAGTGAGAATGTGATAGAAATTTGGGGGTTCTAACTATCAGAATGATTTTTGTCCGAAGCCATTAGATGGCACAACAACACATTGATTCCATTTGAAAGTGGGTAAAATCTTTTCTTTTTATAAGAATAATGTTTATAAGAATATTCAGGCTCAGAATCATCCAATTTTTAAAGATATTATAAGAATATTGCTCAGCCTCAGCTCGTATATTTGTCTCTCGTTTTTTAGCAATTGCCTGTATTGCATGTTCATAGCAGAGAATCGCATGACTGACATATCTCGTTTTTTCAAAAGCTTGGTTTCTATTCGAGGGCAGCTAAGTTCCTTTGGGTCCTTTGGAAGCTTTGAAAAAAATAAGAATACTCTAAGAATATATTCAAGCTCAAAACCAAAATTTCTTAAGAATATCGAGGCTGGCCAAAATTTATAGTATTCTTATGAAAAAAAGAGTGTACCCTTTAAAATCATGGCATTGAAAATATCTGAAGCATTCATCCTGATCTTTTCATATCAATATTCTAATGCGTTCCTATTTTGTGAGAACTAAATGCACATTTATCAAAGAATCTACATGAGCAAACAATACTAATAGACAGTAACTTTACCTATTGTAATCCATGTGTAACTGGTAGTGCCTGTCAAGGAAGTCTTTATAAAACACTGACATTTCATCTGACGTTTCTTTCTCTGAAAAAAATCAATGAGGAGAACTTTGATGACATGAAAAGTTTACAGAACACTAAGCAACATCTCGTTAAGTTGCCTCAAGTGAAAACAGAATTTGGATGCAAAGGTTTTTATTATCTGGCAGGAAAAGAATTTAACGACTTGCCACTAAGTGCCAGAAAGATTGAATCTAGACTTCATTTTAGATGATTTTTAGAAAATCATTTTATTTGATGTAAAATTATTTTATCTTTGGATTGGACTGTATTGGACTCTTGAAATTAGTTTTCAGATCTTTTAATGATAACAGTATATATTGTACTGATAGGTCATCCTGTTAAAACATTCGACTATTGTTATCATTATTATTAACTGAGAGTAAAAGGCATTCTTTGAGACAAATACTGAAGTACGAAATTCCATAAAAAGAAACTTATAAATTGTTTAACTGGGGATGTTGCAATTTAAATTACAAGAAATAAAACAGATAAACACAAACAATTGACAGAAGACACTTCAGCAGTTAAAAATGAACTTTATAAATTCTAAGAACAAATTCCAAAAATTATTTTCAAAGTGAGCTTATGATTCGACAATTAAAGAAAAACTGCATGTAGAAACACTATTAACCACAGAAAGATTTAACTCACCAGAACTATCCTCTATGTTCCCCATTTTTCTTGCATGGTTTTTCTTTTCCTGAAAGAATAAATGGTTCATGGTAAGTAAATCAGAAATGAATAAAAGAATAAATTATTTCTTTATTATGGCAAAGATACTGTAAGAATGACTGTAAAAGATGTAAACAAGAAATATCATTGAAGTAAAGAAACAATGACAAAGAAAATTATGAAAGACTTTCCATTCCATGTTGCTGCAAAATGAAATGACATTGAATCAGTGGCAGAAACTATGGGCAGTTTGAGGAGCAACTGCCCCCACCCCCAATTTGACAAGACTCACAAAATTGTTCTCAAGAGTTGAACATTTCTTTGGTGAGATCGAAACCACAGGGACTCCAGGAAAATGTATCAACCTCTACCAAATGAAGAGGCCTTACTCCTTGCCTCCTCTGCAAATTGTGAAATTATGACGTACTGCCATAAGCGAGAAATCAAAAGCAAGGTGCGGGATGAAAGGTGAGAATAAAGCGTTTCTCATCATTTGTTCCTGCGCCTCGTTTTCGATTTCTCACTCAAAAAAAGCTGAATTTCTGCCACTGCATTCAATCATTTTAGTCAGCAGCGGACATGAGGGGGTGCAATCAGCCCCAATCTTTGATTTGAACAATGGTGATGAACAATGCTTTCAATGTAATATAACTATTTGATATAAAATAACGGGCCAAGCTCAAAACGTCGTGTTTTAATCATACTCTGTTCAATGTGCAATTTATTCATATTAAATAGTTATATTACAATAGAAAAATTGTATGACATGCTTACAAAAAGATTATTAAATGCTTTCAATGGAAACAATAGCTTCATCCCATTATCTGGCAAAGTGTATACCACTGATGTCATTGTGCTTTAAAATAGCATACCTGAAAGAATTTCTTGTTATGATTTTTCCAAAATTCATTGTTCCATGCATAACTTTCTTTCCTTTGCTTTTCCAGCTCAACGTCCAATGAATTTTGACTTCTTGGTTTTGCAAAAGCAAATTTTCGAAGGTTAGAGCTTGGATCTGGTGGTTCTACCCAATGATGTGTGTAAATATTTTCTGGTCCCTCCTGAAAGAAACAATCACAATTTTCAATAAAATGGAACGCTCCAAAAAGAGAGATTTAGGCTGGGTTACAAGATACTGGATTGCTTTTCGCATTGCATTGGTTTCAACCCATCTTCATCAAAATCGCATGTCGTTACACGACACCAGATTACCATGGATCCATTTTTTATAGCAGTTAAATGACACCGAGTCACCCTCCACTGTGAAGTCTAAATCTATTGTCTTTGACAACGGCAAAGCCCAAATGGAGTGGAGCCACATCGGATTGGTGCAGTTACATGAGATGGAATGCGGAGCGGAGTGAATCGGATTGATTTTCACCTCACCTCCAGAGTGGAGTGGTTTCATTGCGCTGAAACGGAGTGGAGTGGCACTGGATTGCCTTGGCCTCATGTAACTGCACCCCCCTATCCGATAGGAAAAGCAATCCAGTGTGTGATGAATCCGGTATCGTGTAACTTGAGCCTAACTGGATCTACTAGTAGTTTCTTTTTAGCTGAAATGATGGAAAAGGAAAATGCCTCATGTGCAGTACAGGTCTTGCACAAATTAACACAGTTATCCTGCCTGAGAATTATTGTGTTTAAAAAGTGTCACTATCTTTCATATGAACCATGGTTGAAGCATTCTTATCAAAAGTGCAAAGAATTTTGGCCATATTAATGTCCACACCAGGCCTGTGCTGTAAATAGGTGCAAAGGCAAATTTTGGCAATTAGAAGTGGATATAACTGCTCTAAAAACTTGGCAGCATAGCCCATCAAATTGTAAGTCATGTACACCCCCCCCCCCCAGCAGGTGTCATTATTGGGTGAAATATTTGTTCAAACAGTTATCTCTTTGTTTTTTGTGAGTGTCACAAGAGCATGCAGTAGATGTCATTGGAGCGCAGAAAAATAACCAGTATGACCCTGAGCTCCATTATAATCAATTACGACAAATCAAACCGTTACTCCTATAACAAAGGCGACTATGGTAAATTGAGAGAGATCTTAAATGGAGTGGACTGGGACAGAGAATTCCAGGGACTAGATACAGAAGAGATGTTACTATGCCTGCATACAAAGATGATGCAGGCAGTCGAGAAATGTGTACCAAAACAAATACTGTCAAATCTTAACCAAAAATATAAAAGACCATTATGGCTGAATAAAAGGATCTTAAGGAGTATAAAGAAAAAACACAACGCATATAAAAGATGGCTCCTGACTAAACATGGTAAAGATTATGAACGGTACAAGAAAATAAGCAATTCAACAAAAAGCACCGTGCGAAAGCAGATTCGAAATTTTGAAGCAGACATTGCTAATAATTCCAAACATAATTGCAAGGTATTTTGGAGGTATGTAAATTCAAAATTAAAAACAAAGATTAAAGTTCCTGACCTAAAAACTGATCAGCACAACACAACAACAAGCGAACAAGAAAAAGCTAACTTACTAAACGATTTTTTCAAGTCCGTATTTAGCAAGGCGGATATACCCGAAGTGACAGACAGAGATGTGGAATGGCAATTCCTAGGATTACCATTAACTGACATTCAATTCTCTGAAGAAAAAGTTCGAAATCTATTAAACGATTTGAATACATCAAAAGCAGCTGGACCTGATGATATACACCCTAGGATACTAAAGGAATTATCTAATGAAATTGCATATCCTATTCTTCTAATATTTCAATCGAGTTTTAGTTGTAGCCACGTCCCGGAATTATGGAAACTTGCAAACGTATCTCCTATTCACAAAAAGGGAGCAAAAAATGAAAAGGAAAACTACAGGCCAATTAGTCTAACATCGATTGTGTGCAGAATTATGGAGAAAATAATCAAAGAAGCAATCGTTGATCATTTTCTTACGAACAACCTATTTTCGCCAGATCAGTATGGATTTAGACAGTTCAGATCATGTTTATTACAACTACTTGAAGCGTTAAAAGACTGGACATCTTATCTCGACAAAGGTGACCACATTGACATTATTTATTTCGATTTCTCGAAAGCATTTGACTCGGTATCGCACAAACTATTATTAACAAAACTCGAAGTGTACGGTATTAGCGGAAAGCTATACGATTGGATTGCGAACTTTTTAAAAAATCGAAGACAAAGAGTCGTCCTTAACGGATGTAAATCAGATTGGGTAAAAGTTACCAGCGGAGTCCCCCAAGGTAGCGTTCTTGGACCTTTGTTGTTTTTAATTTTCGTTAATGACCTACCAAGACATACTAAACTCTGCAAAATAAAAATGTTTGCAGACGATATCAAATTATACTCCAAGGTAAAAGATAATCATGCCCGTATTCAGTACGATATATCGAAAGTATGCGACTGGTCTAAAAAGTGGCAGCTACCGTTGAATTCACAAAAATGTAAAGAATTACGACTTGGCATCAACAAAGGCAGTGCAGAGGCTTACATCTTGTCTTCTCATGACGATACGGAAACAAATATATCGAGAGTTGAAGAAATGAAAGACCTTGGAGTGGTAATGGATAGCAAGCTAAAGTTCGATAAACATATTGCAGAAATATCTAAAAAAGCCACTGGAGTGCTCGCATCAATCAAGAGAACACTGACTTACATAGACAGAAACGTGTTCATTGGTCTTTACAAGAGTCTCGTCAGACCTTTGCTAGAAACATCCGTCTCCGTATGGAACCCGTATATGGTTAAACACATAAAACAACTAGAGGCCGTTCAAAGAAGAGCAACAAAGCTTGTTCGCGGCATCAACCAATTATCATATAATGAAAGATTACAAGCTTTAAAATTACCGACTCTTCAGTATAGGAGAAAGCGCGGTGACATGATAACAACTTACAAAATATTTCATGGCCTCGTTGACACTGACCCCTCAAAGTTCTTCAAGATCAACGACAATAAGACAAGGGGTCATAAATACAAAATAGTGTTGAACAAATGCAGATTAGATGTGAGAAAGAACTTTTATTCTCAGCGAATAATAAAAGATTGGAACTGCTTGCCAGCTAACATCGTCGAAGCAAAGGATGTAATAACGTTCGAAAAACTCTTTGACCGCCTACACGGGGATTCAAAATTCGAATTCAAACTAAACTAGATTAGTAGTCATAGACAATCAGGGTTTTATAGGCCTTGGCCTTCCAGCCCCTTAAACAACATTTATTATTATATTATTATATCGTATTCTATTTCTGTAAGTGCTAACTGAACATGCCTCTGTTTTCTTTGATGCATTAGAGGAAAATACAGCTTTCGCAACTCTATTTCTACTGCTCATTATTGGCACTTGTTTGCTCCAAATTGTACAGCTACAGCGTCTGGTCATTAGGCTGCAAAATTGCGCAGTCAATCTGCTGGTGGTTGCCATTTCGGTTTCTGAATAGCCAGCTTGCAGCAAACCAAGGAAAGACTTTATGACAATATCATCTTCCTTTTGTAAATTTCTTCTTTTTCTTGACTAGGCCAAAACCTCACTTTCACACATGACTGCGAGACCAGTAACCATAGAAACGCTGCTAGTTTTTCGAAGAAAACATGGCGGACGAAGAGGACACGAAAGCGGAACAGGAAGTAGAGGAAGCAATCAACCCTGATGATGATAACGAGGAAGGAAACGATGACCAGGAAAAAGAAAAAGAAGTTGATTTAGAAGATCCATACATTGGGGCTATTGATTATTTGGAGAAGAATCATATTGTTGATGTGTTTCAGGTATAACTGGTTCACCACCTTGGTCTATAGGGCCTATATCTTTAAAATGAAACCCACGATTCGCTGCATCCTGTCCTGAACCCCCCCCCCCCCCTCCCAAGTCAGCAAGCATTTAGTATTGTAACAGCGCCAAAATGGCATTTATCTACATTTCTAATATATTTCTGCCACTGAGGTAATCTTTTCTCGACGATATGTTGTTTCCATGAACCAAATGATTGATTGAATTGCTTTCCTGTCCACCGTGTAATGTTTTGAAAACAACAAGAAATTATATATGTGGTATTGAAAAGAAAATGCAATGCCTGTCAAATACTTTATAGCAATATGAACAACCGTTGCTGTGCTGTGTTCTCTCACATTTTGTCCCAATGAAATGAAGAAAAACTTTAAGAAGTTCTCTCCAGCAAACTGTAAACCAACCTCCTTTGTGCTTTTTGGTCGTGAAAATTTGAAGACGCCACATTGCATTGCCTGAAAATGTATAATTATTTCTCTTCCTCTACAGAGTATAACAGCACAGATAGTCCACCAGCGGCCAGAAAACCCATTGCAATTTATGCTGGAAGAACTGGAGAAACAACAGAAAGAATCAGAAGATTTCAGTGAAAACGAATTTACGATTTCAATGATGCAAGTTGGTCTTTAAAATGAAGAAACAATAAGTTCTTGCCTGTTGCGGTCATTTTGGAGCAAGTACTTAACTGGAATCTTTCGGTTTGCTCACAAAAAGGCTGATGTTGCATGTTTGAATGCCCTTTGACTTACAAAATGAGTATATTAAGAAATGTTTGCAAAGTTTAGAGAAGCATCATATGTGTTGTCAAAATTACCGTGCTTGGACAAATTGAGATGGTATCGAGCTAAGCTATCTTTCCAGATAGAATTGACTTCATTTCATTCAACATGTTATAACATCCTTGATATACCTCGTTGTATATAATTCAAAAGAATACACGAATATTTTGTAATTTTTATTTCGTCTAGAATTTAGCTAGCTTCACAAGTTATCCCAAGTTATATACCAATTTGAAACCTAATGGTTGGTTGGCCCCTACATTGTACCACTGCCTGCCGTTTAGGACCGTATTAAATCTCGCACAGAAGTACAGTAGAATGGCAAAAGTTGCACGAGGGTTGATATATATGTGATATGTCGTGCCATTGCCGTACTATATTGAAATCGTGCATCATTCTGTTGTAGTAAAACCCGCAGGCCCTCACATACATCTTCATATTAAAAAATGACAATTAGCCGCATGAAGTGATCCCCTACCACCAGTTCGTACCGGCTATTTACATTAAAGTCGATCTAAGATGCAGATTTTACAGTTTGCGTTACGCATTGCATTTTCAATGAACCTTTACGATATGATCTAAATGAAAAAAGAATGTTTTGAACATTCGGAAAAACTTGATTTGTTAGTGTTTCGCTGCTTTCTTTGCCAGTGTTCTGCTATTTCAAACCAACCTTATTCATCGGCAAATAACAAACAAAAGCAATCTTATTTTAACAATTTTTCAGAGCGTTGCAGAATTGATAGTGATTCATGAAAAACATTGTTAAAACATGTAAAACTACTGGCATACCCTTTCGTACCCCCCAGAAAATAAAAGAATGATTAATTCTTCTAATATAAGAACGTCATTCAGGGCTTCCAAAGACGGGGGATCGAGGGGGGGCCATGGCTCCCCCACTTTTTTACAAACCAAGCCGTTTTGAAAGGCAGCTCATCATGTTGTGCTGTGGTAAGTTTTTGTATCAAATTTGGCCCCCCCCCCACTTTTCTGATCTTGTCCAGGGCCTTGTCATTTTAAGGTGATCGACAACCTAAAACTTATCATTATTCTGTTGCTTGTTAAATGACACGGTCGTTACCTTCATTGCTCCAAGCACTGCCCACAGACAAATAACATTGTTTGTACCCAATGTGTCTTTGCATGATCGAATATGGATGCTACAACCTGCTCACATGGGCAATCAGTGAATTTTTAATGATATCTCCGGTCACACTTCTTCCTCCAGCTACCAGCAAACGGACGGCAACTGACGAGGAAGAAACATGGCCGCTAATTATAGTTTATGGATAATTGTAGCCATTCTTGGCATAGGAATGGCGCTTGATTTGACTGACGATGTTAATCTCGAAGGACAGAAAGAAGATGAAATTTCAAGCAGTCATCGAACTGATTCTCTTAGTATGTTAATTCTGATATCCCTGTTGATAGCTACCGTTCTTATGATATGGCTCTTCAAAATCAGGCGATTTAGTTGTTTTCATGAAACTGGAGTTGCCATGATTTTTGGTATCATAGTCGGTGCGATTATTCGATATTCGGAAGAGAAAGAAGGCCTAGAAAAAGCTGTCACTGTCCATAATTGCGATAATCTTACATCTGCACCTAGGACATTATGGATGAAAATCAACGGTACAGAATATTCGTATTTGCTATCAGGAATCGTACAACATGCACGAAAAGGAGCTGAAGGAAATGAGCTTGAAGACAAATCCTCATTTAATCCTGAGATTTTCTTCTACGTTCTTCTCCCACCGATTATATTCTTCGAAGGTTACCAGTTACAACGAAGATATTTCTTCAGAAATCTCGGCGCAATCTGCACCTACGCGTTTTTCGGGACGACAATTTCATGCCTTGTTGTCGGAGGAATGGTTTATGGATTCAACAGACTTACAGGCGTCGTAGAAACGTTTGACTTTCCCGAATGTTTACTATTCGGTGCGATGATTTCAGCGACAGATCCCGTTACGGTTCTCGCTATATTTCACGATCTTCATGTCGATGTTGACTTATTCGCGTTAGTTTTCGGTGAAAGCGTTTTAAATGATGCTGTTGCCATTGTCTTGTATCGCGCCATCGAAACATATCTGGCGTACAATCCAAGCGAAGTACGTAAATTCGACGTGTTTTCGTTTTTCACAGCTCTTGGAGAATTTGTTGCGATTTTCGCTGGATCTTTGCTAATTGGTTGTGCAATGGCTTGTGTTACAGCACTTTTAACGAAGCTGACAAAGATCGGGATGTTTCCTATATTAGAGACAGCACTATTCTTTTTAATGTCGTACACGACTTTCCTCGCAGCTGAAGTTGCCAGTTGGTCTGGAATCGTGGCCGTTCTTTTCTGCGGTATAACTCAACGACATTACACATACAAAAACTTATCGCCAGAGTCAGCCGTAAGAACGATACAAACATTCGAGCTGCTGAACTTTTTAGCTGAGAATTTCATATTTTCATACATTGGACTTTCTGTTTTCTTGTTCAATTACCACCAATGGAATTTCGGATTCATCGGCACAGCTTTCGTCGCAATCCATATCGGACGATTCTTGAACATATACCCATTATCATTGCTACTAAATTGCGGCAGGACACGTAAGCTCGCCTGCAAACACCAACATGTTATGATGTTCGCTGGTTTACGAGGTGCCATTGCATTTTCGCTCGCAATACGCAATACTGTATCAATGCCACGACAAATGATGTTAACCGCAACACTTTCGATTGTCGTAATTTCGGTGATATTCTTTGGTGGACTTACGATGCCTGTTACGAAATGTTTAGGAATCGAAACAGGTATCGACGAAATTGAAGAAGAATTCAAAGCAAAGAGACTTAGTTTGATCGACATTAATGATCCAAGTAATACGGAGGAAGATCGAGTGGAGAAGAAGAAATTTGAGAAGTCATGGCTTGTAAGAACATTTTCAGGTTTTGATTCGAAATACCTTAAACCTATTTTCACAGATATTCATAATGAATAAATATATACTATTAGTTATTTTAGACATGATTCGAATCACAAATTAATATTCTAGGGCAGGCAGTTACGGTATTTGTTATAATCTTTCAGTCACGAAGATTGGACAATTTGGTACTGATGCACTGATGTATGATAAGACCACTTTTGGAGACTGACCCTATTATTACTAGGACAGTTGAACCAGCTTTATCTTAATCAAGTCAAATTGCAACCAATGAAGTGTATGAATTCGTTTGATTGACCAATAAGAACACAACATCCAATAACTTGCTTCAATGAACTCTAGTTTAACTTGAAAGTGTGAAAAGGGTATGACATTGCTCAAATAATCGACTTTAGCTTCAATTGTAGTGAAATTTGGTGCAAAAGACTGTCCTTGTTATCGCATGGTCAAGAAAAAAACCATCCAAACAAGCTGAATTTAAACCAAAGCCTTGCGAAATATTTGGCAAATCATTGAGGATAAAAGTTTTCTATCATGTAGAGACATGACTACTCCTGAAAAATCGCAAATTCGTAACTCGATGCACGATGCAGATGGAAGACCTGTACTAGTTTTAATTAGGATTCGAAAAATGATTTTGTTAAAGTTTAAGACTATCGGCAGCTTGGTAAGAGTTCGAGAATTTGTCAGAAACTTTCTTTGGCAGGAAGCAGGTTTGGTTACGATTCTACATCATCTTCTACTATCCACTTTAACGAAGACAACTTTTGATAAAAGTTTTTGATCCTAGTGGATCCTTATTTTGAGTAATTATTTTAGCATTAATTTAGTGGCTCAAAGAGCGTTAAATTTAGAGCGATTTATCATTATTTAAATCTTTGTAAATATCAAGTTAAAGGAATTTGTTTAAAAATTATAATTTTGCCTCTTTCTTCATTTCACTCTGCAAGAAACTCCTAACGTATTCCCACGAGTGGTTTAGGGCTGCGGTTGCGATTGATTGCCCGAGGAGGAAAGTTTATACACTGCTAACGGAGAAAGCAGCATTGAAGCCTCCTCCGCAGAGTGATATAAATTTCCCCCACAGATGCATACTAGCTGAAGCATAACTGCGGTGTCCAATTACCCATGGTATTTCGCCATTTGGATAATCTCAACAGTGGATCATCTCAATCTTTTATTCAACGAAATGTAAGGCAGTCTTTCTTTTACTGCCTTGAATTTTGAGTTCAGAAAAAACAACAGGCCTAAATAAATTGCAAAAACAACTTACGAGAGCATGAGTTGCCTTTGATGACACCTGTATTCAGAGCGATTAGCGATTGCCGACAAAGGAAATACCCTCAACCAATAATTCAAAACAAGCAAAGCCGCAAAAATTTCTCTGAAACCCAGGTAGCTAGCGCACTCGTTGTGCATTCCAGAAATTGCTTTAAGGGCAAACGCAAACACATATCGAAAGAAGAAGGATATATCTACACATTTACCTCAGGCTTTTTATTTCCTTGCTTCAGAAGATGAGCAGTAAGTGTTTTAATCATACCCACAAAATAAGAGAATTGAATCGCCTCCCAGTCGGCTTTTGAACCAAACGAACTAAATACCCGAGGCAGATGTGTAGACATATCCTTCTTCTCTCGATCTATGCTCATGTTTGCGCTTAAAAACAATTTCTGGAATGCACAACGAACGAGCTAGCTACCTGGGTTTCAGATAAACTTTTGCGGCTTTGTTTGTTTTGAATTATTGGTTGAAGGAATTTCCTTTGCCTGCGATCGCTAATCGCTTTGAATTGAGGTGTCAATCAAAAGCAACTCATGCTATTGTCTTACAAAATCTGTCCTTGTTAGAGGAGAGTCAAAACTTCGTTAGACAAAACGTCCTTGGATTCTTATATGAAATCGACTCTTTACTACAAATTGATCATAACAAATCATGAAAAACATTGCAGCTTAACACGACGACAAATTTTCTTACTTTCAGCTTTTTATACAAATAAAACGTAACGTACATAAATCCAACAGTAGGAAACATAGTATTACAAGGGTAACTAAAAGCAAGTTAAAAATTCTTTAAACAAATTTTACAATAAATCTGTGGTCTATATGTAGCAGCTAGATTTATTACATAACAAAATTTTCTGTCCCTGAAATCAGGGTCTCCTCTAACGTGTTAACGCTCTTCATTCGTGATATTGCAAGCGCATCAATTCGAACTTAGGCAACGGATCGTCCAAATTGACCAGTTGTTATCTAGTTGTAGTTTTTTAGTTGAATTCTACCGAAAGTAAAGTTTATCTGCAAAAAGGACTTCGGATACAGTAGTGTCACGCATATAAGAAACACAAATTTAAGAAACAAAGACCCTGATTTTCAAAATAATACCCCATTTTATAAGAAACTTGTTCAGGTTTGAAAAATACATACTTATTTAATAAAACTATCTATTGAAACCTTAGCATTTTTCAGCTTTCAATTGAATTGAACTGTACCTATCCAAATGAAAACATGAACTTTGTATGCAAACTAAGCAAAAAATACCTTCCTGGGATAATTGTAGCATTTCCTGAAAGAGAAAATGTACAAATACAATTCAAAATAATGTTTTTTGTATCACAATCATAGAGCTCATGTCTGAATAGTTGATCGATAGTACATGATTTTTGTAATAAGAAAGCTTACCCTGATTTGTAAGTTGATCTCATTTTATAAGAAGCGCATCAGACCGGAGATTGAAAAAGTTGTTTCTTATATGCGGGACACTCCTGTATTGCAATTTTGGAAATCAGTTAGTTAACTAGCCTGACTCACAGACCAAACGAGGAACTGGTATGTTCCTCGTTTGGTCTGTGAGTCAGGCTATTTGTTAACAGTATAGGGTTAGAATCTTTGCACAATTTAAAATCATTCGTGCAAACAGTTGTTGCCTAATTCTTTCAACTGAATAGACCAAAGGGAGCTTCGTGTAATTTGCCATAATCCGAGAGAGTTTTTGATATCATCATATTTTTCAGAGTTACAAAATTTTCAAATTTTCTGGCAGTTTTCAAGTTGTGACGTCATCAAATTTGCCATATCGTAAACCATAAAAGCCACAGACTTCTGCTTGCTACCATCTTGTTGATCTTCAACACCTGAGTATTTCTTGTATTGATCATATTCATTTTCCTCAATCAGTTTAAAATTTATGGGGTTTTCAATGTTTGTTAAAGCTTCCCATACCTCCTCTCGTACGTCCCTTCATAAAACTTAAAATGCTGTAATTCCAAAAATAATGATGATATCAAAAATGCTCTTTGTGGAATTAATGGCGAACGACCTAAAGTTCCCTTCGATCTATTCAGTTGAAAGAACAAGGCAATGACATTCTATGGTTTACACACTTAATTTCAAAGTTTTGCAAAGATTCGAGCTCTATGCTTTATTTAAAGACCCATTGCTAACCATGATCCCTCCTGGCGCCAAAGTAAACTTTCGTGTTATCTAAAAGTCATTTTTGGTCTAAATTCTCTTTGTCTTTCTTTTCATTCTGCGCACAAAGGATCATGGTTGACGTCTTTAAAATCGAAAGATTTGACACTATATTTTCGGCATCAAATCGGAGAAATATCTTTTATTATCCAAATGCCGGTATTTAATTTAAGCGATTTTTTGTCGGCTGTTTTTCCACAACTTGTGGCCATTCAAGAGATTTGACAGTGTTGAAATTTACCCGATTAATTCAGAAGGTCCCGGAGAGTTTGTCGAAGTGAAAGCTTATGTGAAATCAAGTCAATCTAAAGGGCTTACACTTTAAAATCTAACTGACTGTCATTCGCATTCATCTACCCTGGGGTACCAGACATTCATCTTAAGTGCATTCAGACCTCTTTTTTATATTCTTTGTACAAAAATTAACCCTTCTGCGAATTAAAATATATAACAGCTACTTACAATCATACAAATTTCAAGGCTAAAAACCTACAGCTCTATAAAACCTAGAATTGCCCGAAGTCAAATTCCTGAATTCCGTCTGACCGATCCCGTTCTCATATTCTCCAGGTCTGCCATTCCAACATTCCGTAATAGACGATTACGCTAAAGATGGCGGCAAGGAACTTTTTACCAAGATGCATTGCGTTCTAATCACGATTCTTTAAAGGGAGTACAAAGACCAGCAGCCTTTGCCATCGTCTACTTTTGTTTTAGTGAATTTCGTACAGTCAGTTATTCCGAAAGCTGTGCAGAGCAAGTCGCTGATTTCACGCAAGGCATGCTGGTCTTTGTGCTCCCTTTAACGATTCTATAGGAATTTGATCAAATAACGCAGTGCATCTTGGTAAAAAGTTCTCGCCGCCATCTTTAGCGTAATCGTCTATTGCTGTGGCTGTTCTTGCAGGGAGTTGGGTTTGACAGTCCAGCTCTTTGTGTGCGTCTTATGCCAGGCTGTAAACAGGCCCAGATTAAGCCACTTTTCGATCATCAAAATGGTAACGTGATGTTTTTGGCTCAGTCGTTGCCTGCTACTGATTTGGAAACTGTTGGATTGTAAATGTGCTCTCTCGTCGATCCTAATCATCAAAAAATAAAATTTCGTATGATAGTGAATAGCCCATTTTTAGCTGTTTTTTGGCAAAGATGAGCAATTTAACTCTTGGAAAAAATCCTGATTCCAGAAGGAAATCAAAGCACCTAAGATCATGATTAAAGTCTCAAAAATTAAGTTGAAGCCTGAGTAAGATGATGGGATTGACGTTTTACAAATTAATTGCATAGCTTTTTCCGTACAATTTTCCAAACAGTGCATACATTTTTCTGATTCAGCTGGCAGGAATGTTCAAATGGCCTCGGAGGAGCTAACCTACAGTCTGAATTTCCCCAGTTATCATACCGGGTGTCCCAAAAAAAAAGTATACTCCTGTTTCAAAAATCACCAAGAATTGATTATCAAACCTTTGATAAAATTTTCTTTTTGACTTGTTTTGTCAAAGACCCAAAAATATTCATAGATGATAAAATGTTTGCTTTTGATGCAACAAGGTAGAACAATTACACGTTGAAAAACCTTATTTTGAGCTATAGTTTTTAAGCAAAATAGTCAATCTTGCCTATGAGTCAAACTTTTCAGATTTTTTATCATCACTGAGGTCTTCCATGATTTTGCGCATTTCTTTCTGTCGTTTATGACCAAACTAGAGCACAAAGAAATTGAACTGGCAATCATCAGTGCTTTTTTGCAGTATGGTTCAAAACCAGGTAGCCCTAAAAAGAGCTAAATTTGCTACTTTTTGAGCCAATTTAAAGATCAGCTATATATTGAAAAATAATTTGGTCCTTGATATACTTGACAAAAAAAGAAAATTGAAGATCGAACATGAAATCAAGTTTTGGTGATTTTTCAAGCAGGAGTACTTTTTTTTGGGACACCCGGCATGTTTCATGCTTACTTTTTCGACATACAGATTTTACCGTCTACTGACTTCTAACACGATAATGAGTCAATATCTGTGTATAGCTAGCTAACAACGGATTGGAAACAGCCGAGCCATACTTTCAAAGCAGTTACATTTGGTGCTTCAATCGAATAAGTTCGATCGACTGTTTCGATCAAAAATAAATTGGGATTTTTGTCCTGGTGCCCGTGCTCTTGCACTCGCATTATTGTCATGCATTTGAAGACGCCTTTCGGTTGATCACACTGCAAATGAAACAAAATAAAAATGATCAGCGATATCATCTCTGTTGAAATCGGACACAAGTCATTCACAGCACAAAAGAAACCATTAAGTAGCTTTGATTACGAATCGAAGATTGATGCCCCTACTGCATGCCACAAAGGAATTCAACTGAAACGCGTTTGTAAAATATTATAAAAGCCCTAATGAAACGTGGCGTTTTCACAGGTCGATAGCAGGTCCTCTGTACGATTTCCCACCCCTCCCTAAAACCCTTTAAAATTTAGTGTTGGAAATTTATGTTATTGAAATATATTGTGGCTTAGGGAAAATTTTGCTAGACTGATCTTCTCCACTACTACTTACATACTTCTGCACTTTTTGTATTTAATAAATACGTTTGAATGTAATGAATAAGATAACTACCAAATACTCTTTCTCTATAGAATCATTAAAGATTCGTAACAAGAGCGCAATGTATCTTGGTAAAATGTTCCTCGCCGATCTCTTTAGAGTAATAGTCCAATTTAAAGCGCACTGAAGCTTCTGCATGGTTAAAGAAAGGTTCTAATGTTGAAAAACCTTCTTGTAGATGAACAAGAGGTTTGGTCTCAGTTTCTAAGTCCCACAAGTGAAACGACGGCCTAAAAACTCAAATTTAGTGATACGTATTGTAAATTGTTAATGCAATGTAAATAAAGAGATTCTTCAAAATGATCTTACCACATGATTTTCAAAATATGCTACGCAACCTTTTCGAACATCGAGAACAAACCAACGTCTTCTCCAAGATTTTCGCACCTCTGTAGCAATAAAATCATAACAAAACGTTAACAATTCATCCATGTTCATTCATATCAATAAAGTAAAATCCAACGAAGGAGTGAATGCTAATGAAATGATCCTCGGTTAAAATTGCCTCACTTCTGCTGTTCGAAAGTTACATGGTTCTCAAAGGTATTAGTGTTGCTAACTGTTTCACTGGTTTCACTGGAAGATTAAAATCGGATAACTATGAGTCAGCTTCTTTATTTTATTTTCAAAGATTCTTGAGAGACATCAGCCAAAGCCACTGTGTCACAGTGGTTTCGTCCTTAAAGGGGCTCCGTCTCCAATTTTCGGTTGAAAGGGTGATTTCGAAGTCTTTTGATGGGCAATATCACACAGAAGTCTACCTGCTTTTTCGAAAATGAAAGAATCATTTTGAAGATCACTCTTTGTACTTTACAAAGGAAACAACCAAACATTCATAGCTTTTACAATTGCTTGGATATAAGTGGATTTTTAACGAGCACTTTTTGGTGGATTGGGTGAAGCCACCAAACCAACTGCAAAAAACAATGGAGAACAATGGACACGTGCGGTGTTTACAGATTTGTTTACAGCTTGGCGACGGAGCCCCTTTAAACATTGTTGTCAATTGGGGATCATAATCTTGTTATTTAGAAACAGACAGATGGAAACACTAGACAAGTAAGTTTTGAAAATGCACAGAAATATAACTTAAAAGATCAACAATGTTTTAATACTTACTTCCTTGTTTCACAAGATACCCACTGCAAGTATTCTCCGTTATTTTAACCTCACTTACGCCAATGAATTTAATTCCTTCAAAGAAAAAGAACAATTAAAACAGAACAAGTTTACCAAAGAAATATGGAAGTTGATAGGAGTTAAGAAAGGGTGGCTAGACTAGAGGGAATATTCGTCCTCGAATTTTGTCTTTTACTAGACGCTCATAGGCTGCAAAGCTGGACGCCAAAAAGACTATTTACTGAAGACTCATAGGTTGGTTCTTGAAAGAAATATGGAACAAGTTAGGAAATAAGAAAAGGTGGCTAGACTAGAGGGAATATTCGTCCTCAAATTTTGTCTTTTACTAGTCTCTCATAGGCTGCAAGGCTGGACTGGATGCCAAAAAGAGTACTTACTGAAGACTCATCGGTTGGTCCCGAAATCAAATTTAAATTGGAAATCAAGAAGTAAAATTTGGCTAGGCTGGAATCTCAATGCCAAATTGTTTCTTTATTGTATGCCTTCAATAATGTCCCCGAGATTAAAATTAAACTGACGTGGAATAAGGTAGAACAGTATTACTCAAGACAGAAGTAGTAAATGTCTGCAATCTCCAAGAAAACCTGTTGTCACAACACCATTTTTTCTCGTTTTTTTGCCTACTATCTGAGCTGTAATATTTGGAAAACCCCCTTTATACAACTCAATGTTTTTCCTTTGGCTGTAGGAATTTACTTTAGTATATTTGTCAAGCGAGTGAAACCATCGACATTGAATATTCAGGGGGGGGGGGATTCTTCTAAGCATCTCTCTATTTTTTAATTATTTTGTGACAAGGTTTGTCAGCTGTAGACAACGTTACCAGAATGAAGAGAGTATTAGTTAAACTGAAGTCCATCTCATATCAAATGTCAGGCGAAAATGTCCGCAAAAAAAGTAATCGAGGTGCCTTGCATGAGTATTTTCGCGTTATCGCAATCTCTGACATCTAATATGAGGTAGACTTTAACTCTGACTTTTGCCGAGGTAAATACCTTTATCTTGCAATAAGGTTCTCAGGTTTTTAGGACGTTTCGTGAGTCTTCCAGAGCGAGGGAACGTTCCAATCTTGTTTGGACTGATATCTGAAAGTAAAGTATCAAAAATTAAAGCCAGTGCTTCGTAAAACATTACAGAAATAATGAGGTTTAAATTGCCGATACGAGTGATGGCATAAATAAAGGGAACATCCGCCAAATAGAGAAATGTAAATATAGATTAAATATAGACCAGATATAGAAGACGTCTGTACTCTGCAGGAAATGGTGCTGTACAAATTAGTTTGAAAATCCCATCTATATCTCCTTTGCAGCATTCGAAGGAGAATCAGTATCTATTAGTAAAACTCTGATACCATAACGTACTTGCAAAGGCTCTGATAGGATTTTTGGAGCAAGGCAGCACGACTAAAAAGGGCCGGGAGCACGACCCCAAACTTCGTGAGCTAGGGGGCACACCCGGGGGTCACCTTGGAGAAAAACAACGGGGATGTGCCTGCAAAAAGGAACGTTTCAGGACCTGTCCTGCAAAAATTAGTTTTATTGACATTCCTGTCCTGTAACTAAGGTACAAAAAGTACAATCTAGTTTCGTATTTCTCTTCTGAAATTGAGACCCTATTCGCAGGCACATCCCGGGTGCTCAGTTTACTAAGTAGATCCCCGAGGGGCCACATGAATCTGTTTGGAAGATGATATAACAGGATGCACAATTTGAATGGCGCAAGGGAGCAAACTGCTTTGGGGGGAGGGTGAGGGAGCAATAACTCCTATCAAAAACTCAGAACATTTTCTTGGAAACAAGGCTGAACCCCTTGAATCTAACGGAAGTCCTCTACGTTCGTTTTCTACATAGTTTAAAGCTTAGTGAAAACTGGTTTATGTGAGAGTGTTTGACTTTAAATCGTTGAAATGTTTGAAAAGATTCGAAAGAGATTCGTACTTTTTCCTGGATACTAATAAACAAATAAATATTTGTATCATCTGTTTCCTTCACTTTTGAGAAGAACTGAGAAGCCTCGAGTTAACACTGGATGCTGCTCATTGGCGAAGGAAAATGGATTCTATACAGGGTGTCCGAGAAAAATTTTTCGACGTTTGATTAAATATTAAAAAGCAACAGTAAATTTTACAGGTTCCTGGTTAGATAGCCCTGTTTCTAAGATTTTGAATTAATTTTTGACGATAGAATCTGTTCGATAGAAAGAAACCCGATAGAAACCCGTTCGTACTGACGATAGAAACCCGTTCGTACTGTGGAGAGAAATTATCGTCCAGTCAGTATACTTAACACTTTTTCCAAAATCTTTGAAAAAATTCTAAAGGAACAGCTCAGCCCCTTCCTTGATAAGACCCTTTCGATTTTCATTGCAGCTTATCGAAGAGCCTATAGTACACAGCATGTTTTGATTAAACTCGTAGAAGAGTGGAAATCTAAGCTTGATAATAACTTCATGGTAGGGTCCGTCTTGATGGATCTGCCAAAGGCTTTTGATTGCATCCCGCACGATTTGATAATAGCCAAACTTCATGCATATGACTTTGATGAAAATGCATTGGTTCTTGTCTATTCCTATCTGAAAGAACGGAAACAGAGTGTCCGAATAAATAATGTCTACAGTTCTTTTCAAGAAATAGTATCAGGAGTACCCCAAGGATCAGTTTTAGGTCCTATTCTTTTCAATTTCTATATAAATGATCTTTTCTCTTTCATAAAGCAAGCAACCATGTACAATTATGCTGATGATAATACGCTTGCTTTCTTTTCCAAATCCTTGCCGGATCTTGTCAAGGTTCTTGAAAGTGAAGCAAACAGCGCTCTCTCTTGGCTCGAACAAAATGAAATGATTGCTAACCCTAACAAATTCCATGCACTTTTTGTTAAAAAAGACCAGACAAACACTTGTGGAATAAATCTTGATTTCCAAGGACATTCTATCAAGTCTGAGGAGACTGTTAAACTCTTAGGTGTAACACTAGATTACAAATTGAACTTTGACCCACACATATCAAACCTTTGCAAAAAAGCCGCGGCACAATTAAACGTTCTTAAACGACTTAAGTCATTTATTGGTTTTGCTGAAAAAGAAGTTTTGGTTCAGAGTTTCGTTTACTCGAATTTTAACTACTGTCCTTTAGTTTGGTATTTTTCATCTTCAAAATCAGTCCAGAAAATTGAAAGAATACAGGAACGCGCGCTTAGATTTTTGTACAATGATCACAAAAGCTCCTATAATGATCTTCTTATTAGGTAAAAAAGATGCACAATGCAAGTTGCTCGGCAAAGAACCCTCTGTGTCGAAATCTTTAAGACAATAAACAACTTGAATCCATCTTTTATGCATAACATTTTTAGTTCAAGAAGTTCAAAGCATCCATCTCCGAATCCCAACAATTTAAATCATTTTCGACCAAATCAGGTAACTTTCGGTTCCAAGAGCCTTAAAGCTATGGGACCTCAGATCTGGAACTGTTTGCCAAATGAACTAAAATCATCTGAAAATCTTAACAGTTTCAAGAGTATGATAAAACAATGGAATGGCCCTACCTGTAAATGCAATGCTTGTAAATTTAATAATATCCTGTAGATTTGTCCATTTATGTCCACATAGTTCTGATATTTTAGCTTATGTATTTACGTATTAATTTCCTTAGTTATTTCCTTTTTCATTTTACTGTTAGATTCGATTTAGATTAGTTGTATATATGTATATATATATATATGTATGTATAGCTAGATATGAAAAGATCGAATTAAAATAAGGTTACAAACAAACAAACAAAAAAATCTTGCGAATCCGTTAAGAATTCACTGAGTTACAAGCATTTGAAGTTCAAGTGTGTGCGAAAGCTGAAACCAGACTCCTCTAACTGACTTGTTTTTCAAAAAGACGTTCCAAAATCGAGGTAAAAGAAGACTGTGCAATGTTTTACCTCTCGTTGATATCAGAGCAAACCAAATAGGACTTCAAAAGAAATCTAACTCTTGTAACCGTTGTCAAACTTACTTAAATCCAAAAAACATGGAATGAAAGACGGGGCCATTCAAAATGAGAGACAGGGCCATTCCAAATTGTGTTCAAAATGATTCCTCCAAGCATCCATAACCTTGATTCAATGTTAGAGAAAGCTAGTTGATCGAAAGTGCTTTTTAAATTCCATTTGATTTGCTTTGAATAAACGAGATTCTACTTTCACAAAATATGCAATTTAGGGGCGTCTGGTTTCAGCTTTCGCACAAACATGAACTGCAAAAGCTCGTAACTCCGTGAACATTTAGCCGATTTGCTAGCTTCTGGTGCGTAAAATTAATCTGAAATTTCATTAATATGGTTATCTTACCATGGAGCCCGCTCATTATTTTGCTATTTTTCAATATTTAATCAAACGTCGAACAATTTTTTTGGGACACCCCGTACATCTAATATATTTCTACGTCTTTAATATGCAATTTGAAATTTTTAAGTGCAAAAATGTTGATCTGGCTCACAAAATTAGGCTTTTTGAAAATATAGCAAGATTCTTGAAGCAATACCAAGAAATATTAGAGGAAATTTCCGTCGGAGACATCTTTCACAAGAGCAAAATAACATCGAAAAATACGCAACAACCTGCACGTGGTCAAGAACGTTTCGAAACGTTTAAGCACGTTGAAATACCTCAGCGTGCTACGTAATCGTATGATACAAAGAATGCTATTGGTCAATGGTGATCTATTTTTGCAGAGTCAACGCGTGGGAGCTTGCATTAGCAGCTATAATGTACCATATAGGCATGTATCACCATTTGGGGTACCCAAATTGGTATCGAATTGCCTAGTTATTACGGCGGACAGTACGTTTGGGAAGGTATTAATGAAATTAATTGATGGGGTTGCTATCATTAGCATAATGGTGTAAGTTATGCAGTGGTAATTGTAATTATGGCATGCGTTTTCAAAGCAATTTAAATTGATTTTCCGGTGGGGTATTATATAAAAGCAGAGGTAAAGAAGAAATTTATTCATCTTGGTTCGTTCATCTTGTCACAAGACAGAAGCAGCAAAGAACATCTACGAGTCTTTAGATTGTTAAATTTGTGGTGAGTTGCATCTTAATTATAAACTTGAATCGGGCTTTTAGGTACTAGAAAGCTTCTTAATTTTTAAACAAAATTTTCTTTTCAGCAGGTTTTAGTGAGCTAGTTTCTAAAATGCACATTTCTTGCAAAACGTTTTGATCAGGCTTAGTACCAGACGTTTCTTTCTTCAAGTTTATAGACAAAACAATTGGAGAGTTTTAGCACGAATCATTTCTAGTGCAGCTGATTTTTTATCCCTTGGAAGCAAAACTTGATTTCAGTGAATATCACAAATTTCTTTACATGTAAACTACACTCCGCGAGGGAACGGTTTTGTGCATGTTAGTCGTGTGGGAGCGATTATAGAATGCAGGGCCTTCCAGGGCCCACTCGTTATATGAATGGCGAATGTCATTAAATGAACGGCAAATATCATTAAATGAACGGCAAATATCACAATGGGACCTGGATTCTATAATCAGGCACGAGTTTCTTCGATCTCTGGCCATCGTGGAACATAGCTCGCATTTCAAGTATTTTGTTGTTTTCTCGCTCGCAAGTAAATTTACATTGACCAAAAAGTCTCAATTCTTCCAGTGACTCGCGAACCTCTTTGAAAAACGTTCGATGAAGAGGTGGCCAAATATTTCGCATTGATGGATCTTCGTGCATCCATTGTAATGTGGTTAATTTGTTTTGCAGATTTCAATTATGAAGGGATTAGCAATTCTGCTCGTTCTTGGCTTGGCGCTTTGCATTCAGGGTGAGTCGTGTTGACACAATATTTCCAGCTTCGTACAGTAACATCTCATTTGTGCAAATTCAGAAATTTAACTTTCGAGCACACACTTTCTGTTTAGACTACTTCACCCAAAATAGCTATTTATTTGCACACCGCACATTCTTTTCATCTCGTTACATTTCACTTTTTATTCATAGTAGCCAATCGGGTTAGGAACTGATTTGCAGGGGGCCTAAAACTTGCTACAAGAAATGCTATTATGATGAATGAAAGAAAAACTAAGAATTGAATAAGTGTTTATCTTTTAACATGCCCCAATTATTCGGTATCGTTTATTTGAACGTTTACAAATCAAAATTCCTAAAAGACCTAATTTTGAACGAGTCAAAATTTTGAATTCAATTTGCATGAAAACTGTGACTTGCCTAAAAAAATCGATGCAAAATACTGCTAGAGCGCAGTCTTGCGTTGCAACAGAAACCAGAATTCTTTATTCTATTTATTCTATTTCTATTTTTACTTTTTTAGGCACGGTAGCCCCATCAGTCCTAAAGAACTGCTTTTCAGGGGGCCGTGGCAAATAATTAAATACATAATGTGAAAAACTGAATACCCAAAAAAATTTATTAAAACTAATTATTTATGAATTATTTTTCAATCTTCTTTTAAAAGTGGCAAGGGAGGGTGCCTGTTTTACGTCATTATCAAGCTGGTTCCATAATTTAGATCCACGAAAAGATGTACCTTTTTGCCCATTGCTGGTTTTCCTTGAAGGTAACAAAAGATCAGTTTCCGTGTTTCGCAATTGCCTGATATTTCGAGTAGAATTTTTGACGAACAATCTTGAAAGATATTCTGGAGCAAGACCATTTAGCGATTTGTACATGATTGTGGCAGTTTCACTATTAATAATATCACTTGTAGTTGGCCATTTTAGATTGTGTATCAATGGCTTAGCAGATGAATCAAAATTACTTCTTGTAACAATTCTAGCTGCTCGATTCTGCAGCTTTTGAAGGGTCTGCAGTCTTGTCACCCCACAGTTCCCCCATACGGAACAACAATACCTAAAATGAGGCTCTACGATGCCCCGATACATCTTACTTAGGGTATTTTGAGGTAAAAATTTTCTGGAATATTCCACGAGAAACTTTAGTACGGAGACTATTGATCTGCTCGTCCCAGTTTAAGTTCTTGTCGATTATTACACCCAGATATTTTGTCTGATCTACATTTTTAACTTGAGAGTCCCCAATGAGAAACTGTGGAGGATTGACAACTTTATCAGCAATTTTCCTAATTTTGGGTTTTGAACCCACAAGCAGGGATTGAGTTTTTAGGACATTCAAAGAAAGTTTATTGCCTAGCAACCATTGCTTCAAATGACAAAATTCGCTATTTAGCGTTTGATTAATATCTTCCAAACTTTTAGAAGAGTATGAAATACTGGTATCGTCTGCGTACATCGTCACTTTACCTTTCTTGAGAGAAAAAGGAAGGTCATTGATGTAGATCAGAAACAAGAGAGGGCCGAGACATGAACCCTGTGGGACACCACAGTGGATTTCTTCAGTTTTGGAAGAAACGCCATTAACTTTGCAGGATTGTTTTCTATTTGTTAGATAGGACGAGAACCAAGCAAATTCTAGATTATCGACCCCATATTTTCTCAATTTCGCAAGCAAAATATCATGATCTACAGTATCAAATGCCTTTTTAAGATCAATAAAGATATTTGCAGTGTATTTACCATTGTCCATATTCACATACCAGTCATCTGTGTTATTAAGAAGGCAAGTGACAACAGAATGAAGAGCTCTAAAGCCAGACTGGTTTGAAAACAGATGTTTGTTTTTGTCCAAGTAATCGTACAGTTGGTTATAAATAAGCTTTTCAAAGACCTTGGCTAAAACTGGGAGCACTGATGTAGGTCGGTAGTTAGATCAGTCGTCAGGTTGTCCGCTTTTAAAAATGGCAGCTACTCTGGCAATTTTCCAGCTTTCTGGAAAACAGCCAGTAAGATTAAATGTCACAAAGTGATTCCGAAATAACTGGAAGCGCGATCTTCAGAAAGCAGCTAGCAATATCATCGTTACCACTTCCCTTCGAGGTTTTCAATTTGCCAAATACTTTTCCTAACTGCAGTTTGTCGATAGCATGAAAATTAAACTTAGTTTTTTGTGGATTGACCTCGTAGACATTCTCAAGAAGAGTTTTTCTTGTATGGGCAATTTTATCTCTGAGAGTCTCTCCAATAGTGCAGAAAAAGTTATTCATAGATTCTGCAATGTCAGCATTAGTAGAGATATGTTTACCGTCGATATTTAGCGATGCAATGTTAGTGGTTTTAGATTTCTTGTTTATGACATTATTGATCGTTTGCCATGTTTTTTAAGGTCACCTTCACAAGAAGCAATTTTATGAGTGAAATACTCGCGCTTAAGTTGCCCATTTAGTTTGTTAACTTGATTACGTATCTGCCTGTAAGATTGCATCAATACTTCGGATTTTGAGCGAATGGCTTGTTTTTTTAACTTATCCCTAGCTTTGCACATAACTTTGAATTCGTCTGTCGAGATCCTGTGCTTCTTCCATCCTACATGGGTTCTAGCTTCAAATGGAATTAAAAGTATAAATTCTTGATTACGTATCTGCCTGTAAGATTGCATCAATACTTCGGATTTTGAGCGAATGGCTTATTTTTTTAACTTATCCCTAGCTTTGCACATAACTTTGAATTCGTCTGTCGAGATCCTGTGCTTCTTCCATCCTACATGGGTTCTAGCTTCAAATGGAATTAAAAGTATAAATTAACAGGATTTTCATGCCTCTAAATTCATCAACAGGTACGGAAGTTTCCGAAGAAGTAGCCCAAGATGATGCAGCGGATGTAGAAAATGAAGTTCCTGATTTTGAAAGTGATGAAACTGAAGACGAGGTAGACCAAGACGAGGCTGATGACCAAGAAGATGAAGCTGATGATGGTTAGTTTACCCATGTTCCTTTTCTTAACATACATTGCAAGTACAAACGATCTCGAACCAGATTTTCGTACGAAGAGTTTAATTGTTACAGAAATTTCGGACGACAACAAAAGCAATTTTAAATAGTTTACAATGCATTATCTACCCAGTAAAACAATTTCAACACTTGCAGCTTTGCTAACGCTTAAAATGTCCGATAAAAAGTTTTTGTGCCTTGTCCGGTTGTATTTGAAAAGGCTGCTTTCCAAGCTATCTTCACGAAGAAAGTTTTTCTTCAATTTGAGATTAGTTTGCAAGTTAAACACTGGAATCTTTCCAATCGAGTTGAATCCTTGCGAATCGAGTTGAATCTTCGTTTGTTTGCAAGCTTTCTTGCGAATCAAGCTAAATCCTTGATTCGGTATCAAAAATTTGTCCAATGTATTTCTTGCCCTTCTTTGATACGAAATAACTTTAAATTTCAGATGCCGAACTTGAAGACCCAGGAAAAGGACCGTACTACCCCGTCTCGAAAGGATATGGCGGTAAGGGATATGGTGGATACGGCGGAATATGGCGTGGCGGACGTGGAAAGGGATACGGTCGCAGATGCTGGGGTGGTAAATGCAGAGGACGTGGTGGCTATGGCGGCAAAGGATATGGGGGTTGGGGAAGAGGTCGCAAAGGTTATGGAGGCTGCAAAGGTGGTCGCTGCGGAGGATATGGGGGTTGGGGAAGAGGTCGCAAAGGCTATGGAGGCTGCAAAGGTGGTCGCTGTGGAGGATATGGGGGAGGATATGGGGGCAAAGGATATGGGGGAAGAGGACGCAGAGGCTGCAAAGGTCGATATTGTCGCCATGGATATTACTAAAGGATACAGTGACTTTAAAATCAATCTTGCATGGAATAATATGTCTGAATAAATTCAATGTCTAAAATATTTATAGTTGGTTGCATAAGAACTTCGTTGGTTTCTTCTCTTGAACTCTGCTTTGAATGACCAAAAAAATTTTTATTACTTGCCTTCATACTTCTTGTATGCAAAAATTGATTTTGTGCCTTGTCACAACAGACACCATCTGCGTTTTTATAACTATAAACTATAGTTTACATGGAAAATATGTTTGCGCTTACAGAAAAACAGTTTTTAATGACTGCTGCTGGAGTATATGTGAGTGCAATGAAAACTTCTGGACTTGTTGTTCAAAAAAATCACTGCTCCCTGGACATTAAAGCCAATGATGGTGACAAAAACATTATTCACTAATGGGCAGGTTTAATTATATTCCAAACAACCGTATACCTGACTGACATCCGCCACTCTGTTTTGAAATGATGAAGGATATTGACGATAACGCCCCTTCAAGAAAACTTCTACGATTCCAAATGTTTTTGCCTTGCAGCAATGAATTGAACACGTTTTATCACGTGTTATCCTTTTCAGAGGATGCAATCAACCGGTTTTATTTTGTCGATCAGTCAATCAATCAATCAATCAATCAATCACTCAATCAATCTTTTATTTTGCTCCTGTGTATGAGCTTTTATCCTCAAAAAGGGATAACGAGTGCCAAAAGATCTGCACGTCATTGCTGCGAGGCGAAAATACAAAGAGTCTGATCGTCATTCTGAGCTATTTATGAAGGGCTTTTCGAGAACCCTTCATAATTTTAGAACGGAGAGGCGGATTTCAGTCGGGTAAACTTTAATATATCTTTCAACATGTCCATTGTTAAATGATGTATTTGGCAATATCATTACCGTTATGCTAAGAGAGCAGTTGGCTATTTAAACGGGATTACTTTTATCTGCTCGCCCGGTGGAACATGGCTCGTATCTACATGTTTATTGGTCTATTTGTACTACGTAAAGAGTGATTTATTGAAGAACGGATTTCTCTGCAAAAAGATGTTTTCTCGGGTTTCGTAGTCGGGGACTTGTTGTATATTGATGTTATTGTTTTTATATTTCATATTTCATATTTCATATTTAATTCTTTTAAGGAGGGTTGCCCTTCAGCAGAAGCTGGTTTTCAAGGGGCCCTCCGATAAAAACAATAATTAAAATCTACAGAAACAAAGTAAAAAGCTATTAATTAAATCAAACTATAAAACCTTATTTACAATATTCAAAACCTATGTACAATAATGTTTAAAATTTAAAATCAAGCGAAAGAAAAAGATGCCTGTACCTAAATAGTCTTGAAACTCTTCAGTGAGGCTGCCTGCTTAGACTCGGCTGAGAGGCTATTCCACAGTTTTGCACCTCTGTAGGAGAAACATCTCTGGCCATTATTTGACCTTTTCTTGGGTAACCTAAGGTCGGTTCCTGTATTACGAAGGCTGTAGGATGAACACTGCGAATTTCGTGTGAAGAGGTCACACAGGTATTGTGGAGCCAGCTCATTTAAGGACTTGAAGACCATTGTCTGAGACTCATAGGCTACAAGTTCGTCAATGGTCTTCCATCCCAGCTCTTCGATAAGGGGTCTGCTTGGGGCATCGAAGCTGCTATGCGTTACAATCCTAGCAGCACGTTTTTGAAGTTTTTGCAACTGATTAATTTCAGTTGAACCAGCACAGCCCCAAACAGAACAACAGTATCGAAAGTGGGGCTCAACAATACCTGTGTAGAGAGTTCGCAAAGTTTCTTGTGGGAGAAAAGACTTGGCATGTCTCAAAAAACCAACTGCCCTGGAGACCTTGCTGGAAACTGCCTTGATTTGTTCTTTCCAATCCAAGGAGCAGTCAATTTGCACACCAAGGTATTTTGTCTTTTTGACTACTTCAAGCTCATTATCGCGAATTTTCAGTTCCAAGTCTTTATTTTGACTTTTGAGAATGTTGTGTTTCTGCTTAGTAGAAATAAGCATGGAATGAGTTTTCGCAACATTCAGGGAAAGCTTGTTGCCTTGTAACCAAGTGTCCAGCTTCCTAAGGTCACTGTTAATAGCCTCATTCAGCCGAGTCAAATCATGAGACTGGTAGCATAAACTGGTGTCATCAGCATACATGGAAACGGTGGAATCTTGGACAGCTTGTGGGAGATCATTGATGTAGATGAGGAAGAGAAGAGGCCCAAGACATGAACCTTGCGGCACGCCAACTTCTATGTCCCCAACTTTTGAATCAACCCCATTAACCCTACAAAATTGTTCCCGGCTGGAAAGGTAGGATTTAAACCACGAGAGTTCACGTTGCTGTACACCGTAAAGCTCGAGCTTTTTGCAGAGGATATTATGATCTACAGTGTCAAATGCCTTTTTGAGGTCAATGAACACTAAACCCACAAGCCTACCAAGATCCAATCCATTGTACCAGTCGTCAGTATTTTTAAGTAAGCATGTTACTGTTGAATGAAGGCGTAAAAAGCCGGATTGGCCAGATGAAAAATGACCGTTATCATTCATATACTGGTACAGCTGGTTTGTTACTAGTTTTTCAAAGAGCCTTGAGATGACAGGCAAGACTGATATTGGTCTATAGTTAGACTTGTCAGTCCTATCTCCATCTTTGAAAATTGGAGTAACTCTAGCAACTTTCCATGAGTCAGGAAAGCGACTTGTTTCAATAGATGTATTAAACAAGAAAGCAAGCGAATTTTCAATGAAAGGCAGTGCAAGCTTCAGAAAGTAGCTAGATATGTTGTCAATCCCAAAGCTCTTTGCTGTTTTAACCTTGGCAAATGCATCCCTGATCTCCTGCACTACAATAGTCCTGAAATGGAATTTTGTCTTATGCTTGTTAATTTCATAGTCACCTGCAAGGAGGGGATTTGGGGCTGGATCGATTTTATCGGCAAGATCCTTACCTACTGAGCAAAAGAAACTGTTCATTGCATCAGAAATATCTTTTTTGTGAACAGTCTCTGAACCAGACTCTTTGAGACAATCAATGTTACTAGACTTTGATCTCTTATTGAGGAGTTCGTTAATTGCCTTCCATGACTCTTTCATGTTACCTTGACATGCAGAGATCTTATTAGTGTAATACTGCTTCTTTAGTTGGATGTTTAGGACATTGACTTTATTACGGACCTGTCTATATGAGTCCATAAGGATTGGGGATTTTCTTTTGGCTGCAGACTTTTTTAGCCTATCCCTGGTCTGCATTAGCTTCTTTAGGTCTTTGTCGATCCAGGGGCAGTATTTCTCAGAGACACGCATTTCAGTCATTGGGGCATGTTTCTCTATGATCAAAGAAAATAGGTTTGACCAATTGCTTACGAGAATATCTATGTCATCCGTTTCAGTAAGCATTTGCTCCCAACATACGCCAGAAACATCAGCCAGGAATTCTTCTTCATTAAAATTCTTCATCTTCCGAGTTTTGATCATTTTATGGCCTTTTTCTACTGCTCCATTAAATTTCCGAATGCAGTAGACCATATAATGATCACTCAAGGATACTTGATGCACTCCGGATCTTACAATGTTTCTGGCACATGTTGTAGCAATATGGTCAATGATGGAAGAGGTAGTTAGAGTGACCCTAGTTGGTTCGTCAATAAGCTGTTTGAAGCTGAATAACCCATAGAGATCAAGCATGTGCTTTGAATCATTGTCTATGGGCTGATCAGCTTGCTTTGGAATGAGATCACAATTAGTGTCTCCTAAGAGGATCAATTCTTTACCCTCTTTGTCCAAAAAAGAAAGAGCCTTTTCCAGCTTATTGAAGGACCCAACTGGGTCGCTGGGTGGCCGGTACCAAACGAGAACAAGAAAGGACTTGCTTTTAGGTGGTTTAACCTCAATGCAAATGAGTTCCAGGTCATCAGTAGGGACATCAAGACGACGTTTGTACTTGATAGAGTCCCTAATATAAATAGAAACACCACCACCATTGCATGTCCTATCTAGACGTTCTTGCTGGTAGCCAGCCACACTAGTTAACTCCTTTGGGTAGCCAGGATCGAGCTTAGTCTCATTTAAGGCAAGGATTTGAATCCCAAGGTCCCTTATTAATAGCTGAACCTCATCTAGGTGACTGCGAAGACCGTTAATATTCAGGGATGCAATTGCCATACCCTTTTTAAACCCCAGATGCTGATGAGACCTGGTCGACGCCACACTCTCACCAGTATTTGTAAAATTACACACCAGTATTTGTAAAATTGCTTGCTCTTGGCGTAGCACTCTGCCTGCATGGTAAGTCGTGTTGCTAACATAATTTGTGCGTAGACTGGCGACGTTATTCTTTGTACTCGTTGATAATCTTTAAGCTCGCTTTATAATTTCACTCTCGTAAGAACTCGCAACCAAACAGATGCGAAACACAGACAAAGGGTGTGTTTGATTGGCAAATCCAAACCTTCCATATTTTGAAAACAGCAGACTTCACAGAGATGGAAATATGCTTCTCAATCAAACACAAAAATCTCTGAAACGGCAGATTTTGGATTAACAACAAGGGTGCGCTAATAAAAATCAAAATCTCTCAAAAATCTGCCAAACCTTCTGCCTTTTTGGAGCAGAATGTTCAGAAAGCCTTCCAAACCTACCAAATCTACCGTTTTGAGAATTTCGGAGTCAATGAAACACAAATTCTGTGTCTACTAAGTCTACCGTTTTCAGAATTAGTACTAATCAAACATACCCTAAAATCTTGCGGTACATCTGAAAAAATCGATCCCTGAATCCTTCGAACGTTGCTTCGCGACAAAAAGTCTAAAATTGACCTAATCAGTCAATCAATCGCCAAGGATAGGCCCGTTGTCAGAAAGTAGCGATCTGATTGGACGCGCCCTAAACGCGGCACATTTGGCCTAAAAGCGGCTGCAGAGCAAGGAACTTCTCTAAATCAGTTAACTAAAAGAGACAAAGCCGCAAAAGTTGCCCTGAAACTAGTAGGGCAAACTACCGCCTTGTGCAAGCGAAAGTTGGTTTTCAAGACAAGTCATTGAGTTTATAACGAAAGAAGAAGAACAAATCTAAAGATCTGCCTGGCGGATTTTGATTATTTGATTCGGAAGCCGAGCAGAAGGCATTGCAATTCTTGCGCAATTAGGGCTTACATGAAACAATTACCATGCAACTCCTGAATCAAATAAACAATATCCACCAGGCGGATGTTTAGATTTATTATTTTTCTTTCGTCATAAACTCATGACCACTCTTAAAACCACATTTCGCTTGCAAAAGCCCACAGTTTGCCCTGCTGGTTTCAGAGCAATCTTTGCCGCTTTGTTCGTTTTGAAATCTTGGTTGAGAGAATTTCCTTTGTCTGCAATCGCTAATTTCTTTGAATGGCAGTGTTAATCAAAATCAGCTAATGCCATTGAGTTACAAAATCTGTTCTTGTTACACCGTACAGTAAGTGTTTTGCCCCTCACATTTCCAGAGTGCAAAGACCTTCGTGCATTTGTACAGTACATGATTCGAATTAATCAACAGGTACATAAGTTTCACAAGAAACAGCCAAAGATGACGTGGTAGAGGATGAGCTTGCAGATCTTGAAAAAGAGCAAAATGAAGACGAGGTGCCCACGACAAGGTGGACCAAGACGAGGCTGATGACCAGGATGAAACTGATGACCAGGATGAAACTGACGCCAGTGATGATGATGGTCAGTTTACCCATAATTCTCTTCTCTACATAGGTGTATTTGAAAAGGCTCGTTTCCCTCTCAAGTCAATACAGCTTAGAGTCTTGACAAGCGAGATTTACTCATTTTGTAGCTTTTTACGAATTACAGTTTACGAGTTTTCGAAAAATGGAGCTCCCTCAAAAAAATTAAGGGCGTGGTCAAAAGCTGCACAGAAAGAGGGCGTTCTCTCAAGAATAAAAGGATGTGGCCCCAAACAAATTGTCACTTTGTTGTAGATTGTTGTTTACGAATTGTCGCTTAATTCTCGCTTGAATAAAAAAAAAGAAAAGTTTCCATTAGAACCTATCTAGTCAAGTTCTTACCGTCATTAGCAGTTCAATATTGGCGACACTGAATTGAAGCTTAAAAGATCAACAGAAAGAATTCTCATAATTTTCTTGCCCTTTGATATGAATTAATTCATCTTTCAGACACAAAACTTGAAGACCCAAGCCAAGAGAAAGTTCACTATCCACGAGAATACGGTATAAGAAATCATATCATGCGTGTCAGGGGGTATAGTCGATACGGCAGAATGTCGCGTAGGAGACATGGAAAGGGATACCGTAGAAGAAAATATATCGCGCGCAGCAGAGTGCCTATTCCATACGGCAGAATGTCGAGAAGGAGACATGGCAAGGGATACCCCCTAACGTATAAGAAACTATATCGGTACGGAAGAGGATATATAGGGGCAGAGGATCGTCGAGAAGCAGTCGCCGACAGTATGACACAGAGGCATAAGAGCCAGGGTGCAAAACTAATTAACAAAGTTGCGTGAAACATTAATACTTAAGTTCAAGAGTGACTGCAAGGATTATGACTTTGAGTTATAACTAATTTTCTTTGACTTTATCATTGTATAGTAATCTTTTTAGCTATGTTGTTATAAATCATCTATGTTAACTACACCAGGTTGACAGGTCCTTGGTCGATAGCAGCATACTCATTTTGCTGAACAAGTTTACCAATGAAGTTTACCTGCACAATCAGATAGTTTCATTGTTATTACAGTGGAACCTCCATTAACGGACACCTCCACACAAAGGACCCCTCCTCTGAACAACGAACAAACCTTTTCTTCCCAAAGTACAGTAAGAAAAAGATGAGACATGTTGCATGCCATGTGATCGTATGATACAACGAATGCCATTGGTCAATGGTGATCTATTTTTGCAGAGTCAACGCGTGGGAGCTTGCATTAGCAGCTATAATGTACCATATAGGCATGTATCACCATTTGGGGTATCGAAATTGGCATCGAATTGCCTAGTTATTACGGCGGACAGTAAGTTTGGGAAGGTATTAATGAAATTAATTGGTGGGGTTGCTATCATTAGCATAATGGTGTAAGTTATGCAGTGGTGATTGTAATTATGGCATGCGTTTTCAAAGCAATTTAAATTGATTTTCCGGTGGGGAATTATATAAAAGTAGAGGTAAGAAGAAATTTATTCATCTTGGTTCGCTCATCTTGTCACAAGACAGAAGCAGCAAAGAACATCTACGAGTCTTTAGATTGTTAAATTTGTGGTGAGTTGCATCTTGATTATAAATTTGAATCATTGGTACTAGAAAGTTCTTTTAATTTTTCAAAAATGTTCTTTTCAGTAGGTTTTAGTGAGCTAGTTTCTAAAATGCACATTTCTTGCAAAACATTTTGATCAGGCTTAGTACCAGACGTTTCTTTCTTCAAGTTTATAGGCAAAAAATTTGAAAGTTTTGGTATGAATCGTTTCTTAGTGCAGCTGATTTCTTATCCCTTGGAAGCAAAACTTTATTTCATCTATGATCGCAATTTCTTTACATGTAAACTACACACTGCAAGGGAACGGTTTTGTGCATGTTACTCGTGTGAGAATGAGTGCAATAACGACATCTCCCTTTTTGTTTCTTTTTGACATTTTTTTCAAATGTGGCAAATCGAGTTTCTTGGATCTCTGGCCATCGTTGGAACCTGGCTCGCATTTTTTTTTCTCACCCACTAGTAAATTTACGTTGACCAAAAACTCTTCATGCTTCCAGTGACTCGCGAACCTCTTTGAAAACATTTGATGAAAAGGTGGCCGAATATTGCGCATTGATGGATCTTCGTGTTTCCATTTTGTAATGTGGTTATTTTGTTTCGTAGATTTCAATTATGAAGGGATTAGCAATTCTGCTCGTTCTTGGCTTGGCGCTTTGCATTCAGGGTAAGTCGTGTGTTAACGCAATATTTGTAATTTCGTACAGTAACATCTCATTTGTGCAAATTCAGAAATTCGACTCTCGAGCACACACTTTCTTTGTTTAGAATATTTCACCCTTGATAACTATTTATTTGCACAGCGCGCATTCTTTTCATCTCAGTACATTTCATTTTTTATTCATAGTAGCCAATCGGGTTAGGAACTGATTTACAGGGGGCCTAAAACTTGCTACGAGAAATGCTATAATTATGACAAATGAAAGCAAAACTAAGAATTACAAAGTGTTGTCTTCTAACATGCCCCAATTATTCGGTATCGTTTACTTGAAAGTATACAAATCAAAATTCCTAAAAGTCTAAATTTTGAATGTAAGTGCAAATTTTGAATTTAATTTGCATGAAAACTTGGGACTTGCCAAAAAAATTCGATGCAAAATACTGTTAGAACGAATTAAAAGTATAAATCAGCAGGATTTTCATGCCTCTAAATTCGTCAACAGGTACCGAAGTTTCCGAAGAAGTAGCCAAAGATGATACAGCGGATGTAGAAAATGAAGTTCCTGATTTTGAAAGTGATGAAGCTGAAGACGAGGTTGACCAAGACGAGGCTGATGACGAAGAAGATACAGCTGATGACGGTTAGTTTACCCATGTTCCTTTTCTTTACATTGCAAGTACAAACAATATCGGAGCAGCATCTCGTACGAAAAATTTAATTTTTACAGAAATTCCTGACGACAACCAATAGTTTAATGCTTTTTGTATTATCTGCCCTGTAAAAACAATTTCAAACACTTGCTGCTTTGTCGACGTTTATAATGTCCGATAAAAAGTTTTTGCGCCTTGCCCGGTTGTATTTAAAAAGTGTTTCCAAGCTATCTTCACGAAGAATATTTTTCTTCAATTTGGGATTATTCATTAATTTTCGAATTCACACGATGCCGATTAGTCTGCAAGCTAAACACTGGAATCTTTCCAAGAGTTAAATCCTTGCGAATCGAGTTGAATCTTCGTTAGTTTGCAAGCTGTACATTGGAAGGCTTGCGAATCCTTTGAATCGAGCTAAATCCTTGATTCGGTATAAAAAATGTGTCAATGTATTTCTTGCCCTCACTTGATACGAAATAACTTTAAATTTCAGATGCCGAACTGGAAGACCCAGGACGCGGACCGTACTACCCCGTCTCAAAAGGATATGGCGGCAAGGGATATGGTGGATACGGCGGAATATGGCGTGGTGGACGTGGAAAGGGATACGGTCGCAGATGCTGGGGTGGTAAATGCGGAGGTTATGGAGGCTGCAAAGGTGGTCGCTGCGGAGGATATGGGGGAAGAGGTCGCAAAGGCTATGGATACAGAGGCTGCAAAGGTGGTCGCTGTGGAGGATATGGGGGCAAAGGATATGGGGGAAGAGGACGCAGAGGCTGCAAAGGTCGATATTGTCGCCATGGATATTACTAAAGGATACAGTGACTTTAAAATCAATCTTTTTTGGAATAATATGTATGAATAAATTCGATGTCTAAAATATTTATAGTTGGTTGCATAAGAACTTCGTTGGTTTCTTCTCTTGAACTCTGCTTTGAATGACCAAGAAACTGTTTATTAGTTGCCTTCATGCTACTTGTATGCAAAAATTGTTTTTGTGAATTATCACAACTGACAGCCTCTTGCGTCTTTGTAACTAAAACTATAGTTCGCATGGAAAATATGATTGCGCTTACAGAAAAACGGTTTTAGTGAATACTCCTCGAGTACGAGTGCAATGAAAACTTCTGACTCGTTGTTGAAGATAGTGACGATGATAGTGACAAAAACATTATTCAATGGGCTCGTTTCGATATATTCGAAATTATGCCTGACTGACATCCGCCACTCTGTATTGAAATGATGAAGGATATTCTCGAAAAAGCCCCTTCAAAGATTCGTAATCTTTTTGCCTTGCTGCAATGAATTGAACACATCTTGTGTGTTATCCTTTCAGAGGATGAAATCAGTCAAAAAGCTTTTCTTTTGCTCCTATGGATGGCAGTTTTTATCCTCCAAAAGAAATAACAAGTGCTAAAAGATCTGCAAGTCATTGCTGCGAGTCGAAAATACAAGGAGAATTTGATCATGGGTACTGGGAAACGTGGAATTTGCTCTGGGATTATATATCGTTGCAAAGAATCGGAAATGTCAGGCCTACCCTTGTGTACTTTTCGGTTTCCATATTCTTCGTTGTGCTGTTCAGTTTGCATTTTCAGTCCACTGGCAATCACATCAGGCGACTCGAAATTAGGCCAGCGAGTTTGTATGTTGCTGTATGCTCCTTCAAACCGATCGGCGCTGCGCGCCTCTCTTTGAAAGAGCATACAGCAACATACAACAACATTCAAACTCGCTGGCCTAATTTCGAGTCGCCTGATGTGATTGCCAGTGGACTGAAAATGCAAAGCATAATCCATACGTCAGAATGCGGCGTAGTATACATCGAAGGGGATACGGTCGGCGATATTTGGGTGGCAACAGAAGAGTTTATCGAACCGGCTGGTGGCAAGATTGTGGGAAGCAGAAAACATTACGTCAGTCGTGGGTATAGAGGCTATAAAGGTAGAGGCAAAAGATCCAGGGTGCGAAAACAGAACAATATAAAGAAAAGTACACAAAGGTAGGTCTGACATTTCTGATTCTTTGCAACGATATATAATCCCAGAACAAATTCCGTTTCCCAGTACCCATGATGAAATAAGCAAAATTAGATTGTAAATATAACATTTTTAGTAGTCCAAAATCTCTGCAAAAGTGTCCGAAATTCTCTAAAAAGCGTCCAAAAAGTTTTTGTCCATAATCTATTCGTTCGAAATTTCAGGCTTTTAATGTATATTGCAGCAAATCATATATTTTAGGTACACTAAGCTAAACAGTACAACTCGAGAAGCAAAAACAACGTCACATACCTTCTTCACTATCGTTGTAAAAAGTACTTTTTCCAACTTTTTCTTGGTTTGAAGCTTTCAAGCTCAACAAATCATCTAATGACTTCGCTTTCTTCATGAACAAAGATGCGAGTAGATTTTTCGGTTTTGATTCATCATTTGTGTCGAGGTGATAGGAATAATTTGTTGCACATGATTCCGATCGATGATACCTATCAAAGGAATCAATCAATCATAAGGTCCCTCGCTAAAAAAATGCCAGTGGAGTTTTCGACTTTGATTCATGAAAAGAGGTGATAGGAATAATTTGTTGCACATGATTCCGATCGATGATACCTATCAAAGGAATCAATCAATCATAAGGTCCCTCGCTAAAAAAATGCTTTAATCCTTTGATTCTTTGATTCATGATTAGAGGTGATAGGAATAATTTGTTGCCTATGATTCCGATCGATGATTCCTTAAATTAAATTTTGCATGAATAAATGGTACGAGTCTGTATCAAATTAGACGTCAAGTGAAATTGCCCGCGAATAAAAACATGTCAACAGCTTTGAATGAGTAATTTTGCGTTATCGCAAATCACATCTCACATCTAATTTGAGACAGAATTTAGTCATTCTCTTCAAGCTCTATTTCATACGCAGTAAAAATTCAGTACGGAATATGGTTTAAATTTCGCGACATCAAGAGTTCGGATACGACTGAGCGCAACTTTCTTCGCGCGTATTTCTCAAAGCGAAGTAGAGAGCTCTCTGGTGCGAACAGTAGTGTAGTGTCTCAAGATACACTGTGGGTATGTCTAATCCCACAACTCAAAATCCTTTTGTATCAAACTTAAAGAAACAATATCTGCTACCTATCAACAACTAAGCATAACATAAAATGCAACAAAACTTTGACCAGAAAATTGCTTTTTGCCTTATTTTTATTGTATTCTTGTACATTTAGGTATCATACTCCAACTTTGTTTGTTTGAATTAAATATATATTTTACCTTGTTATTCTTATCATTGTTTTCTTAACGGCCCAAGCTAGATATGCTCTGCTTTTCTTGGGTCGTGTAGAATACAGCTTTAATATGTTATGCACTGTATTAGGATTTTGTGTTCCACAAAGAAAATTGAATTGAATCAAATTTGTGCTTTTTTAAGGCAACCGACATTTTAGCTGAAGAATTTTGCTTGAGCGACACCGGGTGAGTCACGATAGATGTTTCGACGTTTGAAAGCATGTTGTTCTCAAACCATTTATTAGATTCCTATAAACTGTGAATACCTGTAAAGCTAACATACCAACTATATTTTGTGAGTATTTTAGAAAATATATTTTGTGAAAACCGGATGTATCATCGTTCTCAAATTACATGTGAATTTATAAAATAAGAGACATTTTAGCTGTTCTAAGAAAGAATCTGAATCGGACGATGATTTGATGTATTTTGAAGAATTTTCGAATGTGCACAATAGTGATAGAAGCTCTAACGCCACTCGATCGAACCTCGAGTATAAAAATGTATAGAAATAACGCTCGATCCAGGCTATTTTGTAGAATAGCTAAAAGGTCTATTGTTATCTCAAGATACTTCACAACAGGCCTAAAATTCTTGATCTAGTTGAACAGGGTATTAAATAGCAGCATACATACATCATAGTACTGCCAGTTCTGGTGTGAAATGCGTATTGACTCGCAGATGATGCATCAATGTCTGATAATCTTTCAAGCAATGAACGATACTCCTCCAGCTTCTCCTGTAAAATAGATTTGCCGGTTGAGTTAGAAAAACGGATACACTTTTTGAACAAGGCTAAAAAAAGCGAAGTAGCTGAAATGCTTAAATTTTCCATGAAGGAAGTACGGAAAAAAGGAAAAAGAAACAGAAGGAAAGGGAAAAGAAGGGACAAAAATGAAAGAAAGGAGAAAAGGAAGGGGGAGAAAGAAAAAGAAAGAGAAAAAGGGATAGAATTGGGCGGAATACAGGGAAAGAAGAAGAAAGTACGCAAGAAGAAATGAATGTGCTTAGCTTGCAACCAGGAAGGAAAACATTTTTTGACCCCTGCTTTTGAAAAATCTTATGAGAAGAGTTTTGCTCCCCCCCCCCTTTGGGCAGCCCCTTTAATTTCTAAGTAACCGTTTTGAATAGAAGTCCACATGCCACTTATGCACCTACTATTACTCTCATCGATCTAGAACATAAAATACAACAGGCTATATTCAGATTGCCCCAATCCCCCTAGCAAAGCTACTTTAAAAAGCTTCATCATACCTTGTAATCTCTTTGTAACTTCTCTAACTGCATGCATGCAACACCATCTGCCAATACCAGATTTTCCTGCAAGTATAGATATAGAGAGATGATTGAAAATTCTAAAGATTTGAAAACTAAATTGGGAAGCTACACTCAAAACTTACTAGTTTACACGGGCAACTTCACCTTTCCCGTTCAAAAAACCTCGGTTTCATTTTCCTGACAGGATCCTTAACAGAGATAATAAAATGTAATAAAGTTTAGGTATTTAGAAAACTAATATGAAACAAAAGACATACACTTCTCTTCAATAAGGAGCTAAGGCTAAGAATTAATCCCTTACCTCCGTCTTATATCGATAATGCCACGTCCAAATTTGCAACCAAGGAGCAGAAATCACAGGATAAATAGGCCTAAAAGTATAGTACATACTGGCTGACTCATAAAAACAATCTCCGTTGAAATGGCTGCTATTCATTGGCTATAAAAACAATAATAAGGCAAATATCGTGTTTACAGGTGCTGTACAACCCGTCTTCTCTGCGTGGCTCTGTGTCTTAAATCAGCGAATGTGTTTAGGCTAAACACAACATAGCTAATGGCGATTTTGCACAGAGAATAGTAATCCAAAGTATCTGCGACAATCTTAGTGATCGAAGCTTTGATGGAAGATTTGTTCCATTTTTCTAACGCCGAATATTTGAAAGTTTTAATGGATATCAAACTTCCATCACATTTCATAGATATAGACAAGAAAACAGGGCAATAAAACTTACGTAGAAGCTGCGATGAAACTGGCCGCCATTAAAAACCCAAGGCTTTAGTCACGTGCGCGGGCTGTCCCATACTTTTCCCGATTGTTTACAAAAATTTTGTACAGCCACTTTTAATAGTCGACGTGTTCGATGAAATTTCAAAATTTACCGGACAGAAATCAGCTACTTTGTTGAGAATCTAAGAGGGATTTTTCGAGAAAACCCCTTCAAGAAACTTCAAAAACGGCCTAAAATGCCTAAAATAATACGTAATAACACATACAATTTTCATTGCTGTGAGGCAACAAACCCGACTATATTTGATCCTTCATCTACGCAGTGAAGAAGCTAAAATTCAAAACTAAAATGTTAATCTATCAGTCAACCTTAACTTAGATGTGAAAATGTTGTTTGGTGAAATCACTCGTCTTTTAGAACTAGAAATTAGGGAAGTGCTGGTAATATGGAAACTAAGGCCCCGTTCACACAGCTCCGTTTTTGTTAGTATCCGTTTTTGTGGCATCCAAGCTACCCGTTCACATTGCTAGGTTTTTCTCTCCGTTTTTTGTACAAAAACGGAGCAGTGTGAACGGGGCCTAAGATTCCACATTCGCTCCTGGTCCATAATTTACATGCCATTGAAATTTAAATTATATCTCTATCTGAGGCTGACAATTGTATTGAATGTGAATTTGAATGGCAAATAACTCATGGGCCACAATCGAACATAGAGTTCTCGTTCCCATGCAACCCCTTGCCAGCATTTTCCCAATTTCTGGCTCTAAATGATGAGTGATTCTATCAAACAAAATTTTCACATTTAACTCAGCCTTTGACTGATAGATTACGATTTCAGTTTTGAATATCAGCCGCATGCTCTTTATCCCAGAGCCCGCCAAACGTTACAACTTTTTTTGACTTACCAGGTAACACAACTGATTACAGAAAAACAAACATTAATTACCCTATGTTTTCACTGTCATCGTAATTGCTGTTTGAAAAGTCATCTCGAGCGAGACTGACAATATTTAACCATGTCCAAATCGAGACTGGCTCATTTGGGCCGAGCCCACTGCTCTGAAAAAATGAATGAAAAACTGTATAAGCTTCAAACAATCGAAAAAAACAAAGTGGAAAAAGTTTATACAAAGGCTTTAAGCATTGAAATTTTGAAATCTTCTGAAGTTTGTTTACTATAAAATGACAAGCTTGTTTAAAATTAACATCAAGCTTGAGGATCTTCTGTGCCTGGTTGAAACAAAATGTACAGTGAAAATAAAGGAAATATGAAACTAAAATTGCATTACAACTTTTTCCTTATGATGCTTACTTAGGCATGAGACCATCAACTGAGAAAGATGAGAAAGTTGGGTAACGAGATGGCGATCATTAAGGAAATTATCGATGAAAGATCATCAGTTCACTCAAAGGGCAAAATAAGGTGCGCAAGTAAACGCCAAAACTCCAGTCTATTCAATCAGGAGACAGTGTTTTATTCACATTGCTCCGCTCCTCCAATCTCTACTTAACGCATCTGCACCAGAGACTTTCGGGGTCATATCATCAAGGGTGTCACGGATATTTTAATTACGTATTTATTTACCTTGTTTTGATCTTCGTCTTGTTTCTTGTCTTGTTTTCTTCTCTGTTCTGTTTCCTCTTGAACTGATGTAAATGCCTCGTGTTATTTGAATATATCTTCCTTGTATTCCTGTGTCTTAGCGCGCCTTCGTAGAAGAAAGGTTTCAAACCGCGAAGGCGCGCTAAGACACAGGAATACAAGGAAGATATATTCAAATAACACGAGACATTCACATCAGTTCAAGAGGAAACAGAACAGAGAAGAAAACAAGACAAGAAAACAAGACGAAGATCAAAACAAGGTAAATAAATACGTAATTAAAATATCCGTGTCCTGACACCCTTGATATCATTGCCTAATTTCAAACAGGCAACAAGCTCATTTCAGGTTCTTTCTCCCTCAAATCCCTCTCAGCATATTGCAATGGAAAATAAAATCAGTTTTACATTTAAAAAATTCAGCTTCGTGGAATTGAATTAAGAATTGACTTTCAAATTCTTTTCCAGTTGAAAAAACTCTGAAATGTAATTTACCTCTAAATCGAGGAATGTGCCAAATCGTCCTGAATATGCATGATTAGCCAAAATCTAAAAATAAAGGATAAAAGATTTCAAATCGGATTCGATTACTATTTCTAAAACGTCTAAAATGCCAACTTGCCAATCGACATTAAAAAGCTTTACATTTCTGTTTACAAAGTTAGTTTATTACTGTTTTGCTAAAGACACACACTTGATAACTCTTGTGATATATTGTTTATTTTGAAGCCAAGCTGAGGGGTTGCTTTCAGTATCATTTTGAAGTGAGATAATTTTTCACCTATAATTTCTTGGCCAAAATGGGAAGAAATTCATTGCTAAAAAGCAGATTGGAGAAATATGAAAGATAAGATCTATTACGACAATCTCACCTCCAATAGATGCTCATTGAACTGGAAAAGTGTGGGGCATTGCTGAAAAAGCTAAGAGGCGAAAGAGAATGTTTATTCAACAAACTTCAAACAAATGTCGTAGTTCGATCAAAATGAAATAAATAAAGCAGCTTCAAAGAGTAAGTATTGCACAAAGTTTAGAGCTGTCTATTTGTTTATTTACCTGTTTATTTCATTGCTTGTTTTATTAAGATAATTGTGCAATACACCACTTCACTTAAGCAGCATCGTTTTTGGAAATTTGTTAAAATTTCTTCCTATCGTTTATATGAAAATTTCGAGCCCAGATTCGGATTTAGCACCCAAACCTTAGCCTACGTATTTTCACATTGCTGGCGACTGCAATGTTGATTTTATTACGATGTGAAGTTTAAAGATTTAAGGGATTTGACCGTGAAAAACCATTCGGGGAAAAATCAAACTTTTTAGCATATGTTATCCTCTTCGGAGGATCAGGATTTCCTCTTGGGAGGACCAGGATTCAATTCTACTAGAATTCTCTTTTGTAATATAACGAGATTTAGCGCTTTCATTTCTTGTAATTCCAAAAAAATCACATGAAATTAACAATTTACTAAATAGCTCTTAATAGACTTTAAAGTTCTAATTCATAAACGTAAGAAGCTTAGCGAGCAAGATGTAGCTTTGATCATTTTGAGAAGGGTAAATGAAATAATTTTCAAACCAAAATATCGTTGTATTAACATGTGTATGTGTTGTCGTTGTATTAATATATGTATTATAATGTTAATTCAGAAATATACTACAACTTCTTAAATGTTTCGGTTTTCATCTTCTTCAGAAACTCATAGCACAGATGGATTGATAGAGAATATAGGGGGGTTAAATGAAGACAGGAAACAAAATATTCCCAAACCTGCCAAACACAATCCAAAAATTGGAGAAATATGGGACTAAGCTCATCATCAATTGCGTTTGCAGTGAGATTTCGTGAAACAAAGGGATGACGTTTTGACAACCATTCTTTCTGAATCAGGACCTAAAATGAAAGGGAATGAATTAAGTTTGCTTCAAAACCATTTCAGGAAGAAGCTGAGGTTGAAAATATGTGTTAGAACACTCTTGCATCATTAGTCTTTTTTATTCAAATATGAAATATTACAATAGATCTTACATTCTACTATACCTCTCTAATTACTACACAACACTACAGGTACGCTACCATGGGGAGCAAAAGACAATGACTACCCCATGGCCAATACATAAAGATATGAAATGTTAAACTGTATCCACTCACACTATGAACGGAAATTAATGGATATTCTATTAAATACTATCTCACATCAGATTTCAGGGTTGCGATGAATTAATGATTTCACGAGCGCAACTCATTCTTGTTGTTTAAAATGAACAAAATGCCTGACCATCTGATGTGAAACAGAATTTACAAAGAAAAGAAACATTTACGATAAGGGACATGGTGGTTGCTTAGTACATAGCTGAAGTCTCAATAATTCTTAATCAAACCGACCAGTTTCGTCAATGAAGCGTAAAGTTAATTCAAGTTTATTTCTGGTCAACTTATTAGAAAGGTCTTGATCACCATATCATAAAATCTGGGTCAAAGAATCATTTGAAAGATTGATGATTTGTACAAATGGTCGTAATAATTCAACAATTCCAGCGAGAAGATTTTGTCTTTACTCTAGCAGGAACTCTACCCTAATGAAGACTGAAACTTCAGAACTTATGAATTCTAAAACTCCGATGAAAACATGTGTCAGATTACTCCTGCTTCACCATCATTTGAAGTATTTTGAACAGAGCCTATGTTTTCATTAAATCATCTGTTTAACTACAAAGTTGGGATTACGTCTAGCAAAAATGAAATGAAAAAGGAAGGAAATAAAGCAAACTACCAAAGCAATTAAAATAATTCCAAAAATCGCAAACCAGCAAAGGCAGAGTCAAAGGGCTGAACACAGTCCCAAGATCACCCCAACCAATTAAACAATAAATTTTGCAGATACAGGCCTTCGTGAAAACTGAATTAACAAACCTGAAATCCGTCCGTAGTGCGGTAGAAACGATCAAGAAGTAACTGAACGAGACTAACAATCTGTAGAAAAAGAAAATGGTTGGTACAAATTGGCATACAAACTGTCAACATATTCTCTAGCATTCCCTACAAACTTCCATATTCTCTAGCATTCCTTGTGATGATTTAGACTTATAAGATACAAGAAAAGACAAGTAAATATTTCAAATCTTTATATCTGAATACGATTTAGCTATATTTCGTGACAAAACAACAAATTTCATGCAACGAATGTTTGGTGTTTTGTTCGCACAGCTTCGCAACTGGCAGTCTTTTTCATATTGGTTCCAGGTAAAGAATACATTCAGCATCAATGATTCTGAGAGGGGATTCTTTCTGTCAAATCTCTTTAATGAGAGGATTCTTTCTGTCAAACTCAGAATAAAAGCGATCCTACATAAATGAAAACAAGATCAAAAGAACAGGGAATCTTGGACATCTTGAGATAAAGCTTAAAATTAAACTTACTTGCGAAGTTCTGTCAACCCCAGTATCATAAGCAACCAGAACAGTCGAGTTGTCGTTTTCAATTAAAGAAGCAATTGCGCTTGAAATCTCTAATAATTTTCGAACTTGCTCTAACCATCCAGAATCTTCTAATTGTGACAGATATTTGCTATCATCTCTGGGAAACAAAATAATAAGATCGGTTTATTCTTCAACAGTTTTCAAACTTTATTTCTGACAGGTTTATTCGTTGAATTATTAGCTTGACAGTTGATTGTTTGTGTTTTATAAATATACGCTATCTTATGGTACTCAAGTCATTTTTATTATACTGCAGATTAGCTCGATACCAGTTTGATAGCCAAAACGGAAATTTTTTGGCATCTAAGTAATTTGGTTGCAAATATCCTTTCATCAACAATCCCTGTACACTTAGCCTGCGTGCAGCCTCACCTCCTCTTCAAAGGAGTTGAGGCCGCCCATAGGCTATGTACACTTTGCTATTCATATCACAGCAAAATATTAGAAAAAAAACAATAAATACACTCATTCTTTTATGAGAAACTAAGGTCCGGGGCTGGTAGGCAGTTTCTTAAATGTTTGGGCCATTTTGCTACCAAATGTTTCTTACGTGTTTCTTATATCTTTAATGCCGGAAGTGTAGAGTTAATTTTGTTTTTTCTAAAGGGTTCCCAAATTACTTAGTAAGATCTCAAAGCGAGTAAATAACATATTTCGCACTCAAAATAGTTTCCAAACAGTTGTTATAACTGTACAATGTCAAAACATTTGTGTGTGCGATAGGAAAATAAAACTGTAAATTACAAAAGTTTCTTAGCTTTTTCAATTCAGCTAGTGTTGTTTCTTAGCTTTAGAAAAACTAAGCCTACCGTTTCTTGTAAGCAGTTTCTTACATAAAAAAATGAGTGTACTGACATTAGAATCAGATATTTTCACAACATTTAACGACTTTTCATACATTTCATATGGTTTTTTGAAGTAGCTCGCGATTAATTACTATATCATTACCTGTGCTTGTAGTGTCAAAACATTAGCTCGATTAAAATTCCAACATGTGGCACGATCAAGATAAAAACATATGGTGCTTGTCGGTCACATTAAAGGCTTAAGACAACAGACTCAAGGCTCAAGTAACAGCTCAAGACAACAAATATCTTTGTGAATCTGTGAATTTGGTTCAAACAGTCTCTTATCGTTAGGACCACAAATTTGGAATGCGTTGCCCAAAAATATTAAAGTAGCCGAAAACATTCAAACATTTAAGAGACTAATAAAACAATGGGATGGGCCAACAGGTAGCTGTAGTGTTTGTAGCTAACGACCTAAATATGTATATTAATATTGCTAGTATAGTAGTGTATTTAGACATTCGATTTGGATTAGTTTCTAGAATGAAATTGAATCAAAATAAGATGACAAACAAACAAACAAATTGTGAATTTGAAACAAAGGGGGTTGATCGTTCTCATTTTCTGCGGTCGTAGAAAGTCAGTCGGATCAGCAGTCATTCAAATTTGCTATTCTTTGTATTGTCCTTATCATCCAATCAAATGCGTGACAGACTGCCATGTCCAAATAAAATCTCCAATATCAAATAGGTCAATTTACCAACCAAGTTAATCATTTGTGAAATTTCGAGTAATATAAAAAGATAGAGAGGTAGAATCTACATGACAAAACAAAAGTAACACAAAAGGCTTACGTTTTCGAAGAGAAAGCATTCATCAATTTTAGGCCACTTTGCTGGACTGTTTGAACATCGGGTAAGTTATCATCGCTCACAAATGAACAATGTGGATAGTAGTATGCTAAAAAGATAAGGGTTTGAAACACTGAAGTAATAAAACCATTCTAAATATTAAATAATTTTACAAGCAAGGCATGAAAGAAGAATTCGAGCATTTGGGGCAAAAGACAACAGATAAGCTTCAGGTAGTTGCAAAAAGAATGTTGGATAGTATTCGAACGTGTAACTTTATCGAATAAACCTGTTACTCAAAATGACTTTCACAAAAGCAATTCAACAAAGTGAAATATCTAACATAATGAAAATTGTGTAAACTAAGGGCAGATATGAAAAAAGCATCTGTTGATAATGGAATGATGACAATTCCAGTTAAAAAGGGGCTCCGTCACCAAAACGTTGACAAATCCGTAAACATCATTGTTTTAGGCATGTGTCCATTGTCTTCTGCAGTTTGTTTGGTAACTTCAGCCAATGGTAAAAGATATAAATGTTTGATTTGTTCCTCTGCGAAGCATAAGGATCTACTTTCAAACTAAAGACTTCATTTTCGAAAACAGATTAAAAGTCTCTGTGATATTGCCCATAAAAAAATGAAAAATCACCGTTTCGACCGATGTTTAGAGGCGTAGCCCCTTTAAAAGTCAGATATATCTGAGTTGCAGTTGACGTTAGTTTCGGAGCATCAACAGTTTGCCAGCCTTCGGTCTTAGCAACTGTCGATGCTCCGGAAAATGTGGATAAAAGCAATGTTATTTGTCTGATCTTTCTTAATCAAATTTGCAGCTAACTTGGACGTTGCTTCGCATAGCTTACACAGGTTATTCATAGGCCTACCAAAGAAATCACTATACTTATCAAAGCAATTACAGTAAGGCCCCATATTTACGAAACCACTATTCCACACCTTAGCCTAACATGTTTCTTATGAATATGATACTTTTCCTTTTTTAGGCTGAAAGTTTCTTGAGCTTCTAATTTATTTTTTGGAAAGTCCTGAAAGATAAGTTGCAACGAATGGGGTATGTATGTTATCAACAATTGTCAAATCCATTAAAATTTAGCTAAAAATCTGCTAAATCTAAGATATTTTGGTAGAGATTACTTATAAACCTAATTTGAATGCTCCCAAACGATCAGGCAAGGACCTTGTGTCGATCAAAATACAAGAAACTTTATTTTGGGGGTGAGCCTCAAGAATTTCTTATAAGTAGAGGAGCTAATCATTTTTCAGTAGCCCAAAAGTTTCTTTTAGGTGGCTCTTTAAAAAAATGCGGGGCCTTACTGTACACAATTAAAGGTATTACCTTCTCCCTCTGCTACAGTCAGGCCACTCTTTTCATTGTTCGCTGAAGGGACTGGTATCTTGGACCTGAATATGAAGGGGAAAGTAGTTTGATCCATTCAAAATAAACAAAATCATCCAGAGCTTACTAAAAGATCTCCACTAAGTACGTTTTCTTTGCAAATTTTGTTTTCTCTTTTTGTTCGTAGTTATGTCTAGTTCATATAAATGTACTTTTTCAATCCTTTTTTTAAAGCCTCGGGGTTGACATAGTATTTTGCTCCTCTTTGTATCGTAGTCGTAGTGTTGTAAAGTAGGTCAAGTAATGTATCTAGTAATTTGTCATGTAAACTAATAATATATCAATAAAAACTACACAATGTAGTAAGAGAAATTAAAAACAAAAGAAGAAATCTGAAATGGAGTCTTGCAAGAAGAGTTGAAAGTTGGCACAAAAAACGTTTCGCGTTCCCAAAAAAAAATCTATTTTCACCATCTATCTTGATCAGATCATTTGTACATCTGAAAACACAAATCTTAGTCTAAATATTCAAAATATTCAATCTTTAACCATACAATCAAAACTTACCGTTCTGTAAAAATCCAAACTTTCGCATCTCGATTCGAAGAGAGGTTTCCTAACTCATTGATAAGCCTCTCATCTGTTTCACATCGTGCGTCAGATTGGCCTCTGGTGGCGAAAAAAAGACATATTCAGATGCGGTATAAGCGAGACTTGACATACAATTCCTTGTGCAATTAAAACAAAAAATCAAAAATGTGGATTCCACTTCAGGTTTACAACTAAAAAGAAATGAAGAGCAACTTCAAATAGATGTTTTGTGTCAAGAACTTATCTCTTCCTTGCTTGTTGATTTTTCGAGAAAAGTGATGTTCGTAGCCAAATCTAGTATTTAATGCAATTCTTGATAGCTCGTAATCAAATCCAAATTCTAGCATACCTTTTCCAGGGGCTCAGTCGTCAAATAGTAAACAAATCCGTAAACTCGCACGTGTCGTGGATTATCCATTGTTCAGCCATTGTTCTCTGCAGTTTGTTTGGTGGCTTCACCCAAGCCACAAAAAGTGACCACTAAAAATCCACTTATATCCGAGCAATCGTAGAAGATATGAATGTTTGGTTTGTTCCTTAGTGAAGTTCAAGGATTAATGCCCAAACAGCAACTTTCATTTTGAAAAAAATACGAAAATCCTGTGTGATATCACCTTTCAAAAAACTGCAAAAATCATCGTTTTGTTTACATTTTGACGACGGAGCCCCATTGACCAGCAACATGGACAGCAGAACGCAAAATAGCCCAATGAACATCTAATTCCATGAAAAGAGATGAATGAAAGATCTGTTTACCTCGAGGTTCTGGGAATCCCTGAGCGAAGAAGATATCCACCAGATCTGGGGCTTTTCCACGTTACAATTGGAAAACAAGAGTTGCTGTTGGAAAAATAAAATAATTTCTTCAAGCTCGTTAACAGACCTCTTCTACTCTCCTACGCAGAGGTTCCCAGCATCCCAACCCTTGCAGTGCAAAATGACAGGAACCCCTGCATTGAAGAGTAGACCTCTTCCATAAATTCTTGACAATTTTCAGATACTAAGGAGCAGTTCCATTCAGTAAGAGAACAGAAAACATGCTAGGTAAACAGTAAAATTGGCTTTCTCTCTTCTTTTAAAAAACAAATTAGAAATCTGAAAGGAAGAAATGCAACTGGGGGCTACTACCAGACAAGATTTTACTCGAGGGTTTGGACTGTTTCTAATAAGCAAAGATTAGCTTTAATACGACACAGAAACACAATGAAATAAAATGAAAGTGCTTAGGGTATCATAATAGTAGATCTAATGGGCAGCATGAAGTTTAGTGTGGTTTTGAAATAGATGTCAAGATGAATGGCCTCACCGATGATAATCAGCCAATTTGCGTAATTCATCTTTATCACGTACACATGAAGGTACGACAACACTGATTGGATATCGTGGACAACATCTTTGTTCTGTGACGAAAAGAATGTGAGAATTGCCTTAAAGAGTATAGCCAAAAGAAAACATTCTCAGCATGAAATTGTGATAGTAACGAAACGATAAAAAATTAGATGAACTGTCTTCGACAAAATGCAAAGATTAAATGGCTCTGGAGGTTATGGCAACAGAAAATATGATTAACAAAACTTCCTGAAAAAAAACGAATAAGTACACTCTAGAAAGGCTTTGTGATCATGTTAAAAGAATTTTAGATCCATCCAACGCAAAAGAAAGTATAAAATATATTCTTAGAAACGAACCAATAGTTGCTAAATGGTGTGTTTGGTCCAATTTCAATCTTCGTACCTCATCTAGAAAAGTAAATCAGGAAAATAGACAAACGTTAAAAACTTCCATTTAGAAATTTAACTTCTGCTATAATATCGGGTGTCTCGAAAATCACCGAAACTCGATATGAAACATGCCATGAAACTTTCTTTTATCTCTATTCTGTCAAGGATTCAAATATATATTTGAAAATGATAACATGTTAGTTTTCATTACTTAAAGGGTTGAAATGATTGGGTTGAAAAATCTTACTGTGAGCTATTACAAATTAATCTAGTTATCATCGGTGCTTTTTGCAATATGCTTCGATCAAAACCAGGCAGCCCTGAAAAGAGCTAAATTTGCTAATTCAAAAATCAATCACGAGATCAACTATGCTTGGAAAAATTATTTGGTCTTTGTTCTAAATCACCAAAAAAAGGAATTTAAAGATCAGTCATATGATCAAATTTTGGTGACCTTTCAAACAGGAGTACTTTTTTGGGACACCGATATTTTCATCTGAAATTTGCTAAAACGATAACAAAACTCAATTTTGGAAACAAGTTGCCTGTAAAATTAAAAGAAAACATCAAAATAAAACTGTCTATGTCACAACAAGATTTGGAAGACAAAAACAACAGTATTCGAAGGCACCCAAAAAAGTAAGAACACAAACGAAGACTTCCAACATACCTGAAAACTGATAGAAATTTTGTGCTGTTCGATCTTCTAATATCGCATAACACGAGGAAGGTATCTTTAGAGCTGCAGCGTAAGTGTGTGCAAATGCTTTTTTTACATTCTAGAATTAGACAGGAAAATTGCTGAATTCAGGTCAGCTTAGATGCAGGAACGGGATCTCTAAAGTCTTTTTATATATTCTACAATAAATTCTACAATAGCTTACAATAAATATATCTCAATACGCCACACTACACTGCATATCAGTTCCTTTACAATACCAGGAAACGATACCGAAGGAGCAAAAACTATGTCTACCCCACGACAATTACACTTAAGTTAAGCTGCAATAAAGCAACACCTTATCATATGTAATCTGAAAAATCAAGTCATAGGCGACGAGCATAGTCTGCAAACAAAGAGAAGCTTCATTTACATATACCCACTTTGCAAGATGAAAAGAGACCCAGATGCAAACTCTCATTAAGGAATAACAAACTCAGGTCCCTCTGTTACAAGAACGTCTCCACTGAAAAATAACGCAGTGTTTTTATTCCAAAGGTAATAAAGATACTTTGAACAATAAGGAAAATGTCTGTACAACTAGTTGAAAAATTACCTCAATTTTACAATGCTCTTCCAAAAATGGTAATAATTGATCGACATCATAGTTGTCTGAACCACCGATGCAGAACTGTACATGAAAGAACAACGACAGTTATGAATATCAAACAAAGTGAAAGAACTCTTTCCTTTTCAATTTACAAACATGAAAGTTCAGAGTCAGCCCTACATTTAAAGGGAGTACAAAGACCAGCAGCCTTTGCCATCGTTTGTCTTTGTTTTTGTGAATTTCGTGCAGTCAGTTATTCTGGAAGCTGTGGGGAGCAAGTCGCTGACTTCGCGCAAAGCATGTTGGTCTTTGTACTCCCTTTAAATCTAAACATAAAGTTAGCGAGGTTTTGGCATGATTTTTTTATTCAGCGTTTCTTATTTCTCCTAGTTTTTCGGATTGCAATCACTAACAATCACCATCTAGGGAAAATCTATAAGTCCTGGCATGATTTTTTTATTTAGCGTTTCTTATTTCTCCTAGTTTTTCGGATTGCAATCACTAACAATCACCATCTGGGGAAAATCTATAAGTCCTGCCAGATAGAGTTCAAGGGAGTGAACGATTATTGTACTAACGCTCGTGCAACATATTATAACTAAATCCCCAAATCACTGATTGAAAAGGTTTACTCTTTGTCCATTTGTGTCGAGTTTTCAGAAAACTTAATGGACATTGTTTCGATAGATTTCAGTCTTTTCGGTACAGAAAATTTTAAAAACTCCCTTTTAGCTCATACCACAGAAAAACAAAAAAATTTAACAAAATCCTGGAGTCTTATTTGGGATTTTAGCCAAAGATAAGTCAAGACATAAACCTTCAAAATCGGTGCAGTGTACGATTTATTGTGGCCTCTCAAAAGTGGAGTGCTTTTGGTGCACCAGATAGATTTAACATGAACATGGAATATACTATCTTACCTTGACTGTAGTCAAATTGTTGCATATGACTTCAATACCATCTCTTAACATCATTAGTTTCTCTTTATCCAAATATTGTTTTGGAAATTTCTTCACATCACGGATGCTTGCGATTGGCAATGATATCGAAACGTTCTGAAGACAATCTACAAAATGAAATAGAAAAAATATTTTAGAATTCTCTAATTGCTGCGAAGGTGCTACTGCGAGCCACAGCGATATTTTTGTTTTTCGCCCTCAGATGGTAGAGCATTGGCGCGACCTAGTGAGGTGACTGTTTACTTGCTATACGATCGTAATCCAAACCCTATTTCTGAAAAGCTAATAATTGTCTGTTACCTCCGATTAAGAATGCGTTCACACGGTAAAATTGTTACGAATCTGCTTCCCGTTCACATGAAAATAGTACATATTTACTAGCACAATTTGAAAATGGCAGATTTTGAATAAGAAACTCTAACTGGCACAATTTGAAAACAATGTGGTGTGGTGTGAACATTCAAACGATAGAAGTGCAAGTGGGTTTTTTTCAATGCTTTCGAAACGAAACTGATTGATTCTCTGGGCCTAGATAAATGTCTCGTTGTCAAAAAAGCCTCTGTCGCAGAGATTCCAACGAGATTGGTGCCTTCGAGTTTTCGATCGTTTCCAATTTGTGTCAGCATCATGTGAACATTAACTACAATTTTGAAACTGTCATTTTTTGTCACTTTAAAATTGTGTCGGCATTGTGTGAACATAGTCTAAACAAAGCAGATTTTCAATTCAAACGCACCTCCAAAAGCTCCATCATCGCTGTCTGAGTCAGTGCTGTCTCGTTTCTGTAGAGTTAAAGGAGATCCAAGACGCATGCTCAACAAATCTATTCTCGTTTCTTCTGGATCTGCATCAGTTTCAGCAACTTCTTCTTCTAAATTGTAACGGTTGTAAAAAACATGGTCTCTACCTTTCTTTAATGATGATTGTATAGATCTAAAAAAACACAAAAAATGGCTTAAATTTGAAACACATTTCAGTGTGCAGGATGGAAGACTTTATTAGTTTATGAGAAAATCAAAATATATTTGGGCTTATTCACATTGCTTCGCTGGAAGATAAGATTAAGCATTACTAATGATTTGATTATCAGAGTCCTTGCCATTCTTGTCAATTTGCAAATTTAAAGGAATTTCATACCTTCCTGTTTTCTTCACAGACTTTCCAATGAAAGAAATATTTTTCTTCAATTTTTTATTTACTTTTGGCAACTGATATCTTTTCTTCTGGAATTTATAACCCCTTCTTGCCATTTCAACTTGATCAAGCTTGTTAGATTTGCCATCATTAGTTGAGTCCTGAAATACAACCAAGATTTAAACTCTTGATGGCTTTAACATGCAGTCTAACACATCTTACATTACAAACCCGCTATTAGAAGGAGTGTCCGAATATTGCAAACTAAAGGTATTGCAAACCATTTCTTAAGTTAACAAAATTTTTGCTCATACTCTCCAAGAAATAAATTAGTGACGGTCTATTGGGGGTCCTTATGAGGCTTGGGTGATTGGAACTTTTCTTTAAATTTGATACAGTAAATAGGGGGCATCTGCATAGCAACTGAGAGTGCTAAACCAACACAGGCAAAACATTTAATCTTATGAACCATGTGTGGTCATTCTGCCAAATTGTCCCAAAGCACCCCACCTTCTCTACCAAGTAAATTTTGTATCCAAGGAAAATAAAAACAGACAGGGATAAGGTCCTTTGATAAAAATGAAAGGAAAATGCAACTTACATGGCAAAACGTTCCATTGAAGATGAGACGGTAATTGGACAGATAAAGCAGACCAGTTGCCAGATTACTCAATGTCGCAACACATGTCACATTGTCTTGTTGCAAAATTAAGTTCTCTCCAGGGAGCAATACTGGTGTCGAACATTGTGCATTTTTGGTAATCAATGTTTGCTGGAGGTTAGAAAACAAAAAGATGTCAACAGTAGGAATAAGGAGTTTGAAAGTTGGGATGTTCTTGATTAAAGGACAAGTCCGGGGTTGGTATGATTGATGATAAAATACAAGATAATACTGCTATGAATGATGTATGATACATTTTTCCACTATTTTTTGCCTTCTCCTTGTGAAATTACGTATTCAAATAAGCAATTTGAGCGAAGTGATGTCATATCGCGCAAATGAAAACGAGGCTGTGCGATTGATTTTGTGCCTCTTTATCGTTGCTAGCCTCTTTATTTTGTTCTGGTGCCATTTTTAATGCATGAGTACACGATAAAGAGGCTAGCAGCGATAAAGAGGCGAAAAAACAATCACACAGCCTCGTTTTCGTTTGCGCGATATGACGTCACTTCACTCAAATTGCTTATTTGAATACATAATTTCACAATAAGAAGGCGAAAAATAGTGGAAAAAAGTATCATACATCATTCATAGAATCATTATCTTGTATTTTATCATCAATCATACCAACCCCGGACTTGTCCTTTAACTTGACACTGAAACACATAGCATTGAAACTGACCATAAAGATTGACAATATAATTGCTCTATTTAGCCGCTATTAAGCCGAAAGCCCCCCTTTCTAAGCCAAATTTTTTTAAAGCCCTACTCTCTAATAAGCCCCGCTCATAACGTCTCTGAAATTAAATGAGCCCCTGGGGAGCTTGAAAGCTTGTACTGTAAGGGTAGTTCTTCAAAATTTCAAGCAAAAATTGTAATAATTTTCCTTCAGTTATTTTTGGATCATTTTGTCACCAAGGGTCATAATCCTCATCTGGTCAGAAAACCAAGGGGTATGGCCACCAAACATTACCCTAGAGGCTTGCCACAGACTCCTTTTGCCAGGAGGTTACTCCCTACTGTATATTGGACCTGACATGATGCACCAGTGAACAGGAGTCGACAGGATGTCCTTTTTCAATAAAAATTATGAGACAGGGTACCATACTTTTGGCAAATCTTTATGGGACAGGGTATACTTCTGGCATAATTTCTATGGGGCAGGGTCAGGGTGCAAAAGGGTTTTAGACACTTCCCTGTCACTCCCCCAGCCAAGTAACCCTCAGAATTCTTCCTAGCTCTACTTGTGGGATAGCTTAGGACCCCAGGGGGCACTTCACTATCAGGTCATATCAGGGTGTGCGCTGCAAGAATTTCCATCATGGCCAAATCCCAGAATATAGGAGGGATTTTGAGACCCGATCCCAGAATATGGATGAGGTTTTCAACAGGTGTTTTCACTAAAGAACAATTGGAAACTTGTTAATTATCCCAAACCTGAGCATTCCCAGAATTTCTAGTAAAAATTAGACCCCAATCCCAGAATTTTTCTGTAAAAAGTACATGTAAAAAAGTCCAATATGATTGGATGGTAAAGTACCCCCCTCCCCCCTGGGCTTAGGACCTCAAGAAAACTCCCCAGTTGTTTCATATGAAAGACTCTTGGTTGATACGTATAATTATTGCTAGCTCATGTGATCCCCAGGGGGGGCACTATACATATTTTGGGTACAGGGACGTGCCATCAGGAAGGGTATCAACTTTCACACTTTTGGTATAAGGAACATACTATCGATTTTCCTGATTTTGGTATAAGTATAAGGTTGGGTATACATTTTTGGAAAATTGGTATAAGGTTGGGTGTCATTTTTTTGAAAATTGGTATAAGGTCGGGTATTCTTTTTCGGAAAATTGGTGTAAGGTCGGATATACTTTTTCGGAAAATTGGTATAAGGAACAGGTATGTTTTTGAAGCTCTTCGATGGCACGTCCCTGACCAAAACCTGGTCAAGTAACAGGTCAAGTATCCCCCCCCCCTGGGATTTGATCATTTTATTTGAAATTGCTGCACTACATGTTAAGCACAATCATTTTTTACAATCAGCTTGGGCAAATTTCCCTTGAAAATTGGTTGCTATTGTTTTGTTGCCTTTGGCAACAAAACCATGTGACCATTTCCCTTTTGGCAAACCCAACGATATTTAATTTAGTTCCTCTCTCAATGATAATGTGCCTATTTTGCAGCTCTGTGTGATTCACAGACTCTGAATTTTTAGATTGCTATTTTCAGGATTCAAGTTGCTCTTTCTCGTTCAACCCCAGATGAAGCCTACTGTGACCGAATGGTACATACATGAACAAGCAAGCATAAACAAGCAACTACACACCGCATTGCTTGCATCGCATCACACACACCACACAGCAATAATAGTGTCAGTCAGTAGTAGGCTATCACTTTGCATTGCCAATTATTGATGAATAAAAAATTGAAAATGCGGAGAGAAGCTTCCATTAGCTGACAATTGCTCCAATTTATCGGATATGAACTCTCAAACTTGTCCAAGGCTTTCAAAACATTTTTGAAAATGTATTTTAATATTATCACCAGAAAAAGAAAAGTACACACACACAGCACGCAAAGCCATTCCTTCAGTAACATTCCGTTTCGTTTCCCTTCCTGGCTTACCGTAGGTCTGTGGTCCTGGCTTTCTTCAAATAAACTGAATAGTCTTGATGGCGTCACTGAGTTTCTTTTACCTCCGTTTTCCATTCTAATAAGATAGCTGCTGCTCCGAAATCGCCATCTTTTTCAGTTGTAACATCAAAGATGGCAGACCACAGGGTATCAAAGGTATTAACAAAGCATCCAATTCAACTCATACAACAAAGTATCCAATTCGATAGACTTATCCCAAGTATATTTCGTCAACTGTAATAAGTCTACATTTTGACGAAATAGACTTGGGGCAAGGGGCAAGTGTACCAATTCGATTAAAGTGTGTCTAAAAACAGACAACTTTGGGGGAACCATCATTATGAAATCATTATCTGTCATCACACGCATCTTTTTTAAAAAGTGTTTGTTAGCCTGCGTGCAGACTCGACTGATTTGGAAACCTTGAAAGCCCTTGAAAGAAACTCTTTTAATGGAGAGATTAGAAATTAAGCTACAATTTATTTTAGTCAAGGAATTCCTTGATATATTTTCACTCCTTTACTCTGTCTTGTATCATATTACTAGGAAAGTTTGTGAGTAAAATCCTTGCATTGAAAAAGCTTGAACAAAATCTTTTCAAAATTTTCAGTGCACATGAATTTACATATGAAGATTAAAAAACTCTGAGTATTCGACTCTGATTATTTCTAGAAACTTTCAGTACTAGCTCATGTTCTTGGTAAAAATAGAGGAACAAACCCATTTTGGTGCCCAGTGTCACACTGTCTTTACAAGACAGCTTGTTGTACTGCTACTCAAATCCATTGATCCATATAAATATTTGTGCTATACAAGATTTATAGACTTTGACTAATAAAAGACTGCAAAAAGACAATTTAAAACAATAACATCCACTAGTAAATAACCTAACACCAGTAAATAATTGGATAAATAGATACACAATTACAATTACAAAAGACCATATTATGTCTTTCAATAAAACCTCACAAAATTAGACTTGAATATTACAATTTGCAGAAAATTACTGCACTTTATTCCAGAGAGGGAAAAACGTTTCTGCATATTTTACCCAAATCAGCTTTAGAAATCACTTGTGATTCAATAAAATGTTAGTTGGTCAGTCAGTTTTAAAGTTCATTTTAGATTCTTTAACTCTCCTTTGATACATTTTGGTAGATTTTCTCCCCTCTATTTTTCCCTTCTCTTCTCTATATTGAGATGAAAATACTCACTCAAAATAGTTAAAATAATGTTCAAGTCCTGTTCCATATCCACACACTACAGTTTATACTATTCTACTGTGATTAAAATATCCACAAGCAAATACACTCATTTTTTTTAAGAAACTAAGGTCCGGGGCTGGTAGGCAGTTTCTTAAATTTTTGGGCCATTTTGCTACCACAAGTTTCTTACGTGTTTCTTATATTTTTATTGCCGGAAGTTTACAGTTGATTTTGTCTTGTCTAAAGAGCTCCCAAATTACTTAGTAAAATCTCAAAACAAGTAAATAACATGATTTGCACTCAAAATAATGTCCAAACAGTTGCTATAACTGTACAATGTCAAAACATTGTTGAGTGTGATAGGAAAATTAAAACTGTAAATTATAAAAGTTTCTTAGCTCTTTTCAATCCAGGTAGGGTTGTTTCTTAGCTTTCAAAAAATTGAGCCTACCGTTTCTTATAAGCAGTTTCTTATAAAAAAAATGAGTGTAGATTACATCACTTTAAAAACTCTTAGCTGTGTTACACAGCTTTGGAAAATTGCACATGATTTTATGTATATGTGGTAGCCTATGAAAGAAGTTGTAAGGTGTAGTGTGAGCTACAAGTTTAATCAAAAATGCTACAAGTACAAGAGGGGTACAGGAGTCACAAAATAATAGCCAGTTGACAAGCCCTCTTGAAAATTTGAGAACAAAAGTAACAATAGATCCTTGTATGTCCACTGTTGCAATGAATTCAAGTGCTCTTAGCTGGTCTGGAAAACACGTACGTTATGCCAAATATCTTTGACAGCGTGGAGCCATAACAGGAAGAATGGTATTGTCTTTAGACAATTGGCATGGCATGACCTATCTTGGTGGTGTAAACAAACTTTCCAACCCTCCTGTGACGACACAGGAAATTGTCAATAGTCAAACCTCTAGCCACATTGGAATTATTAAATTTTAATCTAAATGCAAATATTTCTATAATAATTAATTTAAAATTACTGAGACTTAGCATGTTCAACATATTGCAGACTTAATGCACTTTTGATCACCACTTTTTCACAAGCAGCTGTTGCAAGTGACCATAAAGGGGCATAATCTAATGTGATTAAACCATTCACATTGTATTTTGTATACCCTGAATAATTCCAAGGGCAGGCATTGAACTGTCTCAGGATCATACCAGTTGTGAATTCCCATGTGTATGTCCAACAAACATAAGCAATGATGCGTATCAACAAATGCTTGTCGTGTAATCGTAAAAACATATTCTCCATTATATAAATTGAAATACCATACATGGGAAATGACCATAATGATGTGTAGCCATGCAGTGTCCACGCTGCTTCATACTTCGGATCAATAAACATCCAGACTGCAGTGAAGACAACTTCTGTGAAGAATCCGATTAGGCCGTAAAACATCAATTTTGAGACGATCGGAAGCCCTTGATTATTGGGCCTAAGTCGCTTGCGAATTTCCTCGATAAGGTCCATCGCTGAAGCCGCCATTTAATTTTCTACCTGATTGACACTGCTAATTATTGTTTCACTTAACATGAGCCAAATAAATGATACTTTTGAGATGACAGCTTCATTTCATTCCGGCTGGTGTGAGAAGCCGGCTGTCTTCGAAAAAATGTTTTGTTGTTTTGTTTTGATTCATATATTTATACGCATGCGTAATGCGTATTTAGCATTAACTAAAGGATTGCGGTTTTGACAAAAAGCAAAAGAACCTTTTGGTGATTCACGGATTACCAGAAGAAATGTCAGCAGAGATGTGCAAAATCAAAAGCGTAAACAAACGAGTAGATTTCCAACAAAAACGAGTAATTTGATTTTGCAAAAGAATAGATTTCATACCTCTGATTGCATTCAATTAAATGAAAATCAGCTGACAAAAACCAAAGGCAAAAAATGTTTTAAACAGAAGATACAGTTCTGAGATCTTTGAGAGATCTGACAGCCTCAAGAATAGATTTCATACCTTCAACGCAGCCTACCATAATGTTCTGCATTCTCTGTTAATTTCTATTTGATTGAATGCACCCAGAGGTGTGAAATCTATTCTTCAGAAAGGCAAATCGTTTTGTCTTTTCGAAAATCCGAATCTTTTGTTTTACAAAATTTGCCCTTTGAGAGAACATAATATTGTGGTTGGTTAGGAAGTGAAATGGTTGCCTGCAAAATATGACCGAGAAAATGGACTTGAGGAAACAAGGACAGACTTTTTAACACAATAGCACGAGTTGCTTCCTTTGTCACCTGAATTTAAAGCGATTAACGATTGCAAACAACAGAAGTTCTTTCAACCAATAATTCAAAATAAACAAAGCCGCAAAAGTTGCCCTGCAACTCAGGTAGCTAGCACACTCATTGTGCATTCCAGAAATGGTTTTTAAGAGCAAACATGAGCATGTATCGAAAGAAGAAGGATATATCAAACATCTATCTTGGGCATTCTATTTGTATGGTTCAGAGGCTGAGCAGTAAGTGTTTTAATTACACCCAAAAAATATGAGAATTGAATCGCCTTCAAATTGGTGTCTATACCAAACTAATAAAATCCCGAGGTAGATGTTAAGATATATCCTTCTTCTTTCGATACAGGCAACAAACCTTTTGCAAATGTCTTACATAGGAAGGTGCAAAACTTTGCAAGGATAAAGATAAATAGGCATTTGTGAAAATTGATTTATACAAAGACAAGAATAAAATCAACTCAGCGAGATCTCTCAAGGGCCTCCTCTGACGAGTTCACAAAAAGTAGGGAGGCCACATTCCAACATACGAATTAAGCTATAAAGACCTTCAGATATTCTTTGGCCTAATTACTAACAAGCTGTCCGAGTCCTTACCTTCAATTTCCTTCAATGTTTTTGACTAGATTAACAATCAAAAGTTTTGCACCAGAAATTTTCGCAGGAAAAACTTCCAGACAGGTATTGCCTGATTTTAACAATTTTGGACGCAAAAATTTTGAAACTTGTGACAGCGGTTCTTCTTTTGAGTGAGGAAAGAAATGATCAGAAAATGCTGCAAACAGAGCCAGCTGGCGTTAAACATTCCTGGTCAACTACATCTTTTGAAAAACTGAACGTTGTTTCCTTTGAACCCTTTGATCCAGTTCATTTTAGTACCGGGTGCGCCAAAATAAACTATGCATGTTTGGCAGGCCACAATAAATCGTACACCGGACTGGTTTTGAAGATTCGTGATTTAATCTTTAGCAGAAAACCTGAATTAGATTCTAGGATTTTTTGCAAATTTTTCAGCTTTCATTTTTTGGGGCTAGATGTGAGTTTCTTAAAGTTTACGTTCTCGAAAACACCGAAACCGATCATAAAACGTTGATCAAGTTTTCTAAAGAATCGACAAGAGTGGACAACGGGAAAACTTTTTCGAGGTGATTTGGGATTATGAAATCGATAAATTGTATCGATAAATTGTATCGATTAATTAATCGAATTCTAGATCCCAAATCACTACGATTCATGTCGATTCATTAGAAATTCTGGATCGACGTTTTTGATCGTTTGCAGTGTTTTCGAAAACGAACATTTTAAGAAACTCGCACTAAAAACTGAAAACAGAAAAATTTCCAAAAATCCCAGAATCTAATTCAGGCTTTTTGCTAAAGAATAAGTCATGAATCTTCTTAATCTGTCCAGTGTACAATTTATTGTGGCCTGTCAAAAGTGCATAGTCTATTTTGGCGCACCGGTATTGTGCTTCTATTTAATTGCATTGTAATTATTTAGAATTCTATTTAGGATGGATGATGGATTGATAATCTAATGAAACTGAACTATAATTGCAATCGAACATGGCCTGGTTTCATAACTTTACCGCCCTAAAGTATCGTTATCTTAGCAGAGGATTTGAGAAAAAGGACCTACAGTACGTATATGCAAATGTTCTGACACGACAAACTTTGAAATATTAAGCAAAATTTCAGTCAGAAAAGTTCCCAATACGCATTTGTCTAAAACAGGGTCGCACAGAAACCTTTGGCTATTAATGCTGTCGAAAAGAAGATGTCTGAAATCAAACTGAAGCAAAAGCCCGGGGGGGGTACTTAGTATATTTGTCCGACGGGGATGTGCCGTTTTTAAGGGTATCGTTTTCACCAATTTTTTCTAGCCCAGGGTATCAAAATGAGGCAATTTTTCTAGAGCAGGTTGTCAAAACATGTCAGAGGAGGATATTCGGCTAGCTCGGGTCTGTTTTCGGTCAAATTTCATGTTTTTGAGTATACTTTTCACCAATTTTTTCTAGAACAGGTTATCATTTTGAGCGAAAAATTCTGGAGCAGGGTAAAAAAAATTTTTTTCGTGGGCACACCCCCGTACAAATTTAAGTCAAGTACCCCCCCCCCCGGGAGCAAAAGGCAGTCATTAGGTTCACCATGAGAGTTTTTGATAAAAATAGATTCTGCGAGAAGTGGTTAAAAACCTTGATAAAGTTTGCTTGCATTTTAAAGCAATTTCTAGCAAAAAATCAACAGACAGCTCCAAGGGTAAAAATCTACAGTATGTTACAAGCTCATTTTAACTCTCAAATATTTGCTCAGTTGAATCTTGCATTGATACCCCATTGATACCTTGAAAACAAACAACAAACCAAATGTAAGAATGCTGGCATCTTATGACAAAAAAAGTTTAAATGCTTTTGAAAATCCATGAGGCAATTTAGACAAAGAAGAAAATATCTTCTCAAAAAGATTATGGTGTTGAAATTTCACATGGGATGTACTTTGCAAAAAAAACGTGGGGCGGCCATGGCTCCCCTGGACATCATCTGAGATCTCCATCCCTGGGCTGATATAATTAACTCCTACAATATTGACTGTGATGCTGGTAAAACTTGGATGATACTGCGTACAAAAATTATCAAAAAATAACTTCCAGAATGATTTTCAAAATGCCAACAATGATTGTCCACAAAAGCGATTTCAATGATTGAGAGTCATCATCTTCACTCTGCCAATCATTTTCTTGGTCATATGAAAAACTCTGTGAAACGCTTGGATCATATTTGCCTTCATAGTCAAGGATGGCTGTTAATTTGTACTTCGTAATAAGAGAGTGAACATGCCCAAACACAGCAACATTCACAGGTCTTGGGAACGCCTTTGGGACTGTAACAATATCTGTTCCACAAGTAATAGCTTGTAAATCATAGTCTGCAAAGGAAGGCCTGTCTGCAGTTTTTGAAACATAGATATCAGCATCACCAATGATACTCTCTAACACAAATGTTATTGTACCCTTTTCATGAAGCTTAAAATAACTGTAGTTTCCTGGCCCAAGCTTTCCCACAAAAGTTGAAATGATTGTCTCTGCATCGGTAAATTGAATTGTTCTGCCACTGAGTACAAGTAGGAATAAGATGACTTCTGCTCCAGTTGCCATGTACAGCGGCATCCAGATACTCTTTCTTCAAATCAAGAAAAGAAAACAAGTTTTGGGGAGGAACCTTGAAATACATGTAAACCATTGCAATAATGTCTTGTCAAGCTTCCAAAAATTAAACTGAATATGCACGCAAATCGTTTCGCTTCATGGCAGCAAAAATTTACAATGAACTGCCTATTAACATACGGAAAACTGAATCATTCAATGCCTATGAACAGCATCTTAAGCAACATTTTCCCTAAGCTTCTTATTTTAGATATGCAATATATGATTTAGGCTCCTTATTTTAAATATGTAACGTATGGTATTAATACAATTGCTGTAAATTTTTCATTTTTTTTATATTATCTTTTTACGTTAATCAGGACACACATTGATGATGATAATGATTCATGAAACATATGAGTTAAACTAACTACATACAATTTCATACGCCCCAGAAGAAGCAAAGCTTATCGTGTTTTGTTCTAGCCAACATTTATAATAGGTGGTGACTTGTACGTGATGAGTGTACAGATGAGCATTCCTACTACACATTGGGGGGGGGGGCATTGATAACAGCAGTAACGTTGAAGTGTTAATCCTGTATAAAGATTTGTGTTATTATTATTATTAAGAGAAGTACTGTGGGTTCTGATAGAAAAGGTCCATATAGTATAGTACAGTAAGTGGTCTATTAGAGCAGTGGCGGACACTTTGCCAGATATTGGGGGGCAAAGCTATATTGTTTCAATTAAAAACCACAGTTAATTTCTATTGTTTTGACCAAAAGATATTTGTTCTAGCCAACATTTATCATAGGTGGGGACTTGTACGTGATGAGTGTGCGGATAAGCATTCCTACTACACATTGGGGGAGGGGAGGTGATCGCACCCCCTGGCCTCTCCAAGTGTCCGCCACTCCATTAGAGCCATCAAATTTGTGGAGCAAAATCTATCCTTAGACTTCAACAGCAAATGGCTGCACCCTTTCTTGATATGAGGATTGTTCTTAGATGCTGAATTCATGTTTTGGAGCAAATGTTCCATCTTGGAAGGGATTTTACACAATTGCACTTCCCAGTTTTTATTCTGTCCATTGTGTAAATTTTTGCTATTGGAAGAAAGAACAAGCAATTCCTTTAACCTAGGGAAATTGTACCAATTTAAAAAAAATCGGCATATCAAAGGATGCATACAGGGGTGGTTTTTAAACCAAAATTTGACACAAACATGATGGCAAAATGTAGTGCTGTTTGATTGTTTCTTTCTAAACCTGTTGCGCAACTTTTAAGGTTACTGTAACCGTTCAGGCGGTGATCAAAAAACTCCGTTTACCACGGCCGTTCGTCAAAATATACCAAACAAACTTATGCATCATTCAAAGCAGAATTAAACGTAGAATATCATAAAAATGTATTCAGTTAATTCAATAAGGTCACAAATGATTTATTCTAGATTTTAGGCAAAATCAACCACCCTTGCGAAAAAATCTTTGTGTACCCCAATGATAATCGCTGGACCACGACTATCTATTTACCAAAGACTTAAGGCCCTGAACTGCAAAACCGTGTCACAAATTCTTGATAAAAGGTATTTTCTTGAAATGATATCATTTTAAATAAATGTAAATGTCTTAAATGCATTGTTTAACTTTTAGACCCTTGTAAATATCGGACCAGTGGATCTATCACAAATCGCTGACACGGTTTCGTAGTTATATGCATTGTGACTCTGTGTGTCAAGTTTCAAGCAATTTGATTGGCCTGTTGGGTAAACAAAGATTTTTTATTACCCACCAGTACTTCGGAATCCTGTTTCGAGAAATCAGGCTTTTATCAAAATGAAGCAAAAATTGCGGGAAATACGATCATGCATCAAAGGTCAAGCAATAAGGCTTAAGCACGGTATTGGTATAAGCATTATGTCAATAACAAAGCAGCACGGGATGTCATGAACATAGCTGCAAGGTCAAGTGAGTTTACTTTAATCCCCTAATGTATATTCCCGCAATTTTTGAGAAACAGGATTGCTCCTTTTAAAATGCTCAAATTTCCAAGTAATTGCGGCTATTTCTGGAAGTGAGTTGGTTTAAACAGTACTCAAATACTAATACCATCAGATTATGACAAAAACGAAAAATTTGTCGTCTGAACAGTTACAGTAACCTCATAGGCGTAGGAGACAGGGGGCAAAGGGGGGCTGCAGCCCCCCCCCCCCCCCCAGCGTCGGAAAATTTTGCAAAAATCAGCCATAATCGGGCAGAGATCCGCCTTAAGTCGGGCAAAATTTTCTTAAACAATGGATTTTTTATCGGGCAGCCCCCCCCAAATTTTATTTCCCCTTACGCCGATGAGTAACCTTAAGCTTAGAATGAACAATTTTTGCTGAGTGGAAAACTTCCCCTTCTCACTCCCTGTATTTATCATTGCATTTACATCAAGAAATGTTGGTAGGGTCTACTGGGGTAAAATTGGTCTTGTTGATTGCTGGAAAACAGTAGACCCGGAACTGGTAAATCAACATTCACTGAGGGTAGTTAGAGTCGTTTCAACTGGAGAAAAATTTTGAACAAAGATTTTAGTAAAATTTTCCAAATTTTTCACTCTATTCATTTCACCCCAAATTTACCGATTTTACCCCCAGTAGACCCTGTTTTATCAGTTGACCATAAAAGGTCGACTAGGTAGGCAGTCAAACTTTTTTCCGCGTTTCGGGTTCGGTTCAAGGTTTTGAGTTTCAGGATTTATAAAATGTTGGTTGTTTTGTTGCTATGACCATGTGCTATATAGAAGATTGCTAAAAGTATGAGTATGGCCATGTGTCCATTGTGTTGATTTGTTCTGTCGCATTCCTCATGGATTTGTTTTGTATGCTGTACACCTGCAATATTTTCACTTAGTACCTATGCGCAGCTTAGGGCAGTTATGTATAAATAGATGTATTCCTTTCATGAAATTTTCGTAATTTGTTATTGTACCGTTGCCAAGTATACATCACCCACATCAAGTGATAACAGCCAGAAAGGCCATGCAAATTTATTGTAACGATCTACCTAGCCTAATGACAATTCGTACAGCTTCAGTTGGAAGTTTAAAAAAAGTTTCTTTCAAGGTACTTTTTGTCTTTGAGTGCCCCTACGACGACGGCGGACCCAGGTTTCTTATCTAGCATTATTAATTCTTTTGCACGTTGTGAGCATTGCCAAACAGCAAATAACAGTTGTAGTTCACTAAAACAAATAACTTTGAACTAGGAACCTTGAACCATAAACCCGATCTATGGTAGGCCCATCGTGCTTCTCTTCTTATCTTGATGTTTGATCGTCTTGAAAGGTATTCATTCATCGTTTGAGTTTGACGAAGTTATTGGCAACTCAACTCTTGATTCAACTAACGATAAGCAAATTTTAAAAATTGAATCTACCTTCGAATCTTCTTCATGTTGTTGCTTTAAAGCTGCCAAATCATCTTTATTTGAGCTTGTGGGTTGTTTCACAATGGCTAGAAATGAGATGCTCAAAATGCTCGTTTTTTGTGTACAGCTTCGATTTATTTCTTGGTTCCCTGTGGATAATCATGAAAGAGAGGCCATTTCAACATGAAACCACAATAGAACCAAAGTACTTGAAAGGAAGGTGTGGTTCTGGCTAGAGGTGTGGCTTTAAATCCTTTCGTCCGATCTCGAAGGTACATCGCAAAAGATAAAGAAAGGAGCTATCGAAAGCAAGAAAATTTTATTTACAGGAATACTGACTGTTCCAAAACAAGAGATGCCAGAGCAAGGAAAGCCAGGACAGAAGAGTTTGAGTGACTGGATGGGCCTAAAATGGTACCAATACAAAGTGAACTCTGCCCTTTACATGCTTGAGCCATGGGAGCGCAATTTCTTTAATACGGTGCTTATCTGTATCCTAATAATGTCACTTTACACAGCATATATCTTCATGCCATCGTACATTACTTCATTGAAGATTTTCAGTGCTTGATTTACAACCGATTTACAGTTCATTTTTGATGGTTAATGTAAGGAATTTGTATAATCAACTGCTGTGCAGCGATGTTGTGGTTTATAATATCCATCAACGATGCAGAAGATGTACACCAAAGTCACAATATCACAGGAGAGAGAACGTTGACAAGGTGCAGAAGGAAACATAACATTACAACAACAAACGAGCATCTTAGCTGATTTAGACATCCCGAATACATGTAACCTACTCTCTTTATTATTAAGTATTTTCTGTATATAAAGATCAGTAGATTAGATAGTACAGGCCCATATTAGTCTGTTTAAAGGAGTATGACTGTCATGTCAAAGCTTCCATTTGAGATGATTTCAGCATTCTCCTGAAACACAAAAAGTTGTGCGTAGGTAGTGTAGCTTTCAGTATGTACAAATATCCAATAAAATGTATCTATTTGTATTGGAGAATACAGTCATCTATGCAAAGGCTTGTGAATTAATATGTTCTGATATGTTGCTTGATGTTGTTGCAATGTTGTTACAACACAATTATATTCTAAAAAACAATGTGAACACAAAATTTTAGGTAAAACAAACTCAGATTTCATAAACAATAATTTTTAGTTTGAGTCCCTACTCTTTCCATCTTGGCCAATGACTTTGGTCATGAATATTCCATTCTTTTGAGAATTCATCACAAGTTGTATCCATTAGCACAAATTTGATGAATTTTGCAGATAGCTCAGCGCTAAGCATTTGTCCCTCTTTCTGTACCTTATCAAAGTATTCAACATGGGGCAATGTTTGTTCCTTTGCTAGTTTTATGTGCTCCCAAAGCCCCTCTGTATCAACAACTCCTGGTAGTATGTTGGCAATTTGAGCACCAGATCCTGCAAGCTCTACCTGGAGCTGCTGATAAAGGCGATGGAAGGCCATTTTTGTCACTCCATAAGTTGTTGTCCCAATCTGTGGTTTAAAAGCTACGCCTGTCCCAAGGTGTATTATTCGCCCTTGTGACACCTTGAGCCTTTCAAAAAAACCTTTTGTTAACATTAGGGGTGCTGTAACATTAACTTTCATAGCATATTCAAATTCATCTTGATTAATATCAGAAAGACATCCAGGGATTCCAACTGCTGCATTTTGGACAAGAAATTTCACTGAATCTGCAGACGGAATGGCATCAAAGATTTGATGTTGACCCTCTTTACTTGAGATGTCAACTGCAAGTGGATGAATATTCTCAGGTCTCTTTGATTGCGTCTTTGTCAGCTCTAATGGTTCTTTTCTGCGGCCAATGGCTAGAATGTGAATGTCATGCGATGCTAGTTCCTTTGCTAATGCTGAGCCAATGCCAGTCCCTGCTCCTGTTATTACAGCCCAACATTTCATGTTGATATTTGTTATGATACAGACTAAAAGTAGTGCAACTCTTTTTAATTTGAGAATTCAGCTCAGCACCAAACTGCAACACTTTCTGCCTCTTGAGTTGTTACACCTGAAAACAAAAATTATTACATAACAACTTCATTCACCATCAAAGTGTTCTATTTTGAAAACGAGGCTAAAGATGGACGTTTTGTTCATATTCTTCACTTGATTTCAATTTTTTTTTTTTTTTTTTTTTATATTCAATATAAAAATTTACAACAAAATTACCTAAACAATACCTACAATCTACTATACCACACTACAAGGACGGGGACCAGGAGGAGCAAAATGTCATGTCTACCCCCTGGAATTAATATAAACTAAAATACAACTACTGCAAACTACTATACATACGCTACAACTAATACAAATAGAAATGCTAATTATAAAACATTTTACAAATAAATATTTGAGCCGGTCTCACATTAGATGTCAGGCCAAATATAATAGTGAACAATCGGAACGCCGGCCGAGGAAACAACAACGACAACAACCGTCCCCGTCACTGCTCCCCACCCAAGGTCCCCATGGCTCGAGACACCGCTATCGGGTCTGGATTTCTAATATAAGCCTAACATCCAATGTGAAACAGGCTTGCAAAGGAAAATATGGACAGGACTCTACGACAAGAAACTTTACGAAAATGGACTTAGTGGTTTGGCGACGTTTAACTAGATTTACGGTGATCTCAACTGAAGCGACCAGTTGCGTGGATGTAATGTAGAGTCAGCTCGAGTATATTTCTGTTGAGGTCCTTTGGAAGGTCTTTATCACCATATAATAAAAGTTGTGTCAAAACCTCATTTGAAAGATCGATATGTCCAAATGGTCGCAGCAAATCAAACACTCTAGCGAGAAGATTTCGACGTTCAACCTCAAAGGAGGGGCAGAGCAACAAAAAGTGTTCCGTAGTCTCAATACCATCGTTTGTAGGACACATTGGATTTATGGAATCCCTAAAATTGTGCTTGAATTTGTGAAAGCATAACTTACTAAGACCCACTCTAAGTTGAGTCAGATAGGATAATCCTATTGGATCATGAATCCCAAAGACAGATTTAGCAGGGGGGCGGATAATTGAAATCAGCTTTCTCTTAAAGATAGCGACCGATGGTGCAAGTCCAACCTCCGGATCTAGTTCATTCCATTCTGAGAGGCAATTGGGATAAAAGCTGGATTTGAATTTTTCTGTCCTTGCCCTTATTCGCCCAATGACATCCTGATTGCGAAGAGAGTAATGCGACTGCTGAAGTTGAGGGATTGGATCAGCTGTATATTCAGGCATCAGATTATGTGTCATTTTGTAAAACAACGTAAGGCGTCTACTCCATCTTCGGGAACTCAATGATTCCCAACCAAGTTCTGCGTACAACTTCTCTCGCGATGTCCCCCTCCACGTTCCTGTAACGGCTAGAGCAGCAGAATACTGAACTGACTCCAACTTTTCCATCAAACTTGACAAAGTAGTGTTACCGCTAAATTCACATACTTTGGCCGGAATATGATAGATAACATCTCCGTATTCCAGGTGGGGTCGCACATAGAGCTTGAATAATTCGTTTAAGGTATGTCTGGGTAGGTACTTGGAGAGATATTTCAGCAAACCGACACCCTTCCTTGTCTTAGAGATAGCTGCCTGGATATGAGCCGAAAAAGAAAGCTTTGAGTCCAGGATAATTCCTAAATGTTTATGTTTATCCACTTTCATCACTGAAATATTATTAAAACGAATTTCTGGATGATTGATTTCAATTCTTTTCGTAGAAAATATCAGTTCAACAGCTTGTTTTTGCGGATCAGGATTGAAAGACATTTTCCAATCGTAGGCCCACTGTCTTATCAACTCTAGGTCATGGTTCATATCACTGGCAGCCGAGTTAGAGTCTTCTACTACGGTAAACAACGATGTATCATCAGCAAAAAGCTTAACATTGCACTTCACGTCAGCAGCTAGATCGTTGATATATACAAGGAAAAACAAGGGTCCTAGAATAGAACCCTGGGGTACTCCTGCTGAAATATCTCCCCAATCAGAATTCTGTCCATTTAAAACTGTTCGCTGTTTTCTATCCTTAAGAAAACTTTGGATAAGTAAAAGGAGCTCTCCAGAAACGCCACATCGTTTTAGTTTATAAATCAAACCGTCGTGCCATACCCTATCAAATGCTTTAGAGATGTCAAGATACACAGAGCGAACATCAAGAGGTGGGTTACAATCGAAGGCTTTAAAGATCGTGTGCGTTATGGAAATCAGCTGATTAACCGTTGAGTCACCGGGACGAAAGCCTGATTGATTCGGATTGAGTAAATTGCATGAAACGAGATGCGAGTATAAAGAATCGTACATAAGTTTTTCAAGTATTTTCCCAAAGATTGGTAGGAGAGAAATTGGTCGATAGTTTCCCTTCAAATTTTTCTCATTTTTCTTATGAACCGGCACAACATTTGCATATTTCCATATTTCGGGAAATAAACCACGCCTCAAGCAGTTTTCAAATATTATTTTTAGTGGAGTAACTAGTGCAGTATCACTTAATTTTATCATTCTGATTGATATTCCATCCCAACCATGTGCTTTATTAGGATTTAGAGACCTTATAATGTTCAGTATCTTTTCGTTAGATATAGGAAAATCGCTTATGAGGGAAGAAGGAGCTGGCATATTAGGTGGAATTACGCTACCTGTATTGATTGTTGTACACTGGAGTACGAAATAATCATTGAATATCTGTGCCTTTTCAGTGAAATCCGTTATAAACAACCCGTTTTCTAGAAGAAGAGGTGGTATTATTGGAATCTTGGCCTTATTTAGGACGGTGTTGATTAAAGACCAATAAGCTTTATTAGAAGTCCCAGGGTTAGCCAATGTGTTTCCTGCCTTGAGAAAGTAATTTCGTTTGGCATCCTCAATCATTTTCGAACCTTCGGATATCAACTTTTGTATTCTCTCTAGCTTGTCATTTGGTTGGCCACTCCTTATGAAATTTCTGTAGGCACGATTCTTTTTTCTCAGAAAATTTTTAACCTTTTCTGTTATCCAGGGTGCTTGGTGGGGTCTAATCGTCTTGACTTTGTTAGGTATGAAATTAGAGTAAATGTTTAACAGAACTTCATTAAGTAACTGAACTTGCTCATTGGGACATGTTAGGATTTCATTGGGATTGGAACATTGGGATTTCAATTGTACACATTGTAAGTATTGCTTTTCCTGCTTTTAAGATGCTGCACTGAATTGAACTGTTACATGGACGTTCTATCACGCCCTTTTGGAATGCAGAATTTGCTTGCAAACTTCCCCAAACTTCAGTAAATTTTTCAAAAAGTTTTAAGAAGCTATTCGTTTGGAATCGAGGCTAAGCAAGACGTCTTAAGCGCCACCTTAGTTCTTCATGTTGCAAATCACCAATACGTGGCAGCTCAATAAGATTTAGGCCCATTCACTACCTCCTCACAGTGAGTCCAAAGACAAGATGGGTTTGTGCAAGTGCCCAAAGCGAAAAGTCACCAACCAGTTTTGTTTCGAACATAGAGTCAATGTTTGCGAATTTTGCCTCACATCAAGCCATCCAAAGGTAAGATTTAGCTTGATTTCAGTCAGTTCAGTGTCTGTTTGTTTCATTCAGTGTCTTTGCCAAATTTGGCACAAGCATACATACAGAAGATCTCAAAACTTAGGCCCAAAAAAGGAAATTTTATGAGTTTGTAGAAGTTCATGTGGTATGGGTATACCAACAAGGAACAATCAACCAAAAACCTGCACTACTACACTCCCGTCACGAAAGTATCCGGACAGTTTCGAATTTGGTTGCGAATGTGTTGCGAGAAAAACTTGTTTACAAATTTCCAAGGCCATTTTCACGAAAACCTTTTTATAACTTTCCTCGAAACTTTTCTGGAAGCTTCTACGGCCTTTCGAACTATTCATTCGTCAAAAAAATTCGATTTTATCAATATGTAAACAAACATTGGAAGGGCTTTTTGTCAAGATGGTAGCGAACAAAAAAAAGAATTAACTTACGAACAAAGGCTAGAAATAGTGTTTTATCACAATAATGGAAAAAGCTATCGTGAAATTTCCAACATCATTGGATGCTCAAAGTCTGCTGCTTTCGACATATGCAAAAAAATTTGAAAAAACAAGAAGCGTAAAAAATTTGCCGAGGTCAGGAAGACCAAGAACTCTCGCGACGCCAAGGGCCGAATGTGCCGTAATAACCGAGTTGCGTCAAAACAGGTTTGTTTCCTTACGCAAAATTGCAACAAATGTTCGCAGAAAATTGAACTTTGCGAAGCTCTCGAGGAAGTTGCAAGAAAAGTCATCAACAAGTACAAATATGCTAGCTGCATAAGAAAAAAGAGAACGTGCATTACCCCTATCAATCGCCGTCGTAGATTAGCTTGGGTCAAGGCTGTTACCCCTTGGAGTGTCGAAGATTGGGAGGATGTTGTCTTTTCCGATGAGTGTCGTTTTGCTCTCAACAGTAATGACAGTGGAAGATTAAGAGTTTGGAGACAGTCAAAAGAAAAGGACGATCCTCGCTTTTTTCAACCAGTCTTCATGAATGGTCCGTCAGTGATGGTATGGGGGTGCATTACATCAGCAGGTGTTGGCAAACTGACCATTGTTGACGGCACAATAAATGCTGCAAAATATTGCACTATGCTGGATGAGAATCTGCTTCCATCCATAGAGAAATGTTATAGCGACAAAAATGCTCCCTTCATCTTCCAACACGACAATGCTTCTCCACATGCTGCAAGATACACAATGATTTATATTCAACTCCGTAATATCCAGCGAATCAGATGGCCATCCCAAAGTCCCGATCTGAATCCTATTGAGAACGTGTGGGGTCATATGAAACGAAAATTGAACGAGGACCTTCCGAGAAATAAGGGTAAACTCATCAAAAATATATTTGAAATATGGGAAAATGTTCCAAGGATGTACATCCAACGCTTGTACCGATCGATTCCAGCGAGACTTGCAGCTGTAAAGAAATCCCGTGGCTATATGACCAAGTACTGAATGATATTTCTGCTTCACAAGAACGTTTAAGAACTGCTGAAAAGTTATCAAATGTTATCCTTGTTTTTTAATCGATAGGTGACTGTTCGGATCAAATGATTTTCCCAACTGAAACTAAACACGTTGTCTTTCTCTTTTTTCGAAAATATCTGTCTCTCTGGAACGAGTTTGCAAAAAAATCACCATGTTTCATTGGCCCATTTGAACTGACTTCCTGTCACCTGACTTTGCTGTTCTTCCTTGATTTGACCACGGTTGACTTGCGTAAGGCTTGCAGCGCAAAGGTTTCTTATTTTAACAAAAAAAGATAACGGCTGAAAAGTACAGGAGTTTGCTACATTTCACTGTTCTTGTTCTATTTTGGAAGAGTTTCTCAAAAGATATTTATCGCTAAGTTAAATACTCATCATCACCAGCCTGAATTTGTTTTTGTTCGAATTGGAAATCGATTGTCGAACTGTCCGGATACTTTCGTGACGGGAGTGTATTAGTCGATCATTTATAAAGCACCCTTCTATGCATGCTATTTATTGATGACATCACAAAATGGCAAAATGGATCATGACGATCTCATAAATGTAATAAAGTGAAATCAAAAAAGGTCAGTCATCACAAAAACAATAAGGTGGGGCATTGGGCCTAATCCATATTATATAGTTGTAAATATGTTGACTTGAACAATATGAACTTGATTTGAAGGAGAAACAACTACTGAATTCCCCTGAATACCAGGTTGGAAAACATGCATGATTTGGCCCACGCTTAGTAGTGAGTGAAATGAATTTGGAGGTGCGAGCTGCGAGCAGACTTTAATAAGCTGTGAGAGGTGCAAAATTAACAAGAGATCTTTTGTTCTCGCATGCAAGAACCGGTTATTGTAGCTGCAAGCAGTGAGTTTGACAGAGTTTCATAGTTGCGACTGAATGCACGTTTTCCAACCTGGCCTGAATATCATGGTTCCCAGGCTGGAAAACATTTATATTACATCAAATACCTATTCTATCTATGATGGCATGGAACAGTGTCAAAAAAATTGGTAAACTCTGTTGTTGTCTTTGAACAATTGCTGTGGCGTAAAACTTTGGGGTTGCAAAGCAAACATGCATACCAATGTGCTAAAAAGTTTAGCCTGGTTGCAGCTATGCAACATTATGCCTGCCAGTGCAAAATTGCTTTTCAAAATCTTTTGAACAGCAACAACAATAACCTTCAATTTTTTGTGTTTTAGTGCATTGTGAATTCTTATCTGCATTGGTTGCAAGACAGTGATTTCAACCCAATATGCAAAATATGTGGTGACGGCCTTGCAAAAGGTGAATGCATCAGGTTAACATGTTATGGTAAGTTTCCTCGGATATAACTCATTTGATGGCATCGCCATTAAAACTGCCCAAACATTTCAGGATGTGTCAAAAGCTGATCAAGATTAAACTATTTCTATCTTGCGTTGATGTCTGTAATGTAGAATTGGTGCATTACTATTGCTTATGTTATTCTGTTTGTGTCTGGGAGGGGAGGAGGGGGTACATAGCATATTGTTCAGGGTATGGGTATGTGCCGCCCATATGGGTAGGTTTTGGGCTCAAAATTCTCTTTACAAGACCCGTGTCCATCCACAAGTCATGTACCTCCTCAGGGTTTGTGTCTGTCTTCTCTCAAGCTAAGCTATCCGCTTTTATTCAAATCTCTAATGTTCAAGGAATTTATTGGAATGTTTCAATTTGCTTTCAAAAGTTTTTGTTTCAAAATTTGCATAACCTTTACTTGTTTAGTTTATTTAGCCTACGAGTAGACCCATTATCCTAAAGAATAAAGGGTCTATGAATAAAGAGATAAAGCTTGCTACGGCTGCCCAATTAATTGTGTTAATCCTCTATTCAAATAATGTGTGAAATGAGTCTAAACAAAGGCTGCATAAATTAAGTTCTAGAAATCTGGAACTGTGGGTAGCAAGCTTTCGTTCATAAATTCATAGACCCTCTCTCCAGTTGGATAATCGGTCTACAGGTAGGCTGTAGTTTATTTTAATCTATGAACAAAAACTTGGTAGAAACATAGAACTACCAGGTTTCCCAAAAAAGTTGTCCCTGTGTCCAGGTGTCCAGGTGTCCCTGTTTGAAAAATTGCCAAAATTCAAATACCAAACCTGTCAAAAAATTCTCTTCCTGGTCTCTTTTGTCAATGATCCAAATATTTTTAAAGATTTTAGAATTTTAATTTTCATATTAGGGTTTGAAATAACGCATTGAAAAACCTCAACCTTAGTCAAGCAGCATCGCTAATCTTGCCTGAGAGCCATTATTGAGATTTATCGTTATCCATCAAGTCTACAATGATACTTTATCCATAAAGCTCAATGAGGAATTCTACATGAAAAAGTTCACATATGGGTGAAATCTGCAGCAGTTATAATTTATACTCTTTGGGAGAAATGAATAACGTTTTAGGACATTTTGTATTTGATGCTCACCTCTCCAAGTTATTACTTTACCAAATATGCCAGCAGGCTATCCATGTCCAGTCTCTTGATCATTTTTATCATACTTGTTATTTGACAGATGTGTTTCACTGGGATTGTTTGAACAGAGAAGCATTAAAATTGCCAGGAGAAATGGATTCATCGGGATTTCTCTGCACCGTTTGTAAGGTGAATTTATGATATTATTTCTTTACAATCTTCGCAGTTTTTTATTTGCTGTAATAAACTATACAAGTTTTTTCAAGATGTATTTTCTTAGCATTTATCAAAGCAATTGAAATTGAGAATTGAACATCATGTAAGTTTGGCGAATTACAAGTTTACTATTCATTAATTTTGCAATGCAAGACCTCTCTCACTGCTACTTTCCCATCCAAATCCAACTCAGATGTATATCTGTTACAAAATATTTCCATTGAATTTTTGTAGTCAAGTGTATTCCCATCAGAAAAATTGGTTTCACCTGTCGCTGATGCTGTAAGGAAGAAATTAGCAACTGTTGCCTGGGGCAGAAAGAGGCTTGGCCTACCAGTACAGGTAAGTATTACAAGGAAAATGTTATGTTTCTTACTGTCATGAAATAAGAGCTCTGTTACAGGTTCAATCAGCATTAAACTGCCATTTGAAGGACTTGCGTGTCTCTCTGAATTGCATGATTTAAAAATATTTGCTTTGATTTGCATTAACACTTTGTGGGCCATCAATAATTGTTTCATTTGTTGTTATCAAAGAATCTGTTTTTTTCTATATTCAAGGTAACATTTGAATGCACAGAATGATTAAAATGAAGCCGCTTATTGAAAGGATGAGAATTGTAAAAATGATCATTTTACATCTCATATCTCATTCCATGTGACATTTTTAGTTTTAAGCAATTTCGTGCTTTAACTTTTACCTTTTGCCCCATGCTTGATTGTATCCAGACTTCAGTTTTGTCCACTTACTGCACTTTTTGGTTGCTCCAGTACGATTAATTTCTGGAATTGACTTACCATCACAACAAATCCACAGTTTGTGCATTTTGAAAGGAGAAATTCCTTTGCAATTAGCTAAATTCAAAAGGAAAGATCCTTGTCTAGCTATACATGCTCATCTTTGGGTGAAAGATCAACGAAAATACTTGTTGGAAATCAATTTTTATTGCAGCAATCCTAAAACGTATGGGTTTGATTTATATCAGAAGAAAATGCAAAGGTTAATCTGCATGATGAGGCATTTATTTTGAATTTTCGTTGAATAGTCGCAATGAATTGGGTGAAGGTGAAATGAAGGTGAAGGTGAAGTTGCATTTTTTAACGCCAAGCGCTGGGATCACAGAAGTAGCTAGGCGCTAATCGAATCGGCAACCCATTGTCATGACGCTTAAGTTGTGGGGCTCTACCCGCTATCGAACCCTGTCCGCCTGACTGCAAAGCCAGAAGATTTCACCACTGTGCCACAGCACCTTCCAACACAACTTATTAGCTTATCAGAAAACAGCCAAATCAAAAATTTCCCGACAGTTTCTTATCCAGCCCCTTTAATGAGTGCAAAATCTACTGTGGGCTTGCACCTGCAGATTTTTAAAGTCTATCTCCAATTAGAGATGCCACACCAGATTTGCAATAACGCAAAGCTACTAATGCAAAATATTTCAATTGTTGTTATTTATGTGAATTTTCACGTGACACCTGATTTGGTACAGAGTAAAACCTTGATGACAATGCCACAGTTTTATCGATTTTCTTGGTTACTAATTGGGGCACAATATTTCTCTTGTAGACTCCAGCTCCTTCGATTCCAAAACCTCTCCAAGGTACAGTAACAAAGCTTATCGTTCTTTATATGACTTGTTGTCAAGGACGCTTTAACTTTTTGTTTTAACTATCAGCTCTCCAAAATGAGAGCTGATTTCGTGCGTACTCAATTAAGTTTGGTTAGAAATATAATTATGACTTCATTAACTGTGCGATGTCATTAAACATGAAACAATTGTTTTGACATAATAGATAACAGCTTTATCATACTGCGTCGTCTGTTAGGATTTAGTTAATGCATTTTTGCATCGTTACTTGTGAATTTAATTGGATCAAACTGGCTTAAACCTTCTTGGAATTCGATGGAAGGCCATGTTTAGTCGTTCGGAAATTCAAATCTGGGACCATCCTATCTCTGAAAATTTACAAATTAAATGATTACAGCTATCAATGTATTTTTTATCCCGTTAATAAGTATCAAATGCATAGATTTTGTGGTGTGCCTTAAATCGACATGGCAAATACAGGTATTAAAAAGGAGAGCTTCAAGATGAAAAAATATTCGAATTGTAGAGAACAGCTCAAAAATTGTTCTCGGGGTTTTGATATTTGTCTGAGTCAGTAGCCATTACTGTAACAACATAGGGCTCAAATCTTTAAAAAGGTCGGTGTAAAATTCTATTGCAGTTTTCTTTGAAATAAATGGCTTGGAAGGAACTTAGAGTTTTTTGCTGTAAATTTACCGTGGCAATTTATTGAAATCTTCCTTAGTTTCAAGATGGCAGCATTTATTAAATTTGAGGCTATGACGTCATCAAATTTCTAACTCCTAAACTAGAAAAGCTACAGATTTCTGCTTGCCACCATGTTGTAGGCCTTCATAAACTATGGTTTTCTTTTAGGTTATATAATGTTTCCTCTCTTAGTTTAGGATTTACGATGATTTAAATTTTTTCAAAATTTTCCATGATTTTTTTCAAAAATAGTTAAATTGCTGCCATTTTGAAAAAAAATCAAGATATCAAAAAATTTCCAGGACAGATTTACAGCAAAGTAACATAAATTCCTTTCAAGCCATCCAATTCAAAGAAATATGCCATATAATTTTACACCGACCTTTTTAAAGATTGTGATTGATTGATTGTGGCATATCTTTCGTGATTTTTTTTATTTTCATAATTCTCTATAGCACAAAATGATGTTCAATCTACGCCAAAACAAAACAAAATAGAAGAATCCTCGATTACTCAGCCGCAAGTGGAACGTCACGAAACACATCATCCTACTGAGAGAATCGCCCATATTGAAACGCCCTCAGAATCACAAGATCAGTCGCATTTGCTTCAACAAGCAGTTGTTACTCCACAAAACACATACGTCAGGGAGAAGTTTCAGAATGAGGGTAAGTAGGCGAAAGAGGCGTCTGTCTGTATTTTATTTTCATCTTCATAATCATACTTGGACATCCGTCATTTCTTGACAGAAAGAACCATCAGAAAATATCCAAAAGAAAGTGAACTGAGAAAACGCTCCATATTAAATTTCCTAACAGACAAACTGGAACGATTCAAACGTTGTTCAAACTACCATCGCCATTAGTTTTCATATTTTTATCGACATCGTCAATTGGTGAAAACAAGGTTTTATTCAAATTAGACAGCTTTAAAACCCATCAAAACTCTTCCAAAACAGGGGATCTTGTAACGATTTTTTTTTATATATTCAGCATAAAAATTTACAAAAACGAGATTACTTATAACAACACTTACGAGCTACTTTACTACACTACCAGGACGAGATACCATGGGGAGCAAAATACCATGACTACCCCATGGCTTTGATATAAAGACGAGCAACTAAATTAAACCTACATACAATTAAATACAATTACTACTATAATTACGCGCAAACAATCTCTACTGATAAACACTGGCGTCAGTTTCACATTGGATGTCAGGCAACCATTTGAAGGCTTATAATTTAAGTGTGAGTTACACGTGTAACGATTATTACTGGTTCTTATAGATCAACTCTCTTTGTCTACCAAGCAACAGTCACTTAGGGGTGGAAAAAAGTATTTAAATTTCTGGGACCAACAAAGTCTTGGAAAAATTTACGTTTGGGCAGATTTTTAAAGATTTCTTCTACTTCCCAGGTTGCAAACAGTTTTTAGAAAAATTCATTTATCTGAAGACAGCTTAAATTGATTGAATAGCATCCCTCAAATGTACTAAAGACTTAATTTGAAAATGCAAAAGAGAAAATTTACGATTTTCACACAATATCACATCATCAATTCCTCCTTTTTTCTTGCTCCTCTTTCTTTCTGGAGACCTGAAAAAATTTCTGGGACCATTGGTGGTGTGGTCCGCTATTTTTTCCATCCCTGCGAGTCACTAATTCAAGCTTTGAAGAAGCTGCAAAGAATCAGTTTAGCTCTGCAGAAGCTTTGTATGCCACGGCGACATATCAGCTATAACATATATAATCAATAGTTAATTCAAAAACAATCATCTTTGCTTTTGCATTGTTTTGTGGTGTTCCTGCCTCAAAATATTTTACGCTACTCTTCGCTGCATGCATCTTCATTCTCGATACAATTCAGTTCCTTGTTTCTTAATGAGAAAAATAATAATCTTTCATATTTATACAGGTTAATTTGTTCAGTAAATAAGATTACTGTTATCAATCAAAGACCTGTATTTTACAAATAAAAGTTGATATCTACAAGAATAACGTTAAAAATTTACAGGAATAAAAGTTCTGTATTACAAGATTAAAGTTACAAATGATAAATGGCTAAAAGTCTAGGGTTGTGTCCTTGCTGGATGCTTTAAATTTCAACAATGATGTTTCAGTTTGTAAGTTATCAGGTAGATTGTTAAATATTTTTGCTCCTTGAAACGCAAAGGTTTTACGTCCAGTTTCTGTCCTAACTTTTGGAATGACCACGCTTTTGTTGTTTTTGCGGGTATTCTTTTTGTGGCTGTTCCTTGTAAAATAATTTTCAAGCGCTTTTGGTGCTATACTGCTCAAGCATTTAAAAACCTCTAGGGCACATAGACACATAGTCTGTTTCGAATCTGGTTAATTGGGGGGAGCTTAACACCATTTACAGGATCAGCAACAAAGAATTTCTTCCATTCGAGGGAACCTATGAAATGTCGAGTGCAGCCCATTCTGACTCACCGATCCATTATTTATAGATAGTGTTTCTTCCTTCAGCTTCGAGACGAGTTGTAGAAACGAAAAAGGAGGAAAAGATTGATCTAACATTCGACCATGATGATGATAAATACAGACGCAAAGGTGTTCGACATTGGTTATCAAGGCTTTTCAGGTAACGTTAGAATTAAGATTGATAATTGAAAGTTGTTCTAGGGGTTATAAACTTCGTTGACATGAAATGCAAAAAACCTTCTTCAGCAGAGCCTTTTCACTTTACAAATTGTGTGCTACAGACCGAAAGATGAAAAATGATTTTATGCCAAACTCTAATTTGAAATAAGCCATTTCAAAACATCCCAAGATCGACTGATGTTGAATTTTGAATGACTACCTTTTTTTATACAAACCAGACCGGTGTAAAGTTGACGTAGACAAATGCATAGCGAGCTTGAAGATTCAAAGTCAGAAAACAAATTTGTCTGACTAAAAATAACTGTTTTTACGACGATAGTGATGATGGACTCCAATCTGATCAAATGCTTTAGGGCGATTTGATCTCCACTGTCTCGTATACTCCTTTTGCCAATATTTGAATATAAACGCCTTCTTGAGCTTCCCCTAAAAGATTCCGGGGCAGCGGTATTTAAATTGATGCTCGTTAAAGTTCAGCATTTCGATCCGGTCCTCCTCTTCCCATTGGCGTCGCATCCAAACGACTGTAAGATCTTCTTTTGAGACGAGAAGCATAGAGAAGTTGCAATGTCAATGATCGCACTTTTTACGTAAGATCAAACAGCCGTTAGATTTAAAGCATTGCTGTCTGTGCGGAAAGTTGGAATGCTCGCCTGCCAACTGGATCTTTTCTTTGGAGTAAAGAATCTTTTCTCTCCATTTTGCAGGCTACGAAGCAATGTGAAGTATGCAGCAGATGATCCAAATATTACATTCAAGAGAGTTGCTGTTATCATGCTTTTAGTTGTTCTTGGATTCATGACAGTCATTCTTATACTTACTCGAGTTGGACGTGATTTTGCTGACCATGATCGACATCTTGATCCTAAATTTAATCCTAATATTAGAGTCGCTGATATTGCAAGGACGTGAGGGATTTAGTTTAATTGCTGCCTATCGTTCTGTAGATGTGAAGGGTATCTGCCATGACAGGAAACAAAGCCAGTCTGTTTGCTTGGAAGGTTAACGGCAGAGTGAAAAAGGATATCTTCGCTCCTTTGGGATATAGAGAGGTTACTCGCACCCCAAACAATTTGAGAAATTTACCCGAGGAGGGGGTACTGAAGTACTCCATGGTACGGGGTTGTTGCAAGTTCAGGCAAATGCAGAACACTGAGAACGCAATTTTGTGCAGAAGTGTGCTGAAAAAGAGACATTTTGGAAGTTTCTGAACTAAGTTAATGCAAAATGAGAAAGTTTAGTACACTAAGGGCTTTCTGACTCCGTTGTTGTTACCGAATAGGGTTGGGAGAGAACTTTCCTCGCCCTGCTTGTAGAGAAAGAGAGAAAGAAAGGGTGTGAAATTTCCCACTTAAATCTGTTATTACATAAGCTTTTACAATATGTTTGATAGTCCGAATGTAAATTGAATTCTTTAGTTATGAATGTAAAAGTTTGAAAATCATATCCACACAAAATTTAATGCTTCGACTGTGTCCTGGGTATATTATTGTGATATGTTCTTTGATTGAAAGTTGAGGAAGCCGTTTCGATACCCTTCGATTTCTTGATAAGGTTTAAGATTAGCTAATTTTCAACAACAACAGATTGCAGTTACTAAAAGTTCTGCTAATGTCTGCAGCATTTCTTGGCTTCAAAGTGGGCACGATGGTTTTTTGTGATTCGTTTTATATTTGGGCTGAAGTAATTTTTCAACGTAACAACTTGCTTAGTTCCAGTAGTCAAAACTCATCTACCAGCAATTGAGTTAAACAGGTGTTGATTGGTCTACTTGACAATTAAATGCGGCACAGAACAGAGGTCTTTGTACCAAACCCTTCTTGTAGCAAATTCAAACGCCTTTTCAGCATGTTTCTATGCAAGTGAAACATTCGTGTCCTTTTGCCTCCATAAAGCGGTTGTTCGGACGCTTTCGACGACACTCTCATTTGTCATGTTTGTGAAGGAGCTAAATGTTCTTCTCGTATATTGCCGTAGCTGCCTGCTGCATGAAATCAAGATGATGACATTTAAGGAACCATTCATTACAACTGTGAAATATGTCCATTCGAATAAATGAGAAAAAATCTTGTCTCTGTGTGCGGATTTGGTCTCACGGGAGAATCCTATTATATTATTGGCCATTGCAACGCACAAATTCGGCAAGGAACAAATGAGCAATGAGATTACAATAAAAACAACACTCTTGGCGAATTCCTGATCAGGGCTTCGGCGATTTCTGTGCCGTACATTTATGTTTGAAACTGTGTTTGGGGTAGGCCCATCGTTGATACTTCCACCGTTGCCAATTCGCTTTCTGATCGACACATAAGTCAGAGTGTAAATAGCAAAAATCGAAAACACCAATGTTATGTAGATGAAGCTTAGGATCAATTTGTAGATAACATACGCATTGTAATTTCGTAACATCCAGTCCGTTTGAAACATTGGTATGATGTAAGCTATGACCATTGTATGCATCGTGAAAATAACGTTTGCTAGAACAAGTACAGCTTCTTTACCCTTGGTCATAACACTGTTATATCTGACTAGATATTTCATATGAAAGAATCGGTCGATGGCGATTATTAAAATGAAATTGAGAGTCGCGTTCAAGAAGAAAAGATTGCAGAATGAACTGATCTTCCAAGTGGCGAGAAAAACACCCTGGCTGAGTTCATTTCTAGCAATTGATATGCTGATTTGCAATGTTCCAAAGAGGCCAACAAGTATGTCTGATACACTTAGATAAAGGACGCAGCGATAGGATGTTGTGTTGAGCTTCTTTATCTTTCGTAGCGCGTGTATGAGGAATGAATTTAACATGATACTTGAGGCGTATATGATGTATAGAGGTATTGCCGATGCCTGCATTTTGCTGCAAGAAAATATTCTGCCACGCTTCAAGATTTACTGACAGTCACAAATTAAATGTAACTCACAATCTTACGTGTTTACAACCTTCCTTGACGTCCTGTTTTTGGTTATAATTGGTTCAAAACCCAAACCAAGATTCTTAAGTGCTCTTGAAGACACTTAAGCGCGCATGCGCGATCCGCAATTAAGAGCAAATGTTTGTACAGCAAACAGAGGACAGCTTCGCAAACGAAAATTTGAGATTCGTGAAGATTACATCCTTTGCGGAAAGCCATGAAGCTCTTATTTGGATTTTAGTGAAAATTGAAAGTCATTGATCGAATTGAAAGTCATTGATTTCGAATTGGAGCAAGGTGCGATTTTCACACACATGGAGGGTCTTAGGAAACGAGTTGTTTTTGACGTGAATGGGCAAAACTTCCAGAAGGACACTCGATAATAGTTTCCTTTGAGGTTAAAACAAGGGTGCCTACCTTGTAGCATGCTTGTAGGAAGTGTGTTTATTCCCGGTACTGTACGCGTAGTAATTAGTGTCCTATGACCCAGTCCTGTTAATCTGTGTATATCATTAGTTACAGGGAATTTCAAATTCCAACGTCTGTTAAGAGTTGACCAATCAAAAATCACGCTGTCTGATTCCCTGTGGCCAGATCGTATAACAAATGATATCGTGTTACATAAACAACGGAGTTTGAAACCACAAAGTTATTCATACGTCATCTTGACCTTGAGAGGACTGACGCTGTGTACTGCATGGTCACGGTACGGTTCTAGGACACTCTCTGAACTGGGTCACAGGACACCAATTACTCTACAGTACTGGAAATAAACACACTTCCTACAAGGTAGGCGCCCTTGGTTAAAATAGGACACTCTGTAAGCTTCAAGAGATACCTATGTTTACATAAGTTGCTCAAATGCAAAACTGCCAAAAAGAGTGGTTTCAGAGACGTTTGAAAAACACAATAATTTGCATTACGCTCGTGTGTGACGTCCTTGCTCTTCCTGCTGGAAACGTCATTCGTTCCAAACCCCTGGTTTATTGATGAGCAAGGGGGAAACCCTGCTTTGCATGGGGAATTCCCTTTTCCAAGAACTTTGTGTTTCTTCCAGTTTCAGTCTGCAAACCAACCGTTGTGGATGATTTTCAAATCTCGTTTCAAATGTTGGAATTCCATTAGAATTTATCGTCTAATGCCTTGTTGAAGCTTTGCCGTTCGTGATCAAACAAATGGATAGTCTGGTTCATCTTTTGAGTGATAAAAGGTAACTTTTTGGTAATGTGATTAATTGTATTTCATCTCGTGATGATGCTGGTGTCTTGCGCAATGCTGGGCAGTGGGCAATGTTGATATCAAACAGAAGTCAGGAAGACACTGAGCAGAGCTGACTCAGGTTGCAAATGAAAGCAAATATGTGAAGATAGAGCTCATATTTTAATATCTCAATACTGGACTTTTCTCATAACTTGACAGCCTTTTATTAATTCATACTGATTGTATCTTCATCCCAAACATTTGAACCATCAATTTGAAAAGAATGCAAGTTTTATTGCAATAATACTTCAAAAGCTATTTATTACCTTGTTCACGATCATTCGTTAGGTCGACAACAGTAATTCGTTTACATTTCATTTCATTTTCAATGCAAAACGCATCGAGATGATGCCAGAAACCGTTCACCGAGACACAAGTGAAAACCGAAAAACTGACCTGAATAATGCCAAGAACCGTTCACCTAGACAATGTTCAAAAACGAAAAACCGTGCAATTTTACGATAAAGACCGGAAAACCGAGCCAAAATATGGGTGAAACTGCGTAACCGTAAAACCCAAACACTATTTTGAGTGCGAATTATGTTATTTACTTGTTTTGAGCTCTTACCAAGTAATTTGGGAGGCCTTTTGGCACAACAAAATTAACTCTGCACATCCAGCATTAAAAGTATAAGAAACACGAAACTTGTAAGAAACTTTTGGTAGCAAAATGGCCTAAAAATTTAAGAAACTGCCTACCAGCCCCGGACTTTGGTTTCTTATAAAAAAATACGTGTAATTGAGTTGGACTGATAGAAAAGTTTACTTTTGTTGACTTTCCTTGTTTCTTCAGCTACACAATCACAATGCAGGTGTCAAAGTTGTCAAATACAATAGATCATATTTCTAACTTGGCCCGGGCCAGCTTTGAACTATGTCGATTCCCTTTAACTACTGCAGTATGGATTCACATTTTCTACTCAGGCCAAATTTGATTTTCAGATAGTCTGAGGCCCCGTTCACACTGCTCCGTTTTTGTACAAAAACGGAGAGAAAACCTCCGTTTTTTTGAGTCACACTGATCCGCACAAAAACGCTACAAAAACGGAGGTTTTCGAAAACGCTATCAAAAGTGGATATCCATAAAAACGGAGGTTTTTGAAAAAGCACTTGATCTGTGTGAACGCACAAAAACGGAGGTTTTTGAAAACGCTCCAAAATTCAACAATGAGTTTCACAAAAACGGAGCAATGTGAACGCACAAAACACGGAGGTTTTCCTCTCCTTAAGGCTAATTTCCAGTCCGTAGAATTTTCCGAGCTGGGGGAATTTTAGACAATAAAAGGTCGCTCAGCCGTAACTTTGTATTCAATGCCAGAGCGACATTTTCTCTCGAATACAATAGAAATTCCGCCCGCTCGCAAAATTCCACTGACTGGAAATCAGCCTTTAGTTGTTATCAGGCGGATCAATGTGAACGGACAAAAACGGATGTTTTTCCCTCCGTCTTTGTACAAAAACGGAGCAATGGGAACGGGTAGCTTGGATGCCACAAAAACGGATATTAACAAAAACGGAGCAGTGTGAACGGGGCCAGAAATTGCAGCGTGCCTGCAACCGCAAAGGACCCTGGGTGACAATGTCTCTTTAACGAATCAAAGAAAGATGTACAACAAAGGACGCAGGAAATAAGTCTAATCAAAGATCAGATCGGAGTTTTTTGCATGCATGCAAATAACACTTTAAACGACCTTGATGACTTACATGAATAACAAATCGTTTTTTTCGGCTGATTCATGTTATTCCATATTTTCTATCTAGAGCTAGAGTTGCAGAGCAGAGCAGAAGCATGATGAAAAACCGGGTCATTGTGTTACTTGCGTTATTACATGTTGTTCTGGCATCCAGAAGCAACAAAGGTAAAGCTATCCTGTTACTTCATTTTATATTTGCCAACGAACATGTCAATAAAGTCTCAAAAACTTGTAAAAGCCCACATTACAGTTAATTCAAGAAATGTTTCAAAAATATTTTATTCAAAAGAAAATACCTTCCCTTTCGTCACTATAGCGTGTGTTGTTTTCTTACGCCTTTCCAGTTTGTTATTTGTCTTTCTTCTCTCTCGTTCTTCCGTTTTTCCTTTTGACTCCCTTGTTTCCTTGTGCTCTCTCAAAAAGTGCTGTATTTATTTCACAAATAACAACAAACGGGAAAGGCGTAAGAAAACAACACACGCTATAGTGACGAAAGGGAAGGTATTTTCTTTTGAATGAAATATTTTTGAAACATTTTTTGAATTAACTGTAATGTGGGCTTCCTGTGATCTATATTGTTTAGAATGAAGAGCAGAGAGCAGCTTCTACGATTTCCTGAAAAAGAATTTCTAAGTTCATGAAACAAAGATCTGAACAATTCTTTTTTCGTATTGCTCTTCATTCTATTTCGTCCCCCCTTTTCAGAGGCCCTCACAGACGTTTATGGGGAACGAGGGATACAAGAAATTTTTAGCTAGGAGCAACGGAACATTAATAAAAATAATCTAAGAATAAAGGAAAAAACTTGTGAAAACTCGTAATTTTTGGGAACAAATTGATAATTGACAGTTGATAATTAGTCTAATAGGGAACAGGGGAACAATCAGAAAATAACTGGAGAACAATAAAACTTTGATGTCCACAGGGCCTCTTGTCGGAAACCATTCCATTTCATCCCCTGCCATCTCATCTCTTTTCAATAACTTTTCAAGCAGATTTCTGTTTCCGTATTGTTTGCTTCCTGAGGCTCCTTAAAAGTTTTGAAATGGGTACATTTTTCTTTCCTATCTTTCTCCCGTTTGTGGCCTCAGTTACTTACTCGTAAAGAGACAGCTCTGCAGTTATTTTTGTTGGAAATTTGTTGCGACAACTGTAACAACTATTGAAGGCTGTAGATTGCATTTTCCCTTTTATCTTCCAGTTTTGCCTCTATTTCTCCGAGACGAGAAAATTCCTCGCTTGTCGCTAGACGATTTTCTTGGATCATATGGAAGCAATGACATCACACAATTAAACGAACACTTTCGTAGCATGGCTATCAGTGAAAATGGAACCTCATTTGTAAACACAGAAGATGATCTATATTATTCAAAAATGGTGCAGATGATGCTGGTTAAAGTCCTTGGCAAGAAGGCAGCTCAATTCATAAAAGTTTCCGGGAGTGCTGCACAGAATTTGAAATGTGTCTCAGCAAATGACCAAGGAGATGCAGACATTGTTTTTGTTTCTGATTTTCCGAAGATGACAAAAAAGCAGCAAAATATGGCTTTGATTCCGTCTGGTGACCCAGGGTTTTTCCGTATAAAGCATCTCCGTGATTGGAACTACCCTTATGTCAAAAAAGATGGCGTAAAATACCTTAGCGCGTCTAGTTTAAGAAAATTTGATTCCACGTGGTATCCAAAGGAGCTTCAGTTAACTCTACTTGTCGTCGAGTCTCTAGAACACGAATTTAAGCAAGCCGAGGAAGAAAAACTTGCCAGTACATTGACATGGAGATCTTCAACATACGATAAATTTGGCTCGTTGCAAAATGGCCTAATTCGTGAGCATAATCAATATTTCTATATGCTCTCTCGAAGTTACAACAAACATATGCGGAGGAGCAACATGCGGAGGAGTTCATCAAAACCTTTATGACCATTGCAACAATATCTGATCTGTACGGCACATCTGACTCAAAGAAAGGTTACGAAGCATTGAAAAAACTCGGTGAAAACTTCGACAATGGTATCGTATTTGCGACGTTGCTAAATTATCGAAAAGTGAACGAGTTAAGCCGAAATTATATCGATAATGGCGATGTTTATGGTCTGATTGAAGCTAGTAAATACTTTGAGATAGTAGCAAAGGAAGAAGTTGAAAAGAGGCCGGCTTTAGAGGACATGCAAGAAGAAAGCCTGATCGGTGCAGTAGATTTGGTGCCATCAATCGCTTGTGAAGGATTTCCAGATATTGCAAAAAGTTGGCACGTTAGAGTTGCTGGAGGGCATTGGCCACACCCTAACGTTGTCTCTGAGGTGTTGAAAGCAGGTTTTCATCTTGTTCCAAAGATTTCAAAGGATTCTGGCAGCGACACAGCAACAACTTTTCGTTTATCGTTTAATGATGCAGAGGAGATATTGGCCTTAAGTGTAACACAGTTTCAAAGAGAATGCTACAGAATTTTCAAGATGTACTATTACGAAAAAATGGAACGAGAACCGAAAGCAGTAGCGACATATCATCTAAAAACTGTCTTTTATTGGGTTTTAGAAGAAACGGAAGAGGCAATATGGAGAGAAGAAAACAGAGCATTTTGTTGCATTTTATTGCTCAAGGCATTAGCATCAGCATTGAAGAGTATGCATCTTAGGCATTACTTCATCCCAGAGAATAATTTATTCAAATATCTTCACAAGGAAATGGCTGCTGAAGTTAGCGAAGGCATTGAAAAGATCATTGCAGATCCTGTTGGAGAAAGTGGGCCTAAAATAAACAAGATCGTATCCTTTTATTCAAAGAAAGTACAAGGAGAAGCTGAAAATAGTAATACAGAACAAGAAGTTGATACATTTTTCGAAAAGGCGGATAAATTGTTTGAAAGAGCGGTCAAAGATATTTTTAACTCACACGGGAGTTCAAATCAAAACGCAAAACAGGCCCTCAGAAATATCGTCAGTGATAAAACCAAGCGAAGCATTTTGAAGTTTTGTTTTGATCTTATCTTTGCAAGGCATTGTCAAGCACAACTTCATGGCCTATTTTCTCGTTTTTCTCCGCTCCCATCCCCCATCGCAACGTTGGTTCAAGTATTGCTTCCTGCCGCCAATGAAATCGTCAAAAAAGTGTTCCTACCACAACTTCAAGATAACGCGAGATACAAACGAAGGTTCAAGCAAATTGAAGGAATATTAAAGATTGCAAGTTTTCTAGATTATGAAGATCTCCTAGACATTGCACAGCTTAAGAAGAACACTAAACCTAGCATTTCTTATTTTTCTTGCAATAAAAGTTGGGACTCTGGTATTTTCATGATGAACTTTGAAGCAACATTTCTTTATGTACTCTCGTTATTGATTTTTTTTGGTTTCAAGAAAAAAGAGCTTCTTTCGCTGAATCTCCATTAACAAATTTCGGTAAAGCTACAATCGTTATCAAGACTCCTAGACACTCTGGATCCGAAAGAAATTAGGCCCAAATTAGGCTGTGTCAAAAAAAATATCTTAAGTTTGGTGGGCTAAGGAATAAAAAGTACGTGGCCGATATTCAAAACTAAAATGTTAATCTAACAGTCAAAGGCTAACTAGATCTGAAAATATTGTTTGGTAAAATTAGTCATCTTTTAGACCGAAATAAGGAAAATCATGGCAAGGGGTTTGTATAGGAATGAGAATTCCGCGTTCGATTCTGGTCCATGATTTACCTGCTATTCTGGTTCATGTTTGCTTCGTTCTTCTTTGAAGTAGCTACAAAAGTATCTTCAAAATAATGCTTTCATTTAAAGAAGGATTTAAATAGTCTGTGTGATATTATTCCTTTCAAAGAACTGCAAAATCACCATTTCCGACCATTTCGACAAAAATTAGGAGACAGAGCCACTATGGGCACTTTTAACTGCCTGCAGTTCAGTCGTTTCAGTTTATACAGTTGACGTTTCATTCGTCCTCTCTCTTCTACCATCTTGCACAATGCGCTTCTTTGCATTGTCTCCACCTTCACTGAAGAGATTCACAATATTTCTTCGTGTGAATTTTCTCAGCTCTCTGCAGAAGGCAATAATGAAAATGGCATTTAGGGCTCCATTCAAAATCAGCATCAAATATGTCCAACTCTGCACTTTATCAGTTAGCTCCATGGTCTTTGTGAATAATTTGTTGCTGCCATAAACAGAGATCAACCATTTGGATACTGGTATACACAAATTAGGCAAAGTACAAATGACCAAAGACAAGACGATGTACACCATTCCTCGAGCAAATTCTTGATCAGGACTTCTTCTGCTTCTTGGTGCGCCCGAGGCTGGAATCTTGTCTTGGTGGTCGTTGTTTGCCTTCCTCGACCTTGACGTTTCGGGGATCATTTCGTCCCTCTCCTTCCTAGAGCGTGACGTCTCGGGGGCCACCATCCCCCTCCCTTGAATGCTCGTTAAGTTGGCAACTCGTTTCCGAATCGTGAAATATGTCAAGACATACATGAAAAATATTGAAGAAATCAAAATGATGTAAAAAAAACTTAGGATGATTCGATAAATGCGATAAGCTTCGTAATGCTTGACGATAAATTTCCTTTCGTAATATGGAAGAATGTTCATCACTGTTATTGTTTGTGTGGTGAACACTGCGTTGATTGCCAGAAGTAGCCTTGCCCGCCATTTTGTCATCATTGTCTCATATCTTGTCAAAAATGTCATGTGTAGGAACCGATCAATTGCAATGATTAAGACACAGCCAAGTGAGAAGTTAGAACAGAAGTTATGCCCAGCCAAAAGCCATACCAGAGGATCTAACAATTTGATGCATTTACATTTGCTGCCATATAGCACTATACTGTCCATTAATATACCAGAGATGCCAAAACAAACATCAGAGATGCTTAAATACAAAACAAAACGGTAGGAAAGTTTTTGAAGCTTTTTTAGTTTTCGAAGTGCATGAATCAAATATGAATTGCTTATTATGCAGCCAGCATACAGTATGTACCTCAATATTAAGAAATGAATCATTTTGCAACCGGCTTCTCTCTTCACCTTCTCGTATTGTTCCAGTTTCTTCTTTTAAAACATCATCTGTTTTACTGACTTTGATAGCATCTTGTTTCTTGCATCTGTAAAAGCTGCCATGATGATCAAAGGACATCGATTAAAGTAAATCAACGGGGTTAAAAGCAACTTAGCTAGGGGGACTGGGTCCATCTAAATATAACCTATTGTATTTTATGTTCTTGATCGATGAAAACAAAAGGAAGATTAGTGGCGCCTGCCGTTCTTTTGTGCTATGTTTAGATTATGTCGCTATATCTCCGTTCATTTACTTTAAGTCACTAAGCTAACTATGATCCTTCGCGACCCTGCAGTCAACTTGTTTATGATATGAACGTCATTTCTGGCCTAGGGTTTGTGTTTTCCTTTTAATTCGGCGCACAAAGATCGTGGTTGTAGATTTTCCTGAAGATAACAAACGGATAAAATTATTAGAAGGAGACTGAAATAAACGTATGAAAAAGCTAAATGAAATAAATTATTGAAAATATTTATAAAAACTATGTCTTTTTATCGAAGAATAGGAACTCAGTGTATCAAATATTTACAAGTGAACATCTGCGTGGTAACTGCGATATCAAGGAAATTATACATTGTTTTATCAATATCTCTGTAATTTGATGGCCAATATTCTAAAATCCACCTGTTCGTTTTGCAAAAAGGACAGAAATATATTTCATTTTAAAATGAAAAGTTATCACAGACAAACATAAAACTTACTTCAAAAAGAGAGTCGTTTGCAACAGCACTTCCTTGTGTTAGATGAACTGGCACAGTGTAACAAATTTTGTCTGGCAAGCCTTTTAAATTCTATTGATGAAAGTTCTTACGTTACCGTCATGATTGATATTACAGATGCTGTAATTTGTCAAATATCTACAGGCTGTCCGAAAAGGATTGCGCCTCATTGAGGCTACTGCGCAGGAACTGTGAATTCAATTGCCTCATTTCGTGCGCAGATTCATAGCAAGGCTTGAATGTCATCTTCGCTAAAGATCCTAGCAATAAGCCTTTGATGAAAATAGCCATGCAATAATACAACAGGCCATGACACGTTACGAACCAAATTTGGGTTAGCTGATCTACGTCAACATGAAAAACTGATATCTGATAGGCTAGAATTTGACTACAAGTGGCTTGAGCCGCACTTTTACATGCTTGGAGTGCCCTTAATCATTCATCATAAGATGTAAGAAAGAGTAAACAATCTCTAAGTCTGTTTAAGCATAATCTAGATTTCTCAAGCTTTCGTAGCTAATATTTGAGCTAGTCCCAAAAATTTGTTTTGGTTGCAATTTCCGTTTGCTTGTTTTCAGAGGCAGCTGTATATAAATTTGATCAAACTTGTTTGAGCAGTGCTGTGTGATTGGGTAGTTTGTATGTGTACTTGGTTGCAAAAATTATCGAAGGTTAAACGCAAGGAAAATCTTGAGGTTTAAAGCAAAAAACTTTTCAATTTGATTGTATTTTTAGCTGATTTGACACCTGTGGCAGTTTCAAGCATAACATACGAGATTTAGATGTCACGACTCAACAGTAATACATGGATTTACAAGCTTTGAATCGAAAAAGGTAAGGAAGCAACGAGTGTTTAAATCCAAACCTGCGGAGGAGGTTGTCTGAAAGCGATTAGCGAACGAGTGGCAAATCCCTCCTATAAAGAAGAACTAGATTTTTACAAAAAGAAAACAATTTTTAAAGATTTGGTGGATTTATTGCAAAAAGAAAACGATTTCTCAGTGCAATTTTGACAACGAGTCCTGCTTGCCATTCAAAATTAGTTGAAACATTGAATTTGTTCCGATAATGACAATCGATAATTAATAGTTGATAAAACTGCCCTTGTTTACTGCCAGGATTTCCCATCAACTCTTTCTTGCAAAACTTTCAGCGTATGACCATGTTGTATGACCAAACGAGCATATTGCAAATTCATCATACATAGATTTGCTTAGGACATTTTCAGAATCATTCTCACGCTTTTCATCTCCATATATCGATCAAATCCAACCCTGTTTGCGATTATCCCCTAATATTAGCTTTCCTTAGCCTGAGAATTCTGAAATCTGCCAAGAAACGGGATGTCACAGACAGCCCCTATAACATCTTGTCAATCATAAGGAGTAGGTTTGCCCACGAAAAATAGTATTGTTTCAGTCAATTTGATCATCTTGACCAAACAAACTTTTGAAATCAGCTTCCCCTTTACAAGCGATGACTCAGCTGAAAGAATTGGAGGTAAGGTATTCTTGTTGTTGATAGTTTCCAAACTAAATATGGAAGCTATCTCTGCAGCACAAGCATAAATTCGTTAAGAAACATTGCACGATTGGTTGATGCACCTTTCTTGTGTTTATGGCTTGAGGTATTTTGGTTATAAGTGTTCATTGGCCATCTTTGATTTCTTGATTATTGTCAGGATTACAGCTGTTCGTGAATTTCTCTCATAAAAAGGAAAGTATTGTGTTGCTGGGCGGGGGATGCGTTGGCAATTCATGCTGTCTTTTTTGAGGATCTGATGCTTATGCTCAAACTCTCTCGTGCAAAATGCTCCTCCTTTATGTTTAGTTATTTTGGCTGTTATGAATTTCCATGCTCCCTTTGGTATCGCTTTGTAATTGATTGTTTTTGTAAATTTTTTGAAAATATAGCAAAATGGTTTGAAACAACTTTAGATATTTTACTAGAGCTTACCGTGTGATCCTATGGTGTGATTTTTTAAGATCTTGACTGAAAACAAAAATGGGAATCTCGCTGTAAAGTCCTGATCCTAATGCTAATTTGGTATGATGATTTGTCAATATTCTTTCTCCTTTTAACAGTTCAAAATTTCTATTCCAGGAACAGAATTTTGCACAACACATGTTCAAAGTGAAAACTGTATGATTCAATTGACAGAGTGGAACAAATTGGGAAGAAAATGATGTGAAAAAAGATCATTAAGTTGACCCAGATACGAAAGAACATCAAAAGAACATCGAAAGAACATCGTGAAACAGACTTGATTCTTAAATATATCAACGAACACTATCAATCAACAAAGATTTTACAAGAAAATCTAGCCTCATGGAGCCATTATCCGTTGTTGTCTTCAAATACCTTCTCTGTTTTGCCGCAATGTTAGCCAACAGTTACCTCGTTTATGCACTTCATAAATTAAAGAAATTATCCTTGGTCTCATACAGATTCGTCCTTTATCTCAGTATATCTGACATTCTCATGGGCTTTCTTGGAATAATAACAAACTCTCTTTCATTGGCACATGCCAAGATCTTTGATTCAAAGCATCCTCTTCACGAGTTCTACCAATGGGTCGCCACATTTCAAATTTTCTGTATTAACTTTTCTCTTGTCTGCATTTTGATCATTGCTGTCGATCGCCTAATTCATATGAGGTATATGACACGTTACAACAGCATCATGACCAAACGACGAGGAGTTATCATAATCATGATCAATGTCATATTTACAACGCATACAGTCACAGTTATAAAACTACTGCCCTTCTATGAATTGGATTATTTATGGAAACATGTGACTGCATATCGAACATACAGAGTGATCCTCAGTTTTATATACATTGGCTTGATTGTTTCCATCTTTTTCATCTACCTCTGGGCTTATCGTGCCATCAAGAAAAGAGTGGAGAGTCTGGTCAGCTTCAAACCTGTAAATACTGCAGCAGGTTCAAGAGCAAGCAGAATCGAGAAAAATGGTGCAAGTACCAGAAATCGAAGAAGAAGCCCAGATCAGGAATTTGCCAAGGGAATGATGTACATCACTTTGTCACTTTTGTTATGCGTTGTCCCAAATCTTTGTTGTACAGTTACTATTAGAATCCTGAAAATGAACGGTGATAAGGAGACTTTTGAGAGAGCCAAAACATTTGTGTTTCATTTACAACGCTGGAGTTATCTTGCATTGTTACTGAATCCGACTCTCAATGCAATTATTTTGATTATTTGCAGTGGAGAGCTGAGAGCCTACACAAAGCAGTTCTTTTCTTGTTGCTTTGGGCGTCATGATAGGCCTGATGTTCAAAGTAAGAAAGACTCCAGTCAGGCTGCCACAGAATTGTAGGGAACTTCCAAAACCCAGAGTAAAGTTATCATCTTTCCCATACCTACAAGGACTATGGGCATGGATAATCATTTAATTTGGGGCAGAGGTAGGGGCGGGGCATGGTTTAGGGGACATGACGTCCTTTTAATCTTGTTGTACTTTATCAGATAATTTGTTTTGATTATTGCATGAATCGAGTACATACATGAAGCAGCTTGATAGGCTTGATACTCAACAGAATGAGATTATACAGAATTACACATACGTCTTGAAACAAAGCAAAAACAGATGGATGAGCTTACCCAATATGCTGGATCAAACTTTGGTGCTCAAAATTTGGAAAAAAATACCGAGACCAAAGACTTGTCGAAACTATAGATCCAAATGATGCAATCTATTAAATTAAGGACGCATTTTTCAAGATGATTTCAATCAGAGGAGATCATATGACAAGACAAATCGTATTTTCAGAGAATTCAGAGAGATTTTTCTACTCAATCATGGAGTAAAAAAAGAGATCATGGGTTTTGATTTTGATTGTTAATTCAATAATTTCAATCTTTAGATTATTAGAAATTGTAAGCAATCGATCCAGCTACTAGATTGTTTCCCCATCGAATAGTTGTGTACAGAAGCCTTCAAGAATGAATCTTATAGTTATTGAGAGCTAATGAAGAAATCATCCTAATTTCCAAAGTAACTTTTAAGATTCGAATACAGGAGTGCTGAATTTTGCCAAATATATATACTGTGGATTATTTCAAATTGTTAGCAAGGTTAATTTTCAATGATATATGATATACATGGAATTAGAGTAATAAATCTAAATGATGTATTTGCTTTGTTCTATCCTGGCATTGCTTTTGTGAAGTAGCCAGCTTTTCGAAGAAGGAGTTCACAACATCCACACTCTTCGAAGTGGGGTTGGGCTGGGCCACAAAGCCAGTGCACTCTTTTTTATACGAATACTGTTTGTAAGAAGTTTCAAGCTCAGGATCATATCATCCAATTTCTAAGAATACTATCAGCCTCAGATCAGCTCGCACATTTGTGTCTCATTTTTCAGCAGTTGCCTCTTTCGTTCGACCATTTCAATGACATGAAATTTCTTTTAACTATGTTCCCCTGAAATTATATCAAATTGTAAAAAATAAGAATACTTTAAGAATATATTCAGGCACAAAATGAAAGTTTCTTAAGAATATCGAGGCTACACAAAATTTATAGTATTCTTATAACTCATAAAGAAAGAGTGTATTGCTAAAATCACGAAAGGACCCAAATGAGCTTTGTCTTTCACAGAAAGTCCTTGAAAAGTTCATTTTCTATGTTTGAGCTAAGTAAAAAGACTTATAAGACACTTTTTTGCATATAGCATATAATAGTAATAGCTGTTTCTTCAAGCATCAGCCGAGAACTGTTGAAAAGTTGAGTGCATGAACTAGAATTAGTGTCCTAGTTCCCATTCAATTCAATTCAACGACCTTGTTCTGTTTTTGTATTTGCGCGGGAAAAGTTTCGAGAAAAAATGGAGGATGGAAGGACCAAAGAAGCCTCGCAGATTTAATCCTTATAAAAGAGGTGGAAATTGGAGAGGAAACTCAAATAAAAGACCTCAAAATATCAACAGCACTCCAAGGACAAGGCCATTTGGTATGTCCTACAGTTTTAATGGTTCAATATCATTGTTATGTTGGTTTGAGTTTTCTGACACCGTCATTGACGGGCCTAAAAAATGGATGGCGATATCTCACCAATAGAAAATTAAAGGGGCCCATTAGCCATGTACGAAGAACGCTGGTACAGAACAAAGTTTAAAATAGCTTAGGGTAAATGCTTCCAAATAACCATTGCAGACAGGAAAGAGCACATGGTGACCTTCAGATGGAAGCAATCAGCTTCTTCGAAGCTGCGGCAATTCCGATACTTTTCTTGTTTCATATTTCTATTTTCTACTGGAGGGGGCAGTCCTTCAGCACACAAGAACTAGTTTTTAAGGGGTCCTCGCATCCCTTGTTCGACCTAAAAGGAAAACATGTTCCCGTGGATTGATGCTTGCACAGCGGCACAGAGTCAACTCGAGTCAACTGTAACATTTGCCCCAAGAAAGTAAAATTTCAAACCAGACGTTCATTTACCCCATCAAGTTATTGATCGAGGCCTGACGTCAACAGTCCCGTGTCAGGTTTCAAAAGCAGTTACAGCATCTGCGATCTACAATAGACCTTTTTGCTATTCTAGAAAAATCTGAATCTACAATATTTTTATAGATTTCTAGAATTTTGGAATGTGTACGATAGTGTACCCTATGGAACCAAAATTTTTAGGCTCTGGTGCCCAGGGTAACGATAGTGAAGCTCTAACCCAACTCAGCCTGCAAGTATCTTCGAGGTCGAACCCGGCGACCTCTGCGGTGGCACATAAAGGCAATGTAGCCATTGTGGGATTTGGCTTCGAAGCAGAAGTCCGGGTACCAATGAAGATATTTACTTCCAGTATCCAAAATTGTTGAATTGAAAATCTGCCAACACTTTTGTAAAGAGAGCAACATGCAATATGGTTAATGGGCTCATTTGTGGTCGAATTGGACATGAATCGACTGCGTCACAACGTTTCTTCTAGAATTTTCGTTGATCACATGACATCGAAAATAATTAGTGCAAATGGTTTGTTTTTCTGGTGGTCTGCCAAAAAAGTCTCAGCAAATGCAGTGATCTGATGGTGCAGAGGCGCAGCAACAATTCAGCAGTTGGCAACTGATTGCATTCTTGGCATTCTTAGCTGGTTCGCGGAATGCGTTCTTGGTTCGTGAGTTAGTTAGTTAGTTAGTTAGTGACTGAAGGCGTTACACAACTCCACTCCTATATGTACTCGTTTTACTTCGTACATAAAAATGCTGGCCTGAACAATTGAGGTTTTTATGCAATTAATCATAAAATTATGGGTTTATTGAAAAAGTTAGGATCGAAGGACGGTATTTTTTCTCTGCAACTGCATAAAAATTTTCTAAGAGGGGGCAGACAGAAAAAGAACATAAGAATTGGTTTGTATACATTTTGCACACAGGAAAACAATAACAAATCAAGGACTCAGGGGGATCAAGGCATCCTCAAGAACAATAAGTGCTGCTGAATCGTGATTATTTTCTTCTACTGTAAGCACTGGCAAATGTTCTTGAAAGAATGTTTATCAGGACACTGACTGGATAATCAATCTTCTAAAGATTATCCAGTTTTTGCTTGCAAACGCCATTGGCCCTCTTTCTATGTACTTTCGTAAAGTTCTGTTCTAAAGAAACCAAGCCAGTAAGTGCTATTGAAAGAAACTTTAGATCTAATATAGCCAGTTCTGGACTATTCATATTTCTGTGCCTTTCCTGCAGATACTGCAACTGTCTTGTATCAGTTTTCAACCTATGAATATCCTGAAGTTTTCAAAGAGATGCAGGAATCTTGACACAAACATTCTCATCCTTTTATTTTTCAAAGCTGAAATTTCTTTGCAGGGAATACCCAAAATGCTTCTCAATTATCACAACCAAGAAGAAATGCAATAAACAGACAACCTTGTCCATTTCAAAAGTGGTACACATACTACCCTGATAAAGGTAATTTGAAATAACCATTTTTTCTTCTTTGCAACCATGTTCAGTCACAACAACGGCTCCCAACAAAACTATTGAGAACCATCCAAACATCCTTCTCAGTTCAAAGTTCAAGGGGAATATTTCTCAAAAAGATTTTTTTACCTTAGCAAATATGGGTATAGGGATGCCCAACATTTAGTATGGTTCTTGCCTGAATATGATGGCTTCATTGAGATAGAACTGCCCAAATGGAGCCAGAAATATGATATATTTTGGCTGATCAAGGGGGCTGCAGCCCTCACAGCCCCTATGCCTCCTACACCTGTGATCTTGACCTGTGATAGCAAAAATTGCTATTATAATGGAAAACAAGATTTCAGTTGGGAAAATTCCTCAGGAGTTCAAACAAGATACTAAATTGTTATTTCTCTTATTTTGCATGCAGTGTATATGCCTGGAGATGACCTGGCTAATGAAGTTCATCAATTTCTAGAATTTTTTGAGAAGAAGCTGGACATATTCAATCTGGTAAATATCATTTGAATTTACTCATTGTGTCTAGAACGTAACATTTTACAAGTTTACAAGTTTTTACAAGTTTACAAGTACAACATTTTACAAGTTTTCTCAAGTTTATGAAACATTGCCTTAATTTCACTCTATCATTTACTTTTTGTCTTCTGATATGAAATTATTATTCTCATCATACCTTTGTAACAAATTGACTTTTTGATGCAGGAAGAGATAGAAAAGAAAAATGCAATTTACGTGGATTACAATGATTTGATGAATGATGAAAGTATGTTAGGCTTTTTTATTTTTGTCTGAAAGGAATATTTGAATATCAGAAATCTCAAATAATTTTTCCAGGAGTCTTCATTTGTCAAAATCATTACCAGACTTGATGTGTTAGAAATGTGATATCAAATGTTTGAATTTCATTTATAAATATCTATATCAATCTGAAAGTAGACTTTTTTTGCCATTCACTGTAAAATTTCACTGGATTTAAATTTCCATAATTAAAAAATATGTAAAATGTAACAAGCACAAGCTAATTTTTTTTTGCAATTTTTAGATTTGAAAGGAGAGCTACCTACTTTATCAAATGACTTGAAAGACAATCCTGAGCTGCATTTAAAGGCGATCAGTGTTGCATTTCATCAGGTGAGGCTACTTTAAACAAGCATACCAAATTGAATGTGCCTGTGTTAAAGGTTGCACATTGTGTGTTGGTGGTCATTACGGAATTTACTTGGTATTGTGTTTTGCTCAACATCACCAAGATCTCAAGACATATTTGAGAGTTCCCTCCTGAAAAGCTTTTGTAGAAACTTTTTCGATGCTCTAATTCTTCATGGAGCAGGTCTTAAACATCATGCTCAGAATTCCTTTTTTAATGTTTCAGGCACTCATAGATGACCAAAATGCAGATGAACCACAAAGCATTGCGATTCCTTTTGATATTCCTTATATAAAAACAAGGATTCTCAACTACGAACCAACAACACTTTTAAGGAACTTAAAAGCCAGTACATATGGTAAGGGAGAGATCATGTAATTCTTTATTGACAATTTATATATTCAGAACTTACAATACTCTTTTATTTGGGACCAAATGTTGCATGCCTTATTTTAGTATATATTAGAAGCAAAACTCTTTCAAATCTGTATGTTTAATTTCTGCTTGGTTTGATTCATGTTGAAATGTTCTTATTCTACCAAGCTGTTGTTTGCTAATGTTGCAAATCTGTCAAAAATTACTTATCTTCTTTGCAAAGAGTTTGATGATTTTCTAGCTACGAAAGAGAAACAGGGGAAGCCATTTGCAGGAAGATTTGGAAGTAAATAGTTGGAGGAAATACAAAGATCCGGAACTCAGCCCTCACTATTAAATTATCCATTTCTAGGAAAGCTTGTGTCAATTCGTGGAACGGTGGTGCGTGTTGGGAACGTGAAACCATTAGCAACTCATCTGGCTTTTACTTGTTGTTCTTGTAAAGCTCAGCAGGTAAAGATTATTGTATCTTCAAATGATAATGATAACAATTCCAAATCCCCATTTTGAGGTAGTTACGTACAGTAGTATAATAATTAATTATGGCAATTGCGATATGTAACATTGGATTAGGCTCAAAGGCTGGAATTGTTTACACCCTTCTGATAAATTTCATAATTTCACTTGTGCATTTACCCAGGCATTCATAATCATTGCTGTAGATATGATCTGCCACTGATCTTTTTGTATGGTTTTTGATTATATGTTCATAGGATTCTGGGCCAAGTTCACATGCACGGCATGTAATATTTTCAAAATTTCCAATGGATGACGCTGTGAAATGTGCTGAATTTGGGACATACTTTTCAAACGAGAACGATTACAATTTAAGGGAACACGTATCCAGAGGTACTTGACTTAAATTTGTACAGGGGTGTGCTCACGAAAGAATTTTTTTTACCCTGCTCCAGAAGTTTTTCGCTCAAAATGATAACATATGCTAGAAAAACTTGGTGAAAACTAAAGCATACTCCAAAACATAAAATTTGACCGAAAAACGACCTGATCTAACAGAATATTCCCTTTTGACATGTTTTGACAACCTGCTCTAGAAAAATTGCCTCATCTTGATACCCTGTGCTGGAAAAAATTGGTGAAAACGATACCCTTAAAAACGGCACATCGACAAAGATACTAAGTACCCCCCCCCCCTGGGAATACGTACTTGAAAACTCAGTTTCTGCCAAAGCTTATCATAACGGCAGAATATTGGCGGAGTAAGGCCTTTCTTCATTTTTCAGAATTTATATTGCCCTTTGTACACAGAAAGTGTCCGTGGTTTTCAATGATATAGTGAATGAATTCATTATCTCTAAAGGTATTAGAACTTGCAGATGGGAAATATGACACGCCGAATAAAGTAAGTGAAGCTGAAAGAATTTTTTTAAAGTTAAAAAGCAACGTTTTTCTATCATCTACCAAGTAGTTGTGCAATGTTACGACACAATCCAATGCAACACAACTGAAGTTATTTTCAAGCCATTAAATCAAACGAAAGATCTATTAACCAATCGTGCAATATTTTCTTAAGCATTTGATTCCTATGCTACAAAGTTAAAGCACATTTCTGCGAGGAGAAAGGAGTTTCAAAATATTTGTGAATTCCAGGATCATAAATTTATAAGTAAAATTGGTCAACGGAATTTTTCCATTTAATGACTCTTGAGATGTTGTCAAATTCTCTAAAATCATTGATCTCACAACTGCTTTTCATTTCAGTGCATATCTCCTGAATGTAGAGCACGCACATTTGTTCCAGACAGAGGATCCCCACAAACAAAAACAATTGACAGTCAAATTATCAAGTAAGAGTTTCATTTTCAAAAAGTTTTGCAAAACTTAAAGTTATTCGATGGAGATAAATAGTTAAGTCAAGAGCTGCATATGCAATTCTAAAATTAGCTTATTGTAATTGTTGATATTGACACATGAATGCTTGGATATCGTTTACCTAGAGGAAGAATATCGTTCGTCGTCGATGTCCTATTTATAGATTAAATATTACCTCTTCCATTTAGCTCCGTTCATTCACTCATGGTTTCAGCCTTTTTCAAGTAAAGTCTGAAGACCCTTTGACTTACTTCATATAGCAAAGAAAAACAAGAAGATTTTGATAATTCAAGGCAACATCCCAAGCTCATTGGGACGTTAAGCGATTTGGCTATGAAAGAGATTGTTTGAAACAGTTTTATTTGAAACATGATTCTACTGCAAGGCACCTTAACAATTCAAGTAAAATTCAAGCTATGGATCATTGAGCTAACTCACCAGAAAACTGGTTGCATTTTTCACTGAATTGATGCCGTATACATACAGTACTGTCCTTGCGTGCAGTAACACGGTTCTTCTACCTAAGAATCGTCGTTTAGAAAAAAATCAGTATTTCAGATAATTCAAGAATTCTTATCATAATGTAAATAGTTCTTGTTGGGTTGATGTGCGCAAGGCCTTGAAGGTACTATCAGGGACTACTTACTTTCTTTTCCCAAAAGCTTTCGCATTGATTTGTGATAATGGCATTCTTTTCTTCAGAGTGCAAGAAATCATGCTGGACGAGCACCGAGAAACTGGACGAATACCTCGAACAATAGAATGTGAACTATTTGCTGATTTAGGTAAGATACGAGAAAAAGCTCCCCCGACCATTACTCGTGCGTATTTCGATATGCAGTGAAGTTCCCAGAATGTCTGACTATTTTGGGATAAACTTTGAGTTAATTTTAAATGGCCGCAGAGGGTTGTTGCTAAATTCCATGCTCCCTGTGGCATCGTTGTGTAGTTGTTTGTGATTGTGTGTAGATTGTACGTGTAGTATAGATACATCGTAAATATTATGAGCATATAGAAAAGTGCTTCTTGTTACAAAATATCGAGTGATCAAAGGATTTAGAGAATTTGTCTCTTTCATTTTGGCGTAGTTTAATCATTTTATGCAATTTTAATTTAACAAGTAATGATCGAAATGCCTTGCTTGTTGTAGATAACAGCAAAGAAAACAAGACAATTTGTGCGAATATTTTGGGTGTATCTTATATCTTCTTCAGTCGCTAATAATAATTCTCTGAATAGATCGACGTTCAATTTTATTATCATTTGGTTTATGAAACTGGTCATAATCAACAGCATTCTCCAGCACGGTAAAACGAGGTAAACAAGTTTGAGTTCCATTTCATTAACGCAGGGGATCCGATGCCTAAGCCCCGAATGGAAAGAATGGGAAATCAAATTCTCTAGTATGATAAACAATTTCATTCTAACCTATTTGAAATATCAATTACTTTGTAGTTGATGTCTGTGTACCTGGTGATATGGCAGTTGTAACAGGAATTGTCCAACTCTCAAATCAAGAGGAACGTATGTACTTAATATTATTCTAATGTCTCCAGAGACCGTGTCTTCATAGACCTCTACCACAAGAGGCCCATGTGGTTGACTTGACAGTAATAAGTTCATGGTTTTGAAGTAATCAATTGCAAATACATGTGTGTCTTATTTTATGAACCTCTCTACGTCTGTGTTGAATTCCATGAAAATTAAAGGGAATGTAAGCATATAAAGTGCCTCAAGCCACTTGCGGTCAAATTCTCGCCTATCAGATATCAGTATTTACTGTTGACGTAGATAAGCTACCCAAATATGGTTCCACAGGTGTCATGGTCCCTTGTCTTTGCGCTGTTATTTTTTATCACAGGCTTATATATGCTTAGATTCCCTTTAAGGAACAGTTAGTACGATGACGAAGGATTGTTCCAAGTTTTTCATGAGGAAAGTGTATTGAATATAATCAAGTTATACACGTCTTTCTCTCTCTTTATCAGATGCAGCAAGGAAGAGTTCAGAAAAGTGCATGTTTCTTTTGTACATTCGAGCAATTTCAGTTGCAAATTGTAAGGAATCAAAAACACAGCGAGATACTGAAGATCACAAAACAGATTTCAGTTTGAAGGTAATGATTCTTGTATAAAAGTATGTGATAGAGAATAAGTCTAGATAGAAAGGTAGAAATCTGTTAATTCTGAATAGCTAGACATTGATAAAAATTTTCATTTTATTTCAGGAACTTTATGGAATAAGAGAAATTCACTCAGAGAAGAATTTGTTTAAACTGATTGTTGGGTAGGTATCTTAAAGCATCGTTTCTCAAATCAGAATGCGAGATTTGCTGTTTAATCACCAGGCTATGCCGCAGATGAAAAAATTGAATTTGTGAATCTCGTTTCAATGATAGTTTTAGCAGGAAAATGGATAAATTTCGTTTGAAAGGGACTTGGAGCATGTTATTTTATTTCGTTGCATGTAATAGTCAACAAAATTTCTTGAGTTAGCCGAACCATGCTAGAAATTAGTAGGGAGCAGTATACATTATTGGCAGACTGCTTGGAAACATGAGACTTTCTCGATAACCATATAATATATTGAGCAATATATCTTTTTCTTTGAATGAATTGGGTTTGCTTTCATTCAAGACCATTTGCCTACCTTTCAGCTCTCTGTGTCCAACCATCTATGGCCATGAAGTAAGTATTAGAGCCAGGTTTCAGAATTTATAACATTTAGTACTGGAATTATTTGCTTAGAATTTCAACGCTACCATTGCGAGCTGTAGCTGCAATCTTATCTTTGTCAAAAGCTTTGTTGTTTTTTAATCAATTAAAACACAGAAACATGCAACAAATACAACTACTGTACCACTCATTGCAGGAAAGGACACGTAATAAGCGAGTTCTCACAATGAGTGATACTAGCTTTGTTATGAAGGGCACAGAGAATTCGCCTACAAGGTGCTGCTGTTGTTTTCCAGAAAGCTGTGAAAAAATCCAAACTGCAGTGCTGATCTTATTGAACATGAGAGATGCAAACTAAACTAAACTGTGTATACATGAGAGATGCAAAATTACCTAATATTCAACCTACTACAATTAAACCTTTGTTAGAGTATGACGAAAACATGAAGATATGATTGACAGATGCTGGTTAATGCTTCTTTACTAAGAGAAAGGCACGTACTAATGTATATCCTTTAATTGCAGCTCGTAAAAGCTGGTCTTGTGCTTTGTCTATTTGGTGGAACTCCTCGAAATACTGATGACAGAGTAAGTACCTGTGACATGTTTTCTGAAATTGATTTTCTTGATTCTATTTAACTACTGTGCTGTTTCAGTGTAAGAAGAATAGGATAGTGACCCAAAAAACTCAGACTTGCACCCCCTATTTTGCACGTCAATGTTTGTTTTCTCAAAACTGACATGAAAAGCCAAAGATTCTCCTGGTCTTTTCTTCACATTTGCTTTTTTTATTTATTTTATGTTTTTCTCCAAACACAAAATTAACCATAAAACCGTTGTTTATTCTGATTCGAAAATTGTAGGTGTCATGCTGTTTTATCTACCTTTTCACAGAATCGCATGGCAATCAGGAGTGACCCACATATCTTGGTTGTCGGAGACCCTGGACTGGGGAAAAGTCAGGTTAGTTTTTCCAACTGACATCCCGGCAATAAGCTAATTTGATATCTTCTAAGCTCTCGTACATTCCAATGTCTTCTTATTTAGTAACCTTTGCTGTCAAGATTTACACAAATTAAGGATTTGCAGAGGATGCATGGTAATATTTTGCACCCTTTGTATCGCTAGCCTGCCTGCAGACTCGACTGGTTTACAAAAATCGAATTGAGTTTAATGGAAAATTGAAGATTCGCTCGGGGGTGAATTTTCAATTTTCCCTTCAACTTAATCAAATTTTTGTAAACCAGTCGAGTCTCCACACAGGCTATTATATCGTAGAGGCTTAGGTAAATTGTCAAAAATGGTTTTATGTGGTTTCTTGTAAATTCTATCGTCGAAATTATCTTTTACGTCCTGGCATCATATCATCGCTACTATTTTTTTGTTCATCAACCTATTATGCTTTTTTAACTGCAGATGTTACAGGCAGTATCAAGTGCTGCCCCAAGAGGAGTATTTGTCTGTGGAAATAACACAACCACGTCAGGACTCACAGTGAGTTAGCACATCTTTTTCATTGTCCTGATTTGGTTCTCTCTTTCGTATGGATTCATGGATTTGTTGATTCACTGGTTAAGGAAATTTACAGAAGATTTACTTCATTTGTTCCAGTTACTGCTAAACTGAGTTCTGTTTAAATTTTTATATTTTTATGATTATCATGTTTCAGGTGACTCTAACGCGTGAAAGTGGTTCTGGAGAATATGCACTGGAAGCCGGTGCCCTTGTTCTTGGCGATCAAGGTAAGCTTCTACTTTATTTTTATCTCCCTATCATTTTAAGTATTTGATTTAAGGGGAATATGTTTAAAACAACTGTATTTAGGGAATGTTACTGTTATAAAATACAAGCTTGACCCTCTTATAAAATCTCTTCGCTGTCACATTTTGAGGGTCACTCCTCTGAAACACGAAGCGTCTCTTTTTAGGTTGCTGTTGTATCGATGAATTTGATAAAATGAAATCTCAACATCAGGCACTTCTTGAAGCTATGGTAAGTCTATTTGAAACTTTGCAATGCACGTGTGCAATTGTACGAAATGTTTAGAAATCAAAACATGTATCGATGAAATTGAAGAAGAATTCAAAGCGAAGAGACTTAGTTTGATTGACATTAATGATCCAAGTAATACAGAGGAAGATCGAGTGGAAAAGCAGAAATTTGAGAAGTCATGGCTTATTAATGATTCAAATAATGCATACCACATCATACGACTTGATAATGAGTATATGCTCTAAATGTCATCTCTCGTACGTCAACGCCATTTTTTGGTACTTTAGTCATTCATTTATGATATTGCAAGCTACATCACCCTACTGCAAAGGAATGATAAAAGTAAGGTGGTTTTCATTTTTTGCGGTTTTTGAGGCCCTTTTGAAGTTTCTTCTTTTCTTCACAATCATTTCATTTTCAGGAACAGCAGAGTATAAGTATTGCAAAAGCTGGAATTGTTTGCAGGTGCGTATTCTATCACGTTTTTGGTGCTAAAAGGTGTCCTACAATGCATTCTCGAAGCAGAGAAAATTTGGAAACTTGTCATGGAAAATTGAAAAATTACAAAATTCTCATGGAAAATTATCAGTTTTTTCCTTACACCATGTGATTTCTCTCCTCCCTTTCCTAGATAAGTCTTAACTTCAAGATCGATTGTATTACTCTTAAAACCTGGTGCAAGGCTATGTCAAAACTTTTAGTCCTGTGCTAAGGGTACTGTTAGAGTTCACGCAAGTGCATAATAGACATGTTCACTGTTGAAATTAACTATTTCACACTTTCGGTATTTTCTATTTTCCAGTTTAAAGAGCCACTGCTGACATATGTGCTTTGCGCCTGTGCGAATCCCACAATGCATTGCTTCTTCGACTTTCTGGGTGTCTAAAAGTGTTTTTTGGCCTAGCATGTCAACATTATCGCGGATGTGGAAAGAAGCCTACCTCAATTCCACTGTTGCCTCCTCCATCATTATCTTCATTGCTTTCTTCTTGGACGGTCATGATGCGTGATCCGTAGATATGTGGATTATTTCCTGTCGTTCTTGTTGTTGTACGGTTTAGTTTGCCATATCGAACGGTTCAAATACGAAGTTTAAATTACGAAAGAAAATGACGAGGCCATTTTGCCCTCCAGAGGACTGTATTTCAAATTAACATAATAAAACAGACGCTATAAGTAAAGAAAGGGCCTATAGAATTGTGGTTAATACGTGTGAAATGTTCAGCTCTTGTTTTCAGCAATGACGGAAATGTAAAACAATAAACGATAATAAGCGCAAACTAAACATTGTTCTTCGTCGCCATTGGTGTTTACCTCCTTTCAATTTTCTAAGCGCGCAAAGCACTTATGTCAGCAGTGGCTCTTTAAGAAAATTTGATTAAAGTCATGAGCATACCCAGCCTGCGTGAATTCGTTTCTTTTGAATATGTATCAGTTTAAATTAAATATCTGTTTAAGTTGAATAACATTCAAAATCTGTTCTTTTGAATATGTATCAATTTTGTACAAAAACAAACTTTTAACTTACTATTATCTTTTCAGGATGAATGGTGCATTACTCTCTCGCTTTGATTTGGTAAGTTACGATTTCCTTCTTCCTCGAAAATGAGAAGATAATAGAAAGTAGTTTGAAAATGAGGAAAGGCCTACTTCTTTCTTTCAAATTTGTCTTGACCTACGAATGAGAAGGAGAAAAATAAAAAGTGCTTATCGGTTTCTTTCGTTCTTCTAGGTATTCATTCTTCTTGATAATCCAGACGAGGTAAGTTTATCAGAAACTTTTTATCTCATAGCAATAATTTCTATGAATTAGAACGTTTGTCTTCGCTACTTTTCCATTTGTGGTTAAGAAGACATTTTGGTATCGTTGTTTAAGAAATTCATTTTTCCAACAGGAATTGGATTGTATTCTCTCAGAGCATGTGATGGCCATCCATTCAGGAGGAAGCAGGTAAAAATATCGATTTAATTATCACATAATTGATTATCGATTGATTGATTGATTGATTGATTGATTGATTGACTGACTGACTGATTGATTGATCAGTTCCTCTTTGATTGCAATGATTGTATCTGAATCGAAACCAATGTGATTCTTGCTGACCTTTTACTGTCAAAACAACTGGTGCGTTTCGTTAGGTCCTCTGAGCACCAAATGGTACTTGAAATCTAAATCCGCTTGCTCTTTGTGGTTTCAGTTACCTTTCTTTATTTCGATTGATGATAGTCAAATAAGGATTGGTGACGGTGATTGATGTCCTATTTACAAGCTCGATCGCCATTGTGTGACGCAGTACACAATTCCCCGTCAGCAAGTATATGTATGATGATGATTAAGTGTCAGGTCAAAGTTAGAACATAATCTTCATCTGAAATATCTAATGTTTGTGCTTGAAGGAAGAAATTAAACCTGCAATGTAAATATGGAAATTGACAAGAGATTCCTATTTGCATTTCACAATTTAATCTTGGATTCTGTAATCATGCGAAACGCACCAGTTGTTTTGAGAGTAATCCCTGTCGTCAAAACGAACCTCAATTGAAATTTTTACTCAACATTTATCTGGTTGTGATTAGTAATGCTGAGATATCCTAAGTATATTGAACCCATCATCACATCTTAAAATGAATCTTATTGTTTTTATTTTTAAATTGCAGCCAACATCCTACTATTTCTAGAAGCAACCCACAGAATGAAATACAAGTATGTGTGGTGTAACTGTTTTCTTTTTCATTGTTAATGAAGCAAAGTTGATTTGGATTTCTAAAACTCAGTAGAATTAAACATCTTGTCACCAAAAAGATGGTCTCTTTGGACTTTGATATAAATTCCCTCCCAACCTCCTCGAAACTATTAATAGTGCACGTATGCAACCTGCATTCTTTACCATGAAAAGTCTTGTTGAATTTTGATTATGCAGATTCTAATGTCATTCAAAATTGAAGTTTCAGGAATTTTTACATAGCTCTGAACTTTCCTTTCAGCTCCTTGATACAGACGAGGCAAGAAGTCAATGGGAGGCTGACAAAGCGCTGTCAGAGAGACTCAAGGTATATCATTCTTAATAAATGTTCATTATTCCCTTTAGGTGCTCATCTTTTGCGAAATTCTTGACAATCTACATGTTAATGGGAACTTGAAAATCAATGATCCCTGTTACATTTTATTTTTTGTTTGTTCCATGTTTGGTTTATTTTTGTCATTGGTTAAAACTGGGACTTGCAATTCTTAGACTACTCATTGTAATCAATCACCTTTCCATGAGTTGTGAAAATTTATGCCGTATTTCCCGATCAATTTTTTGAGAGCTTCTTTATTTTACAGGTATCACGAAACGAGAAAATAGATTTCATACCAATGCAGCTTCTAAGAAAGGTACATTTTTCAATAAACATTGTTTCTATTGTTTCTACCATATTTCTTATCTTTACTCTCTTGAGCTTGAGCTATCCAAAGCTGGAGACAGGGGTTTTAGCAGGTGCAAAGGTATTCTACTCATTATTCAAGACAAGATTTCAAAAATCACCCAAGTGCATTGAGTTAAAGTTTACAAAAATCACCAATGACTGGAGCTACAATCTTGTTGTCAATAGATTTTTGAAAAGTACTGAGCCAAATAGGAAAACGATCACAAAATACATCATTCCGGAAATTGCTGCCCGAAAATTCATTTGATATTCTTGCACAAAATTAAAGTGTGCAAGTCTCTTCGTCTCAAAAATTTTGTAGCTTTCCCCGTGAATCGACCACTTGATAAATTGCGTTCACTTTTTTTCTGTTTTCTTTACAGTACATCGCATATGCACGCAAGTATGTGCACCCGAAGCTCTCTCCTGAGGCTGCAGCTATCCTACAGGTATCAAATTTCTCCATAATAATTATTCTGTCATCTCCTGTAACTGCATGAATCTCCCGGTGGGTGCAATTCAATTGTAACAGGTACACCACGCTCATCCATACCATTTCGTAGGATAACCTTTCCTCTGACTTTTTAGCTGGTAAAAATACCCCTTATCATGGAAAATTTTGAAGGTAACGCCCCCTTTAAAGGAGTATCACTGAGCCCTAAAGAAATCTGTACACAAAAATTGGTCTTGAGAGAAAGGTTAAGGATTTTTGCACTTTATTGCGATTCACCTTTCTGATATCTCTTTGTTGGAAAATAGATAATCCGATAAAACTTGGGTATCAAACTTGGACCAGGTGAAATTGATTTTTATTCTAGGGTCCCGAGTCTACCAGCACTTATTAACTGTTTTCGGGTCGGGATATTTTCTGAAGAAAAATACCCTGTTTCTTTTGAGATTCTAGGTCCTAGGATTCTGCTTCGAATATACCTCTTTCTCAGCGAAATCATGGACCAGCGTGGTGTCATGTTTTCATTAACATTGCACCCACCGGGATGAATCTGCTCTCCGCTTTATGAACAAAAATGACTTCGATCGTTTCATTTGAAATACAGAGAATTTATATCCAGTTGTAAATGGAAAAATGAAATTTTATTTTTTGTTCGAAAAGGTCCACAACAACACCTTCATTGTGCACTATTATCATATCCCATCCGATTTAATCTTTTACTGTTTGTTTCTGGATAGGATTTCTATCTGATGCTTCGTCGACAATATCGTGGCCCTGACAGCACACCAGTTACAACCAGGCAATTGGAATCCTTGATTCGATTAACTGAGGTAAATTTACTACACTCTACGATTCCTTGTTTGCATTCTGACAGACCTTGTTGAGCTATTTCTCTTTGCATTTGCTGGAAAAATAACTAAAGATTACTGGAAAGGCTCAAATGGAGAACTCAAGTCTTCATCGACCACTACAAATATTGCAACAAAGAAGATACTTTCTGTACCGTAGTTACCCAGTTACTTTCAATCAATGCCTTCTTCTTCGGGACTGACAGCTGTCCTCGAGAACTTGTTCAGTCATAACAAGAGGTTGCACAATGCACACGCAAGTGGTTATAAATCTTAATCCCCAGAAAATTGCTTCATAGATGCTTCATATTTTAATCTCATATTTTAATCTTACCCTGTCTGAAGGTTCTTTGAGGCTCATGTGATTGAATCTTTTTGCCATCTTTTTACAGGCTCGTGCAAAGTTAGAATTAAGAGAAGAGGCCACAGGAAAGGATGCAGAGGATGTTATCGAAATCGTCAAATTTTGGTATGAAAAATTCACACTAATTCTGTACAAGCTTACTTTTGCTCGTTTAAGGTCGCTTCGAACAAGCTTTTTTTATATTGCCTAGGCAGAGGAAGGCCAGGAGAAACCTATAGATTCAGCCAGCTTATGTGTGGCTGCAATGAACAACGCAACAACGCATCCAGTCAATTCATATCAAAGCTGCCAAATTCGTTTCGTAAAAATTATTTCAATTATATGTTTACTAGATTGAAATTATTCATGAATCTTCAATGATTATTGTCAAGATATTTGAATATATCCTTCTTGAATTTATTTCAGTCTTGTGGACATTTATGTTGATGAACTAGGATCAATGAATTTAGAGAGGTCTTTCCAAGGATCTGGCATGAGCAAGCGAAAACAGGTAGGTTTTAATCTTTAGTTCTTTGTTTTTTGCTTTTCTCTCTTTTATATTCTGGGTGCTTCAAATCTACATTGAAATCAGTGGCGGTCAGTTTGCCAAACATTGGGGAGGGGGAGCTATTGTTTCAGTTCAAAAGCATTGTTCATTTAAATTGTCTTTGAACAAAAGATCTTTGTTCTAGCCAACATGTATGTATGTATGTATAAAATTCTTTAACGTGAATGACAGGGCTAAGTTAAAAACTTGTTTACAGCCTGGTTCACAAAATAAAATACAGTAAACTAAAATTAACTCTAGAATCCTAATAACAATATGTACAGCAAAAAAAAAGCTTTTAGGGCATAAAAGTTCAATAAAAGGACCAGTCATATTTTACATAAGAGTCAGATTTAATTTTGCCCATAAAGTAGGCTTTACATTTTGTTTTAAAATTCTCAATAGATTCAATGTGACGTATTTCAGTTGGTAACAAATTCCAAATCTTTGCTCCATAATATCTAAATGATTTTATGTAAGTATGTCCAGTTCCTCTAATTTTGAAAAAATGATTATTGACGGCAGCTCTTGTTCGGTGTTGGTGAACTTCAGCTGTTCTCACGAACATTTCAGACAAGTAAGGTGGTGCAATGTTATTGTTGACTTTGTAGAGAAGGAGGCATATGTTGTATTCAATTCGTTGGTGCAATGGTAGCCAGTTAAGTTGAATGAATAATGGCTTACTGTGAGTTCTTCTATCACAGCCAAAAATTATGCGAGCACATTGTTTCTGTAGCTTCAGCAATATGTCAAGCTGACTGCAGTTCAAATTATATAAAATAGGGGAACAATAATCCAGATGGCTTAGGACTAAGGAGTTAGCAAGGAGGATCAGACTTTCTTTGGGGAGGTACGCATTTACACGTCTCATTATTTGTAAGCCACAATTGATCTTTCTGCACATGTCTTTTAGGTGTAAGGAATAGTCCAAATGTTGATCTAGAGTGAATCCGAGGCACTTGTAGCTTGCTACATATTCAATACTATCCCTGTTCAATGACAAAGGAGATCTTTCCTCAAAAGGTGTAGCTTGTGATGGTTTACTAAAAATGACAACTTTAGTTTTCTTTGGATGGGGCACTAGATGATTCATTGATGAGTACAAACTGATACTATTTAGATCCTTTTGGATTGTAGATGCAACAACTTGATGTGAGGAGCCATGTGATAACACTGTGGTATCATCAGCAAACATTATTGTCTCAGATTCAATTAGTGAAGGCAGGTCATTTACATAAAGTAAAAATAACAGTGGTCCAAGGATCGAGCCTTGGGGAACGCCAGTTGTTATGGTTGCTGGCTTAGAAAGCTTGCCGTCGAAATCTACTACTTGCGTTCTGTTTTCAAGATATGATGTGAGCCAATTCTGTAACTGTTCATCGGGATTTAATGTTTTGATTTTGGCAAGCATAATGGTATGGTTCACAGTATCAAATGCCTTGCGAAGGTCTAAGAACAGGGCTCCTGTGAGCGAACTATTATCCATATCCGTATAAATGGTGTTGATAAGATGTAAGAGTGCCGTAGTAGTAGAGTGCAGATGTCTGAATCCAGATTGAAGTTTGTGTAGCAGACCATCTTTTATCAGGAACGAATAGATGTGGTTGAATGTAACTCTCTCAATTATTTTACTAAGGCAGCATAACACTGATATAGGCCTATAATTATCGATATTATGAATGTCTCCAGATTTGAAAACAGGCACAACTCTTGCTTTTTTCCATATGTTTGGAAAGCAGCCAGTTTTGAAGGAAAAATTGATAATTTCCGTAAGACTTTTAACAAATGCTGCTGATTTACAGAAGATTTTGATGGTCTTGACTGATAGCTCATCAAGACCAATTCCTTTAGAATTTTTCAACTTTGATATGATCTTGGAAATACTGTTTGGAGATGCAAATGGGATGTTTAACTTATTTTTTGTTAACATTGTCACATTATCTACTGATGGAGGTGCAAGATGCGAAGTGATTTTAGCAGCAACTGTTGTGAAAAATTCGTTGAAGGAATTTGCTATGTCACTGGAGGATGTGTAGGTTTTGCCTTCGAAATTGATTTTGGTCGGAGTCGTGGCACGCTTGGAGGGAAGTAGCTTTTTCAATATTTTCCACATTCTCTTGGGATTGCACCCCCTTGCCCCCCCCCCAAGCGTCCGCCACTGATTGAAATGAATTAAGTGAGACACAGAGGTCTAGTTGAAACATAGCATAAAGGAACTAAATGCGCATCTTATGTTCCTATATTGTTTCCATCGATTAAGAAGATCAATTACAACAGGTTATATTTAGGTTTACCCAGTCCCTTTAGCTAAGCAAAGCTAAGCTACTTGTAAATCTCTTGATTTACTTTAAAGGGGCTGGGTCACGTAACCGTAAACAAATCTGTTATCTTTATAATCTATATTGTTACCCGCACGCGCCGGCACGCGCCCATTGTGTTCTGCACAGATTTTGGTGGATGGGGTGAATCCACAATAAAGTTACTTCTAAAAATCCATCAATATCTTTGCAATCTTACAACATATGGTTGTTTCGTTTGTTTCTCTCTGAAGTTGAAGAGTTCATCTTCAAAATGGCACTTTCATTTTGAGAAAAATAATGGAAAATCTGTGTGATATGGCCTGCCAAAAAAACTGCAAAATCGTCGTTTTGAAAGAAGTTTGTTTACTTTACGTGACCCATGCCCCATTCAGAAAACTTCGACGAAATCGCAAACAACAATAGTGTTCTTTTAGTTTAGTGGTATATCGAAAGCTCTGTTGGTTGCATATCGCTGAAAATTAGATCTATAATCACTTTATATTAGGCTTCACTAAGAATGCGAATTCTACGGTAGTATACAGGTTTTTACTGTATTTTGTTTGATTTTACAGGTAAAAAGATTTGTGACAGAGTTAACCAAGATTTCAGAACGTGATCGCAACTCCCTCTTCAATGTTGACCAAATGAGACAAATAGCAACGGTAAGACTTGATATTTCTTGACGATCTTTATTCCCTGTTGTCTTGCATACTTGCCAGCAAAGGCATCAAGTCTTATAAAATGATTGCACGCATGGCTTTTTCATCTGCTCTTTCATTTAACGGCCTAAAAGGAACTTCAAGTATTTGCTTTTATTCTTCATTGGAGACTAATCCATCAAAAATTTTGAAACAATTAAAATCTTTGCAAATCCTAAATTAAAAGATGAAAAATGGTACAATCTTATAGAAAATCATAGTTTATCGAGGTCTGCAAAGCAGAAATGTGTAGTCTTTCTGGTTTCTGTTTTAGCAATGTGATGATGTCACAATACAATGAAGACTGCAATTCCGAAAAATCTCAAAGTATAGAAAATTTCCAATGAACAATGATAGCAAGGAACCTGAAATTCCTTTTAAGCCATCAACTCAAAAGGCAGATACAATAACCATCCTTGCTATAATTTCTCAAGAACTGACAACCATGCTTAATGTATGGTTTAGTTACTTTTTTGGACATGAGAAAGGTCAGGAGCCTTGAGAACTTCCTCATTTTTCAATCGCAGGTGCTGAAATTACAGACAGGAAATTTTCAAGATTTTATCGAGAGTTTGAATGCCCAGAATTTCATCATCAAGAAAGGTTCCAGATTGTATCAATTGCAGACAGCAAGCTACTAGAGACAGGTTTTGGGCATTCATTGAATACAGTTATCGATCGGTTTTATATTTCTGCCTTTTATGTGACTGAAAATTTTGGTTTCCAGGAAGGATACCCTTGGTTTTGAGGAAGGAAAATAGATTTCGGTCTCATTCACATCTTCTTTAATTTCTCTTTATTTCCCGTCCATCCCCCTGCCCGTTATGTCTCGAAATTTCTTCCTACCTCTACCCCAGCAACCTTTCATGCAATTACATTTTCCTTCCTCTTCGTTGTGTTCCCAACTCTTTTTTGCAACTTTATTCTCCTTACTCACTGTGATCGAATATAGTCTGATAAAGTTTCATTGTCAGTATTAATGCAGATATCTTTTGCTATCTTCTGGAGGCTTCTAATTGAAGAAAGATATATATATACGATATGATAGAATTGCTACAATAGACCTTTCAGCTACTCTGAAAAGAACCAGAATCGAACGATACTTTGCTACATCTTGTGAATTTTCGATTGTGCACAATAGCGAAAGAAGTTTGAACGACACTCGATCGAACCTCGCGTATAAAAATGTATAATGATAACGCTCGATCCAGGCTTTTTTGTAAAATAGCAGAAAGGGTTATTGGATAAGGAAATATAATGAATCCAGTGGGGTTTATGGGAGTGAAATAGGTAAGCATGGGGGAAAAGGGAAGGCAAAGCTTATGAATGAATTGTGTAAAAATTTTGAAGCACAGATTTTCGCTAGCTACAATTGTTCGAAATGAGCTCATTGATGTTGCAAATGTTGATTTAACAATTCACCCAGTTTACCCAATTTTCCCTGCAAACCCTACTATGCAGATCTCACATTGTGAAAACAACGTTAAATAGTATATCGTAGAGCTAGTGAATTAGAATAATATGAATTCCGCCCCTGTTTTGTTGTTTGAACAATTAATATGATTCTTTATTGTCATAAATATTATTTCAATTTGTAAAATATTGTACAGTTGCTATTTGTTCGTTGATGTTAAATTTTGAAATGTTGAATTTCTTCAAATACCAGTATCTCTTTGCAAGAATTCTGTCATTGAAAACCAGTTGAACTGTCAACAACTGGATTTCCACAAACCGACGCACCACTGCCCGCTGGAGCGGTAAAGCAATTAATTGCTGCGAAGCAGAGAATCTGATCATTCTCAATGTTGAAATCAAGATTTCGTGAGCGGTGTAGGGGAAATCAAATTTACCTCGATCACATATTCGAAAAGGAGTCTGCTGCCAACGTTGACAATAAATGAAGATTGTTATCAAAGAAAGAAAAGAGCTATTGCGTCATTTCTGTTGTTGATTGTGTGAAAAGCCAAGATTTGTTGGATTGGCTTGGATTGGATTGGAACAACAATCGTTGGAAGCAGGAAACGGAGAGTGTAAAATTTGTGACAACCACTTTTGCGAGGATGCGCAATACTTATTGCTTACTATTGTTATTCGATTGCATCCTTTCGTTCGATTGGTAACTGAAGACTTGGTAGACTCAGAATTTGTGTTTCATTGACTCCGAAATTCTCAAAACTGTAGGTTTGGTAGGTTTGGTAGGTTTGGATAGTCTCCTGAACATTCTGCTACAAAAAAGGCAGAAGGTTTGGCAGACTTTGAAGAGATTCTCATTTTCATAAGCAAATCTAAATCTAAATTCTGCTGTTTCATGATTTTTGTGTTTGATTGGGAATATATTTCCGTCTCTGCAGAGTCTACTGTTTTGAGAATTAGGTAGGTTTGGAATTACCAAGCAAAGGGGGGCCATCAAACAGACCATATGATATCGCTTCCATGATTGATATTAAATCCTAAATTTTGCAATGAACGCAAATTTGCCTCGTTTTGAAAGAAATCCATCTGCTGTTTGATATGACGTCACATTGCTCTCTTCTTGAGTAGCAGCATTTCTGTTCTCAATGAAAATGAAGATGGCTTTTGAAAGGTGATGCTTTGGAAGAAGTGAAGAAAGCTGGCAAGATCAATGGAGGTATGATATACTGAGTATGCAAGGCTTCTTTTATTCAAAAGATCCGTTTTTTCGCGATCTCGGGCCTTGTTTTTGATATTTTTTCTATATTCCAACCAAATTTTTGAGGTTTTGATACATTTACCACTGCAGAAGATGGCATTCCCCAGAATTCCCACTTGTTGCCAAGCGCTCAGAATGGGTCTCGCTCTCCTCAGTCCCTTTCTCCATATTGCGAAATTGTTTATTATCGAAATATTTTTTGAAAATTGTACCATTTGTTGGGGGAGATCACTGGGCTTTTAGATTTTCCAGGATCTTTAGGACTTTCTTTTGAGATTTCGAAGATTTCTTGAAAATTCTTGAGATTTCCAGCATTTTTCGAGATTTTTCAAATTTCTAAAGATTTTTAGGATTCTTTAGGAAAGTGTACGGGGTCTTTAGAGTTTGATTTGCCCCTCCTTCCAACCGTCGTTGTAAGAGCATATGAGTCAAATCTTTCAATAGGGCACATGGAAACCCGCAAATCTTCCAATTTAACGCTTATAAGCCAATGATATCGTCGTATTCCGATCACATGACTGAAAATAAGGCTTTCGAGATAAATTTTCGAGTACCTTCACGAAAATAAAAATGGATATTCGAGTAATAAAGATACAGAGCTGGTTTTACCACGAATCGCTTCGAGAGGCCTCACTCCCACATTTGTTTTTCTGCATTTGGTTAAAATCTCGTCAGGGATCGGCGTTACATCGAATTTCATTCCTTCGAAAATTGGCCTACGTTCAAGAATTCTTCAGGAACGCTACAAATAAGATATAGCTTTCAAAATTTCACATGTTACGTGAATTATGTCCAGGAATAACATGAAAATATTTGTTTGTGTGATTTTCGAAAATCCTAGACGAATTAAAGCTGTTTGCTGCGAAGAAAGCTAATGGGCCTACCTTCACCCGCAGCAAAATCCCAGTAATCGGCATTAAATCACTCTTTTTCGCAATAATAACAAATGATTTCACCACAAATCCAATTTCTTTCCACCATTTTATCATCAATAATTTCGATAAGATGTGACAAGACTTTACAGTCTCTGCAGTAAACCGTCCAACTACCGTCGATTCAAAGTTTTCTTGTTGCAAACACCAGGAAAGCTTGCATAAAACAAAAGGTTGTGCAAGGCTCAGGTCTCCCATATGACACAGCAAATTGTTACCTTTGATGATAGATTGCACACCTTTGAGAATAGATTGCAGGGGAAATTTCTTTACACAAATTATGTACTTTTTCGATGTGACAAAGAAATTTGCAATCTTTGAGAAATGTTTTAATTTCTCTTTATTTTGCAACGATAGAATGTCTCCAGGAGTGTGCAATCTATTCTCAAAGGTGTCATTTTGCTGTGTCATGTGGGAGACCTAAGTCTTGCAAAACCTTTTGTTTTATGCAAGTCTTGCAAGACTTTGCATAGCCGTCAAATCTTTTCTTTTGTCCAAAGCTCCCGTGGGGTTCTGACTCACGCTCTGATCAGATCGCATTTTCTCCTATTATTGACCAATCAGATGTCGTCGTTGTGTTTACTTCCGCGTTTCGCAGTAAAACTTAGGCCATTTTCGGCCGTTTTGACCACTCTCCGGAAAAATTCATTGCACGATCGGATAAATCGAATTTCGTCAAAATTTCAATTGGAGAAGATTCTCCATGCTTTGGACCATAAGTGTTTTCGGTATGGCTTTGCGATCACTAAAGATAGCAGAATTGTGGCATTTTTAAGCTCAATGCAGTCATTCATCGGTTACAGACTCTATGATTAGCAAAAAGAAGAGTAGAAAACTGAAAACCTGAAGAAGAACTAGTGCATACACATACCTCAGATGGATTTAATAGCAAACATCCACTTTTTCTGCCGCGATCTACAGCGAGTTTCACCAGCAAATAACACAGTCAACAAACATGGGCGCGAAAACTTGAATTATCAGCTTCTTGCCATCGTCGAGTGAGAACAACATCCGATTCCAATGAACAGAAATATGAATAAATCAACGGTGAATAACGAATACATGAACTTGCCATGCTGAAGATTAAGGGAGTAGCTGTACGTCCACTCTGGCCCAGAAAGAAGAATTTCGTGATGTCTCTTTCGATAAACCATCTATTGATAAACTGCGCCACCATTCCTTTATCCAACTGCGACTATCGTTGCCAGATGGAAACCGGCAATAACATTACCAAAACGATGTACGAATTGATCGGTCACATTCCATCTTTTATTGCAAGAAAAATGTCTATCGTCTTATGGTCTAGCAGCATCATGAAACAGAACTGAAATGCTAGGTTTAGTGTTCTTACGAATACGAATAACAAGAAGAAATGTACATCTTATTTTCATAACGAGTAAAATAGATTGATCTTTTCGACATTTGAAATACTATTTATAGAAACTCCTCATGTCAATTTCACATTTTGGGCGGATATCATAAAAAATATTTTATCTTTTAGAAGTCCTTCCATGGGCAATAATGCACCGTTGATGTGGCCTATATTATGATCAAAATTGTATTTTTACTCACTGTGTTGTTTCTCTTCCACAAGATTGCAAGTAAAGCGCTTGATAATGTCGCTACTCCTTCGTTCTTCTCTCATCACAACAAGGAATCAAATGCCGCCAATATTCAAATACAGTTGCAACGGTTGGAGCTCCTACGCAGCGATACGTCTCATTTCAAACTTCCCTTTAAAGTTTGAAATGAGACGTATCGCTGCGTAGGAGCTCCAACCGTTGCAACTGTATTTGAATATTGGCGGCATTTGATTCCCTGTTGTGACGAGAGAAGAACGAAGGAGTAGCGACATTATCAAGCGCTTTACTTGCAATCTTGTGGAAGAGAAACAACACTGTGAGTAAAAATACAATTTTGATCATAATATAGGCCACATCAACGGTGCATTATTGCCCATGCTGGAACAAATTAATTTCACTTTTCTTTAAGTAATTTCTTACATGAGACTTCGTACATGATCTACACTGTGGCATGATTTTATAATTTGCCGCACAATTTTATCGAAGGCACAGGAGATCCCAGAGATCCTACACCACCGATAGAAATTTGAGGGAACTTTTAAGAAACTCTTACGAAACATTTTGTGCTCAGAAAATGAGAATTTTGAGGAGCTTTCATTATTGGATCAAAGCTGCCGAATCTTACAAAAATAGGGTTGTTCTTCCATGAGTGAGCAATGAGTTTGAAAACTGCCCAACTTTGCTTTGATGCTACTGTGTTGCTTGAATGTGAAGGGGTTATTTTCTAATGAAGGACTTCTGAAAGATAAAATATTGTTTATGATATCCGCCCAAAATGTAAAATTGACATGAGGAGTTTCTATGAATAGCATTTCAAATGTCGAAAAGATCAATCTAGTTTACTCGTTATGAAAATAAGATGTACATTTCTTCTTGTTATTCGTATTCGTAAGAACACTAAACCTTGCATTTCAGTTCATGTATTCGTTATTCACCGTTGATTTATTCATATTTCTGTTCATTGGAATCGGATGTTTTTCTCACTCGACGATGCCAAGTAGCTGATAATTCAAGTTCTCGCGCCCATTTTTGTTGACTGTGTTATTTGCTGGTGAAACTCGCTGTAGATCGCGGCAGAAAAAGTGGATGTTTGCTATTAAATCCATCTGAGGTATGTGTATGCACTAGTTCTTCTTCAGGTTTTCAGTTTTCTACTCTTCTTTTTGCTAATCATAGAGTCTGTAACCGATCAATGACTGTATTAAGCTTAAAAATGCCACAATTCTGCTATCTTTAGTGATCGCAGAGCCATACCGAAAACACTTATGGTCCAAAGCATGGAGAATCTTCTCCAATTGAAATTTTGACGAAATTCGATTTATCCGATCGTGCAATGAATTTTTCCGGAGAGTGGTCAAAACGGCCGAAAATGGCCTAAGTTTTACTGCGAAACGCGGAAGTAAACACAACGACGACATCTGATTGGTCAATCATAGGAGAAAATGCGATCTGATCAGAGCGTGAGTCAGAACCCCACGGGAGCTTTGGACAAAAGAAAAGATTTGACGGCTATGCTGCAAGACTTCCAACGTATTTGCAACAAGAAAACTTTGAATCGACGGTAGTTGGACGGTTTACTGCAGAAGCTGTAAAGTCTTGTCACATTTTATCAAAATTATCGATGATAAAATGGTGGAAAGAAATTGGATTTATGGTGAAGTTAATTGGTAATGTATCCGCTGGTTATTATTGCGAAAAAGAGTGATTTAACGCCGATTACTGGGATTTTGCTGCGGGTGAAGGTAGGCCCATTAACTTTCTTCGCAGCAAATAGCTTTAATTCGTCTAGGATTTTCGAAAATCATACAATCAAATATTTTCATGTTATTTCTGAACATAATTCACGTAACATGTGAAATTTTGAAAGCTATATCTTATTTGTAGCGTTCCTGAAGAATTCTTGAACATAGGTCAATTTTCGAAGGAATGAAATTCGATGTAACGCCGATCCCTGACGAGATTTTAACCAAATGCAGAAAAAAAAATGTGGTGTGAGGCCTCTCGAATCGATTCATGGTAAAACCAGCTCTGTATCTTTATTACTTGAATAGGCATGTTCATTTTTATTTTCGTGAAATACTCGAAAATTTATCTCGAAAGCCTTATTTTCAGTCATGTGATCGGAATACGACGATATCATTTGCTTATAAGCGTGAAATTGGATGATTTGCGGGTTTCCCTGTGCCGTATTGAAAGATTTGACTCATATGCTCGTTGTAAGAGGTCTCCCCATCCATACTTTTATTATAGTTGTACACGTAGATTTTGATTATAAATATAACATATCGCCTTGAATATGATAATATAAAACGTTTCGGGCATAACCCTTCAGCAGTAATCAGTGATATATTATTATATTCAAGGCTATATGTTACATTTATAATCAAAATTTACGTGTAAATTCTAAGAATCATCGCCACACGTAGAAACAACTGAATTTTTTATTGTAGTTGTTTGTGTTATATTGTAATTAGATGATTATCTAAAAATTACTATGTGGATGATTATTCAAACATTACTATGTGGATGATTATTCAAACATTACTATGTGGATAATTATTTGAAAATTACTATGTTGATGATTATTTGAAAATTACTATGTAGATGATTATTTGAAAATCACTATGTGGATGATTATTCAAAAATTACTATATGGATGATTATTTGAAAATTACTATGTAGATGATTATTTAAAAAAATTGCTATGTGGATGATTATTTAAAAATTACTATGTGGACGATTATTTAAAAATTACTATGAAGATGATTATTTGAAAATTACTATGTGGATGATTATTTGAAAATTACTATGTGGACGATTATTTAAAAATTACTAAAAACTCCAACATGTAGTCTGTCACCGGTCTAGAAAGCTCAGTACACTGGAAATCTTTTTCAGAAATGCTTCAGACGCAACTTTTTCCAGATTTAGAAACAATTTTAGAACAAATCTTGGGGTCATACAGTTAAATCGAAGGTACTTGAGAAATTTCCTAACGTTGGAGAGGCTTCGTTTTGAAATCTTTTATAACCTCTAAGAAAATCATGAGAAATTCTGGTTATTAAATCTGAAAATTTCTGTTTTAAATGCTGGCTCGAATCTCATAAGAAATACCTATGTGCAAGGGAAAGAGTACTAAAAATATATCAATAGTAACGACAGCAAGGAGGCGGGAACGTATTCCTTCACTAAAGCCTCATGTGAGTGATGGCGCCACCACTCTTTTGATTTCTAAGATTTCAAAGTTACGCTTACATATACCCCATTTGAATCGTTGTATATTGTTTAACCAAGCTTACTGCCAGTATCTCCGTTGGTTGAATCTCACATACAAAATGTTCCTTTTCATACAGCCAAAACCACCAGAGTCTTAACGAAACTTTGACAAAACTGTTTTCCGGAGCCAATTCCAAAAATCATAATTGCTGTGATTTTCTTGCACCCTTTTTTTGTTTTTTAATCCGCCGCAGTAATATCGTAACATTTCCACTGTTGATAGACGTTTCTCCATCTGCAGTACATCCTCTGCTACAGCCCGTATATTTCATGTAACGATACAGACCCGCAGTTTTATCTTGAGAACCGAATAATCGCCCCATCCCATTGTTCATTTGTGTAAAATGTTGCAGCTGTCCACCTTTATCCCAGCTCCCTGTATTAATTCTTGACAAATTGAAACGATAGTGAATATAATTTCTGAATAGATAGGAAGAAGATACTTTTTTTACTAAGAAAACGAGAATTTTCAATTTTTCCAACTCCCCCCAACCGATTGTTCAAGACCCCCGATTATTACTAAATCGTACCATTTCCAACCTCCTCAACCTGATTATTCTCACCCAACCCTCCGTTTATCTCTGTACTCGAGCGTACTACAAAAACCCCGTATTCGTCACGCCCGTATTCGTCAGCCCCGTATTCGTCACGCCCGTATATGTCACGTTGCATTAAAGACCTGCAGTTTACTACAAAAACCCCGTATACGTCACGCCGCCCGTATTTGTCAGCCCCGTATTCGTCACGCCCGTATATGTCAGGTTGCGTTACAGACCTGGGTGAATATGACCACTTTTCCCGAACCGGGATGTTACTTTTGCTGCAACATTATAATCATTTTTTTATAGGAGGACCACAATGGTGAAACGGGGAAAAGACAGAAATTTCGAGTGATACTGAAGCATCGTAAAACAGTTTTTGTGATGTTGTCGTTGCTGTTCGCAGTTGCAGATGCAGGCATGATTTTATTCGATGTCATTGCTCTCGCAAATAAAGAAGATCCACATATATCATCGCAAATGTTTACAACTCTGGTGCTGGTAAGTAACACTCTAGCCTTATTACAGTGAGTCCTAAAGTAACACTCTTTTTTTGGACTCATCATATAGACTTTAGAAATATCGTAGATCAACATTTTTGTGTCACAATTAAGAAAATTAAGCTTAAGAAAATTAGGAGATGGTCAGTCTTTTAATCAAATTTGGCCTGAGCGGAATCCATGGATCCACACTGCAGTAGTCGAACTAATAGAAAAGTCTCTCTTTAGTTGTACTGTGCTATAGTTCAACGACTAACCTATGGATCTTTTGTTTCCGTTTAGGCCAAATTTGATTTTCAGACAGTCTGAAATTGCAGCGTGCTGCGAAGGACCATGAGTGACAATGCCTCTTTTTGCGTGAACGAGGCTTCATCGTCTTCGTAGTCATTCTTTTAACATTGCTTTGTTGATCTTTCAGTACCCGAATGTGCTTGGCTTCATATTTGCAATACTTGGGTATATATACAGCATCTTGGGGCGAAGAAGGGTACTGGCATTTCTTGGCCTTTCTGGAATATGTAAGTAAATCTTTAGAAATTGTAATAGGGTGGCGCTGGCTCACCGTTTTGTGCATCACTATTATTCAGATTGTTTCAGTGTTTCATTTCAGCATAATGTTTCCAGAATCGCATCAAAGTCTGCTCTTCAGTTCCAGGATGAGCGTGTCCCAAAATATTGTTCCTCATTTATGCAGCTGCTTTGGGGAGCTGTAATCTAGATTTTTCTGTTTTTATACAGTTGCATAATAAAGGCTTCGACTTCAAGCCTGAGACCTTGTTTGAGTCAATCTGACAAGTAGACAAGGCTCTATGTCGACATAGAGAAAGTTCTATCCTTTTAGATAAAAATGTAGATGGCCGGTACAAGGCACCGTAAGTTGCTGACTTATGGCACAAGAAAGTATGCTACAGAATTAATTGTTGTTGATTGCGATCTATCAGTTTTGGGTCGGTCATATTTGATTGTTGATTAATCAGTGATTATCAGTGATCAGTGATTCTCAGTGATTTGATTAATCAGTGATTGATCTCAGTTTTATTTTCAGTCGCAAATATCACCACCTTATTGCTGCGAGTGACCATTGAGATCGTCTTTATTGAATACAGACATGAATATCATAATCCTGTCAGTGCGCTTTGATTCCTCAAAGTGAGTCTTTTAATTTACATTTTTGTCCTTCTTGATTGTCTGTTTGTTTACATTTGGATCCCGTTTTCGCTGTAGCAGCACAACTTTGGATCCATTTTTGTTTGCTCTGTCTGCAGAAAAATCTTGCTTTGGAGCAGTGTAGAGGCTCTTCTAACGTATCAAAACTGTACTCTGTACCGGTTGTGTGAATAATCAAATTAAAATATTATGAATAACGCATCGAACTTTTTCCAGCAGTTTTCGTCATTTTCTGAAAAATTATACAAATGAAATCCATTTCAAGCAAGAGATTTGACCACCAAGGGAAAGTGTTTTCCTTTCCCCTTTTTCGAAGTGCCCGAAAGTTTTTGTCCAATTTTTTTGTTCGAAAAATTTCCCTCCGAAATTCTGGATGCTACTGGTAACTTGGTAAATTGAAAGCTGGAAGAAATTGGATGGAAAAAACTAAAGATTTCTGATTTTAGACGTAATTTGAACTGACTCCTACTAAAATCGACCATCATTTTAAAACTATACCTACATCGGATTTTATTGAAATTAATTTTCGATTGTATGGCCTTACAATTATAAAAAGACCTGTGATTTTCTCATATCCCTCTGAGTTCTAAAAAACATTCACTATAATTTGGATTCTTTCAAAACCATTCATCTTTCCATAGGATTTAGTGCACGACCTCTTGTGCAGTGCCCCGGTCGTTGGGCGAGGAACGACGAAGCCCCAAAAACAATGCAACCAGCAAAGGAAAATATGCAACAGCAAATGAGGCCTTCGCATCGATTGGCACGAGGAAATACCAGCATTCAGCAATGCCAAAATCGGAAACAACGATTCGTCGAATCATGCACAGGAATCATATCAAATCGTCAAATCGTACGTCGGACTGGTTGAGAGCTGCATCGCTTCACCTCCCAAGTATGCGACGCATCTGCGATCTACGGTGCGCGATCCAAACAAGTCTACACTGCCGTTCGCAAGACAAGAATAGTTTGTAAACCATCAAATATTCATCTTTACTGAAATTACTTTTGTTTTTACTTTAATACTGTATTCGAAATATTAGTTAAAAGAGACTTGAAATCTGAAATGCTTTCCTAGTTTGTTGAGACAATCTTGTGACATGGGAAATCTACCTACGGTATGAAACTGAAGATTAAGGCAATAGATGGACCACGAAAAGTTGTGATCTTGAAAAAATTCCCTTTTGCAACTTATTTTATTATCAAAATTCTTATAGCCTAACTGTCGATGGTTTACGTGATGCGAGTCACCCAAAGTATTCGCATGGCTCTTAATCAGCTAGGTATCAAATTAATTCTAAAGTGTGCTATGACATGTAAATAGCCCTTTGTAGAGGTCTAGGTATTATTTGGTGCTTTGAACAAGGTAAAAACAAGCTTGCGCGATGTCAAACTTTTTTAGAAGATTCAAATCATTCGGAACACGAAAACACAATTATTTTCAAAGCTTGGAATAGAGTTTTGAGCCAGTCGGAAGTGTATCCAAAGTTGTCTCAAACATCTCCATACCTGCATCTAGTTATACAGTATCATCAATAAGTTGGAAACGTCCTATCAATTTGTGAACTCCAAGCAGTCAAACCTCCAATTACGTCCTTAATCTTGACAGTTTCTTTAAAATTGTTGAGATCTTCTTCCAAATATTTCTTCATCATTAAAACTGCTTTCTGAGATTCATTTCCTTGCTTACATACAACGTACACTGAAAAAAAACGACAAGAGAAATGTCTATTCCAATGATGCTAAAAAATTGCTAAAAAATGTGAAACGAATATGTACCGGGCGACTAAAAACAAAAACACAAGACGTTTGAAAAAATACTGTTCCCTTCCCTGAATATCAAACTGATAATATTGGCATAGACGATATGTTCAATATAAAAATGTATAAAAATACCGGGTGAGTCAGAAAAAAGAATCCCCGCTTGGAAGGCCACTGCTCCATGAATATCAAAGCAATAATATTGAAAAATGTCTTGTTTTATTGCCAATATGTTCAATTAGGTTCAGTAATTTACCCGGCATTAATCGGCCATTCCTTCCTGTGGATACGGGTGATTTTCTGCAGAAAGCCCCTTCCAAAAACCTGCGAAAGCGAATGAAAACAATGAGCAAACTTTCCTTCCTAAAAACTGATGACACTCATAAATTCATGTACTTTGTCCTCTTGGGAGAATGGAATCCCCTTGAATAGGTCATCGATACCAGGAGGAGGACTTGCTCATCCTCCCAAAAGGACAGCACGTGCTAAAGCGTCCACAAGTCATTGCTGTAAGGCCATTGTAAGGCAGAAATGTAAGGGAAATTGTTCATGATTTTGGGCACGTTTGGAAGGTTTTCGAAGAGGCTTTCTCGAGGAAATCCCTCATAATTTCAGAATGGAGTGGCCGATTTCAGTGAGGTAAATTTTATAGTAGATTTGAACATTTCTACCATGAAACTATATATTTGCCGATATCATTGTTTTGATATCCAGGGAGCCGTGACCTTTCAAACGGGGATCCTTTTTTCTGACTCACCCGGTATAGTTCGATCCATACTCTTTACTTTCCAGAACAGCTGAAAGATCCATTTCCTGTGATGGCAAATGGCATGTATTATCCTCTTTAGAGGATAGAGCCCCCTTGAATAATGTCGTTAGACTTGCAACCTCGTTCCCAAGGGTATCTGTTATTGTTAATAGAAGGATGTTGCAGTTTAAGGAGAAAAACCTTCATTGTCACTGGGTACGAGGTTGGTTAGACTTGTTGGGATGATATTTTCACTCTCGCGCGAGGAGAAAGCAGTCTTTCTTGACTGACGGGGTAACCGCGTTTAAAGAATTTAAATGAATGAATGAAAAATAAATGATAACATAAAATATTTCACCAATAATAGGAGTAATACCTAAGATAAAATGTTAAATGCATATGTTGCCTGAAAGATATTGCACAAACCTTGATTTTTGTCTTCTTGAAGTGAGGTTTTCATAAAATCGAAAACGTCTCCATTTTTGAAGCTACTTATCGGGAAATCTGATGGTCATTGAGGAACTGCGCTCATTAGATGAAATAAAATGATTTCAGTACAGGGTGTTGCAAGATAAATGTAGCCCAGTTCAAACTCAAATTTAAAAAAATGAAAAACAATCAAATAGATGCAATATGTAAGTCTGTATGTATGTATCATTTGCCACACTATTTACAAATATTTACAAGTTTTATAATATAAAAATAGATACAGTACAATATTCAATGTTAAAAAGGAACGATAAACACCCCTAATTACAGTGGCAGGGATAGCATTAAAAGGTCAAGCTGACCTTATTTCCATAATGGTCCCCTTAGAGGTACTGGTATAACGGAAATGAATTGTAAGAAAAAAGGAAAATTCAGAACTGCATATTGTTTGTTTTCAATACCAAAACGGTCCTTAGTAGAAGACATATATGTCCTCTTCCTCTTTCTGTATATTTTGGAAAAAGTTCTCTTTGATCATATCATTCGATAGCACACTCTATCTTCTTTCCAATGATATACAGTTTGCAAACATTAATGGGACTATTTATCATTCAATTGAAATTTTAGTAAGCACAAGCAAAATGCAGAATATCCCATGCTTCAGACGTAGGATGTTGTCAGAGCGAAATCAAGGCCTTTTTCACTGTAAAATTTCTGGCACACGATTTGCCAAAACGTCTCAGGCCTAGAAGCACTTGAGGTGATGAATCTGAAAAGGATACTTTTTGCATTGGAAAGAGAACAAATTGCAAATTCATTTACTGGTCGAACATCGATGAGGACATGATTACTGTCATTTTCAAGCATTTGTTTGTATTCCTAAAATAACAATGTGAAATTAGAAAATAACAAACAAACAAAGTGATCAATTAGGAATAACTATTGTATCATTTATATGACAAGTCAATTGCCCCTAAGAAGCCAAAGTAAATCTCTTTTCCTGCAATTCAAGCCAATGAGTCAACAGTTTTTAGTTTTTAGCAGAAACTGTCTAATTTTGCAATATTTCGTTCGACCTACCTTGACAGACACCCGATCATTTGCTGCCAAAAGTCCCAAACTTCTTGTCTGTTAAGAAATAAAAGATAATTGGTTGTGACAACGTTGAGACATACTGTTGCAATAAAACCTGAAGTAGAGAGCATTGACGTCAGATTTTCGCAAAAGGTTAAAATGTAGTACTCTGGAAACCATGGGAGGAGATAATGAATGAAATTTTACCTTGTCTGTTGCACATGATCCACAAAATAATTCATAATCGATAAGTTTTGTTATCGTTGGTTGTTTCCCGCAAACAGGGCAATCTGCTTTCTTTTTTCGTAATTTTATTGTTCTTATATCGCCAGACATTCCGTCAAATAATAACAAACGACCACCATACGAAGCTGCAAAGCAATTAATAAATTTAGATTTATTGATTCTCAGCAACGATTACAAAATTGAGCAATACATATCAAATTAGAAAGAACTACTGTAAATATTGAATAAATTGTTCTGGTGTGTTTGGGGATGAGAAAATAACTTGAATATGAAAAATTGCATTTATCATGAAACAAAGGCTTTGGGCTTCGAGAATGAGAAGGCAGAGTAAAAAGTTGTTCAAAAACGGCAGCAAGATTGATGATTCAGGAAAGTTTCGAATATACAACAACTAACCTTCTAAACCTTCTTATTGAATAAATTGTTCTGGTGTGTTTGGGGACGAGAAAATAACTTGAATATGAAAAATTGCCTTTATCATGAAACAAAGGCTTTGGGTTTCGAGAATGAGAAGGCAGAGTAAAAGATGTTCAAAAACGGCAGCAACATTGATGATTCAAGAAAGTTTCGAATATACAACAACTAACCTTCTAAACCAGCTAATATCTTGATGGTCTCTAGAGCTTGCAGGGATCCTATGAGACCAGTAACTGCAAGTAAGACAATTCCCATGGTACTCAAGTAATTCATTTCATTTCATTTCTATGTGGACTATGATTATGCAAAATATCATCGACCGTTCAGTGTGGTAACTTTTGAGTTATTCAAGGTAGTCTTTGAGTAAATCTTACAATATCATGACAAGTAATCTCAAACCCAAAAATAATGCAAATGCATTGTAAGCAAAGAGATAATGCTAAAAATTGAAATTATTTTGGAGACATCTTGTGTGGATGAACGACACAACCAAACAAATCAGCATTTCATCGTACAAAAAATTGGATGGTAAAAGTGCTTATTAAAACTTATCTACTATGAAAAGGAGGCAGACGCAAATAAAAAGACATTGTTGCCACATTGAGGCCTTTCGAACATACGTTCTCATCAGAGTTTATCTTTACGTTCGTACCTTACATGTAAAGGCGCACTCTGATGAGAACGTGGACTTTCCCAAATCGTATTGCAAGAAAGGAAGAGACTCTTTCCTTCCTTACAAGACGACTTGCGAATGCCCAACGAGAACGTAGCTTCGAAAGGCCTCAGTATGCCAAAAATACGTCTTTTTTCTCTGCGTCCACCTCTTTCATAGCATATTAGAGATTCCATAACTTTGGCAATTACTTTGGGAAAGTCTCTTTGAGAGATTTTGACTCCGATGGGACTTCGACAGGTTTCTGAAGTATTAAATGATCTTGGGAAGCAGAAATATTCAGAAATTCTACTTACCTGCGCCGATTACTCCTCCATCAGAACAATTTGTAATGGTTTCAGGCGGCGGTGGTTTTGGATATAAGCATCGATAACATGGAGATCCTTTGTGATTGTATGTTGTTAGCTGAAGGGCAATTATAATAAAGCCGTCAACGTAACTGCCGTAAAAGCTCTATTAAGCCCCCGGGGGACTTATTCAACTTAGAGCCTCCTAAGGGGGGAGAGGGGGGGGGTAGTCAATGGCTTATCTATAAAGTCAAATGACAAGGCTATAGATGCTTGCTTTTTGCGTCCTTTGCCGAGTATTTTTCTGAATCAATGTACAATTTTGCGCGTCAAATGTACAGGTTCAACAACGCAGTTTTATTCCAAAACCATATGAAAATTAACGTTTGAATTACTTTCAGTTAAATAAATGGAAAACCTTTGGTGACATCGTACCTTGGATATTTAATAGAGAAGGGGCTTAATAGAGACGGGGTACACTCAAATGTTGGCTAAGAAAGGGGCTTCTTGTTTAAAAAGCATAACACAAATGTACATAGTAGCGATACACGAAATACAGCATCTGAAAAGTATTGCAGTTAATTCGTACCTGTCCTTCGAATCGTAAAGCACTACCAGACACAAGAGGTTTTCCAGCAAGAACGCATGCATCGTTGACTAGGTACCTTCGAAGACAATTTGTTAAAGTTAATAGAAGATTGTCTTATTTAAGTAGCTCAATGAGAATCATAGCCTGGGAAAGGATGTCACAGAATGCTTTGCAAAATCAAATTCTTAACATTAAACACCAATCATCTGCTTCCCGTATGAATAAATAGCACTCTTCTTTTAAATTAATTTGGCCTTTGCATTATAAAGAAATTTTGATTATTCTCACAAAAGTTTGGCAATTAAGCAATAAAACAAACAGCAACAGGAGGGCCACACAGCCTTGATACCAAAGTTCGAATAAAAGTATAAAACGTCAGAGTACCACAAAAAATGTCCATACTGACCTGGTCGGCACATTGTCAGATGCATCAACAATGATGTCATATATGAAATGTCAGTCAAGGATAATGTTGGTATGTGAGTAAAGTTCAATTTAGCTGACATTCCTAATTCTCAAAACAAATGCAAAATAGAAATATTTCTTGTGGAATCAATCACATGATGAAAGCCTACCAGCTTGAGAAGTTTTTTGCATAGCCATAGCTCGTTTTCACACAAAATATGTTGCATTTTGTAGATTTTTCTTTGGTGAAATATTGACTAACGTATGTAGTTTTCCTACATGTTTTCTTTCAAATGTCTCCACTCCTGTTTTTTTCACAGGAGCGATAGTCATAAAATCTTCTTGAAGATATAACTCTGACTTAAAATCTTTAACTTATCAAAAAAGAAGGGATTTAATTTCTGACTTTGTAAAGAAATCACCAAATGCACTATCAAAGAGATCTTCAGACAATGTCTGTAATATCAAAGAACGAGAATGTACCATAAAAGGATATTGATTAATGATTTCCAATGCAGTTTTACTGTTCAAACTCAGATGATGTTCCAAGCAGTTAACACCAGAGTTCATCCTAGGAAACAAAGTGGAGTTCAATTTGATACTTATTGATAACAGCAAAGAAAAATGAGTTGCTGAAGAATTCAACAAGAAGAACCATGATCACAGCATATATCCCCTTTGTCAGTAATGTAAATTTTAAGTAAGTAGCATGGTGTACCTTTTAATTTGCTGTGATACGGATTTAACTTTTGTCATCCCAATGGTTTCTTGTGTGTGCAAAATCTGACGATGAAGATTGTTTAGTTCCACAGAATCATAATCCAGTAAGCCAAGTGTACCTATACATGATAAGTTTTCATGAGAATGGGAATCATAAAACATGTTAATGGCAATTCATTGCAAAGGCTGTATCTCTTGGTAGTAACATAATATCTTATTGCTAAATATCTTGTCTTTTTGCATCTGAACTTCTTATGTAAAATTTACTCACAACTTTCTGCCATTATTATCAACAGCTTCCGTCTACTTACGGAGCTTCCCTCTTTCAACTTCCTGAAATGCAAGACTTCCCTCTTTCTAGCATTATCATTGACAGCATATTTAGCTAACATTTTTGGATCTATATAAATTAGCAAAGACACTAACAAAATCTTTGAATGAAATGTTCTGACTCTTCGTTTCAAGGAGGTAAAAAAGATCAATGGCTCTACAACTTTCTTTGGCATACGTATCATCTTTTATGGTAAAATGTCTCATTTCGAGATTGGTATGTATTTCTTAATGGCATAATTGGATGATGAATTATTCAGTGTATTAAATATGGATATACAAATATATACAAACATATACAAATATACAAACCTACACCAGCAGCAGCTAGATACATAGCAACTGGACAGCCAAGTCCACCCATTCCGACAATCAATACTTTACCATTCTTAAGTTTACATTGTCCTGGAGAGAATAAACGAAGAGATATCAATCTTCAAGCATGTCCCTGGCAATAATAGGAAATTGCTCATGAGATTTCTGGCACATTAAAATCTTTATTGTAATCAACATAATAGACTGTATTAAATGATTTTCTTATATGCCTACAATCAAAATAAAATATACCATATTAAGGTATATTTTCAAGGTCAGAAGATAGGGAAACAAACATAGAAAGCTTTAATACCATCAACTCCAATTTCTGGTAAAATAAGCTGCCTTGAATATCTTGAAATCTCATCATTAGACAGTTCACATTTCGTTGTTGTTGTTGTTGTCATCTTGCGGAGCTTGAATAACAAACCAACTAAAATAGCAGGCTGCAAAATGATAATATGCATGTATAGAAAAAATCTATAGAGTCAACAGTGATGTCAGTCCTTTGCATCAAAAAGACAAGTTTTCTGATCTGGCCTGAACATAGCCAGTCCAGCACAAGGTATCAAACGGGTAACTGATCCTGATCAAGTAATGGATACTCTGAGTATCTGATGCCCATTTGGGTAACAAATTTGCTTCCTAAATTGGCAACTGCTTCCCATATTCGGGTAGCCAATTTGGTGCAATGGCCAAATTTAAAGTTACCCAGTCAGATTGCGTTTTTTGGTTGCTGAATCCAATATGGTATCATGTTTATGGGTAGCATTCAACCGGTATCAGGTGCACAGAATATTTTCTATTTAGTTACCTGAACGGGAATAAGTTGCAAAAACGGGACACCAATTTGTTACCAAAACGGGCAACAGGTACCCTTTAGAGTATCTGTTACTTGATCAGGTATCCGTTATGTTACCCATTTGTTTGGTTCCTTGTGCTTGTGCCGGACTGGTGGTATAGCCTGCAGCATGCAGAAAAGAACAGCATTGCTGTCTGTGCGTGGTCCATATTTCCTGTATCCAAATGGTCCAGGTGTGCAAAATCAAATCAATAGATTACAATACTGATTGGTCAAATCTTTATCTTCTATTGTTTTGAATTTGAGCGTTTCAAAGAAAGATAGACAGACTTATCTAAGCTATAAGGCAAAGGATAGAACATTTTTGCTTGCTTGTGTATTGATTTTTTTATATGCTCGTTCTTCTGACCCCTTTTAGGAGCTCTATTAAATTCTTACCTTTTCTTTGTTTCTTCTTCTTTCTCTAAGTTTTCGATCTTGCCTCACTTCTTCCAAATTATTCCATTTAGGCCAGACATCATAATATTGTTGTTGCTGCATTCTTGTTGTTATCAATCTTCAAAACGAGGCATATCAAATATGCTACCAGCTACAAAATTCAGATTTGCGCGGGAGCAGAGACAACAATACAAATGCGGAAGAAGAGGGAAGATACAGGGAAAGAAAAAAGTACCAAATATGAACACTCCTTATTGCAGAAAAGAGACAAATTTTGATTGATGACAATGAGTTATTTGTCTCCTCATGTCTTCCACATTTTGTGCGAAATTCCAAAAACGAGTGAGAAAAATCTACAACAGATGAAAGTTTGCTGTGGATGCATTCAATTGAGCCACTGCAATCAACACCTGTTTTGTCTCTTTGCAGGTAGGTTTTTTAGGTACAAAGTTTTTATGCGAGATTTGTCATTGTTCGTAAAAAAGTTGAGTATGTCTAACTAGCTACTTTGCATTCAATTTTCAGAAATTAGCATTCTAAAACGGATGGAGATCGAAAAATTACTGTGAGCTAAACTCCATCCAAGCAGAAATTTCATAATAATCAAAAATTTAGAATTGACATATTTCCATAAAGGTACCTTTTTGATACATTTTTTTGTGCTTTATCTCCCTATGATATAGCCCTTTTCCATTACAGGCAGTAGTACTGAGAAGAAGACACATGTAAAAAATGCAGAGCATATTTGGAAAGCCCTGAAAGTTATAGCACAGAAAAGAAATGTGGAACACGAGTCAAATAGATATAAAGCACTGTTGCCGCTTTTCAAATGGACAGGAGCAACTGCTGAAATTGTTGAATGTATCACTGACAATGGTCTGCTAATCAATCTGTCAATTTTGAAACTAACTGTGATCATTGAAAGGGCATTAGGTGATGTATTTGTCACTGTTTCACAAATCAGAAAATGCCCTTCATTGCTCAAAGAATTGCTGAAAACAGAAGAATTGAAGAAAACTTTTGGTGAAGTTGCTGTTACAATTTTGCAGACATTGATGGGTCCTCCTGTTAGCCTCAATCTCAGAAATGTTTTATGGCATGGTTTCCCTTTGCTTGGCGAAGTACCACATTTGCAAGTATCAACATATTGCAGTCCCTTTCTCATTACTAACCAACAGTTACCTGTAGAAAGCACATTAGAGGGAGGGGTTTCATTATCAGTAATGAACAATATGAGTTGATCCATGCTCAGGCATTTCAGCAGTTTTATCTGTTTCTTGTCTTAGGTCTTGGTCGATGATCTACTTCAAAATGATGATTTGTATTGTATTGTATTGTATTGTTTGTATTATATTGCACAATTGCACACACTGTATTGTATTACAGTATACCATTGAGAATAAGAAGCAATCAAAGACTTGGTTAAACTGTAATAAAGAATTTTAAATAACGCTTTCTACAATGCTTCTCCTTTCAGATACTGCAACTTCCTCACAGAGATGATTGCAAAACTGGGTCATATTCTTGAAGAAAAACAAATCTGTGTGAAACACAGACCAAAGTTAAGCATACCCAACGTAAACTTGATCTCAACTTCTTTCCCAGTTCTGGACACCTCACACAAAGACATCTTGCTAAAGATCTTTAAATCCACAGCTTTTATTCCTTTGGGAATGCTTCCTGCTTGGAAACTGGTGCTTGACTTGTTCTTTGCAGAAAGGTAAATTAATCTTATACTGTATAAATATATATATCCTTCTTTCCAATCCATAAGCGTTTGTTTTCGCAAAACAAAGTAACAAGAAAAATTAAGTGCTCACCCTGCAGAACATCTGTGCAGTAGTCTGGAGTTTATCCCTCTGTCACCCAGTTTGGTATCACTCTGAATAACAGAATCTCCTCCAACTTACTGCATGTCATCCCTCCAATAAAATGATGTGATCCTTCCATCACACTGAACAACCTCTGCCTTACTTAATAACCTCCAGACTACTGCACAGACATTCAATGGAATGGTACTAACTCTTCAGATTTGCTTCAACAATTTGATTTGTATGCTTACCAATTAAATAGGGACATCTTTTGACAGATTAGGTAGCAAATATTTAGAATTAAATTTTAGGTTGGTTCATACTCTTTCTAGGTATTCTGATGCAGTTATTCTTTTTCTACCACAACTGGAGCACGCATTACGATGCCTTTTTACTGTTCTTAATGAATGTCCAAGCAGGCTGCTTACTGCGGAATCAGATGCATTTTACACAACTTTTGATGAGGTATGGAACAAACAGTTTATATCAATCACTGATCTAAAGTACTTATATCCATCATTGATCAAAAAGGTTGGAACAAAGGGTGCGTTTGATTGGTACTCCCAGACCCGTCCCAGACCTACCAAATTCTGGAAACAGTAGACTTTAAAGAGAACAGAATACATTTCCCAATCAAGCACAAAAATCTAGCCTTTTGCCATTTGCTAATGAAAATGAGAATCTTTCCAAAGTCTTGCCAAGCCTTCTTTCTTTTCGAGCAAAAGGTCTGGAAGGCCTCCCGAACCTACAAAACCTTTCAAATCTACTGTGAGAATTTCAGAGGAGATAAAATACAACTTTTAGACTTTAAAGCCTACCGTTTTCAAAACTCGTATCTATCAAAGACACCCTAAATTCAGAGCTATCATAATATCAGATATATTTTTTCTTCCACTGGATGCCAAGGAAATGAAATTCTCATCTATTCATGTTTACCAAGACATTTGCTTTAAATCTTTGTCAAATGATGAATGTCAAACAATCTCCAACTTTTTGTTGTACAACAGCATTTTGTAAGATATAACAATGCACTTGATGATTTAAATTTGGCTTCTTCCGGAATTGTGAATTTTGTATTGAAAATACATACGGTATCATAATTGATATTTTATTTGCAGATCCTATCCAAAGAAATTGAAGCAAATAAAGCGAACAAGCTTTTACCAGAAATCGAACAAAACCGGACAGAAATGCTGTACGACATACTCTACTTTCCGGACGGGCCAAAATTACGAGATCGTCTAAGTCATGGTGAATATGATTTCAAAGGCGTTGATGTCGTCATCGCTAACCACGTGATTTGTATTGGAGTTTCCTTTTGTTTGAAATACTTATTTCCATGGAAACGAGAGTTGATCGACAGTATGACGATTTTGCAAGTACTTGATAGCAATTCGAGAACATATCGATCCGTTTATCACCCCATATCGTTATTGCGTCGAGAAATACAATCGATTGTTGATCAAATTGAAATATTTCAAGAAGAAACGCAGAACATACAAGATAAGACAGAAGTAGAGATGAGTATGAAAAGTATAGATGAACTGCAAGATGTTGCGAAGAAATATCTCCATATAGCAGAAACCAGTTGCAGTGATTGTATCATGGAAGGAGACTGCAGCATTGAATCATTATGGAAGTTTATTAAGTTACTTGTTAGTAAACCTAGAGATGTGATGCACCGGCCTAAAGGTGAACTAGAAATTAATGGAATATTACGGAAAATTGTCAAGCAATGCAGTTTAGCGATAGGTCAGGTGAGATATGGTTAGCGTTAAAATCCACGTCTTGGAAAACATCTGAGATGAGCAAGATAAACGAAGGCTGTCCTGAAAGCGATAAAAAAGTTTGAGACGTCAATGTAGTAGATCTTGTGGTTTATCTTTAAATTGTTATTATTCGTTAACTGTACGCTGATAGTAAGTGCGGGAAAACCTGGGTGAATTGACGCAACTTGAGCTGTTAAGATAAATAAAGAAACGTAAGAAAAGGAGCAAGAAAAATAATAATGAGATTAATATTTTGGAGATACCGTCGTCTCACAAACTGAAGGACTGAAATACGAGTCGCAGACACAACAAGGAACAATCATAAAACAGTTTGCTTTTGCCAGTAACAGACCCTGTACCTTTGGGCAAATTTACAATTGCTTATTACCGTAAGTCTCTTGAAAGATAAAATTTTCTTTCAGGTTTTACAGTCATTCAAAGAAAAGCAATTCCATTGGGAACAGAAAATGCTTCGGTCAAGAGCTCGACAGAATTATCTGAATATGCTCAGTATCTTACCATTACTTACATCGCTCTGGTCTTTTATGATTCTCGCTGTGTCTGTAGAAAGTCTCATATCAGTGATTGAGAGGCCCAAAGAGGCAGAAACGCAAACAGTCAGGTAAGGAAATAAGTTTCTTCTTGTGAAATGAGTGCGGGATGAACGTAAATCCTGGAAAGGTTTTAGCGGTTATGAATGCCTTACAGTGCCGATTTGGTTTCCATCAAAAATTCCACGATGAAGTATTTCCTTAACAGAATTTGATTTGCTACAAGTCAAAGTTAGTAATATTATTTTTAAACTATTTATTACAACGGGCTACATTAGATTTATACCTCCTTTATTTGAGCAAAAGCTTCAGAGCGATGCTCAGTATTGGCGTTGGCGTTGAAGTTTAGAAAAAACAGTCTTCTGGTCAGAAAGGTGCTGCCAACTGTATCGCACCCATTGGTTTGCTTTGCAAATGAATAGAGTTGTGGAACGATAAAATGAAAACAAAGTACCACAGTCCCTTTAAACTTAGCACTGTCGGAGGAAAACGTGCTGAAATATTTTGAAAACAATCTTCAGGTAAGGAAAGTGCTACCAACTGCATCGCACCCATTTGTTTGCTTTGCAAATGAATAGAGTTGTGGAACGATAAGACGAAAACAAAATACCACAGTCCCTTTAAAATTAGCACTGTTGGAGGAAAACATGCTGAAATATTTTGAAAAGAATCTCCAGGTAAGGAAAGTGCTACCAACTGTATCGCACCCATTTGTTTGCTTTGCAAATGAATAGAGTTGTGTAACGATAAAATGAAAACAAAGTACACTCTTTTCTTTTTATAAGAATAATGTTTATAAGAATATTCAGGCTCAGAATCATCCAATTTTTAAGAATATTATAAGAATATTGCCAGCCTCAGCTGACATATTTGTGTCTCATTTGTCAGCAGTTGCCTGTTTTGTGATGTTCATAACAGAGAATCGCATGACTTGCATAAATACTTGTTCAGGCTCAAAACGAAACTTTCTTAAGACTATCGAGGCTGGACAAAATTTGAAATATCCTTATAAAAAAAAGAGTGTACCACAGTCCCGTTAAACTCAGCACTGTTGGAGGAAAACGTGCTGATGAATAGAGTTGTAGGACGATAAAACAAAAACAAAATACCACAGTCCCTTTAAAGTCAGCACTGTTGGAAGAAAACGTGCTGAAATACTTTGAAAGGAAATGGAAGAGATTTAATTGCAATATTTACCCGACAACGTTTAGAAATTGTACGTTTTTAGAAGAATATTAGAATACCGTCAGCTATCAGTATCCCTTCTCTTTTAGATATCTAAAGAAGTGTCTGAAGTATGCAGAGAACATTACAACATTATGCAGTCCTTCAAATAATAAATGGTCAGAATGTATCAAAGTATCATCAATGCTAATAGAAACTGTCAAAAGAAGATTATCAAAGGAATAAACGGAAATTTCGCGTGAGATTTTTTGCAATGGATTTTAAATATTTTACAAGCAATTTTACCATTTTACTCATGAAAATATTACGTATATGGCAGAGTGCAGAATGCAATCGACATTTTTGAAAGATCTGCACAACTTTTTAGTACACAATTTAGGATTTTCGATGAAAAGCGAAATTAACAAAAAAATGAAAATACCGCACAGGCACATATTTACATGGTTTTCCTGCCTAAGAATTCTTGTTAGAAAAACTTATACTTTCTCGCATGGCTCTAAAATTCTTATGATAATGTAGAGAATTCTTGTCATGTTAATGTGCGCAAGGCTAGTACTGCAATAGCATCTTCTCTTATCATTCAATTTTCAGAGCATTTCAGAAGAAAAGCTTACAACGCTCAAACCTTTATGTTTCCAAAAGCATTCTCTCCTTTTTGTGTTCATTCAGGACATCTCTGAATTGTATGTAGTTTAGCTTTTTTTCAACAATGCCATGGGGGGTAGACATAGACTTTTGCTCCTCGTGGTATTGTCCTTGTAGTATTGTAAAGTAGTTTGTAGGTAGAGTAGTCCGTAACATGTATTGTAAATTTTTAATTGAATATAAAAAAATCTCTGACCTCTGTCCCTGTTGTAGTTCTTCAATTTGCATCGGACAAGACTAAAAATGCTGTTCTTTGAATTTCCTGAAGTCTGCAATGTTTTCTGAACTAAGGAATGTATTTGAAGAAGTTTAAATTTATTTCTGCAATATTTACAACCGTGGATGATATGCCTTAAGCCAAAGGTGTCCTGCTTGAGTACAGCAGTCGAACTTGCTTTGCTAACATCGGTCCAACTTTTCTATGAAAAGAGAAAAACATCGTTTAAATTCTTGCTTATAAATGTTGCACCATTTGATATCTTTGTTTTGATATCCTTCACTAATTCACACAAGTGTTTCGTATCGATACAGCTTTCCTTTAGCAATATTTCAATTCCTGAAGTCTTGAAATAGGCGTAAAATGGCTCTCCGTCCTGTTAAAGGCAGTCTGTCACGCATCTGATTGGCTGTAATAAAGTCAGAGCTCAACGCAACGGATGTCTTTGTGAATCTGCGTATTTAGAATAAAGGAGGGCTGATCGTTATCACTGTCTATGGCCGTGGAAAGTCAGTAGGATCAGCAGCCATTCAATTCTCTTATTCTTTGTATTGTCCGTATCACCCAATCAGATGCGTGACAGATGACCTTTAACCTACCTACTGAGGGACCTCCTCAATACATTCCCTCCTCCAGATTTTCTAAACAATATGGTGTGTGTAACGTATCAAAATACTTTCACTAATAAGCTATATCTACGAATCTATACTCGTCTTATTGCAAGTGTTTATTAACGGATCTGTTTTAACCAGCATGCCCTGCACGTGCCATCCCTTTGTTGGTCTTTGTTGTCGCCATTTTCATGAAAGTTATCGTTTTTAGAAGAGGAATTTTAAAATTAAAATCAACTGTAGAGCTTACCTTTGTCCTTTGCCAAATGTTAAATCCGATAATAATGATTCTTTTTCGTCGTCCATCGAGCACCTTTCGAATGCTTGCATTAGACTAAACAGATGGAGAAAATAATTAGCATTTATCAAGAATACACAACACAAGTATCTATGAAAATGTTCTTCAAAATACTTGAAGAGAAACAACCTGAAAAGCATACGACGACTGCTCTTGATGATAAAGACCAGTGACAAGTATCAAACGACTGCCCAGAAAACAGCATTGTTGTTTGTGGCTTTTTGCCACAAATCTTTCGTGTGCGGGGATGGCTCAGTGGTAGCACGCTTGACTACCAATCTGAAGGTTGATGGTTTGAGTCCTCGCCCTGCCGAACCTGCTACAAAGTGTGAGGAGAATCACCAACTCTCTGTAATTCCAGGCTATAAAGGAAGGAAGGACCAGGACGCTGCTTCGATAAGCTCAGCTTCTCAGCGTCCTGAAAAACTACCTTCGGATGCTAGGTAGAAATGTATAAATAAAAAAAATCTTTCATGAAAGAGTGGAAAATCTTCAGTTAAAGCGTTACACTGCCGATAATCTTCAGGCAGAGCAGATTGTTATATTACCGATTACAAAAGAGACATCGATGAGCATTGGAAAGCAACATCTTCTAATACCTTGATTTGCAACTGTACGTACTTTCTCATACCAAGCTACGAAATGCAGGGTGAAACACGTTGCAAAAATATTTGGTTGGTTTAGCTCTGAAGAAGCCTCGTATTTTGAGGCGAAATATCAGCTCAAACATATATACAATCAATATTCCAGGTTTCATTATATTGCGCGAGCGCACGAGCACCCCTCGCAGGCACAAAATATAATCACGCAACTTTACCGTTCTCAGAATTCTTTGATTGCAGGCACATATTTTTGAACTGTTTACTAGCAGGCACAGAAGTCTGCAATATTCGATCTAGAGCAGCCACGTTTCTAACGATAGCATGGATAAGATTTTACAGAAAATTGGCAAAGCAACAGTGACCATTCGAGTCATAATTTTTATGTAAATTGTGTTGATACCTTTTTGGCGTTGTGTAAGTTTCAACAATTGCTGCTGTTTTATCTGCTGAGATGCCCTTTAACTGCATCAACTGCTTTGCAAACATTTCTTTCACAGTTAGCATCTACGAATCAAGAAGAAAGGAGTTTTATTATCTTGATTTATAAAGCCACAAAACTGCAGTGGTGTGCTTTCTAAATTTTTACACGTAGCGTATATAAGCATCGGTTCCACATCTTTAAACAGCTTTGTGTTAGTGTAAATTCAATGACCTATTTCTTTGCACTGAATGGCTTCAAAGAAACTTTTGCTATTTTGCTATGATTCTGCGTATATAAAGCCAACGTTTTGAACAGCCAATTTAAGGTAAGCACGTATGATCTTACTCTACAATCTATAAACCATGATACCCTGTGGTAAAATATACCTTGTTCTTAGTTGTTGATTGATAGAATTCGTTAAATGTCATCAGCTTCTGGGTGCCATTTCGAATTATTTCTCGAAAGTCTAGATCCTGCTTGAGATTCCGTATGTGATCGGCTGGGTAGGCCCAAATGGTTTTGTTCTAAAACAGAGAAAAGAGTCAAATTAGAGAAGTGAGCATGAATAAGAGGAAAGAGCAAGTTTGTGTTGTCCATGAGCTAACAAAGGCAACATTTGTAACAATAGCATCAATTGTTTTTGATTGGCACGTAATTGTCTGAGAGCGATTAGCGATTGAAGACAAAGCGAATCCTCTCAAACAAGAAATCGAAACGAACGAACCGCAAAAAACGCTCCGAGACCATTATGGTTAATAGCCGCGATTTGCCACAAACAAGAATTTCTAAGACAAGTCATGATTATATATTGAAAGAAAAGGATATATCATAAACATTTGCCTTGCGGGTGTAATTTATCAAACTTAGAAGCTGAACATTAAATGTTCGATTTACACCCAAAATAAACGAGAATTGCACTGCCTACACTGCTCAGCTTATCAATAATATCCGCCAGGCAAGGCAGACGTTCAAATCCATCCTTTCGTTGTTGATTACAGCTCCTAACAATTCATTTGCACGTGCACCACGCAATAGCAAACTGTCTTGGTTTCGAGCAATCTTTTTTTTGCGGCTTCATTTGTTTTGATGTGTTGCTTGAGGTGATTTCCTTTATCTGCGATTGCTAATCTCTTTGAAATGGCGTTACAGTAAAAAGCAACCGATGCTATCATGTCATTGTTACAAAATTTGCCCCTGGTCGATGAGCTTATTCCTACCTTGATTGATAGATTGATTGATCGATCAATTGATTGATTGACAAAATAGACTAACCTGATAGAAATGTTGTAGAAGTTTAGTCATGCGTGTAAGGTATGCCGCTGAATCATGTGTGCCTTCAGTTTTTCGAATAAATAAACCATCCACGACCTACGAACATAAACAGAATTACATTTGAATAGTATTAGTTGAACGAGAGAATTCCGATTTAAAACTGCAGTCAGTTGGTAATAACCACTGTCTCGTATTTAAAGGTGGTGTGAAGCGAAAATTTTTATTGATGCAAATGAATAGCGCAGTTGAATGATAAAGAACGTCGTTTAAATTTTTTGATACCTTGTTTCATATTAGAGTTATCCACTGTTTTGTACGATTTGCTGATGACGTCATTTTGTTTGCAAAATGTAAAGAAAGTATACAAGGTTGGCCATGTTTCCAAAGAGAAATCTAATTAAAAAACTTTGTACAATCAACAAGCTTTTCTAAACATCATATTAAGTCATGAGGCAATTTTTATAACATCTATTCAGCTCAGCTGGAATATTTCTTACCACTGTAACCTTTCAAAAATCAGATACAGTTATATTACCATATGTTATCCTAGTAATTTGCAAACAAAATGACGTCATCAGCTGCAACTTAATTTCAGTGGATAACTTGAAAACGAAATGAGGTATCAAACAAATTTAAACGACATTCTTTATCATTCAACTGCGCTATTCATTTGCATCAATAAAAATTTTCGCTTCACACTACCTTTAAGGCAACACTATAATAATTTGCAGCTCTGGTGAAACTTAAAGCATTTACTTCCCACAACCGTATTGATATTGACTTTATCTGAAAGCATGCTGACAGTTTCAGTCCCTTGAAAGAAAACTTTCTCAAGCGTTTTCAAGCTTTTTGCAGCTGTGCCAAAGATTTCTCAATGATAGAATTTTATTAGGATTCTGTTAGGTGTAACTTCTTTCATCAGCAGTAGTAAATCTAATACGCTGACGAGAATCTGCATCATGTTGTTTGTGACAAGGCCCAAAAGGGTCACAAAAAATCTATCGCTGATATTGAAACCGATGTCGGTATCGAATCATTTGCAAAATTTAAAAACAAGAGTTTCTTACTTGCGAGTTGACAATTGCTTGTTTCAAGGTTGATTCAGGTATGACCATATGTTGCATTGAACCATAGTTCTCTACCAGGTAGATTACATGCTTCACGCCACATGCTTTCAGTCTGAACTGCAAAAAGTGAGACACAGATTATAACAGATTTGCTTAGGATAATAGCAAGACAAAATTGCTTCAACCAGGTCCTCTGCTGTTAATCATGGACACTCAGTTTTTCTCCCTAATCCTCGCACTATATCATATTATAATACCTTCATTCCTAGAATTTCTATCCTCTGGAACAACTGACCTGCTTCTGTCTTCCCCCAAAGTTACAACTTTACAGGCTTTCAAACGCAAAATAAACGCGCTTGATCTTACCTCTCTTTGCTAACCCCTTTTCTTCTTCCAGTCCCTAAAATACTCGTATAATAGCATGGGTATTGTGGACATGATTTGTGTCGATCGTGTCCACAATACCTGGGCTAAACGTTACTAAATGAATAACTGTCGTTTGTTACCTTGCTTGTCTTCATTTCATGAGTATCTCTGCTCTTCTGCTTCGGCAGCCATTCTTACTTACTTTCAACGGCCTAACGTTTGAACAGTGCCGCGCTCTGAAAGCTATCGCCTGAGAACTAATTCCCAGATCGTCGCATCCCTCGAACGACATGAGTCAGAAGAGCAGAAGAGCAGAGATACTCATGAAATGAAGACAAGCAAGGTAACGAACTACAGTTATTCATTTAGTAACATTTAGGCCAGGTATTGTAGACACGATCGACACAAATAGTGTCCACAATACCCATGATAATAATGTGTTTCCACCTTTCTTGGAGACAAAACACTATAAAAAGGGGGAAAGGATCACAATTATACCAGCTTAGTTATCTTATGAACATTGAAAAACCTACGTAAGTCTTTTTTTGTAAGATAGCTCTTATGTGCAAGTTAGCAAAACGTTACTCTTACTTTCTGTTCTTTAAATCTGCCATCTGTAATGCTACCAGCTAAATCATCCATTCTTTTCCTTTCCACAATGAAGTCTAGAACCACTTCACGCCTTGTTCCTGTTAATAATCAAGATATAGTATAACTAATATAAGTTGATACAGCAAGGTAAAAATAAAAAGTATCATGTAATCTCTTAGTCCTTTACGTGTGAGCCTACATTTGTTATCAACATGGATGTTTCTTGTATTTCTCGGTCTTCTTATTTGCTCTACGTGTTAATACCGGGTAACCCAAACAAAACTTCACGAAGTAGATCATAACAAGCTCTCTGAAATCCAAAGCTACTGTCAAATACTTTGTATCACAGTATAGTTGAAAGGCTTAGCTATCTTTTGAGATGCTGTATGGTCATTTTAAGCGATGATTACCATCTGAAAAACCAGATTCAAAGAAAATTTCGAATCCCATCCCGGATTCCTCATTTTGAGTGAAATAATCGCCATCATTTTCTGGTCAACATTTTGTGAAAACTCAACGTAGCGATTGATTTGATGTCGACTGGGGAAATCTTTTGTTTGCAAAATCACTGACCTCTGCTCTCTTCCTCATTCAAATTTCGTGCTCCAAAGCAAATATTTGGAATTCAGCTTTTTTCACATCTTCCAAAACATGAGCTGGAAGACGAAGGAATAGTCCGAGAAATGAATGAATTACCATGTATTTGAAATTGTTTTTTCGGACTGTAGGCATAACTTAAACTGGCCACACAACATCTCAAAAGATAACTGAGCATTTTCAGCTCCATGCTAATACCTTGTTTGTGTTCATCACATTTGCTTTCAGGAAACCATGGTCCATGTGCAATCTAGCATGTGAAGTCTGTTTCGGGTCACCCGGTGCATCAGGCAGTACACGTATTTTTTACAAGAAACTAAGGTCCGGGGCTGGTAGGCAGTTTCTTGAATTTTTGGGCCATTTTGCTACCAAAAGTTTCTTACGTGTTTCTTATATTTTTAATGCCGGAAGTGTAGTAACGTAATTCGCACTCAAAATAATGTCCGAACAGTTGCTATAACTGTACAGTGTCAAAACATTTTGAGTGCGATGAGAAAATTAAAACTGCAAATTGCAAAAGTTTCTTAGCTTTCTTAATTCAGGTAGGGTTGTTTATTAAGTTTCAAAAATTTGAGCCTACTGTTTCTTGCAAGCAGTTTCTGAAAAAAAATACGTGTAGTACTGCCAGTATCTTATATTCAAAACTTTCCATATTTTCAAATTTAAATGTACCCACTTCTTAAGAAAGACATTTAATAAAGCTCTGACCGGCAGGGTTACAACAATTTGAATATTATACAAGCAAAATAAGTAGATAGCAAATTTCACGTTACCACCATAGTTAGTTCTCTCTCTGGCGATCCAAAGAAAATCTCCCAACTGCAGCTTTCTTACATCCATGTTAACACCTGTGGGAAGCACAAAAATTTCAATCAAATTAGAATCTGATCGTCTGATTACAAACTTAGCTGCAGGATTAAAATTAAAGTATGCCGAAGTGCAAAAAGCATTCCCCTCTAAATACCAAGATGACAGGAAAGTATTGAGACTTTCCAAACGGTCCATTAAAATCTTTTCTGGTTAGCTTTAAAAAACGAGAATTTTAAACTTTCAGTTTTGGAGAACAGCCACAAAATGGCCGAAAAAGCATTATCAAGTATCTAATCTTGCGTTAAAATTAATCAGTTTGTTGGAGAAAATTGGAGAAATGTTGATGATACAATATGCCCAGAAAAGTTATTTATGTGGGCTATATCTTGAAAAAAGTTGCAGTTATACAACAGTACAAAAATTTGGTCTGCTTTGGGAAAATCTTTATTCTACAGAGATAACGCTGCTAGTTAGAATAAAGAAGTTGATGAATAAGATGCACGAGAAAAATGCAAAGAAAAGCTAGTTTTTAGGCAATCTCATAGGACATTTGTAGCCTATCTCCTCAGTTTTGTTTTTAACCAATTCAAGTTGGTTCTGTAGGTAAGACCTTGAAAAGTGCAGATTGTACTCATTATAGTAGAAACAATTTGTTGTGCCTTCGGGGAAAACTCTTTAATTTACTGAAATAACGGGCTTGTGAGAATACATATATGCACAGACAACTCAATTTTGTGGGCTGTACCTTGAGTAAAGATGTGCTTAAACCAGTGACGGATTTAGAGGGGCAAGTGGGGGCAACTGCCCCCCTTCACGATGAAAAGTCAGCATGGCGCCCCCTTTTTGGAGAGAAGAACGCCCCTCATAATGACCCTAACGCACTCCTTTTTAACTTCATCAATCTAAATGTGGAGAAACAGATAGATTTAGGCGTTATTTAGTAGAAAAATCTAAACATTTTCTTAATTAGGAGCCCAAAAATTGTTGCGCGCCTTCGGCATGCTTGCTGTCTCTCACACTTTTGGCGTCCTCTTTGCCGGTTGCCCCCTTCAACTTCGGGCTGGATCCGTTCCTGGCTTAATTAGGGAAAACTCTCTAATTTACTGAAATAACGTGGTAGTAGAATAAAAAAGCTGATCATGTAATATGCATGGGAAAGGTGCACAGCTTTGTCGCATCTAAAGTTATCCAGTTTATGTTTTATCACCGGTAAAGATGATATCAGTTGAAATGGTTCGTGAGAAAGGTCGCCCTTGTGGCCAAATTATCTTTCTGGGGATTGACACAGTAAAAACCTGCATAAAGTAACCTGTGATTTTCTGTGACGGGCTGAAATGGTTCCTATACATTTATATAGTGGTTCGACTATTTGGTAGGTCTCGGAATAGTAGCTTTTACCTTTTGTGACTTATTGTAATAAGCAGGATCCCGCTTAGGCTATTGTTTTTGAATTTCGAGATCTATGACGAGATCAGATGTCTTTGCACTTCGCAACAAAACAAAGCGAAGAAAAAAAATAACAAAATCACAAAGTAAATAATAAAAAAATAAACAGCATTCTGTTTGCATCAGTCTTGAAAAGGGGCATCTCCTGAAGCAAAAGGGCAATTTCCAAGTATCCAGTTTTCTAAGATCGCTGTTTATAGCCTCATTCAGCTGGGTCAAATTGTTAGACTGTTGGCACAGACTGGTATCATCAGCATACATAGTCACAGAGGGATCTTGGACAGCCTGGGGAAGATCGTTGATATAGATGAGGAGGAGAAGGGGGGCAAGGCATGAACCCTGTGGGACTCTCACTCCCATTTCCCGAGCATCTGAATTAATACCGTTAACCCTACGCCCGTTTTAAAGTAAACGACGGGGGGTGATTTTGAGAAGAATGAAACGGTTGATGCATTGTTACATAACAGAAACCTTTTCCTTCAATAATGAACAATACACTCCCCCGTGTGAGTCGGGTATAAAATAAAGTTTTTTACTGCCATCAACAGCATACAGCAAGAAAAAGAACACATAGAAGGACAGTAACAAGTAGCACTGAAACAAAGCAGAACCAAGGCGGGAAGCAACAACTTCTGCAAGAATCTTATCATGACCGAGACGCTGGGAGCATACGAGAAATTCATGAACTTTAATGGCAAAACAGATAATGGTCTATCATTTGTTGATTTGCTTTTCGAAAGGAAAGAATTTAACACAATTTCGGACCAAATAAGAGGTAAGAATTTCAAGCATTGTGTTTCTTGTTCATTGATTTCGACTTATAATAATTCATAGTAGATTGCTAATTTACTATAAATTATTTGCATTCTCAAGAAAAAGTTTCAGGGAAGCTCTAGAAAAGGTTTATAAAACACCTCTGTTTGCGAGAATTTACAAGAAACGATGATATACAGCACATTTGAAATAGAGAGTGTTTCATTCATTTATTTCTCGCAGAATACAAAAATAATTACCCACTATAGACATAGGGGCTCGGACTGTCCCTCTTGCTCCTTGCCTGACCTTAGCCAATAGAAAAAGAACGTTTTATATTGACTACGGCCTCACACTTCTCCATTTAACAGAACGATCTCCATTTCGCAGTTTACAACAATGAGAACAAACTGGCACTGACAGAAGAAGTGAAAACGTTGCGGAAAATACGACGAGAACAATTTAAAGATCCGGAATACAAACGATTGGTTACAAATTCAAGAGAAAGACAAAGACAACAAAATTTGAATTCTGCTTTTGAAGAATTAAGAAGTGTCATTCCAACACATCCAAAAGAGACTAAGTTATCCAAATATGCAATTCTTAAGTCTGCTATAAGATATATAAGGTTTCTTGAAGATTTGTTAGCAGCCATGGGTGCAAAATTCTGCATTAACGATGGTAGATTAGGTTGCTAGTATTCTTTACAGGATTTCATTGTCTCAAATGCTGTGTGACAAATTGCTTTGTCATCTAAACATGCAATTTTCAAGTCTGCAACAAGATATGTAAGGTTTCTTGAAGATCAGTTGTCTGCTACTGCTGTTGTTATGACATTTTGAATTAATGATGATAGCTTATAGACTTTAATTTTGCACCTTTTTTCTTCTCTTATTTTAACAAACCTGTGCACAGTACCTTTGATAAAGATATGTACATTGCATGTACCGGGTGAACCAACAAAAACTTCACGACCTAGATCATAACAAGCTCTCTGAAATCAAATGTTATTCATAAATGCTTTGTATCACAGTTTAGTTGAAGGGCTTAGCTATCTTTTGAGATGCCGCATGGTCATTATAAGCAATGAGTACCATCCGAAAAACCAGATTCAAAGAAAATTTCGAATTCTGGATTCCTCATTTCGAGTGAAATAATCGCCATCATTTTCCAGTCAACATTTGGTGAAAACTCAACGTAGCTATGGATTTGAAGTCGTCTGGGGAAAGATTTTGTGTGCAAAATGATTGACCTCTGTTCCCTTTTCAAATTTCATCCTCCAAAGAAAATTTGGAATTCAGCTTTTTTCACATCTTCCAAACATGGACTTGATAAGGAGGGAATAGTCTGAGAAATGAATAAATTACCATATACTTGAAACCGTTTCTTCGGACGGTAGGCAAAACTTAAACTAACAAAGTAACACCTCAAAAGATAGGTCAGCTTTTCGGTTACATGCTCATATCTTGTTTGTGCTTATTTAAATTCGCATCAAAGTGCTTATATTTAACTTTATTTACTCTTTTATCTGGGTTGACAACATTTGCTTTTATGAAGCTATATGCGATCTAACTCGTGAATTTTTTTTATTTCACCTGGTAGATAGCTTAGGTTTTCAGTAACTGCAGCTCAAGTGGTGTCACTACATAAAAAGCAGTTCCACATCATAGTTCTACGATTGGTTTGGTATTTGCATGAGATTCTGTAATAACATGAACATGTGATTAATATTATCTTAAAAATTAATTTGAGAAAACTTACTCATTCCTTTAAGTTGGTCTAGCATCAGTCTTTTTGCATGTGTCTTCGACCTTTCGGGAGGAAAACGAATATTTAGTCTTACACAGAGGTCAAGAAAGTGTATATTTCATCAACGAAACTGCTTGCGTCGGTCAAGATAACTTTAAATTTTTGTTATACACCACATAGGCTTTAAGTCATTTTTACTTTATTTTTCTTCCGTTTGTTTGTAAGTCTGTTTCACACTAGATGTAAGGCGGGAGCACCGCTCCCGGCAGATTTCCTCAGCGGTTGTTAGGCCACAGAAAATTGCCAAGGAAGCAATGAATGATAATAGCAAGATAAATGCTTTTAAAAAGCGCTTTCAGGTCTTCAGTCTTTGAGGATCATGTGATGCAGTACGAAAATGGAGCATCATTGACAGAATCAACAAAAACCTTCGTTTGAAGTTGGAGCAAATATTCATATTTACATGTTGTGTTCAAATTAACATCATCAAAAAAAATGATCTTACCCTCCAACTACTTCCATTTGATCAACACACAGCACGATTTCAAATGTACCTAACAAGAAACGAGTAGAAAATATACACAATCTGTCTAAAAGGAGCAAAGGATTAACAAATAAACTGAACTGAACTGGGCTGGGCTGGGCTGGGCTGGGCTGGGCTGGGCTGGGCTGGGCTGGGCTGGGCTGGGCTGGGCTGGGCTGGGCTGGGCTGGGCTGGGCTGGGCTGGGCTGGGCTGGAAAGACAAAGGAATCAATTTTGTGAAATTTTAAGAAAAAATCTGTGGTAAAAATTGTAACTAAATACTCACCAGGTTTCATACAGTACAAAGGTGTTGTGCTTTCTGCTGGAGCAACTCTGAAAGAGAAATGAAAAATTCTTCGGTTGCATGTAATGCAATCATAGCAAGATAAACAACTAAATAACGCAAAATCTTGATAAAATATTGATGTGAACTGAATTAAGCACGATGTTTCAAGCATAATCCGTTATCAAGTCAACAGGCTATGCTCTTGATGATGCTAGAAAAGTCACACTTAAAGAGCCATTGTCACCCAGGGTCCTTTGCGGGCACGCTGACATTTCAGACTGTCTGAAAATCAAATTTGGCCTAAATGGAAACCATGGTTCCGCTCCACACTGTGGTTGTTGAACTGATAGAAAAGTTTTACTTCAGTCGATTCAGTTCAACTACTGCACTGTGGATCTATGTTTCCGTTTAGGCCAAATTTGATTTTCTGAAATTGTTGCGCGCCCGCAAAGGACCCTGGGTGACGATGGCTCTTTAATTTAGTCCTCATCAAAATGAAAATATTTTAAGCTATTTAGCTGATTATCTCTGAAAAAAGGTTCAGAGCAAATGCATCTGATTTTTGAATTAAGAATAGACTAGAAACGATACTTATTAACCTGCCAATTTCTAGATACTTTAAGAGTTTTGACCAAAACACGAGGAGATAGCTAGGGAGTGTAGACATTAAATTGAAAATCGCATCTATGAAAGAATCTGTCTGCTGAAATTTGAGAGTTGCTAAAAGTCTTCACTGGTAACTGCAAATCTTCAGATAATATCCAAAAAAGAAAGCCCTATAATGTGCTGTGAAAAACGTCGGATAAAAATATTACAATTTGTGATCATTTGAAAAGATACATCGGTACCACTCTGACAAAAGGTAAGTCAGTACCTCTGCTTTTCAGGAATTCTTGCTGTCGTAGCTGTGCTTGTAGCTGGCTGGACAGGGCGTATATTTTTATCAACAGCTGTTGAAGGTAACCTGCTGACTGGAGCCTTTGGATATTCTAAAAACAGAATAAAAGATTTTGAGACTAACAGTGGGATTTCAAACTTTTTGGTTCTTGGAAAGACTGCATTTTCTCATTTAATCTACACGAAACTGGTTTATAAGAAACTAGTACTAAGATGGCAAAAATCCTAAGAAAATCTACTACGATGTCTGACAAGTAATACGAAGCTTTTAAACTTCAAGGATGTTACGGCGAATACGTGGTTGGGCCCTAATCCTTTAAGTTAGTTTACGGAGCCAAGTAGAGGTAATCTATAAATTAGACAAAGAAAACGCCTATGCACCCTATTATTCCTCCAGCCAAACAACATGCACACATGTTTCGAGATCATCAAATACGATAGGCAAATTTTAGACATGCATATGTAGTTCTTGAGTTTGCTATTTATCTCCGTCAGCTAATATTGGCCAAACGTTTTATGTTTACAGCATAACAGAACACTGTTAATTCCTATAGATGATGTTTTACATGTAATAAAAATTCTATGCATTTGTAAAAGGGAAGAAAATAAAGAAACTTTCAGTACAAAATGCCAAAATCGAAAAATGGTACTTTTACTACTACTACTACTATCGTTCAGAACATTCGGCTTCCAGAACGGCTGCGGCAGCATACACAATGACAATGTTCCTCCATTTCTCTCTGTCCTGGGCTGTTGTAATGGCCTCAGTCATAGTCATTCCTAACTGCTTTTTAATTGTATTTGTCATTCTGGTTGTCTGCCGTCCTCTTGATCTTTTGGGTCTTTTCCCGAATACCATTCCTGTCAGTAAGTCATTTTCTATGCATCTGTGTTTCATAATGTGTAAGTTTCTGTTGTTCTATCTCATTAACAAGTCCTTTAGTTTCCCTGATCTCGTCAAGCACACTTTTGTTTGATCTCTTTTCCGTCCAGCTGATTCTTAACAATCTCCTGTATGCCCACAGCTCAAATGAATGAATTCTAGCTCTATCACTCTATTTAATTGCCCAGCATTCAGAGCCATATCTTGCAACTGGAAAGACTATTGATCTTGGCAGTCCTATATTTGTGTTTTCACTGATAGATTTATCCTTCCATATCTTACTCAGAGAAACTGTATCATTTTTGGCTATGGCTATTCTTCTTCTTATTTCTTTAGTGTCACGGCACTTTTAAGACAATACCAATCTAGGGTTGCAATATTTTCTGAAGGGCTCATTTCAAAATAAAACTTGTTCACTGTCGGTTAATATCAGATGTTAACTAGTTTAGAAAACGTTGATGTATTTCATACCTGGATTTACTTTTGGAGGAGTAGCAACATCTTTGGCATCTTGGTCAGCGATAAATGCAAAAACAAATTGTCCTTGTCGGGGCCAGCGGAATGAAGGAATCATAAAAAGAAGAGAGACGATTAACAACGGTCCTTATTTTCTGCAACATGAAATTGTCCTATCAAAAGCTGAGTATTATGTGAGCTTCCTCAGAGGTCTCACACGATAAAATATGGGAGAAACTCCCTAAGATTTAGGGGAGCTATGCTGTGGAATACCCTAAACGATGATGCAAAGAATGTAGCGTCTGTTGCAGCTTTCAAAAAGGAAATTAAAACTTGGGATGGAACCAGTTGCCTTTGTACAATTTGTAAATAGACACTGAATTCCTTTAATTGTAAATTAGCATGTATTACTTTAGGTTTATTGTAAATAGTTGGTGTAAATTAGCTTTATTCTTTTAAAACTATGTAAATACCAACTTTAAATAAATATATGAAATGAAATGAGTGCCACAACCCAAACCTTGTCCCCAGAGCCTTTTGTCATATTGGGACGGAGACGAATAAAAACTTCAAATACAGAGTTTGCATTCTGTAAGTTTGAACATCCTTCGGACTTAGCCATTTTGTGAACTTAACTATCGCCATCCTTCGAATTACCTTTTGCCATCCTGTTATAGGAACGTTCAAATGAAGTAATACACGTACCTTGTAGTATCTAACTTATACAATGGTTTATAACGCCGTAAGCTTGCTTCTTGGCATTTTATGAGAAACCAAACATGGTTGCCTGCAAAAAAGAAGGTTATAGTATTTTCAGTTTAAAATCCTTTTATCAAAGTACTAGCGACGCACTATGCAATAACAATACTTTTAAAGCAAGAGCCTAATATAACTGTTTGTTTATATTCCATTAAAAGTTTATAATACATGTTACGGATTACTCTCCTACAAACTACTTTAAAATACGACAAGGACGATCACATGAGGAGAAAAGACTACATCACTACCCCATGGCATTATTTAAAAAAAGCTAAACTACATACAATTTTACATAAATGCTACATACGATTAAGAAAGAAAAACGATAAATACTGTTCTGGAGTCTGTCTAACATTAGATGTCAGGTCAATAAACATTTTAGGCTCACTATACTCGATCAAGTGCCGGGGTTGACAAGCCTTTTCTGAAAAGTTTCCAAGATTGGGCACAACGCTAATGTTAAAAAAAAAGTTGCTATTGCCACTTAGCCTGGTTTCCACAAGAAGGGTCGTTTGGGCCATTGTGAAAAATGAGAACGCCCCCAACCACATCGATGAGTCGATATCATCCCTCCCAACTTGTTTTCACAATGTCTTTCAAAGACATTTTCCCAGACAGTTCTAACCTTTTAATATGCTTGGATATACCTATTTTCTCACGCATCAGACAAAGAAGTAATGTTAACACGAAAACAGACTTTTCACCAAAAATACTTGCTCGAACATGACTGGAGATGAATATATCAGAAATATAAGTCTGGTGGAATGCCGAGATATTGTCTCTTCAACAAGTTACAGGAGATATAGAGCAAGTCTAGGTAGTAAAGGTGTTTCTGAAACAACGTTTCTTATTTCTTATCTTCTTGACCGGTAAGGGAAAAAGTGGTTAAGGTAGTAGCAGCTGTAGCTAGACTGGGAGGAAAATCATAAGTCTATTTGTACTGCTGTACTCTTTGGCACCTGGTGCTTGGTAAATCAAAACTCAATTAAATCATCAAATTTTGCATAATACGAAGATTTTCTCAATCGAATGAGTGACAAGAAAGTCGTTTATTTGCTCTAAGCCCACGAAAAATCAAACAAAATCCGCCTTCGTGCTTAAACAAGACGCAGAAAGTTCCCAACAAAATTTCCAAAATTAAACAAAGTTTAGCTTGTTTATAATTAACATTGACAAGTCATCATAAAAGATTGATTCTCATGAAATATTTAGTATGGTTTATGTCATTACCATCGTCATTTCTGATTACTGATGAAAGGACAAATCTCGACAGACAAGATTTGGCACAATATTGGCCAAAGAATTCTGTCAGATTACAAAAGTGCCACAAAAGTAGTTATTCCATTTTGCTATTGATCCAGTGTGTATAAAGAGATGAACGAAAATTGAAGAACTTTGTGGAGAAAGGCAAAGTGTATAAATGTTTTGAAAATCAAGCTGCTGGTGGAGCTATCCGTCTATTTTGAGACGGAATACGAACTGTACATTAAAAACGCTGCAAAAGAAGCTTCGAGAGCGAGACTTCTGGAATCACAAGATTCTTAAGCGTGGACAGGGATTTGTTACTGAATTTCAACGACCAAATGCAAAGAGGAAACAGGGTTGGTTTTACGAAAAATAGGTAAAAGGAGTACAAAGTTCAAGCCTTCGAACGTAGTTGCAGCCACTGGTTGCAGTTTCCTTCCAGCAATGCTGCGATCAACAAGAAGCATTCGCAGATTCATGACCTGATTCATTCACTTCAAATATAGATGAATTGAATTTACCTATTGTGGCGGGTGGTTTTTGTGGTATAGTCTGTACTCAAAATAGGACTTTTGTCGTAAGTCTGCTGTATTCACTTTTAAATCAATCAAATTTGTTATTTCAGACTGAGAAGATCATTTTGTCATCTGCTAGATTACATTTTCGTTGTTGTCAACCAAGTTGACTTGAACATAAAACAGACGCTTTGGATGAGGACATTATCACAGCTAAGTAAATAAGCCGAACATTTAGGCAACTGCTTTTAGCTCTCGTGAAGATATGGCAAACTGAACGAGAAAGTGGTGTGTATTAATGAGGAGTCCGATCAGGCATCAATCAAGATAATACCTTCAGCTATCATTCGAATTATTTCGAGAAGATCATAGCATTCTTTTACAGAAGGACTACCATTCTATCACGTCTACTTACTTTGAGGTAGCTCAGAACGAAGCTCAAACAATGTGCACAAATTTTGCTGCTTTTCACGAAAGGACAGCAAGCATCAAGGAGCAAAGGTTGGTTGCTTGACTTTAACAATAATTAATCAGCCATAAAAAATAAATTGGATGGGGCTGCGGCTGTCAGTCAATTTTGCAGTGTAGAACGTCTGTTCTTCTACCGGGAGTTCCCAAAAAATATAATCTAGACATGTTTGAACCATAGTTAAATGTTTGAACGATCAAATAAATTCATTCAATTGCAACCCAAGATAAGACCAAACAATGTCTTGGACCATAGGGTAACTTCTCTCTTTGATTGGTTTTGCTTGGCAAATATTGTAGTTTCTTAACCCTGATCCATATGGGGGGGGTAGATTCCACCCCCCCCCCCCCTCGAGGATTTATTTGCTGCGTTTTTAAACTACATCAGCTATGTCCCCCAACCTCCCTGACTATTACTAACTATCTATTACTTACAGTTTGGTAGAAAAGTTTTGAACAATAGGACTCACAGGTCATGTGACATGCCCATATTTGGAAGGAGGTAGCAGCAACATCACCGTTTTCAATGATTTCAATGGAAAGATTTGATTGAATTATGATGTATTATATAGCAAATGAATCCACAAACAAAGGGCTTCAATTTGATACCGGAATTTCTGGAATTTGATGATGTCAATATTCTTTGATAATGACTTCATTTTGGCCGCCATTTTGGACTAAAATTAGCAATTTTTTCGAATTTTTTCAAACTTTTTTATCACAAAACACTCGAAGTATACATTTTTAATAGGTTGTCACCATTTTGCAGGCTCTTTTGGTCTCTTTTTACATAGAACAAAAAAATCGCACAAATGACGTCATCAGAACAGGCTAATTTCTGCAAAAATATCACTCCAAAATCGCTATTTTCAATAAAATAATATGATTAACATTTGACACCATGACACCATGAATAACATTTTAATTCTATTTTAATCAGAATAGGCTAATTTCTGCCAAAATATCATTCCAACATCGTTATTTACAATAAAATAATATGATTAACATTTGACACCATGACACCATGAATAACACTTGAATTCTGATCTGAATTACATAAATGCTTATCTAGACTATCTATACATCTGAATTCATACTTATTTGAATTTTGTCTATTGTACAGGTAGCTAAAAGGACACGGAAACTGGCTTGCTTGCTTAAAATATGTCTGATTCAATTTGACGAAGACAGTTAGTTGGAGTAAAAGGTGAGCAAATTTGTTGAGCTATATACCGGGTTAGTCAGAAAAATGTATACACAATTTTAAAAATCGTGCAGGATTACATATGCAATCAATTTGTAAGATTTTCATTCCATCGTCTTATTGAGGCTTCAATTAAAATTTCAAGATTTTTCTCATTACGTTTTGGTGCAATATTTCCTTCTCGCACATAAGTAACATAGGGCTCAAATCTTAAAAAAAGGTCGGTGTAAAATTCTATTACGGTTTCATTGGAATTAAATGGCTTGGAAGGAACTTAGCGTTTTTTACTGTAAATCTGCCGTGGCAATTTATTGATATCTTGATTAGTTTCAAAATGGCAGCATTTATTAAATTTGAGGCTATGATGTCATCAAGTTTCTAAATCCTAAACCAGAAAAGATACTGATTTCTGCTTTTCACCATATTGTAGGCCTTCATAAACTATGGTTTTCTTGGAAGTTATATGATTTTTCTTCCTTTTGTTTAGAATTTACGATGATTGAAATGTTTTCAAAATTTTCCATCAATTTTTTCAAAATTCATTAAATTGCCGCCATTTTAAGAAAAATCAAGATATCAAAAAATGTCCACGGCAGATTTACAGCAAAGTACTATAAGTTCCTTTCAAGCCATTCAATTCAAAGAAAAATGTAATAGAATTTTACACCCACCTTTTAAAGATTTGAAAGATTTGAGCCCTAAGTTGATTTCTTTAAGATTTTGGAAAAAAACGTTACTTGAATTCCTCCAAGGGACAGAATTTCCTTTCTGAGCTCAAAACCCAAACACTTCAAAACACATTCTCCACTTGATCGATTGATGACTGTTTATTAAAGTTTGGTGAGTCATGGAAACTTTATTGTCGATAAAATTTTCGGGAGAAGTTTACAAAATCTGTATTTTCGCTACTTTTCAACACACAACCGACAAAAGTTGTAAGCAATCTTTTGCTAGTCCCTAAGCAATAAAACTGCAATTGAAACAATTTGAATGAGAACATATAAGGCAAGCTACGTGTCTTATTAAAACAGATGCATCTGGTGGTGTTTGCTGTCTTCAAAGCCCAACTGGTATCATAATTGTTCAACTGCTACACATCTATTTTTAAATAAATCCTGCACATTTTGTACAATCGATAATCAATTTGTGTTTGCACTTAAAAACTCTTTTCTAAGAGATACAAATCAAGAAGCAGGTTTCTTTATTTTCAGAATCAACTTTCAAAATGAGGTTTGCACAACTGCATATATCATCATTGTATTTTTACTACCAATGGAGGTGGGATATTCTTATTCAAAGACTGGAGGAAACCGGAGAAAACCTTGACTAATATCAATTTTGATTTGGATTTAAACATTAAAGGCATTGAATCCAATTGAATCCGTATATATAGCCATGAGCGATATGAGACCCTATGAGACCAAGTGTGTGAAAGTTTTATTGGTAGCGAGCCACCTTAAAGGGGCTGGGTCACGTAAAGTAAACAAACTTCTTTCGAAACAACAACTTTCCAGATTTTTTTGACAGGCCATATCACACAGATTGTCCACTATATTTCTCAAAATGAAAGTGCTATTTTGAAGATGAACTCTTGAACTTCAGAGAGAAACAAACCAAACAACCATATGTTGTAAGATTGCAAAGATATTGATGGATTTTTAGAAGTAACTTTATTGTGGATTCACCCCATCCACAAAATCTGTGCAGAACACAAAGGGCGCTTGCCGGCGCGTGCGGGCAACAATATAGATCATAAAGATAACAGATTTGTTTACGGTTACGTGACCCAGCCCCTTTAACCAATTATTTTTGTGTGTTTTTACCTAATTCTTACTTGGTAGTGAGCCATCTTATCGCTGTTTCGTCATTTTGAAATTTTCGGTGGTGAGCCACCTTAAGTGCAGATCCACCTTAATCGTAAAGCCTCTAGAGAAAAACGTTTTGTCTAATTAATCTAATTATCACTTTAAAGAAATCTGATAAATGGATTGAGAGCCACAGAACAAGGGCAGATTTTGAAATACAATAGCATTGGTTACTTTTGATTGACACCTCAACACCTCAATGCAAAGCGATTAGCAGCTGCAGACAAAGGAAATTCTCCCAACCAGCAATTCAAAACAAACAAAGCCCCAAAAGTTTCCCCGAAACCAGAAGGGCAAACTCTCGTCTTGTGCACTCGAAAGTTGAAGAAGTTATATGCTTATAACGAAAGAAGAAGGGGAAATCTAAAGATCTGCCAGGCGGATTTGTTCGGTAATTGTTTCCTTTAAGCCCTAAAATACGCAAGAATTAAAACTACTTTTGCCCGTCTTCTGAATCAAATAAACAAAATCCGCCAGACCCAATTTTAGATTTACCCTTCTCATTTCGTTACAAGAACATAACTTTTCCTAAAAACTACCTTTCGCATGCACAAGGCGAGAGTTTGCACTACTGGTTTCGGGGTGACATTTGCCGCTCTGTTTGTTTTGAATTACTGGTTGAGGGAATTTCCAATGTCTGCCATCGCTAATCACTTTGATTTGAGGTGTCAATTAATCAACTGATGCTATTGTGTTACAAAATCTGTCCTTGTTGAGCTACATGCTTTCAAGCATCCAAGCATTTATCTGACTCACCCCGCAGTTTTGAAAGATATTTTCGTGAAATGATAACGACATTTCTCTTCTTTATCGAAAGGGGCATCATGGTAACTTGTGTAACATACCTTGCTGAAGACTGCTGAAGTGAAACACGACTGTCTACCTTCAGTGATAAAAACGACGAGCAAGCAGTGTGTAAGCAAAATAAACAAACAAAGTCAACAAACAAAGACTCTCTGAAACAAGCAGAACCACAACAGGTTTAAAACCAAGACGTCGAACGCAATTGCAGGCAAAGAAGACATTTTCATTTTCTTTTGGCAGAGTACGAAACAAAAGATTTGAAAACACGCACATCAACAAGACCATTGTCTCGATTATTGCCTCAAACGATCACAGCACCATTGCAAATATTTTTCTACCGATGATTTTAAGTCCTACAAACTTGGATCAAAAATGTCGAGCAACAAAACCCTAGTCAGTCTTCCGTATTTTTGTTTATCGATATGGCCTCTGGATATTCCATTATTCCATCTGGTCACGTTTGCCTTTTCACAGGCAATTTTATGTCCATTTACAATCATCTCAAACGCACTTTTGGTCTACGCATTGGTCAAAACAGGACAACTTAACTCAATTTCCAACAAACTTATTCTTATGATGAATATATCGGATTTATGCATGGGAGTACTCGGGCAGCCATTAATTGTTATCATGGTCAGTTTGCATGGAAGATTCAGAAACTGCGCTTTTGAGAAATTTGTTCAATACATCGTGTTTTTATCAGCTAATTTCTCCTGGTTCGTGCTTCTATGCATTTCAGTCGATCGATATTATTCAATCACAAAACTAAGTCGCTACAAATTATACATGAACAATTTCAAAATGAAAGTATTGGTTTCAGTTAGCTTCATAACTGCAAATATTCTGGCAGTAACGTTACATTTCGCCCCATCATTTTACATGCAAGTCGTGTTCAATGTTGCAAACATATCAATGATGACAACTGTATCGCTGATCTACGTTTTCATACTGCGAAAGTTAAAAGCACACAACAACCTTATTAGTCACATTAATACTACAAGCACCACCAACCTCGCAATAGTGTCTACAGCCAGCCTCGAAATGATAACAGAAGTTGAAGAGGTTTCTCGAGTTTCGGGTCGCGGTTTAAAATCAAGGAAAAGGTCAAAGCAATCATCTAGAGAATCAAAGAAACAACTGTCCGCAACGAAAACTGTCCGGGCACTCTTAATCGCCATTTTTGGTTTGTATGGTCCCTATAACATTGTGTCGACATATTGGGCCTATTATAAATATGACAAGCGGGAAAATCCAAGCATGGCATTAAATATATCGCTTTTTTGGACATATTTCATCGTCCTAAGCAACGCCAGCGTCAACGCATGTATCATTATTAATGGTAACAGCAAAACGAGGAAATTCATACTGACGAAACTTCGATTAGAAAAACTGCTAGCAAACAGAATCTCCGTTGACGATCAAACATCGACAAGTTGTCAGAAGGACGAAACCAGCCAAAATCAGCTATAAAGAAAGCTTTATGAAGCAGATTTAAGGGACTGTGCAGTAAAGTCCCACGTATAAAACTCAGACCCTGAATTATGTTGCGAACAATGGGACAACAATTGGCTAATTAGGGAAAAACAATAAGCTGAATTTTAAAAGTGGGTTTCTCAAAGGTTGGAATTGTTATGTGATATGTGATAGAGTACGGGGTATATCCTCCAACCATCCAAGCATCTACCGAACTATTTGCATAATCCTTTCATGCATACAAAACTGACTATGAAAATTCCACATTGAACTGTAGCATGTTGTATTTTGACAGGAAATTGAACTTTCGATGATGTGATTAAAGAGCATATGTCATGAAGCTGATTGGTTAATGCAATACAATTCCCTCTATTGTTTATTACAAAGCATAGGATCGAGGCTGAATTTTCATTGCAATAAAAATTCATGAAACAGAAATAAAGTCTCGAAACAATGGAATTCCACTCCAAACTTGTTTGTTGCATTAACCAATTGCTAATGTGACATATGTGCTTTAAATTAACTGATATGGATGCGTCTTTATGTTTGTATAATCAGCTCAAAAATAGCATTATTCAACTTACATTTTGCATTTTGATGATACTAGCAAATACTTCATGACATAATTAATTCTATGACGTCACAAGTGCCGGCTGGGAGCTAGCTGGAGGTAACTTTTTATACCCTGCTCACACTTGCCAGTTCACCCAGCTTAAATTAAAGCAGGTTATTGATTGAGCCTTCTAATTGGTCAATCCAACAAATCGCATACATTTGATTGGTTGAAATTTAACATGGTTTAGATAAAGCTGGCTTAACTGTGTCCGTGTGAATGCAGTATTAGCTTTATATACCCGGCATAACAAGACTTATTCTGCAATCAGCATTCTTCTCAGGAGTGATGGTTGAAAGGGCCTGCATAGTGATTCGACCACAGTTTTCTTTGTTGAGGGCATAAACTGCCGATCAAGGCTTTATTTTAGACTCATTACATAAGTCCCTCTAACTTTAGCTTCTTGTTGCTGTTGTTATCGCTAGCGACAAGTCAGTTTGGGGAGGGAAACAAGAGACTTTTGGCATGAGTCTACAATCGGGGACAAAACTCAAGGCACTTTTCTTCCATATTATAGATTAATTTTGCAGTTATCGAGCCCCCCTCCCCCCCCCTGTTCAATGTTGGTGGGAAAATATTTGAATTAAGGATTCACGAACCACCCCTGGGCTTAGAAATTCACAGCATTGAACTGGGGGAGGGGGTGGGGTTAAATTTAACAAAATCTTGTTATTAGGTAGGAAAATTTCAAGATATTGGGCATGGTACCGATGAGTTTTGTCCCCGATTGTAGGTTTATTTCAAGGTTTACTGCAGGAATAAGAGGGACTCATGTAATCATTCTACATTCATGTTAGATGCGAAATCGAAATTCACATTCTAAAATCGAACAACTTGAAAAAAACTCGATGAGTAAACATTCCTCGTTCGAATGGAGAAACTCTGCTTGCAAGGCAAGGGTGAAGACTAAAGACGGGTGTTAACTCACGAAAATCCAGAGAGCGAATTTCGAGTTCGAATGTATTCATAACAAACAGTAGAACATTAGAATTAGAATCACAACTTATTATGACGTAGCTACAACCACCCTGACACTCTGCCGCTGGGACTTCATCTGCGAATAAACACAGTAAAGGTAATCCTAAGATTTTTGTAACTCTGCCTGCAAGCCACAATTCTAAATGTTGGGAATGGTATTGGCACCATTTCGAAGGAGTTGATTTATTGCTACAGTTGGCTATTTACTGATTAGTTGAACTTCAGAGATATTTTGGGATTTTAGGGCTAGGATTAAGGCAAGAGTGCAGTTTAGCGGGCGGAATGGTATGTTGTTGTTGTAGGGTTAAAGTTAGCTTGTAGCGTTAAGGAAAGGGTTTTGGTAAGGTTAAGGAGGATAACTTCTATCATCAAAGCATGAAAGGACAGGGAAATGTGAAAAACCATCATCGCCCACATTCTGAACACGAGGGATATGGTTTCAAGCTAGTACTGCAGGGTTCCATAGATATATTGCAGAGATAGATTGCTAGTGAACTACGGACAATTGTCCTTTTGTTCGATCATATATGGAGAACATTTAACACTAACGGTTACTTCTAGACCAGCTCTATCCACTCTATATATCCATCTTTAAGAACTTCTGAAATCTTTACACTTATCTGTTTTAGGTAATAGTAAACTAGTATATAAAATATTATCGTGAAATAATAAAGATATCCCGCCTATCTTCCCAATAGGTGCATCGTGCTAACTTGTGACAGATACCTCACTGAAAACTGATGAAGTGAGACGCGACTACTTTTAGTACCAACAAAATCTGGATTTGTGTAAGAGAAGCAGTGCGTGAATAAGGTAGACGAACAAAGACAACAGCGACAACAATCAAAGTAACAAACAAACAAAGCCTTTTGTGAACCAGAACAACACCAGCTTAAAAGTGCACACCACAGAGTTAAAAGGAAAATGCAGGCAGACTAAGAACGTCAAAACAAAAACTGATATTTCATTTTCGCTAGGCAGAGTATCAACCAGATCTCTCCCATCCAAAAAAACCAGACTTGACATACGCAAAGAGCGAGTGATATATTCTCTGAGGCATTACTGATCGTGAGATTAATAAAAAATCTTCAAAATAGTTTTGCAGGAAATAAATCTACGTATAGACCAGGAGTATTTTGAAGATTATTCCACGGAACAATCATAACGGAATCACAAACATCCTAACAACGAATACATTATTTCAAGAATCGCTTCCATGAGCACAACGAATTTGGAGCAAAATGTCGAGCAACAGTACGCTAATCTTTCGTCCGTATTTTTGCTTATCGATATGGCCTCTCGATATTCATTTTCCCCATCTGGTCACGTTTGCATGTTCACAAGCAATTTTATGTCCATTTACAATCATCTCAAACGTACTTTCGGTCTATGCATTGGTCAAAACAGGGCAACTAAACTCAATTTCCAACAAACTTATTCTTATGATGAATATATCAGATTTATGCATGGGAGTATTAGGGCAGCCATTAATTGTTATCATGGTCAGTTTGCATGGAAGATTCAGAAACTGTGCTTTTGAGAAATTTGTTCAATACATCGTGTTTTTATCAGCTAATTTCTCCTGGTTCGTGCTTCTATGCATTTCAGTCGATCGATATTATTCAATCACAAAACTAACTCGCTACAAATTATACATGAACAATTTCAAAATGAAAGTATTGGTTTCAGTTAGCTTCATAACTGCAAACATTCTGGCAGTAACGTTACATTTCGCCCCATCATTTCACATGCAAGTCGTGTTCAGTGTTGCAAACATATCAATGATGACAACGGTATCGCTGATCTACGTTTTCATATTACGAAAGCTAAAAGCACATAGCAATGTTTTTTTCCACATGAAAACTGCAATGACACCCATCCTCGTAACTGTGCATCCATTAAAACTCGAAACAATAACAGAGGTTGAAGAAGTGGATTCTAATCGCAGTTCAGAAGTGATACAACAACCACCAAAGAGATCGTCTTTAGAGTCGAAGAAAGAATTATCTGCTACAAAAACAATTCAGACCCTTTTGTTCGCCATTTTTGCCTTGTATGGTCCCTATAATATCGTCTCTGCATACTGGGCCTATTACAAATATGACAAGGGGAAGAATCCAAGCATGGCATTAAACATATCGCTTTTTTGGGCATATTTCATCGTCCTAAGCAACGCTTGTGTCAACCCGTGTATCATCATTTATGGTAACAGCAAAACGAGGAAATTCATACTGACGAAAGTTCGATCAGCAAAAATGGAAGTAAACAGAGTTTCAATTGCTGATCAACATCAACATTTTATCAGAAAGACGAAAACATCCACAGAGGATACTTCTTCTAAGGCTGAGACAAGCAGTTCAACGAAATTGTACCACTCAAAAATGATTAACACAGAAATGATCGAATAAGTATGAAAATGATTGCATAGGTTCCAAATCTTTAAAAAGGTTGGTGCAAAATTCTATGACCTATTTTTTTTAACTGAATGGCTTTAAAGAAAATTTAGCTACTTTGCCGTAATTCTACCGTTGGATTTTTTTGAAAATTTCAATATTCTTCTAGAATTAGAGTGTTTTCGTCTTTATTTAAGACTTCAAACAAGAAAGTCTCAAAATAACCTAAAACAATCGTAATTTCCAAACTTTGGACAAAACATGAAACAATTTTCAAGAAAACCATAATTATGGATGTGTACAATTCTTCTGGTCTACGACTTAGAAATTTGGCGACGTCACATCCTCAAATGAATTTGATTATGAAATACGCTGTCATTTCGCAAAATATCCAAGATTTTCGAGAAGTCCAACGGCAGAATTAAAGATAAGTAGCTAAAGTTTCTTTCAAGTCATCCAATTAAAAGAAATAGGCCATAGAATTTTACATCCACCTTTTTGCACCAATTTAAAAATTTGGAATCTATGCTGAAAATGACTAGCAGTAACAGTAAGGAGGATATCAGTCGAAGATTCTGATGAAAAGGTAACAGACGTTTTGAATTTTTTTTTACTTACCTGGTAGCAGGAAGATTTTAAGAACGATGAAATATTACGAAGAAACAGATTACCTTCAACCGTCACGAGGGCATCATCTTTTGTAGTTGATACCTTTCCAGTCTCTTCAACATACCAGTAGCAGAAATCTCTGCAAAACATATGAAAAAGGTAATTAATTTTTGTAAATAAGATTATTTAATTTTGCATGCTATTCTTTTACATTTAGTTATTGTATGTATTTGCACGACCCACTGTAATTATGGTTAAAGGACTCGTTTTCTTACAATGTACTTCCTTTGAAACATTTAGCATGCATGCTGCAAAGTTGAAACTCGTTTAGTGAAAGCAACGGTAAAACCAAATAGGAACCACCCCGTACAAGATCTGTGTAGTACCTTCAAAACGTGCCCAAAATCATGAACAAATTCCCTTTACATTTCTGCCTTACAGCAATGACTTGTGGACACTTTAGCACGTGCTATCCTCTTGGGAGAATGATCAAGTCCTCCCCCTGGTATCGACGACCTATTCAAGGGGAGTCCATTCTCCCAAGAGGACAAAATACATGAATTTATGTGAGTGTCGTCAGCTTTAGGAAGAAAAATTTGCTCATTGTTTTCATTCGTTTTTGAAGCTTCTTGGCAGAGGCTTTCTGCAGAAAATCGCCCCTATCGACGGGAAAGAATGGCCGATTAAGGTCGGGTAAATTACTGAACTTAATTGAACATATTGGCAATAAAACAAGACAGTTTTCAATATTATTACTTTGATATTCATGGAGCAGTGGCCTTCCAAGCGGGGATTCTTTTTTCTGACTCACCCTGTAGTCTGGAGGTTATTCAGTAAGGCGGTGTGTGTTTAGTGCGATGGAGGGTCACATCTTGTTGTCGGAGGGGTTACATGCAGTAAGTCGGAGGATATTCATTTATTCGGAGGGATAACATACATCAAGGTGGAGGGATAACATACATCAAGATGGATGGATAACATCGTGCAGTTGGAAGGGAGGGACAACATAAGGCGGAGGTATTCAGTTATCCGGAGGGATAAGAAACAGTGCAACGAAGGGATAACCTCCAAACTATTGCACAGACGTTCTACAGGGTGACAGGATGAGAACTAAAGACGTACTGTGTGCTATCACCGCCAACTGCATGACTCGTAGTTGAAGTAGAAGGGAACCCAATAACTGATGTGTTCGAAACAGGTATGTCGCTTCCCTGAGGTGAAAAAACTGTGGTCGATGTCATGCTCGAAAAGGCTGTTCTCTCATTGGAGTTATCACGAGGTCTGTCTAGCGAGAACGCAGTTACTTCAGGTATCCTAAAAGATGGGTTGGCCTTCTCTGTTTCGCTTAGTATTCTTCCCAGACGTGAACCCTCATCGGTTATTGCGTATCTGAAGAGAAAATGATAGTTGATAAATTATGACGCAATTACAAATTATCACCGCTTCGTCTGAAAAATGAAACAGAAACTGAAATTTGACAATTCTAAAAAGCAGTTGTTCACAAAAATCTAGTTTCGGTCACATTTAACAGCAATAGGGGGCTTGGAATACATTTACTGCATTTAGGCCAAATATAAACAATAAAACAAGCACTTTGATTACGTTTCGTCGTCAATCTATCGGAGACTCTTAGCCTGCGTGCAGCTTCAACTCTCCTTTGAGGAGGATTTGAGGCTGCACGCAGGCTAGAGACTGTACGATTGGTCATGCAATAAATGTCAAGTACGAAAGTCCCCGGAAAATAAAAACATTTATAAAGCTGTAACATCATTTTACTTAAAGCAAATGTCACCTGATATACCTTTTAACACAGACTATAGCAAACTCAGTTAGAGTGTTCGTCGTGTCTTGCTTGTAGTAAAAATAAAAGTAAAATAAGTAAAGGATCAAACTTACTTGGAGGGATTACTATATCTGTTGACGAGTTGTTTCGCTGTTAAAGTAGACATTGAAGACCAAGGTGTATAGTGGTTTCCAGCTTCTGACTATAATTGAAAAGAAGGGAATAAAAGTGGGTACCTACTCTATTTGTTCTTAGAGGCCGTGTAATTGTTATGGCTTTTGTTTTTATTGATTATCAATGGCAAAAATTGTCTAAATTTTCGTAGAGACGGGCAAAATGTTACCTTGCATAACCTTACATAATGTTACATTTTATGTGGAACGTATTTTAGGATTTTAGAAATGGTGGAAACTTGAAAACAACTCAATTCATCTCGGTGCTCAATTATACCCTCACTTTGCCATGAGGACAACACAATCCTTAGTTTTAGGTATTCATTGACAAAATAGTCGGACTTCAAAGCTGAGTTTACACTGAAACCATTTTGATTACCAATTGGCAAGAATTCTTTCATCAAAAAGTGCCATAGTAACCAATTCAAAGACCGATTGTCAACCATGATCCTTTGTGTGCCAAATGAAAAGCAAGACAAAGAGAATTTAGGCCAGAAATGACTTTCAGATAATACGAAAGTCTACTTTGGCACCACAAAGGATCCTGGTTACCAATGGGTCTTTAAGTTCTAGTTTTCAGTGAAATCAAATGAAAAAATCAACAATTACCGTTGTGAATGATTTCCCTATCAGTGGTTCTGCTTTATGTTGGAGCTCTTCTTTCAGCATGTATCCCTTGTACGACAGTTGCTAAAAATTAATAATTCAGTTCGGTTCTCATTTCAAAACTCTCAACATACCGTATAAGTTTCAATATAAAATACAAAATTACAATACCACATACAAATATATAACTAAAGGTATTAGCCATAACATCTATAACTAAGAAGGAAAATATATGAAACCTGAATGAGTGGAATTCCTTAAAGAGGAGCTCTCTCAGTAGATAGACTAATCGAAGAGAGAGCACCCTTAAAAATCAATAATAATCTATGATTTAGCATTGTCATAGTTAGCAAGCCTACTAGCACTTTGCAAGCTTTGGATCTCCATTGAGGTTTCTCTTGCAACCTATGGTATTAGTCAAGGAGTGAGTAATTCTAAAATACAGGTAGTTTGCAAAATGATTAAAATACCGGTAGTTAATTGACATTACCTGACTCTCTCTGTATAATGTCAAAAGTAAAGCATATGGACCAGACCTCTGTTTTGGAAGATACTCTTTCTTCTTCTTCTTTGCCTGAAATTGAATATACTGTAACAAGAACAACATTCAGTTCCATATGATGGGGGGCAGATGCTGACAATTTCTCAAGTCATTGTGGAAAGTTACAAGGAGTTTCTTCAGAAGAGTTACGAGAGAGTGGAAAGTTAAGAGAAAGTTACAAGAAGTTACTTTGGAGAAGTTACAAGAAGTCAAGTGGAAAGTTACGAGAAGTTGCTTCAGAAGAGTTACGAGAGAATTACACGATTCAAAATTCACGAAAAAAGGAAAAGACATTTTCATACTGTAGATCGTTTTGCATATAAATAAATAGTTAAAAAGTACATACAGTATGAGGGCTCTCTTTTTTACTGAATGTTCAATGATGCTGTCTCAAAGAAAGCTGTGTTGTTTGCTTCTGAATCAGCTGTTTTCAGTTTTTGCAAGATGTCAGGTGCAAGATATATCAACTTTTAGGCTTTTGTAAACTGTTCTCAAAAAGACCAATCATAAAATATTTAACATTTAATATTAAAACATGATTTGGCTTTCAATTGGCAGTATCTTAGACTTGCAACATGATTCCTTGTATTCCTTCAATACTTTGAATTTGAATTTTCTATTTTCTCTCATATAACTTTGAGTGATAACCATCCAATTTGATGATCAATGCTGAGATTTAAATGTAATCAGTTTAGCTGTACATATGAAAAGCAAAAAATGAAACAATCTAATCAAAAGATTGAACCCTAATTACCACTGGCTCCACTCCATCCAATTGACTATCACTTGTTGAAACAGTAGCTTGTTGGTTTGGCTGTTTATTGACATTAGGTCTTTTCTTGTTTATTTGAGTGCTCATTGCCACAGCAGGTATAGGCAAGGCATGCATGGCGCTTATGTCTGATGAAAAGAATGCGAAATCAAAAATAGGGATGTAAGCAAGCACAGAAGATACCATCGACAATATACTCAAGAATACAAACTACTGTATGCTCTTACTTATAAAATGTATTTAAACTATCAATTTGCCTTTGATTGTGTTTGTCATATTATGCAATGTCTCTTTCGCAAATTAACTTTGGCTTTTTAGCAGTAATTGAGAAGTTGCTTTTCTTTCCCTACATACTAATATAAATCATGGAAGTTTGAGTCAGTCAGTCTGTCAGTCAGTCAGTCTCAAATCTGTTAGCATTTTGTATTTCATAAATCTTAGTAATTGCAAGTATGAAATTTTGTTGGTGTTAAATACTGTTCTGTTATGCTGTAAGCGCCCAAGACTCAATAAAATTTGCTTTTCCTGTGTATAAAACCATACTATATGGTTAGTTTAAAATGATATTTTATGTTTTATGAATTATCATCATCATCATCACTTCATACCTCCACCATTTTTAATGAATTCTTCCAAAGCCTTGTCCAATTTCTTCGCAATTCCATCACCTAGAAATATAATAAATTTTGAGATAAGGTGCCGGGAGCTTCAGTTTTTCAGTAGTCCAGTTCTTTTGGACAAGAGCTTGGTTGCAAATAACAGATGACGTGTATTTCACAATCTTTGATTTTCCTATTTTTCAGATATTTCTTTTCAAACTTTGGGATTTGCTTGTCACAGCACAACTTGCCAATGTTATTCTTGTAGGATTCAGTAAGGCTCAATAAGAGCCATCAAGTACGTTATTCATTGTACTCACCAATGTTCTCAAGGATTTTAGCATCTTTTCCACTTCTCAAAGGTAGTGGGTATTTCCTTACTGATGTTATTGCCTAGAAAAAGCAGATACAGTAGGTGGATTATGGCACAAGCAGGGATGACATCACAGGGAAACCAGTCATTTGGTTCGAGTTTGTTGCATTTATCTTTTGGATGCTGCGTAGCTTCTCAATACTGCGGTGGTGGGATTGTTCTTTTCCGGCACTGCAGTGGTGGAATTTCGCAGCATCGGAGAAGTTACGCAGCGTCCAAAAAGATAAATGCAGCAAACTCAAACCAGATAACTGGCTTCTCTGTGATGATATCTATAAATGGAGCTGCCAATGCTCAACAAAAAACCCAATCTTTTGATGATCCAATTGTTTAACCCCATGAAATGATTGATGACTTCCTAAAGACCACCAGTTCCCCCTGATCCTTTGCAATCTTTACAATGACTCAAACTATATGAAAAATATTTTGGCCTGGGGTTTGTTAGGGCTGTGTTGTGTCATTTTTTCCAAAATTGCTTTTTCAAAATACATTGTTTTCAGCTAATATATTATATTGTTTTGCTAGTTCTTGCATGTGCAAAGGATGATGGGGAACACAGGGTCCTTAAAGATATGTTGTGTTTTGTACAGAAGTTGTTTGATGTGGGACTAGAATGAGATTTTGGAATACTGTATTCCGTGACTCTCTCTACTCTACTGTAATAACGAAACAAGTGTGCATGGAGCATATGCCATGGACAGCAGAGTCCCTAACTTTTATTGTGTGTTCCATTGTTTCCTATTGTTTCTAGGTGCACAAGTGCAGTGCACAAAAATCTAAAACTTTCCATGCTCTCTCTTATCTAGGCCAGTGGCATGTTTTCTCCCACCCCTTATCTATGCCTGTATGCAGCCAAGTGTGTACCTTTTCATAACTCCATTGTGCATTTGTCCCCCTCTCCTTTGCTTCATCTCTCCAACCTTCAAGCCAACTCAGGAACAGTGGATTCATGCATTGTTTTGTGTTGTTTTTACTCGACATTACTATCAAGTTTTGCCGTATTGTTCCTCAGTCCCTCTGTTCTGTTACCCCTTCCCTGATTCTCTCTTCTCTGATTCTTCCCGCCAAAATAACGGCCAGCCTCTGTTTGGAGATGATCTGACGTTTCAATAAAATTTACTCATCACATGAATCCATTTATGAAGCTCTCTGGTATTTTAACTTGATGACGTCATAATATTTGTCATGAACAAAGAGAATATATAATAAGGACTTATGTAGTAAATCAGTTTACAGAAGAGAACGGAGCGAACGGAGCGAAGGAGCATTCAGGATATCGAGGCTGGAAAATAGAAAAGAGGCTAAGGCTTTTACAACATGGCAAAAGAAAAGCAAGTGGACAAAACAAATCACAATGAAGCCGAAGCCTGACTTCTTCGAAACTTTGGAATTTAAAGCTTTGCTCAATGGATCCTAAAAAAAAGAAAGAGCCAATGGTGTAGGATTGTTTATCCAATCCACTGTCATATTCTTTACCAAGTGCACCTGCGTTCTTTTTACGTGAGGAGAGAAACGAGGGGTCGGTTTTTTAGGCCCCACAACAAAAGGCATCCATTTGAGGCCAATATTGCTGCAAGCCATCGCAAGATCAGAGAAATGCGGCCCCTACACGCCTGTTTCAAGCTGTTACAAAGGCAAACATATAGCTGCCTTTCAACTAGAGCTGGAATATGGTTCTGTTTAGGAGGACTTATCCTTTTGGCTATATCAGCATTACAGTTTGGAGAGGTGTTTTTAGAATGGAGCATGCAAAAATATGAAAGACTGACAAATAATCATGATAATATAGGAAGGAAGTCTTTTCAAGATAGGTTATGTCTACCAGGGCCAATTGATATTGTTTATACATGGGTTAATGGTAGTGACCCAAAGCTGATTAAAGAACTCACTGAAGTGAAAGCAAAGCTGATAACTGAACTAAATACAACTGTAGGAATGAAAAATACATTTGAAACTGACGTGAATAAAGATGCAAAAAATAAGCTTGGAAAGGCTGGAAATTCTGGAAAATTTAAATGGAAAGATGAAAATGAATGCCCATATCCAAATTGTATTCCATTTAATGGAATTGCCGTAGCAGGACTACCAGATAATATTACAGAAGAAGAAATATCAAAAGAGAACAGTGGTTTGCCATCATTCAGAGTTAGCAGTTTTAAAAATGCTGCAGACCCATCTGTGAAAGTGATAATCTTCAATGAGAATTATGATATTGAAAAGATCAACAATTGCACAATTAGCTTCAGGGGGGAAAAGAAAGAATTCACAAAAGTTTTTCTAACTAGCACCATTCGTCTTGGATCAAAAAAATTAGATGGCATTGGAATGATCAATTATTTGCCAAAAAGTATCAGTGAGCAAGATATCAAAGATGGTCTGAAAGATGCCAAAATTAAGGAAGTAAATATTGTTATAGCAAAGAATATTTCTGTTATAAGATTCAAATATCCTGTAAGAGCTAAACAATTCTTAGGTCCACTTAGAGGTCAAATAAGGATTAAAGGCTTGAAATTCAAGATCCTTCCCGCAACTTATCTTTGGAGGCCGTTAACTTCATTAGAAGCTGGAAGAGAAATCATCCAGGAAGATGTCTCTTCAAGCAGATTTGCTGATAATGATGAATTAAAATACTCTTTGCGCTCAGTTGACAAATATGCACCATGGATAAGAAAGATTTTTATTGTGACAAATGGTCAGATTCCATCATGGATTAATTTAGATCATCCAAGAATCAAGATTGTAACACACGAAGAGTTATTTGTAAACAAGAGCCATTTGCCAACATACTCATCTCCAGCTATTGAAACACACATACACAGAATAAAAGGCCTTTCAAAAAAGTTTATTTACATGAATGATGATGTTTTCTTTGGAGACTACGTCTGGCCTGATGATTTCTACACACATGCAAAAGGACAGAAGCTTTATTTGACTTGGCCTGTTCCAAATTGTAATGAAGGCTGCCCTGCTGCATGGGTTAATGATAAATATTGCGACAAGCCATGTAATGTGTCCGAATGTGACTGGGATGGAGGAGACTGTCTCAATACAAAAGGCAAAGCAGGCTGGGTACTTAATGCGCATTCATTCACAGGAGCTGCTTACAGCGCAATAGGCGAGTATTGCAATGGAGGGTGTGCAAATAGCTGGATTGGAGATAGGTATTGTGATGCAAATTGCAACATTTTGAATTGCGGTTTTGATGCTGGTGATTGTGGAGTTGAAAAATTGAAAGAACTTCCATCATTTGAAGTCATTGGGCTTCCAAAAGTTGTGAAAGTGCCACAAGGTGTCAAGGCGTTCTTTCTTAACTTCACTAATTTTATAAAGGATGGTGTCGTCACTGAGGGAGATTTTGTTGAAACAAGCGTTATTCGGACAGCAATATTTTCAAAGAAGTTTAAAATCATGACTGTTACCCTGTATGTAAACTTTACAGAAACCGTTGCTTTCAAAATACATGGATTTAAAGATAGGAACCAAACAATGCCATTTGAAATGAGATTTAATGTTAGTATTGACACAAAGAAAGAACCAGTGGTAACAACAGTAAAAACTATAACAACAGATATCACAATATCTACCGTTAAAAAGAAGCCTGCGATAAAGCCATACACTGTTTACGATTCAAGAAAAAAGAGCACCTTTGAAACAGCCAAAAAACAATCAAAAGTTAGCAACGACACAATGAATGAGGTATTTGATTTGTTTGAAAAGGACAAAGATATGTTGTCTAATTCCTCATTATTAGCACTGGACAATGCAGAGAAAGAATTCAAAGATGGTGATATAACAGAGCATGGATACAAGAAGAAAAAATATGAAATACTTCTCCCAATTTTTGAATCCAAAATCCAATTCAACCAAACAGTTTTGAAAGATGCTAACCAACGCAAAGATATCAAAGAGGTATGCAACAAACTTATGAGAGCCATTTGACCAATTTTATGTTATCTCTTCCATCATGTATTGTTCTGTTATGTATGGGTTGTTTGTTTGTTTGTTTGACGTAAAAACAGGGTTTGGTGATTGTGTATTGTACTTGCCTGGTTAATGTGTGTATAGGGTTGAACATCACAAATTGCAGAGACTAAAAGTTTTAAATGAGCTTGAAGTTCAAGTTTGTGGGAACTAACCTTTCACAATAAGGAGATTGATTTAAAGGGAATTGCTGGAATATTCAAGGAGTCTATTCCATGTGAATGCAAACATGCAAATCACCCTCTTAGAATGGTTGCAAATCAGTGAAAATTTGCTCCCAGATGAATTTTCCAACAAATAAATGTAAAACAAAAACTAATTCTTGACAACTTACAAGACTGTAAGAACCAGTTTAAATTTTCAGCCATGATTACATTTTTGAAGTACACTAAAATATACGAGAATTGAATTGCTCATTGTTAAGCTTCTGATTTAGACAAATACGAATTGCGCAGCAAATATTTGGATTTGTCCTTCTTCTTTCAATAAATTTTCGCATGTACTATGAGTGAGCTGGCTGCTGCTCTGATTTAAAATCTTACGATGTCTGTTTTGTTTAATCTAAGGCAGAAGCACCGCAACACGACGAAGAAATAACAGCAAATGCGTGTGAATTAAAGATATAATATCATCTTTACATTAACGTTTGCTGTTGTTGTTTCTGCATGCAAATTATTTCATTCTTACTTCATCGCAAGCGTCTTCGAATCCGACGAGCGACGTTAATATCGTGGCGTTTCCTTTTTCGATCTATTTTGTTTACTCTCGTCCCTAGGCTAGTTGACTGCAGAAATGCCTTTGTTTACCATCCCATCTTTTATTTTTCGTAGAAAATTCCTCGAAGATTGCGTCGACACTTACTGGCTGTACCTGGCAACGATGAAGCTTTGTCACATTCAAAATCAAATTTCAAATTCCCACGAAAGGAAACAAAACAAAAGTTTCTTCCAATTCAAATCATAAATGACGTATCGATGGTTTCTAACAAGCCTCTGGCCAAGAAAAGGACAAAGAATCGAAAAACCAGTCAATTAAGTCGCTGGATTGATCGTTATGGGCATTGGGACCCCATAACAGAGACACAGTCTACCAGCCCTCATCGTTGGGAGAGGCAGAAGTTCTTCTGGGATATTGTCACTGCGAGGCAACGTGTTGGTAGGCAACAAGAGTACTTGGTTAACCGTAAGCCATCCCGCATGTTACTTGACACTTTTGCAAGCTCATTACTTCATGTAAGCAGGATCTTCAACCGGGCGTTTGGGTACAAAGCAAGAAAGGTTCCTGCGCATATGCCTCACATGGTTGATGTTGACGTCATCAATAATATGCAGACACAGTTTTGGAGATATTTTGATGTGACGTCATCGCATAAGATCCGAAGAACTGATGACATGCAGTTTGCATTTTCATATGCGTATTATTTGATGGATGTACCAGCTCGAATGAATATGTCAATTGTTTTTGATGAGTTGGATACAGATGCTTCAGGTAAGGGATTTAGTTGGCAAATCTTACGTGATATCTTGTCAAATCTAGTTTGCGCTCCAAAAGAAGCAAGCTTATCTACTATGTGTGTGCCAGAAAAAATACTTTCGACGATGGAAAAACGGCATTTTTCGTAACGATATCTTTATTGCTAGACTTGAACCAGTAATGTCCTAAAACCAATGCTACGAAATTTCGAATCCAGGGTTGATAAAGAGCTTGGCTAAACATTGCTTGATGATTTTAAATCAGTGGAAGTTGCTGAATGGGCGGAATTGTACACAATAAAAGGTCGCGCAGCCGTAATTTTCAATTCAATTTCAGAGTGACATTTTCTCTCGTAAACAATAAAATTTCGTCGCCTATTACGATCATTTAGCCATAGTATGACTTAAGCCGGTTTTCCACTAGGCGGATTTTTTAGCGCGCAGCGGAGCGGCTATTGTATTTGCATTGTTTTGACAAACAATGACCACGTCTTGTCGCTCCGCTACGCGCGTACTTGAAAGTCGGATTGAGTTCAACTTTTCCGCCGCGCTCGATGGCGCCAACCAATCAAATCGCTCGAAAGCTTTGACACATGACATCAAGAGAAAAGCCACAAGCAAGGCAGGGATTCAAAGTGGCTGATCAAGATGAGGACACAAGGAATCCCTACGGAATGTGCATTGTTCTAAAAACAATAGCCGCTCTGCTGCGCGCGGAAAAATCCTCCTAGTGGAAAACCGGCTTTGAGGAGCCTTCGACTTTTCCTTTGAGGAGGAGTTGAGGCTGCACGCAGGCTAGCAATGTTCAGAGTTGTGTCGTCCTATGGTATTTGATCAGAGCAATCTTTGCGACTACGATAAGACGCAACGACATCGAATGAAAATGCTCATTTTTGTGAACCTGTGACGTTATCATATGATTCGCACAGTCTGGGTTGGAAGCTGCAATTAATCTTTTTTGTTGTATGAAATTTTGATCAAAATGCTTGGTAGCATGCATATCACAACAAATACCGAAACCATTATGTTTTTGCACAGAGTACTATTGTGTATGTGTGCCAAGACCTTCGGTTCCGGTTGACAATTCACATGTAGCAACGGATTAAAGCCCCTTACAACTCCTCTCACTGCTCAAAATGTAGCTAGTTGTTTTGTTATTTAGCTATATCTTTAGATGTTGCTTGTTGCGTTTTGTTTAGTTTTTTCGTATCCTGTCAGCATTTAACCTATAGTTCTCTGTAACTCCGGTGTTTGCAGTGATAATAATAATAATAATTATTATTATTGTTATATTTTCCTATCTTTCAGGTATTTTGGATGACAGAGAATTACGCACATTGGCTGCAAGGATGTTTTCATTGCCACTGCAATCTTCAGACGTACGAAACCTGGAAACGATATTGCTTAACTGCTCCAAGCTAACACATAACACATCGAAACATGAAACAATAGCGCAAGAGTCTTTAGCTGCTACTAAAGATATTATTGTGAGTTGCAAGCCGGTTGTTGATTCGTTGCGAGAATCATTAAAAAAGAAAAATTATAACTTCGAGATTGTTGGCGATGAAGACGTAACATTTAAAATGATTCGAAACAACATTTCTCACTTCATTTATCAGCTTGATTGGATAAGGAAAAATCGTCGTAAATTCGTCTGCTTGAACGATAATATAAATCATGATGATCATAACGCGAAGCTCATACGAACAATACTCAGGGATTTCTTGGAATCACTATTCCCGGAACAGTCGCAGTTTGAACTTCCGCGTTCGTATCGGAACAAATTCTTGAAAGTCGATGAACTCAAATCGTGGAAAGAATATGTCAGAAATGAGCATGAATTCAGGTGGAGACTATTTTATTTCGTTGCATTTATAATAGTGACTTTCTTTTTCAGAAGACAGATTTTCATAATTTATCGTAAAATTCTCAGCATTTGTAGTTGGCGAGTGACTTCGATTAGGGGACTTAACTTAGATGATGAAACACTCGTTAAAATTTGATTAGAAACTTTTTATATTCTTTTCAAAATGTATCAGTTAGAATATTTAGAATTTTAAGGAAATAATTTGTGGTAATAAAAGTTGTCTTATTATGGAAAAACCTGTTGTATGTACAGTAAATATCCGCATATAAGAACCTACTTTTTTGAGAGCTGGGCTGAAAAAAAGATACTTGCTTTCAGGATAAGAAACCGAACACTTTGAGGTAAGAAAGTTCATTTGCAACCGAACACTTTGAAGTTAAATGGTAATCAGCGATGAATTTTAGAAATATTGCTTTTTGCGAGGAAACATAGTTAGCCATCTAATGAGCGAAACAATGCAGTGGAAACAGCATCTGTAGAATGCAACATCATAGATCAATCAAAGGAACCTTAGCGGTGACTCAAGAAAGTTCATCCAGGGCTGAATTCGCAAAAGATGTTACTAATTGGTTTCATGATTACTTAAATGCAAGTTGCAAGAAAAGCAGTTTTGTAGATCATGTTACTGACACAAAGCCAAAGGAAATTAAGAGCTGAAATGTTAACTTCTTTCATTTGGTTATGCAGAATTCAATGTGTCGATTTTGATCAGACAGTGATTATTACTGACAAAAAGATGTCACTATATTCACCGCGGAATCATTATCTTTGCTGAAAATTATAGTCTGATCAGGACGATCATGGCAAAACATAAGATAATATCCGATACTGTTTGTGATATTTTAGATCAGAAAAAGAGAAAACACAGAAAATTTACATTTCACTTCAAACAACTCTATAAAACAGAAACAATCTTTTTTAAGCGTGTCGTACAATGTTTTTATTGTCATATAACTATTTAATATAAAATAAATTGCACATTGAACAGAGTATGATTAAAACACGACGTTTCTTGCTTAGTCCATTATCAACTCTATAAAACACCAAGGAAAGTACATCCCAAACTCATTAACTTAGCACCTAAGGTCAGTAAAATAAATCGTACTACGTTAACATACGAAAGTACCGGTACTCCTGTTCGAATCATCACCAAAATTTGATTACATGGCTGATTTTCAAATTTATTGTCTTCCAGGGTATAGCTGATCATGTATTGGTTTCAAAATTTAGCTCTTTTTAAGGCTACCTGTTTTCCAAGCTTGCTGCATACGATTACCAGATTCAGTTTCTTTTTGTATATCAAGATTCTAGTGGCCAATATACCTTCAAGCTATTCTTCAAAAGAATCTGGAACGAACGATAATTTTATAAATCTTATAGAAATTTATTAAACATTCGAACGTGCACAAAAGTGATAGAAGCTTTAACACCGTTCAAGGGAACCTTCCGGATAAAGATGTCTCTTGTCGGATTGGTAAAGGGTCTATCAGAAGGCCACATTCGATGAACTGGATTCTTTAATTAAGCAGGTTTGACTTGTGAGTGTGAATAGTATATAAACTTTCATCATGAATAATAAATTTATCTATGTTACTAAAGACTATACCAAAATCTGTCAATTTTTTATTCAAGCAATAGTGTTGTCATATCTTCTGATTAAGCTGGTTCTCCCTAAGGAGAGACCACAGAAACTTTGGTATAGCCTTTGGTATCTCTATTGTTATTTTTCATAATCATTTAGGGTAGCCATGCCTATCATGCTCCCAATGGTATAGTCTCTGTAAAAACTTGGTACTGTAGTATAAACTAAATATTAGGTACTAGGAGAAAAACGGACGCAAAAAACAGACAGATTTTTCAGCACACTGAGGCCTTTCAAACTTACGTTATCATCAGAGTGTGACTAACTGTGTAAATATGTCTCTGTAAATATGTTTTGTTAAATTGTACTTGAAAATCTGGTTGAGTAGCAGAAGCATTAAAACCATTTCTTGAGAAAATTTCAGTTGGTTTTGTGATCGAATAATTTCAGATTACCGTTTTATCACTGTGGTTTTCTGCAACTCTCGCTTTTTCCTTTTCGAATCTTAGCTGACGAAACTGAAGTACCTGGCGTTCCTTTCAAGCCATTAAATCAAACGAAAGCAGTATCCGCCAATCGTGTAACGCCTTTTAAAAATTCGATTCCCATGTTTTCCATTACTCAACGAGATTTTCAAGTCCTACAAATTTTGTATACTTCAATAAAGTAGCATTACTCGTCTAATTCTTTAGCTATTGTATAATTAGTGTAAATTCTCATAAGCATTGTATATACAGTAAAAATAGCAGCATTCATTGGGAAAGCTCTAAGAAGTGTCGGCGCAAGTCCTCTAACGAACAAATTCCATCGTTCCTCTTTAAAAGATATCCTAAGGCAATCTAAGAATCCATTAAATCTCTTTTGGGTGTCAATTTGAATGCGAGTCTTTATGACGTCAGGAGGGAACGCCAGTGTCCATGAAATGGTGCCAGCCATTCCACCAGCGAGTAATAATGCAATTGGGCCTAAATCACTATTTTGTTTTCCACTAATAATTGAACTTAAAATCTCGTATGCGTTGAAATAGGATACAAATCCAGGGATATCGCGTATTATGGTAGCTCCCATTCCACGAAATAGCCCTTTGACTCCCTCAGCGCGATGAATTTTCATGATGCAGTCAAAGGTTCCTGAAAGGAAATTAAGGAAACAACTAAAATGGAGTGTGCAAATAAAATAACTTAACGGGAGATGTAGGAGAGAGACTTGCAACTATGGTAACGAAGAAGGAAACTACACGAGACAAAGGATCAAATTAATTTTTACAAATGGCAAAGGAACGGACGAAGTACTGAGGTGACAGGTAAAATGTACCACAGTACCAAAGGGGAAGTACTAGGTATCAAACCGTCCGGTACCAGTAGCCTCATGGTCAGTACCAGGAAGCATTGAGCCATAAATACGTTACCAATTATGAATTTAAAAGTACAAATCAGAAACATATTGGAAACAAATCCAAAGAATATATCGAAACATTATCTGCATTCTAGTTCACGGAACATGTGCTTGGTGCAACAGCAATTCCTATCAGAACCAGGCCCATGTACCAAAAGTATCAGTACCTGATAAGTAACTGGTATCAGTGCCAGGTACCAAAAGGTCAAAAGGGCCAGTAGTACCCAGTGTACCAGTATCCCCTGTCACCATCCTAAATATCCGATCAGTCTCAATAATGAGAAACAAGGTATATCAACGAACTGAGAGAACTTCGTACGTTCCAGTGTCTAATAAAGGGAGAAAGCATGATATTGTCACAACTTGCCTGTATAAAACAGTGGCACAGATCATTTATAATATATTCGCAACACGCATTGAATAATCATACTTGAAACACGTGACAGTCCAATAAGTTTGAACATAAGCAAGATTTATTATGTTAAAATCTTTCAAAGGCCATGTGATAACATAATGAATGGAGCAGATTAACTTTCCTTGAGGTAGAATTTCATGCAGCTGAGATAAATGTGTCATTTCAGCAGAACACTGAAAGTATCAAACCAAATGGCACAAAAGCAAACTCTTATGCCGTGCTAAGTCATTGATATCTTCTGTCAGATCCCAATGAAAACCCTCCTTGTGTTACAGAACTTGAGAACGGACCTTTGATCCGAATTTACGGGGACGGCTCTGTGGTAGAGAGCTTGATTACCGATCTGATGGTTTGTGGTTCGAGTCCATACCCTGTCAAACCTGCAACGTAGAGTGAGGAGAATTGACAGCTCTATGTAATTTCAGGCCAATGGAACGGAATCATATCCAGAAAGAGGACGAGGAAACTACTCAATAAGCTTAGCCTCTCAGTCTCATAAACTGCTGTTTCATGAAGCATGAGCCTTGTGTTGGTAGACGCAAGTACTAGTATTACTAGAGCCGCGTTGTATTTGTACACTCGGCTTAAAAGGGAACCAACACGGTTAAATCGGCATTGTGCCAGATCTATTTCTATCGGTCCATATGAGATGGCATTTGGAAGCAAGGTCCAATCAGCCAATCAGATGGCGTGCCATCTCTTCTATCTTTAACTTACGTGTCTTACCAGCGTTGATTCCCAAGCAGCGGCGTGGCCATGGAAAATTAAGTGGGGGGCAATACGACGACGGGATCTGAGAGCGAAGCCCCCAGAAAAATGCTTGGGGGCACGAACTTTACTTTGGCTAGAATGCATCTCCCAATATCATGCTTGCCTTTAGGGAGAAGGGAACCTTGATCGTTTTGTGACAGTTATCCTGTGAATCAGAGCACGAGGAAAATTTTTGAAGAAAGGTCCTTTACTTCGGCTCAGAATGCATCTCCCAATATCATTCTTGCCAGTGCCAAGATTTGACATTTCTCGGAAAATTCTTTCCCAATCCATACCCAGCTATTTCTCTTCGGTTTTAGAGAAATCTCGAGGACCATCTTTCCACAAAAGTGGCCCCCCATACCCCCCCCCCCCACGTGGCCACGCCACTGTTCCCAAGTAACGACAGCCCTGTACTTTCTGAAAGAAGCATAATACAAACTCACCTTTATAAAGCCTATGTTTCGAATCAGTTTGAATTTGCAGCCTCGATTTGATTAATTCCAAAGGACATATGATAACACTCTGGGCAAATGCTACCGCTACGCCAGCAATGGTTGTGTGCAGAACTGAATACTTCTCTCTGTCTTCGCTCTTTGTTAATACTTTCATTGTATTTCCATAAACACCAAATACAAGCGCATTCCACGCTGCAGTTCCAAGAAGAGGAGGTGTTATACCTTTGAATAAACCATATACCTAAAATTCAAAATCAATGGTAACAGGAAATTTAGAGACTGGTTTTAATTCCGAACGAAATTTGCCACGAACTTTAAATGACTTAAATTTAGGTGTCCGAAAATTTAACATAAATTTGTCATTTGAATTTACCATATACCTAAAATTCAAAATCAATTGTAACAGACTGGTTTCAGAGAAATTTAGAGACTGGTTTTAATTCCGAACGAAATTTGCCACGAACTTTAAATGACTTAAATTTAGGTGTCCAAAAATTTAACATAAATTTGTCATTTGAATTTACCATATACCTAAAAAATGACTCAAAATCAATTGTAACAGACTGGTTTCAGAGAAATTTAGAGACTGGTTTTAATTCCGAACGAAATTTGCCACGAACTTTAAATGACTTAAATTTAGGTGTCCAAAAATTTAACATAAATTTGTCATTTGAATTTACCATATACCTAAAATTCAAAATCAATTGTAACAGACTGGTTTCAGAGAAATTTAGAGACTGGTTTTACTTCCGAACAAAATTTGCCACGAACTTTAAATGACTTAAATTTAGGTGTCCGAAAATTTAACATAAATTTGTCATTTGAATTTACCATATAATTTTCCACGTCAACAACAACAACACACCGTTTTCATGTAGGCAACATTTTTTGCTCCCTTTGGTATCATCCTTGTTGTGTTGAACAGTAGTTCGTACGTTGTGTCTTAAGTAGCTTGTTTTTGTAAAAATGTTGACTTATTATGTTTAACGACACGAAACGGAACGAAACGAACGAAATCAACGAAACGAAAATAATAAGGAGAAAGGATAATACTCCGCCAGCGTTCTTAATGTCACCAAAATCATTTGTAATGAATCACTCGGGCCTAGGCACTCATTCATTCTGACAAAATTTTGGCTCGTTGTTTCGTCAAATGTGTATACCACTTTTCAAAAGTGTTCAAATTTTTCGATAAAATGGAAGTTTGCATGGAAATGATTAAACTTATCTCCTTATCTCATGATAGTTTCGTTCGTTCGTTCGTTCGTTCGTTCGTTCGCTCGTTCGTTCGTTCGTTCGTTCATTCGTTTTTTTCGTTTCGTTCCGTTGAATATAATAAGCCAAAACGTTTATATTGAATCATCAAATGATTCAACTATAAATTAAAACATGGAATTTTCACGTATAAGTATGGAATAATAAAATATGAGAATTTGAAGAAATGAAATGTTTATCGTCGCACTGTTCTTCCTCCGTTTCATCATAAAACTACGGTTTCCTACGTTTTTATTGAATATAAAAAACAAAAACAAAACAAACATATTGTGTAGGTACAATACCTTCTCCTTTCTAACAGTTTCAAGCAAGCAGTGTATCGTTCCAGTATATTTGACTGGGGCATTTGCTACCACTCCTTGACCTTGTAGTCGCACCTATCAACAATACAAATGAGAAAATTCTAACCTAGTGTATGATATTACATGCAATGTCCAAGCTCTGTTTGCTTTATCAAGCACGAAAGGGCTTAAAATAGTGGGCCAAAAAGTTGCAATGAGAATATTTGAGAAAATGGCAAAAAAGAGTGACAAGAATAGTGAGAGGAAAAACGAAAACTGCCCATTTAAAATAACATCATCTGCGGTGTTCACATCTTGGGGGTGGGGGTTCTTCCATAGTAAAGGTACCTGGGCATGTGCCGCGACGAAGGGTATACTTTTTCGGACTTCTAGTCTAGCCAAGGGTATACTTTTTTGCAATTTTGGCCAGCAACTTGACAGCGAACGGTCATGATATCATATTTGGTACAAATTTTACAATATTGGTCGAGGAATGGTCAAATTGGTCTAGCCAAGGGTACCATTTTCGTAAAAATTAGTCTAGCCAACGGTACCCTTTTGAAGATGCTAGCGGCAGACCCCTACCCAAAATTTGGCCAAGAACCCCCCCCCCATGGTTCACATAAAAACTTGGTCATTCTCTGACGATAAATTGAATTCCTTGGCCCTCTTCATCAAAGACAACTAGAATAGAATAGATTGTTACCTTGATTGTGTCAAATGGATGGCTGACTAGTACACCAGCACAACCTGAAAGAGAATGGAAAGATTTTAAGGTTTTCCAGTGGGGAAATCCACAAAAAAGGGAACAGCAGTTTTAAGGCTATGAAGACTGGTCTATTTGATTTATCCAAAAAAATGTAGCAAATTCATGGAGATACCAAGGGTATGCAGAGGTAAAGTTCTTTTTTCAGTAATTTGTTTTGAGAGGGCAGGAAGCATTCCTAGCTACTTAGAGCTAATTTAAGCCCACTATGCATGCCACATCCAGGCATGGGACCCCTAGTTTAAGGTTCCTTCCGAAGTGGGTAGGCTCTAGGGTAGGGTTTATCGCTGGAAAACAGTAGATAGTTAACTGTAAACTCAACATTTGTAACATAGAGAAGGGTAGTTTAATCAAAGTTAATCTTCATCAGAGATATTTTTCACAATTGGCCTCTTTCGCATTTTACCCCAAGCATACCCATTTTACCCCTGGTAGACCCTACTTGTGAAAGACACAAATACAAACAGTATTAATCTCACCAGCAACCCATCCTGCAACAAAATCTGCAACACGGTCTGTAAAATATAGTTGTCCTGACATCTTAGTGCATTACTGACTCATGCTGTAGAAGCCATCATGATATCTACAAAAGAAAATACATGACAAAAACTCTCCAGATGATGGTAACATCTTTGAGCTGCTTTTCTGGGCACCTTGAGCAGCCCTTTGTTAGTGCTTTTGGGTTCTTCCTTCCAGAAAGGTAAAGGTTCAACCCGGGGGGGGGGTACATAACATGTTTAGGGTATGGGTATGTGCCGCCCATATGGGTGGGTTTTTGGGCCCAAAATTCTCCAAACAAGGGTCCTTTTTTCGGCAGACTTTCCATAAACATGGGTGGGGTTTCACTGAAATTCGCAAAAATAGTTTAAAATACTAGGCAGTTTTCCGCCAATATTCATCATAAAAGTGGGTACCAAGGCAAGTTTCGGTAATTAGAAGAGGGTACCTTTCTGAAAACCAGGTGGCAGATCCCCGACCATCCAGCAATTTATGTACCCCCCCCCCCTAATAGAATTATTCGCAAACATACTACAAGACAAAATCAACAGAAAGCCAGTGGGGCACGGCACTACTGGCATTGCACATCATAAGGATTGTTGTTTCCTATTTTTCGAGAATTCTTGCACACATGGCGGGAGAAGCCCAGCTTTTGGGCGTGGCTAGTGTTTGCGCTCTGCTCTGCTGCAAACAGTAACAGGCAGTTATTAACAGATTTGATGGCTTTTGACACCATGCCTAAAAAAGGTTCTTTCAAACAACTGCAGTGCAAGGGTGTTCATCATATATAGGCTGGGCCTAGTAGCCTTCTTACCTTTCGACAACTTTCCGCTTGCAAATTTCAAATTCAAGACATCAACATCAATCATCCAGCAACTTTTTGCGGCAAACTTGATTCGGTATTTCAAAAGTCTAATTGCCAATCACTTGTTGCTCTTCACAATCTTGTACACTGCGAAACATCAAAACCATTGCGGGATCTTTCCAGTGCCAGGTCAAGGGGCACTTCGTTCTTGTCACGGGTCGCTGCTGACCGCTATTGATTTCATTTCATTCAATAATTTATTTTCAGCGCCAAAAGACCATCTTCGTTTCACCTCGTAATCGTAATTGCCTCGCTCTGGAACAATGTTGAAATGAATTATTAGACTCATTACAAAAATCTTTTATCTCAGATTCCCGGACTAATTCGAAATAACAGTAAAGAATTTTGAGCAACAGCAACGAAAATAATCAGGCACTCATGTAATAAATCTTCTTACTCTTTTAATTGAATTGCATTAAATCGTATTCCATGCGACTTGTTCAATGGCGGTTAATTGAAAAGACGCAAGGCAAATTTGATGTACTCAGTTTGGTGAGATGACTTTGTTTAGTAGGCATTCATTATTTGTGTTAGACTGCCAAATTACTATTATTGATTAAAGGAGAATACTGGCAAAGCATCGTCTCTGAAATAGATAGATAGATAGACAATGCCTTCTTATTCCCTTTGTAGCAGTAGAATCCTTGTGATTTTTAAACGTGACCAAGACAAAAGGGAGAGAATTTTCAAATGACAAACGCAAGCAGCAGAGCAGGCTGACCATGACCATGTTGAAAACCCAGGGGGGGGGAGGGATACTTCATTTTAAATTTAAATTATACTGAACGTGCCGCTTATATGGGTGGGTTTTCATCTGAAATTCCTTACATATGGGTCTGTTTTTCACCATAATTCTGGCAGATGGGTAGTTTTTTGAGAATTTCCTTATCAAATGATATTCCACACCAAACGATTGACATTTTCCTTTGCATTTTGTTTGAGAAATTCATACGCATGGATCAGAAATTTCCTGATATGCATGCAAATGGGTTCAAATTCTTGAATATTCTGTCATACAAATTGGCCCTTTTCTCGAAGTCCAGATGCAGGTTGAACCACGTTCACAATGAAGTACCCCTGGGGTTGAAGGGCATGCAGAATCTGACCTATGCTTAGTAACAAGTGAAATATATTGAAAATTTTGAGCTGTGAGCAGACTTTAAAAAGCTCTTAGAGTCACAAAAAAAATCAATAGATCTATAATTGTTCTGTGATTCAGAACCTTTTATTGTAGCTGCAAGCAAGTTCCTCTGATACAATGGATAGCTGCATGTGAATACAAGTTTCCAACCTCAAAACGCAAAACAGGAAGACAGGAACTACAAAAAATAGAAATTTACCCAATTTTTAAATGTTATTTCAAAAGTCCCTGTGTTATGACTGTGGCTATAACATTCTGGAAATACACTCGTCAACTCTGCAATCTCAGCTTTCATGTTTTTGTCAATATCATTTTTGAAATCTAGTCCATCACTTGTCACTCACTAATCAACCAATCAAGTGTGGTTTGCAAAGTTTCCAACATTGAATGCATACTCAGATTTACTGTATGATTCATAGCGAAGGTGTTGCCAGGGGGTGGACATGTCCACCCCAGTTTTCACAGAATGGTGTTCTTTTGTAAGCAAAATTGATGTAAACTGGCTCCAGGGGTGCTCCTTCCAGAACTTAATTCTTTCTCAGTCCACCCAACTCTTCACAATATGCTTCTTACAGGCAAGTCCCTGTTTTGAGTCACAGGTTGACGGTCCAGCCATTCAATTCTATAGTAATAAGTTAGAAATCATTTAAAGGACAAGTCCGGGGTTGGTATGATTGATGATGAAATACAAGATAATACTGCTATGAATGATGTATGATACTTTTTTCCACTATTCTTCGCCTTCTCCCCGTGAAATTATGTCTTCAAATAAGCAATTTGAGTGAAGTGATGTCATATCAAGCAAGCAAAAACAAGGCTGTGCGATTGTTTTTCACCTCTTAATTGCCGCTAGTCTCTTTTATTGTGTACTCATGCATTGAAAATCGCACAAGAACACGACAAAGAGGCTTGCAACGATAAAGAGGTGAAAACGCAATCACACAGCCTCGTTTTCGTTTGCACGATATGATGTCACTTCGCTCAAATTGCTTTTTTTGATACATAATTTCACGAGGACAAAGCGAAAAAAAGTGGAAAAAGTATCATACATCATTCATAGCAGTATTATCTTGTATTTTATCATCAATCATACCAACCCCGGACTTGTCCTTTAATAAGTCTAACATACCATACAAACATAGCCAGTGTTACGACAATTTTCTTTCATTTTTAGGATCTGGCTGACTTCAGCTCTCATGCTGTTTAATGATGGATATTGACTTGGATATTGTGAACCAGCTCTTCAACTTTGGAGGAAAAGCCAACCAGATCATTGTAAAGCCTGGTTGTGAATCTAATGAAGAGATTATATCAAAACAAGGAAAATCCACAGAAAAGAAAGTAAACCAATTAGGTAATGGATTTCCTATTTTCAAGTCAAGAAGAAAATCAGCTCAGCATGAGAAAGCCAATGAAGTTTCTTCAAAAGAGAACACGACTTCTGATGAGATGTTGTTGCTATCAACATTTGGTGGGATGATTCAATGTGAGGAAGAAAAGAATGAAGCAAATATTTCTGCTATACCACCTGGTCTAGATCCAATTACTACAAAAAGGAGAGCTAATTCTGTGAAGAAGACTATTAGATTTAGTAGCAAAGTTATTATTCTGGGTCCAGATATGGAAAAGAAAAAAGGAAGAACTAAGAAAGAGGCAAGAGATAAAAGCAAGCCACTACGATCCATATTGAAGAAGAAAGACAGTTTAGTTAACTGCACTAGGAAACAAGTAGGTCCAAAAAAGAAACCTTCTCCTCTTGGCCAAACTGCAGAGGAGTTTTGCACCATTGAGTTTCATTTTGAAGCAAATGACGAGGAGAGCATATCAGTCATCAATAAACAGAATGATAAAAAGAGAAAAAAGAACTTAACTGAAACACAAGAGATTAGTGAAAAGAAAAAATGCAAAATGTCTGGGAATGAACCAATCAGTGAACACATTGATAAAATGATAAATTCAGCCTTAGAAGCAATGACAGGTGTCCAATCCAAAGAGGAGGCTGCAAATGATGCTGGTATCCAAGACTGTGTCACTGCATCTGTGATTGAACCTCTACAGTCAACTAGAAGTGAGGTACCAGCATCAACTTGTAATAGTGAACTTGAGATGGGACAAAATGAAAACTCTGGAGTCCAAATGGATGATTATCCTGTGTTGTTCCCTGTTGATTCGTTTAGCGATGTTGGAGGATGCTTTGATGATTCGTGTGATCTAGCCATTGATTGTAGTGATCAAGTTAGTGCAGCAAAGACGGACAGGAGTAATTATATACCCTGTGACACAAAGAATGGGCCACAAGTAGATTCAAAAGCACCAAAGAGCCAACCATCCAATCAGCTGTCAGAAATGAGAAAGTCTGATCATAGTGTTATTGATTCAACCTCTTTTATTGTGCCAAAAGATTCAACTTTAAAATCAGACTTAGTGAAAGAAAAATCGTTTGATATATTAGCAACAAACAGTGAAAGTGATTTTGAATCTGATGAAGAGATTACGTTGGGTGGACTCATTAAGAAACTAAAGGATGATCCAACAAACAGAAAGTCAAATGATGAAGTTCACATTGAACGAGAAATTGCAGAAGTTTTGGCAAACATCCATGCAGCTAAGGAACCAATTGATTCTTCAACATCTCCTATTGCAACTTTAGGACCAGCTGAGCCAACAAAGGTATCATTGCATAAAGAGAATAATTTGCCATTTAAATCTTGCAAGGAACCAAACCAAGAAGGAAATAAGACGGCATCATTGCCTGAGAAATGTTACGTGGAGAGAAAACCTGTTGCAGAAAAAGCTGTATCTTTACAGCCAAAGGCAGATTTACTTAATCGATGTCAAGTAATTGCAAGCAATCCACAAGAACGAACAGTCACAACAATTGGACAGTTAAACAAGAGGATACTAGATATGAATAAAAGTAATAACAGGAGCTCAAGAGCCTTGTCAGCATCTTCAAATAGCAAACAACCACTTAAGAGTAAGAAAGAAGACCCTAAGTCATCAAGTGGGTTCAGCAAAATGGACAGTGATGGTACAAGGACTTCTGTTGCAACTATATCTCAGGGAAAGTCACCAACTGATGTAAATAGCCAATTTAAATTGGGGATTAAGCTTTCAAGTAAATATCCAGGGGTTGTTGACAAGGAGATTGCAAATTCTCTTCCATTGGCTGTCCAAGAGGAAATTAGAAAGTCTTTTATGAAAATGTTTGTCAATGCTGAGGGAAATGGTAATGCTTCTATTCTTAATTCGGCAGTGAAAACACAGGAGACTTCTGCAATGAAAACACAGGAGAGATCAATAATGAGAGCACAGGGGACGTCTGCTGATGATATCACACAAACTGTTAAGCATGGTCCCCTATCATTCTCTTCTTCTTCTATCAGTGGCAACAAAGCTCATCAGTTTCCTACCATAGGACATGATGCTGAGATATTCCATACTCTAGATTTTAATAACACCAGCCCAGAAAAAGCAAAGATTACACTTGTTCCAGATTTGTTAAATGATCAACAGAAATCTCCAAATGTCAGTTCTCCTTCATGTAATGATCCGAAGAGTCTACAACAATATGCTAAGGCTGATAATGAGCCTGGTGAATTTGAGAGGCCACACACAGATATGACACACGATAGAGAGAATCACGAGGCCTATGTAAGAATAAATTCATCATTGTTAGGAGAACAGCACGATAGAGCTGATCAAGGAACTCTGCTTCGGGATATCCAGCGACAGTTGTCACATCTTCAACAAAAAGTTGATACCTTACAAAGAAATTATGACGCCATGGGTGGTGGTAAACAGAATACCAATCCCGTGCAATCACAGCCTAAAACTCATGAATCGGTAAAAATGAATCCTGAACTAAGGCAGCTTTGTCAACAGTTAGTTTTAACACAAAAGGATGTTCTCAACTTGGAAAGAAATGCTCAGTGTACTCAAATTAATGCGATTCGAGGAGCTCGCTTGGACAACAATGGTTCTTCTGGCATGACGACGGAAGGCAGAGCTTTGACATCGTTAAATAGGCCATCAAAAAAGCAAAATATTACATTGCGAATTGTCGTTGAAAGAAATGGTTGCAATTCTGGGAAATGTGAGCAAAAGTGCAGTAAATGAAGATGACATCAACATGCAGACTAGGTAGGTAAATTCCCGTGGTGTGTTTGTGTTCGCAACTTTGTGTTTTGATATCGGTGTGCTTACTTGGAATTCCCATCCCAAGGTCGAATATTTTTGAAAAACAAATGTCTTATTTACGGCGCACGTTTTCGTCCTATCAAAGAACTACTCTTTTATGACTCGTTTCAGAAATTGAATGCAACGTTTCATCAAAGGGAATTATTTTACGTAAAATCGTGTACAGTATCTCGTAGCAAACTGAAGAGGGTATTGGTTCAGACCTTTTAGCCATTCTACGAAAAAATCTGGATCAACCGATATTTTTATTCATTTTTATAGAGAGTGTTCGTATCGATTGAATTGTGTTTGTGCTTCCATCACTTTTGTAAACATTCGAAAATTCCACAGAGTATATGCAAGTATCATTTGAGTCAGATCCTTACGTAGAATAGCTAGAAGGTCTATTGGCTATTGTCTGTGCATTGTTTGTGACAATTACCTCTTTTATTCCGACAGGTTTGAGATTACATAGATGATCTCTTCCCCATTCATCTGCAATGTTGGTAGAGTTTGAGCTGGTCGCTGGCGATAATTTTGCGTTGGAAGTTGCATCAAAAATTATTCCAAGGTTTGCATTTATGTTTTGATTTTAAGCAAAGAAACTCAGAAATTATATTATAGTTTTATTGGATTGGACCAAGTTTGGTTTTATTATCTTTGCTGTGGTAGTTTCTATGTAGCAACATTATCTATTTTTCAGTTAATGCAGTTTCATATTCATTTGCATGCTTCTGCTATTTTTTGTTACGGTCTTAATTGATGTCAAGATCGATTACTCTCAAGTACCGAATAAACGGAGGGGGTGAGGATAATCGGGGGGGGGGGGTTGGAAATGGTTTGATATAGTAATGATCGGGGGCTTGAACAATCCGGGGGCGAGGCTCAAAAAATCGAAAAACTGTCGTTTTCTTAGTTAAACTCGTATCTTTTTTATGTTTATTCAAAAATAATGTTCACTATCATTTCAATTTTTCAAGAATTGATGAAAGGGGTTAGAATAAAAGTGGGGTGGTTGGAAAATTCTTCAAAATTTTATAAGCGGGGGGGATGATTTTTCGGTACTCGAGAGCAAGCCATAAAGTAATGAATATAAAAGTTCGATAATTTTGCTACTTACAACTAACTAGCAAAGTTTGCTGCTAGATTTTTATGGCTGATTGTTTGGTAGTAAACAGTTGAATAAGTTTGCTTTTATGCACTGTATGAAACTTAAACAACGCAAAATGTATGGAAGTTAGAACGGGGAGTGGTAGTTTCGGTAGACCTTCAAACTTGATATCTGTCGATTCTCCTTGCCTTAAAATTGTTGCTCTTAATTCGAAAGTCATAGTTTTGTTTGTCTGCTTAGTTACTAGAAAGATACTGAACAATGGCTTATATTTTGTCTAAGAAAACATCAGATTAAACTATAAGAGAGAATAGTTAGGAATGTTAGAGCTTCCTTCGGATTTTTCGTAGAGATTCATTTCATAAGATCCGTTGTTTTTCGCCCTCTTGGAAAGGTTTTCCAGTTTGATCTAGAAATAGTCCAACCTGAATTGTCTAGGAATCGTCCAAAAGTTCATTCTATCTTCATTTCAAGTATCTGGATACTGCGATTTTGGAAGTCAGTTATTTAGCAAGTGAATTCGATAATTCAGCGAGGAACTCCCAAATATCGGCGAAAAAGGTCGGATCTTTATGGATATTTAATTGAAACATTTGGCACTTCATTTTTTAAGCATGAAGTTGGTAAATATTTTATGATCCAAGTGCCGGTATGCCGGTATATAAGCAGTTTTATGGGCTCTTTTTCCACAACTTGCGGTTATTTCAGAGATTTCTCTGCGCCGAAATTTAATCAATGAATTCGGATTCAGACGGTCCCTTTCAAGGGAAAAGAACTTCAATCTTCACGCAATGATTTGCCTTTTTGAATGTATTTTTTGTTTTATTTTATTTATATTATTTCATTGGACTCTTGCCTGTTTTTTTATTTTTTGCTAAAAGAAAAATACCTCAGCCAATTTTGTGTACTTGTGTACAATCTTGTGATACGTAAATTGTATGTTTATATTGTGAGTAATTAGCGATGTTCAGATTTAGGTTGATAGTTGGTATTTGGTAAGTCAAATTGATTTAATTCGAGTCATATTTTGAACAGATGACACCGTGAAACTGCTATATAGAACCCCGGGGGTGTTGGTATCGCAGATAATCACAGACGTGGTTCCTAAACCAAAAAGATCTCGCATAACAAAGATCTATGAGTAGAAGGAAATCATACAGGATGTCTCCAGAAAATTATCCAATTTGACAGCTTAAAATAATATTTCATACACTAGACCTATGTTGAACATTGATGACTTGATCTCCAGCCAAAAATCCCAAATTGTGCCCAACAGTTTTGTTCCAATTTCTTCCCGCCAACTTCTCAGAGATTTCTTGAAAATTCTTGGTCTGGAAACAGCATAAATCTTTCGAAAGTCGCCAATCAAATTTCTAAAGACCAAGTGCGACAAAATGCTCAGGATACACTTGGAAACGACTTGAAAATTAAGAACCCTGTAGCCTGCGTGCAGACTTTACTTTCCATTACGAAGGAGAGCTTATGAGGATCTTGTTCCTCAACGGCTCTCCTTCGCAGTAGAAAGGTAAAGTCTGCACGCAGGCTATGAACCCTGAAGCTCATTGTTTATATTAGAAGTCTGTATTGCCTTCAGTTTCAGATTTTGCGTTTATCTAACAAATTTTTCACGTCCCCAATGTAATCTATTTCTAATATTTTCCAGTGACAACATTTAGGATGAATTTAATCGACAAGATTTCCTGATTTTCTAGATGATCTGAGTAAAAATTCCTATGTAGCTGTCCGAAATTAGGTGCAATGTAATGTGAGTCATGTGTCTGGTGTAATCCCATGAGATGAGCAGTTTTTGAAATTACATCATTTTGTCTGTTATGCATTTATTGATTGTTAAAGTTTTTGGTATCAAGTGATTCAGATTTCTTGTTCAACATTGTTTCTCATATTTCTCTGTTGCTGGTTTTCAGTGACTTTTTCTGCTCAGTTGTAATAAGATTCTGATTTCTAATACGTACCTTTTCTTACTCACAGCTTGCTTGACTTCGTTGCACCCACCTGTCGTCAAGTAACCTCAGTAGGGAACAGGATAAGTATTTATTCATTCTTATTTTAGACATTGCCTTTGTTACAGCTTTAATTTAATAAAATTGCAATAACGAAAAACGAGGCTCTTTCAGCTAGGCAATTAATTGGCGAGGACTTCGGATTAGGCAGCTAGGGGTGACATTTTTCAATCCATAAGGAATACCTTTCTCTATGGTCTCAGGTCTATAAAGTATTTTGGTGCTGAACTATGGAATGACATACCTATTTTCATTAAAATGTCAGTTTCGTTTAATATTTTCAAATCAAAATTGAAGGAATTCTTTGTCAATGGTTATGGTCCTTGATTTTACACCAACATTTAGTGTTCTTAAGTTATCTTGTTCTTTGGAGGGATCTTCTGGTCTTGTGTTTATTTTTAAGAAAAATTTTTCCTTGTTTTTTAGTTTTTAGATGGGGGGGCTCTCTCTCGATTAGTTTACCTATTAGAGAGCTCCTCCTTAGACAAATATATCTAAATACTTATGTTTTGTACTGTACCATGTCTCTTTTCATTTCTTTTGTGTTGTGTGTAAGTGTATCCTTGTAGTGTATCCTTGTGTACTAATATAATGTCATTTGTATATTGATTGTCTTATTTAATTTAGGTAAAAATTGTAATTTATTTGTAGTCTTTGATGTATTGATGTATTTAGATATATTTGTTGATAATGAAAAATGAAACTGAAAACGGATTAAGCTTTATTTTTGTTGATATGTGAGCAGCATTTAACGAGCTATTGTCACCAGCATAGGTTTCAAGTCTTTAAAAAGGTGGGTGTTGTGACCTATTTCTTTAAGCTAAACGGCTCCAAAGAAACTTTATCTATTTTGCTATAATTCTACTGTTGGACTTTTCAAAAATTTTCAATATTTTCAGAACAAGAGTGTTTTTCTTCTTTTCTAAGAATTCAAGAAAAATGTTTAAAAAATCTTAAAACCATCGTAATTTCTAACTTTGTCGATGAAACATGAAACAATTTTCAATATGGTATCAATTAAAAGTATGTCACTCTTCTCGTTTGCGATTTAGAAATTTATTGACGTCACATCCTCAAATGAGGTGAAATATAAAAAAGCTGTAATTTCGAAAGAGCGGAAGAGAAGATTTCTGAATAGTCCAACGGTAGAATTACAGATAAGTAGCTAAAGTTTCTTTCAAGGCATTCAATTAAAAGAAATAGGTTATACAATTTCATACCCTCCTTTTTACACAGATTTAAAAATTTGGAAATTATGCTACTGACACATGAGGACTTTCAGACTGACAAACAGAAAACATGGATACACTGTCTGTTCTTAAAGCTGTTTTCGATAACATCTGTACTTTGAAGAAAGAAGGCAATTTTGATATGAAATTTTTTAAGTTCAATTTAGATATGACATTTCTTAAGTTTCCATAGTTGTGATAAATTTTGTTGAAAATGTGTTCTCTAGATGCCTGAAATAGACCAAGAATTGGAACTTTTGCGTGTAAACGTTAGGAACTTGAAAAGCACGCCATTTCTCTACCAAAGAACTAAAACATGAATTCTGCTCGAAAAACAATGAATATCTAATACTTATTTCTTATCCTTTGCAAACTTGGACCTTTCCTTTGCTTACGATGGTTCTGAAGCAGAACTTTCACTAAGCCTGCAACCATTTTCTGCAAATTTAGTTCTCGCAAGATTCTCACGTAAATTATGAATAAAAATATCCGAGCGGACTGAGGTTTTCTTTAAACGAATCTATTATTTTTGATCACTTTAGACGAATCTTGTTTTGCTAATACATGACACTAAACTCTCTCCAAGTAATTGCTTTGCAGCACAACATCGAATGGCAGAAGTGAAAAGATTCTGGATCGCCAAAGTTCGAAGGAGATTTGAGCGAACCCTGTCGAAAAGTGCACCGCTGTTGCCTGTGCAATCGTTCAGGTTTTTGGAAAGAAAGCAGTCTGGAAGTTAATACTGTTGCTTTGACGTTTTTAATTTTCATCGAAGGGAACTCTGTAAATTTGCAAAAAGGAGAAACAGGAACATCAACATCGCTGTATGTCAAAAGGAACATCAGGTTTTAGTAAGCTTTCAGAATAACTATCATACCGTCTAAAAGCGGAAAAGGGCATGCATCTTTTACTGAAAATATTAAAGGGTTTGTGCAAGGTGGTTTATGCAAGCCTGCATTTGCAAAGAGCAAAGTAATATAAAAAGATACCCCCATTATTCTAGGCGAACTCATCCTCCCGAGAGGATAACGCTTGTTGAAACGTGTTGGCATGTTTTTGAAAGTTTCTTGGAGAGGCCCTCTCAAGAATATCCATAAAACGGAGTGGCCGATTTAAGCCAGGTGAATTGTTTGAAGGATTTCAACATGTCCACCATCATGCCAAAATCATTGCCTTGACAACCATAGAGCAGTAGCCTGTCAACCGGGGATTTTTCTTCACTCATCCAGTAGAAGGGTACAAAGGCATGCCTTCAGCGACAAAATGCCCTTCTATTCCGGTTTAAGCGGTAACGGGGAAATAAACTAAATGCTACACACAGTTTCTTGACTTGAATCACCATCATGAGAGCCAGTACCTGATACAGAAGTAGGAGATACCGTTGAACATGTCTTTGTGCATAAAGTTTGCTGAGTTTCGCCATCAAAATGAAACTGATCACCAACACAGAATCTGCTGTTACATGAAGAACATTTGAAACAATGAAGATGAAACACGACGTCATTTGAAACTTTGATAACCTGATCACATGCTAGGATGATTTTTGTGCAAGAAGTACACTGGCCAGTTGGTCCAAACAACCTGAATAAGTCAAGAAATGATGAAATAGAAATTGGAGCACTATGCAGAGACAGTAAAAACCGGCGTATATGAGCCTACAATTTTGCAAGTTAGCCAGCATTGGTTCCTTCAAATCGGTGTAAAAAGGTGCCTGTAAAATTTTATGACCTATTCCTTTTAATTGGATGGTTTGAAAGAAACTTTAACTACTGGTCTAAAATTCTACCGTTAGACTATTCAGAAATCTTGACTATTTTTGAAATTACAGCGTAGTTTATATTTCAACTAATTTGAGGATGTGACGTCATCAAATTTCTAAATTGTAAACCAGAAGAGTGACAGACTTTTGCTTGATACCATATTGTAGACATTCATAAACTATGGTTTTCTTGGAAATCATTTCATGTTTCGTCAAAAAGTTTAGAAATTACGATGGTTTAAGATCTTTTCAACATTTTTCTTGAATTCTTAGAAAAGAACACGAACACTCTAATTCTGAAGATATTGAGCATTGTAAAAAGTCCCAACATGATAGCAAAATAGATCAAGTTTCTTTGGAGCCGTTCAGTTTAAAGAAATAGGTCATACAATTTTACACCCACCTTTTTAAAGATCCTTCGGAAGGGACATTAAAGGGGCTCCGTCGTCAAAATGTAAACAAAACGATGATTTTTGCAGTTTTTTGAAAGGTGATATCACACAGGATTTTCATATTTTTTTCAAAATGAAAGTTGCTGTTTGGACATTAATCCTTGTACTTCACTAAGGAACAAACCAAACATTCATATCTTCTACGATTGCTCGGATACAAGTGGATTTTTAACGGTCACTTTTTTGTGGCTTGGGTGAAGCCACCAAACAAACTTCAGAAGACAATGGGTGAACAATGGATAATCACCGACACGTGCGAGTTTACGGATTTGTTTACTGTTTGACGACGGAGCCCCTTTAATAGACATTGACAGATGCTAAATCTTTTGCATATCTTCCAAAAATCAGTTTCATGAGAATTCTCTTTGATTAATAGTCTGCTCTGTTTGGTAGAAGTTCTCTTAAATACCCGTTTGAAAGTACCCATATTTTCATACCAGCCCGAAAGCTTCTACTGATATGACTACAAATTTACTGCTTGAATAAAAAAAATTGCGTCTTTTTAAAGATTGAAGAAATTAATCTAGCAGACCCTAGGATTCTTGCCTTGATCTATTGATGAAGTTCTTATTCTTGCTTGGATTGAGGGACAACTTTTTGAGTATCTTTGTTAATTTATAAACATTTACCAGTCTTTTCAATTAAGACAGTAGGGTCTTAGACTTGCCCCAAGTCTGTTTTGTCAACTGTAATAAGTCTACCGGAAAGTACCCTTCAATTTTTTTGACGAAATTTTTTTTTGACGAAATAGACTTGGGGCAAGTCTAGTAGAGTCTTGATTCAAAGGAATCTCTTCGTTATTCATCTGCAGCACACAAAATTGCTTTTCTGGAATATGAACTCGGACGAGCCTTTTCTGTAGGCCTAAAGAATGCTTCATAACGATCTGATATTCTGATTGCTTTTTCGATAGGTTTATAAAGATACCAAAAACTGGTCTCCAATTGAAAGTTAGACTTTCATCAATAGTTTAAAGAAGCTGTTTCAACCAGCGTGGATGGCGTGTTATCTCTTTTTGGCTTTTGTTGTCGATTCGAAAAAGGAAAGGCCACGATGCCAGCGTCGATTTTCGGATCCGAAGATGCTTGCGGTGACGAATAAATGAATAAGTTTAAAGGCAGAAACACCGCAATGCGACAAAAAACAACAGCAAATATGATAGAATTTATTTTATGCCAATCTTTCGTCCTGCCATGCAGAACTTCTTCAGGGCTGTAATGTGAAGAAGTCCTGAAGAGATGATACGTGCAAAGCATGCTGGTTTAGTGCAAAGGATGCTGGTTGAAACAGACCCTTTAAAGGACAAGTCCGGGGTTGGTACGATCGGTGATAGAATACAAGATTTTTGGTGTATCGTTCTTTTTCCCATCATTTTTTGTCTTGGCGAAAATTTAAAAAAGAGCCTTGCGTAATGACATCATCATCATCACGCGCAAAGATTTCTCCCCAATTATTTGCCCGTGATGAAGCATGGATGAAGTCACTACGTATAAATCTCTTATTTTAGTAATTTGGGAGAGAAAAGACGAAAAATGAGGAGGAGACGTACGATACACCATTCATAACACAGTATAATCTTATATTCTATCATCAATCTTACCAACCAATGCCATGAAAATTGAGACTTAACTTTCAAAAGGTGCATTTTCTACCCACCCGGTATCAAATACCAAACACTCACCTCAGATAGTCATTACTGCAAAATTTTCTGCCATACTTGACATAAAACGAAGGAGATAACTCAGCAAGTGGTGCATTGCAACAGTCACATGTCAAGCAACGATCATGCCATAGGGTGTCCAGAGCTTGCAAGAAGTATTTATCATCAATTGGGTAACCACAGCTACTGCAAAATGGATGACTGTCCACTGAGTTGCTCATCCCAAATTTTGATTCAGTTCTTGCAATGCAGCGAAAATATAAATACAGGGCCTATTTCCTTGTCGGCCACATACGTCCACTCTAATAACCGTTTATACAATGCTGGAAATTAAACGAAATTTTCATCGTTCCGGAGATCTCATTTAAGAAGCAATTCAACGGTAGGAGATGCTACCTCCGCGGTATTCTATGCAGCTGTGTAGGAGTTGGTGATTTGTCCACGTATGCTAAGAGGCAAGCGCTTTCATTTCTGTTTACGAATGATGATATTTAAAAGAACCCTCATTTGGCCTAAGTTTTGTCTTGCGACCGCTTTCAGAAAAATTTCGAAACAATCTTATGATGTTATGAAAACAGAGTTGTATTCCCATAATAGTTTTGTTTCCAAATGTTAAATATTAGTTAACCGCTTTGTCGTTGTTTTTCAGTTCTTGGTTAAGTTTAGTAAAAGCTTTGTTAACAAATGACTTGCTTTCGCTTACGGGTAATTCAGGAAACTCTGTTATAAGCTGAACAGAAACCATGTTTTGGTGTTGTACGTTATTCAAACGTTTCTCGGCTTCTGAATTAGATAAATTCAATTTAGGCCGCACACCTTCGGAATTTTGTCCTCTCGCCAGATACCCGTTTCTTCTTTTAGAAATTCCATCTCGCATGCACAATGCTTGATTTAGCCATCCATGTTTCAGGAAACTATTCCGGCCCTCTTTGCCTACATCCATCCATGCATTGAATACCATGCAACCGTGCAATTCTTTGTTTGTGACCGCTAATCACTTTGAAATGACTTGTCAAATACATATTTAGTATACACCTTTCCCGTTACCACATAAACAGCACTTGGAACCAAGAAGGGAATTTTTAGCAACTTTTTTTAGGTCAATGGAAATGTGCTTATTCTGCAGTAAGAGGAGCGGCGTGTACACCATTACAATATACACATTTTGTATACAACATGAGCAATACCTTCAACGAAAAACTAAAATTTAGCAACTTTGTCAAGGTCGAGGGAAAAATGTGCTCCTTATGCAGTAACATGAACGATGTTTATCAACAAAGGCAAAGAATTTTAGGGTTGCAGAATCTGCCCTTGCTCCCTCGTTAATGAACTGAAATTTGTGTTCCACAAAAATGATTGATTGGCTCATACCTCTGTTTGAAATATTTCCATCAGATTATGCCATATAAATAGAGAATTTTGAAATAGCAACATCTCGTAGAATTTTGTGTAACTTTACATCGTTTTGATAAAAACTTGCGGTGGACATCGGTGGTGCTGGTGCAACCATATACCATTGGATCTAGTGGGGGGTGGATCGTTGGTAGCGTGCTTGACAACAATTCTGAAAGTTGGTGGTTTAAGCCCTGGTCGAACCTGATGAGTACAATGAAGAGAGTCGCCAACTCTGTAATTCCAGGCTAAAGGAATCACGAGGTGTGGTCACATCAAGAGGAAGGACCAGGACCCTGCTTCGATAAGCAAGCTGCAAGACTTCTCACTCAATAACCTAAAACTACCCTTCAATGCTAGGTAGAAAGTATACTTATTACATGAGTCTCAGTTTTCCGCATTGAATTGAATGATATTTATGAGTGAAAATAAAAACATCAGATTAAAAACGTTGAACGAATACAAGGAATCACGTCGTCAGTCTAGGTAGAAATCTACCATATTCCAACAAGAAAGATCGCTCAAGATACAAACAATTTCCAAAATCATTATTTCTCAATGAGAAGTAAAAATTTGAAATAAATTTCCATTTACACATATTACAGCAATCAATTACAAAATACGTATACACTATTACATTTTGCTACTACAAAGAACAAAGCAAATCATGTTGGGGAATGCGCTCAATTTTTGATGAAAAACCGCATATAACAAACAATAGTAGCCCCTTCCAGAAAATGAAGACACTTCCAAAGTCCGTCTCAAATAGATGTCACCTGAGATTTGCGATAACACAAAATTCCTTTGCACAACACTTCTATTGTCGTTATTCGCGGACATTTGCAGGTGACATCTTATTTGAGACTCTACGAGAAGCGATCAAGGGCAATTGGAAGTTAAAAAACTTCCACATTTTTGGTCTTGAGTTACAGAGGATTTCAAACAAAAAGTGTATGACCACAAGTGTACTTTTTTCTTCATGATTTGGTGATATTCGCGATTCTATCAAAATAAACTGTGATATTGAATTTCACGAAAATTAAAGGCTCATGTGCAACCGTCATGCAATGCGATCGTTTCCCTAAGTAAAGAAAATTACATTTTTCCTGGCTGCAAAGCGTTGGTTTTATGGCTGTGCGATGATGCTGAGCGTATGAAAATATTGAAAAAGCTCGTGAGAGTTTTTGATTTGATTTGATTTTAAATTCTTTAGGCACGGTGGCTACGTCAGTCAAAGGACTGATTTACAGTGGGCCGTGCCAACTGTAACAAAAAATTGTTTTTGAAAACAAAACAACTTTTGGGCACTTTTCTAGAAAATAATTCTTGGGGCATTTCATCCTTAAAGGGTCCCAGTTCCCAGCTCTATAAAACTACATATTTACACATTTCAAAGTTTCAATTCAGTCCGATTTCAATTCACTGCCTTTCAATTATATGGATGTAGTAAGCAGGATTTTCAACCTGATCTATTGGCTCAAAGTCTCCCAATATCGTATGTTTTGCTTCTTTGCCAAATACCTTCTCCAGTAAACCATTGAAGTTTTTCAGCAGATGAGGATAATAAGACAGGCGGAATTTCCTGCAACAGAAAACAGATATATCAAATCCAGGAGCTCCATCGCGAAATTTTTGCCGAAGCGGTGATCTTGAAATTTTTTTGAAAGGCAATATCACACAGAATTTTCATCTCTTATTCAACATGGAAGCGTCATTTTGAAGATAAATCTTTGAACCTCACAGAGGAACAAACCAAACATTCATATCTCATACGATTGCTCAGATGAAAATGGATTTTGACAGTTACTTTTTGGTAGCTTAGGTGAAGCCACCATACAAACTGCAGAAACAATGGGCAAGTTCCTAATGGTGTTTCCAGATTTGTTTACAATTTGGTAATGAGGACAGATTTCGTAAAAACACATTCTGTTTAACTCGTGATTGACTTAAGAAGTACACAAAGATTAGCATTTCCATAAAATGACTTCCACTGGGGTAGTTATTGTCTTTCGCTCCCCTTGGCATCATCCCTGTAGTGTTGTATGGTAATTAGGATGGTATAGTAGATTGTAATATTTTATATGAATAAAAAAGAACTTCCACAGCCGATTCGTCAGTATACAAATGTAAATAAATCAATTCACGTAAGATTTTCAGAAACAAAGATGGTTAGTTTCTTTTTTGAGATGCAACTTCAAACATAATTCAAGCTCTTCTTTTATATTTTCAGACATTATTTTTCAGACATTTTTCAAAAACTAGTTTCAGAATATGTTTGGTATTTATTCCTCCTGCTGGCCAAAACTTCTGCAGAGGTACGAAAGAGCACCAAAGGCTTTTATTGATTTGAAGAATAATCATCCATCATTTGTTCAGAAATCTGCCGATTTTGAGTCCTGAAGTCCATCTCAAATTAGATGTCTGATGAGATACGTGACAACGTAAAATTACTTGTGCAAAGCACTTCAGTTGTTTTTATTCGCGAGCATTCTCACCGGAAGTCCATTTCGACAGAATTTAGTTTCTCTGGGTAATTAGACACCGCAGTTGTGATTCAGCGTGTACGCTTCTGGTGCAGAGGAAAATTCATATTCTTCAGAAGTAGGTTTTGAAAGACGAAAGAACAGAAGAGAAGGATTCTTCCTTTATTTTCCTTTGTCTCTCTTGCTAACTCCTCCGCAGAGGTACATAAATCTTTCCTAGCATAAAGGTGCGGCAATCAAGCACAACTGCGGTGTCTAACCACCCGTGGTAATGGTCTCACCTTAACAAATTTAAGATAATGAATAAATCCCCATACAAACTTACTCCTGACTTGCAGGTGCCTCTTCCTTCATTTTCTTTGGTGCTGGCTCCGCATCGCAACTTTCCCCATTTTCAACCTTCTCATCTTTTATCAAATGGTAGTCGAGGGTAACAAGGCTAAACTTTCCATCCACCAAAAGAACTGATGTTTTAACATTGACTGGTGCTTGGCTCTGAAAGCAAAATGCTGTTAAATTTAACTCTAAACATCATTAGATGTCTGCAGAAAATGTTGGTAAAAAATCTCTCCTAAAATATGAGACAAGGTCCGTCGGAACGAAATTCATATTTGGGAGGCGGAAACCAGATGCAGTTGGATGAAGTGAACAAACAATTGGGCCCACACCCTTTTGATTGTGGGAATAAACTTCTGAATTGTTGTGAGTTCACCATTGAAAGGAGCAACATAACGACTAACAACGGAAGGCTTTCCTGGGAGATTTTAAAGTAGGACTTCAAAAATAATTTGGTAACAGATCAATTTTTAGTTCGTATGACACAAAAACGTGATTGCTTGATATTTCTGATTTCCAGGAAGCTTCATTACTTTGTATTTTCATTTCTACTTTTTTTCTGTAAAAAAGGAACAAATTTTATCAAATTATTGGCCAAAAGAAACCCTTTGTTTTCTAAGAAAACTTATACAGTTGTTGAGGGAATCATATTTGTACAACCTTCTAAGCTTTAAATCCTAAAGGAAATATGACCAGCTCAAGTATCAGTTCTTTGATTGGAAGTATGATTGGGAGAGTGGAAAAATGAAAAACATTGCAGACTTACATCATAGTAAATATTCCTCATTGGTGGTGTGCCTCCGGATACAATGTGATCATAATTGCGATGATCGATAAGTAGAATACCACCTTTCTTTAAACAATCTCTGAAATTTTCAATCGCTTGAAGATGTGACTTGTTTTCACCATCAAAATCAGGTAGATGGGCAAATGAATTTCCAAGACAGATGATACAATCAAAACCTCCTTCTGGAATTTCTACATCGGCTTCTTTCAAATGCAGCCAGTTTCCTTCCTCAATTACTAGATTAAAGATAGTTTGATATTTAATTTTCAGAGTTTGGTGATTTTTTAATCAGAGAAAAATATCCCATAAATGAAGTCTGGCTTACAGTCTGGTTTTAAGGGGGTGCTCTCTTCGATTAGCTTGGCTATTATTGAGAGAGTTCCTCCTTAAGAATTCCCCTTCATACAATTACTCTTCTAGTGTCTTACTTTGTGTACAGTATATTACTGTCTTTTTAATTTCATATGTAGTAATTTATTGTTGTAAGTTGTTTTATTTTAGAATGTTTTGTATGTTGTGGAATTTAAAATGAATGAACTGAACAGTACAGGCCTTGTGCATATTAACATGAAAAAAGAAAATTCTGAAAAAACTTTGCATAAGGCGAAATATTCTGTAAATCCTTATGAGGCCCAACTTATCCCACTTGGATGTTATTTGGAACTTACCCCAGCTGTCGAATTCTGGTTCTTTTCTTCTGGCCCACCTCAGTTTGAGTGCATATTTCAGCATCTTGTCACTTGCATCAACACTTGATACTTTGAATCCCTGTTCAACCAACATTATTGAATCAACCCTACAGAATGAGAAATCATCAAATGTTACAATGCACTTATGTATACATACAAAATCTGACATTAATAATCTGACATAATCTTGCAAGGTCATATGTTAGAATACAAATACAGTAGGCTGGTGGGTTTTATCATTCAAGAAGTGAAAATCAGGACATAAAGCATATTTGATTTTACTTGAGTCTTTCGGATGACAGATGATGTGCTACCCAGGAAAAACCTATCCTTATGGATTATCAGTTGATTTTCATACCCATATGTAAAGATTTTTGGGGGAAATTCCAATTTGAACTTGCCAGTTTAAATCAAATTTCATTCAAATTTAAAAACATGGTCAAAACAAAACAAAGTCATTTTAATTCATTGCCAAAACATGGTCAAACATGGTGAAGAATGAATTTTCCGTGTTTTGACCATAAATGACCATGTTTTTTGAAAATATACGTGACCGTGTTTGTTCATGTTTGAATATGGTCAAAGCAAAATTATCAACCATGTTTCGACCATGAAAAACACGATTCTTCAAACATGACCATGTTTTGACCATGGGACCAATTTGATAAATCACTGATAAATCTATTCAAACATGGTCAATACATGGATATTTGGTTGTGAAAACATGGTCAAATATGGTCATTGACCATGATCAAACATATTTCAAACACGTCTGACCAGTTGACCATGTTTCAAACATGGTATTCTCGCAAGGGCTCCTCCCCCAGGATTTGGCCTAATACATAAAACCACCATTTTGAAAAGAATCATTAATTCCACGTGTATTTTTCTTGAAACTTTTCCCTGAATTTGAATTAATTGAGACCATAATTACCCCGTTCCACAAGCTACATCATACACAGTATCAACATTATATTGTCTCAATGTAGCCAGCAATTTTTCTCGATAAAAGCCGGTTCGTCTGTTTTGATCTCCGATGTACTTGCTCCAAACTCTAGCTGCCTTGCCATCCGCGTATTGATCAGGGATACCTCTGGCGGCAACACCAAGCGATCGGGTTCGATACACACCATCTATTTTCTCAGTCATTCTGATATTCTTGTATTGTTCAGCAGATTTAGTATTTCTTCAGGGAACGGGAACTGCAAACGAGTAAAGATTTCTGGAGCTTCGAGGTGATCCGAACTGTGTTGTGTTATGGATGGACGACGATCAAGAAGTCCGTCCTAGACATCCTAGACACCTACCCAACCGGTTTTTCTTGTTTATTCCAGAAAGAACAATAACTTAAAAAACCTGTTTCCAGGATAGACGGTCCAGACCTTGATTGTTCTCTAAACAATTGACATTTTGATGACAAGAAGTATAAAAATTGTTTGTTTTGTTAGACTCTTGTACACAAACAAAGGCGAAACAAGTCTAAATGCGCGTATATCCCCAGGGGCTCCAAAAGCACTGCGGTGCCGATTCGATGCTGTCGATGGGGTATCAAATCAAGTGCAGTAAAAAACTTAGGACATGATTACCATGACTAGAGGGGTGTCGCCCTGATTGAGGGTAAACGCATGTTGACCGGTTTTCACTATGTTGTGCGTTTGTTGCAGAATAACGCGAGTTTTGCCAAACTAGAATCAAAATGCTCGTGAAAATATCTCATTGACAATATTTGCTAAATCTTTGCTTGTTTTTGTTGAATAAAATTCCATCCACAAACAGAGAGAAAGTGAACAAAGAAGCTCACCTGAGAACTGAGCTGTAAGTATCCGCTATTTTTCATTTCAAATTTTGTTGCAGTGTTTTGGTTTTGTTTGTTTTCTTGACGTTATTTAAACTTTCCCAACAAAAACATGGCCGCAAAGCAAGCCAAGCGTGTCTAGAAGAAGTACTTCACGGAACATATGAAATGCAAAATCCGTTTCCGCCACGATGGGTTTCTCTCTGTATGCCGTCTGATTGGCCTAAAGTCGCCCTGGTTGAGGGCCCCGTGGCATCTTCCGGTTTTCGAACAAAATCTGTGCTACCAAAGCACCACAGGCGACCTATATTTATGGTAAAAGGACAATTTACGGTACAAAAACAGGTTGATTCTATCGAAAGACTGGAAAAATATTTTTCAACATTAAAAATTCATTTAAATATTGTTCAGGTCACAGAAGGAGGAAGAATTGATGTCAGCTTGCTGAAAAATCTTCGAACGTATATGCAGTAACAAAGAGCATAGGAATCATTCGTCGTACATAGCCGATTGCTCGTGGCCCATGGTCGAAACCGCCAAAGCCTCATTTTCACGGACCAATCAGACGGCTAAAAAACGAAGGAGACAAAAGAAACCCGTGAAGATTTTTCTAAATTTTACCTACCTTCATAAGACGCAATCAGGACAAAAAACTGCTCGAGATTCCCGAATTTTTTGAAAGCATTCTACTCTCCAGATGTTTGGGAGTTCAAGTTTGGATGATGGTTAAAATATCTCCAGGATTGGCGGAGTTATGGCCACAAACAAACCAACAAGGCACTGAACCTTGAACAGTAGAAATTCTGGCCGGGAGACAATAGTAAAATAAGCCACAATCTGCGTTTTCAATTGATCTTGCTATTGTCTTTCGCTAAATTTTCTTTTGTTCAAGATTCAATGCCCCTACGGTTTCTATGTGAATTGAAAAAGTCTACAAAGGCTTGTTCACGCATTTCAAGTCATGTGGCACTCTAGGGAAGTTTCTGTATTGTACCGGGTGTCCCAAAATGATGTATTATTGTTTGATTGCTTACATGTCCATAACCAATGAACCGATTTTCAGACACTTGTTTTATTTGAGTGCCTTAAAGCTAAATTGTATTTAAAGATGTTGGTTATGGTTTTACCAGTTTTTGAAAATTGGTTCATCGGTTATGGACATACAGTATAAGCAATCAAACGATAATACATCATTTTGGGACACCCGGTACTACTTTTTGCATTCATGGCAAAAGTTTGCTCGTTGCAAAATAACTTCTGAAATTCAAAAGAGTTTTTATCAAGAGGCTTTATCACCTGACTTGAAGAGGCGTAAACAGGTCCCAGGAAGCCTTCGCCGATTTTGTCTATTGGAAAGGCAACAACTCCGCCAATCCTGGAGACATTTTAACCGGCATCCAAACTTGTACTCCCAAACATCTGGAGAGTAGATTGCTTTAAAAAAATTCGGGAAATCTCAAGCAGTTTTTTGTTCTGGTTGCGTTTTGTGAAGGTAGGTAAAATTTAGAAAAATCTTCACGGGTTTCTTTTATCTCCTTCGCTTTTTAGCAGTCTGATTGGTCTGTGAAAATGAGGCTTTGGCGGTTTCGACCATGGGCCACGAGCAAGCGGCTATGTACGACAAATGATTCCTATGTTGTAACAAAGATAAATGGTTAGAGTAACTAAATGCAGCAAACACAATCAGAAAACATTTAATAACAACCGAAAACTCTTTAATCGTTGATATGCTGATAATTTTCGCATGAAATTGTCTAAAACTTACATGAAACGAAGTGAAAGCTTGGATACCCTCAATCAGGGCGACATCAAAAATTTAGGCCCTCTGGACCGCAGTGTGCTTGAGCAGCTCGCTCCAAAAGACGATAGCTTTAGGAAGGTATCCATGGTAAGTTCCTTTCTGAAAATTCTTTCGCTCAGCAGGAATATTTGCCCAAATGTGAAATACCCTCAATCAGGGCGACACCCCTCTACCTTTGCTTCTTTGCTCTTTGCTTTCACAGCTTGTTTATTTTTCTTATTGAAAGAATTCTAGAACCTTCCCGCAGAAGCATAGCAAAAAATTGCATATAAAGTTTTCCTTAAAAAATCAAAAAGAGAAAATTTGAAATCTAGACCTAACTGTTTTCATTCAAATGCTTTGAACGCTTGAACATACCTTGAGTCCAAGTTTGTATAAAACACCCATTTCTCCTTCTATCTTGGTTCCACCTTTGTCTCTCAAGACACCTTTAATCTACCCAATATTTGCATTCCTTCCATTACAATGGTTCTACCTCTGTCTCCCAAAACACTTTGAATCTACCCAGTCTTAGCAAAACTGTTTCCACCTGTGTCCAAACTATTCCGAAAATAAACCAATTTTTTGATCACTTGCCTCAAATTGTCCTGAAGATACGAGGAATAATCTGGACAAACCACAAAAGTGGTTCCACCTCTGTCCCCTTTCAGGCATAGAAAAAACCGCATTTCAACGCACAATCCCAACAAAATGCATAAGTGGTTCCACCTCTGTCCTCCCTTAAACGTAAAAAAACCGTACATCCACACATACAATCAATACTAGAGGTCCGTAGCAGCTATTAGGGCCGGTCGGACCCCCCCCCCCCCAATAATTTCCAAACGTTGCTGATCATCAGTTCCTTAGTCCTCAAGCGAGTCAAGACCTACCTTAGGTCAACGGTAACAACAACCGCCTCTCCGCCAATAATGGTGCTACATACATGTGCTCAGTTGATAAACTCAATTTTCAGCGCAAACGAATTCGTTGGAGATTCCGATGTAAGAAAATTTAACTTTTGAAAGTTCAGCCTTTTTGACACATCAGAAGCGCTTCGTCAAGTGAGACAAAAAGTACCAATAATTTAAACTCGCGAGGACTTTTGCAGATCAAATACCAAAGAAATCTTGTACAATGGTCTCCCAACAAAGTATTCTTGTCCTGTGGTAGTTAAGTTTTAGCTAGCCTGTTTGAAATATATTTGGATTCGTAAATTTCCTATTTTGCCTCCAGATACAAAATACCCTTTCAGCGATTCACAGAAGGGCGTTGCCAAAAGAAAAAGGGCGTTACCCGACAATTTTATCTCGCCTTCGGCGCGAATTAGTGCCTCCCCCCAAATCTGAAAAACGGGCCTGCAAAGTACCTAACCTTGGCATGCATCCAGAGGAAGAATATTAAACACAGAAAATAACATCAGAAGGAAATCTTTAACATCTACGATTATTTCCTAACTACATGTTGTGGTTATAAAGAGCAAAAGTATTTGTTCTGCTACCTGCGTTTTTATCGCCGTCCCCGTTTGTTTTCCACAATCCTGAAACGAATATGACCGCTGAAAATTCGAAATAAGACATGATGATGGGACGGGGAAAACACAAGGAGACTGCAATGAAAACGTGTGTATGAGGAACAGAAGCTTTGTTTCCAACCCAGGAACAGATCTATTGCCTTCTTCGTGGTCGTTTGTATCGCGTCCATGAACTACATCAGTTCTATCTATTTTCGCCATTAAGCTCAGCGGAAATTATGTGTTGAAACCTTTGCCTCAAAAGCGACGTTTTCAAAAAATAGCCTTTTCCCCCAAAATACACTTTTCCATCATTGCAAAAAGGGCCATTTTTGTAATTTATCATCCTTAATTACATCCGAAGGAATAAGATTATGTTATGAACAAGTTGATTTTGGAAGCAAAACAGAACTGTACACGTTATTTTATAAGAAACTGGTTTATAAGAAACTAAAACTCTAGTACTACGTTCAAGAACAGTTAAGAAACTTTAAAATTCAATTTCTGTAGGTCTCTCTTATTCTATGTCTCTCTAACAAAGGTACCTTCATCTTTTTTCAACTTTTAACTACAAAAATTGTTAATTTTTTGCCTGAATGTGCATGACTTATTCGTGATGACAATGTCAATGTAGAATGGAAGCCCTTTGTCGAGAAGAAGCCTAAAATTTGAACAATATCGCAATTTTAGGCCCAAATAAATAAGAAACTAATTGAGAAACTTTCACTACTAAAACACCGAAATTTCCATGCGAAATTAAGAAACTTTTACTACTAAGTGCTGATCCAAGTTTCTTATAAAAAACGTGTAGTCGAAGAAAGCTTCGAGAAACATGCATTATCTTTGCGTCGATAGATTTGTAAACAGCTCTAAACAGGGGCGAAGCTAAAGAAAATTGTTGGGGGGGGGTGCAGACACCCCAATTTGCCGACAAAAAAAACGAAAATATTATTATATATCATCAAAGTTTGAAACGTATAAGCAATCGATGATTAAATTCAAATTGTAGACACTTGGCATAGTATTTCATGGGCATACGCAGCACTTGATGAGTGGGGGGGGGGGGGTTATGGGGCGTGGGCTAGAAAATTTTTTGTGACCACGCCCTTCAGACGCTCGGAAAATGAGGGAAACGCCCATTTTAGTTTTATTTTGCATCATAAAAATGGCTGCAATGAACATAAAATGGGCAGGATGTTTTATTGAATTTGCATTGAGAATTTATACCCATCTTAGCAAGTTAATCTAGGAAAGTAAACGAACATGTCAGAGTACAGCTAGCTCTTCAAATTATTTTGATGAAATTGCTTGAAGGAGCAGTAGCAAATAGGGAACCCTATAGCCAATGACACGCACAGGTTAAGACAAATGGGATCTTGAAATAAGTAGGTCTGGGGGCAAAGCCACCAGGAAAATTTTGAGAATATGCATTCTACTTTGGCTTAGAATGCCTCTCCCAAGACCCAAGATCGTTCAGTCATTCAGTTCAAAGAAATCGGTCACTGAGTTTCACACCAACCTTTTGAAAGATTTGGAAACTGTATTCGCCGACAGACACTCAGTAGTACCAGTACCAAGGAAACGTTTTTGATTTGCCGACAGATATTATCAATTTGCCGACAAACTGAATGTTGGGGGGGGGGGGGTGCGGCACCCCCCCTTTGGCTACGCCCCTGGCTCTAAAAACTAGATGAATGCATCAAAGATGGCGTCAGAAATATCTTTTATGATTGCTGGCATCCCAAAAAATTTCAACAGATTTTGATTGGCAGATCATGAAACAACACGAATCATGACTAGAAGTTCCCCGAGGCAATTTTATTACGAGTTGTCCATCGCTTTAGAATCTAGGTCTTTTTCTTGGTGCTAATTACCGATTTGGAAAAGGTGTTAAAATAGCACTCATTGCTTTATTTGTAAGAAGCTTTGTTCATAATTACATACACGTATTTTTTATAAGAAACTAAGGTCCGGGGCTGGTAGGCAGTTTCTTAAATTTTAAGGCCATTTTGCTACCAAAAGTTTCTTCCGCGCTTCTTATATTTTTAATGCCAGAGAGTGTAGATTTAATCTTTTTTGTCTGAATTGTTCCCAAATTATTCAGTAAGATCCAAAAACAAGTAAATAACATAATTCGCATTCAAAATAATGCGCAAACAGTTGCTATAACTGTACAGTGTCAAAACATTTTTGAGTGCGATAGGAAAATTAGAACTGCAAATTACAAAAGTTTCTTAGCTTTTTAAATTCAAGTAGGGTTGTTTCTGAACTTTCGAAAAATTGATCCTACTCTTTCTTATAAGCGGTTTCTTATAAAAAATATGTGTAGTTAAGTTTCTTACGTTTAGGCCTAATTCTTAACGTAAGTTTCTTGTAGAATTTCGTAAATCACAACTCATTAAATTCCACATTTTTGGAAGAGGCTACTCCAGTTTCATATGAGCTGTTCTTATAAAAAAAACGAGTGTATTTCATCAGCTTCCAAGATTTCAAATCGACTCGTTTGAGAAAAAACACGAAATACCAGGTTTCCAAAAATGTTGTAATGTATCAGCGTTTGCTAAATATACAATGATAGATTACAACGAATCAACAATCGTGTTGTAAAAGGGTAAATTAGATGTAGAGCCATATTCCATTTGAGCATGCTTCAAAAGGGGACAAGTAATTTCTATAAAAGTATGCAGAAGTCTTAGCTTCAAAGCACTGCCATCGAGAATTATCATCACCCAGGATGGAAAGCAAAAGGTTGCTTATTCAAGTTCCTTACAAGGTCATGGCTGTGACTGTCGTCATTGTAAGACGAAACTTGGATAAAACGTTATCAGACTCATGGTAAAATTGTCTACCCTATGGCGATTTTGAAGGTTTAAATGTGATAAATTTCTACAACTGAGTTACACTTGCTATTGCTACAAAATAATTGGCAGTTCATTAAAATCGGTGCAGAATTACCGGGTGTCCCAAAAAAGGTAACAGATTTTATCGGGGCTAGCTATAACAATTTATGTCGAATCTATTCCTAATAAGTTTTGAAGAACATTTTGATAGTTAACTTGAAGACTAATACCTATTTTCTTGATATTGATGCATCAAAAGTTGGAATATTAATCTTGAAAGTCCAAATGTGTGTTCATCACCAAACCAGAGCTTTTGGGTTTTGGCCTGAACTGTAAACGCGCTGGTCAAGGATCCGTCATTTGGGTAGTACTCATGTGAATAAAATACAAAAACTGAAAACTGACAAACGAATTAAAGTAAATGAACGGAGGTATAGCGACATGATCTAAACATAGCACAAAAGAACGGCAGACACCACTTATTTTCTATTGTTTTCATCAATCGAGAACATCAAATACAATAGGTTATATTTAGACTGACCTAGTTCAAGTTGCCTTTAACTCTGATTTACTTTAATGGATATAAAGTCACCAAGGGATATCTTCCTGCAGATAAAATGAATGCAGTTACACCAAGCCAACTGAAACTGAATCTTTGTTCCCTTGGGCATAATTGCTTGTTTTGTAATAATATTGAGAGAAATGATACAAAAAGCATTTCATTCAAGTATTCGAGTAATGAAGATTCCAATATAGCCAAAGGGAACTATTTCGCTTATGAATCACTTTTATTAGGCAGATGCAATTTGAACTTTTTGTTGAATTAAGAGTGATGTCTCAGGTGGGATTAGATTATTCATCTTGCTGTCCTTCGCTATGATTGAGGAGATTCCACAACGCAGCGCGATAACAGCTTAGGCCAAAACTCAAAAGCTCTGGTTTGGAGTTGGATGCAAATTTGGACTTTCAAGATTAATATTTCAAGTCTCTACGCCCTAATATCAACGAATGAGGCATTAATGTTCAAATTGACAGTCGAGGATCATTTCCAAATTAGTGCAGAATGATTGAAGCTAAATTTTAATTACTACGCCGGGTAAAATCAGTTACCTTTATTTTGGGACACCCGGTATATGGTAACATTAATACACTTGATTTGACACTGAAACTCTGCCAACTTCTGAATGCAGTTATTCCTTTCATCACGATGCATATCTGGCGAAGAAACTTGCTGATTTACATGGTTGAGTTGTGCAAATTGAACTCTTTTGAATAGTTAACAATTGTTTTGACTTCCTCAACACAACTGACTTTTCCTATAAAGGAGAGACATAATATAACGATTACTTTAACAATTCAAATTGTTACATAACCTATAGCAAGCTTCTTGGAATCGCTTATCCGCAAAAGGCAGTCCACCACAATCCACTTGCTCTACATACTTTATCTATACCAGGAGCACAAGATTTATTTTAATTCTTATGTAACCTATAGCAAGCTTCTTGGAATCGCTTATCCGCAAAAGGCAGTCCACCACAATCCACTTGCTCAACATACTTTATCTACACTGGGAGCACAAGAGTTAATTTAAATTGTTATGTAGCCTATAGCAAGCTTCTTGGAATCGCTTATCCGCAAAAGGCAGTCCACCACAATCCACTTGCTCTACATACTTTATCTACACTGGGAGCACAAGATTTATTTTAATTGTTACGTAACCTATAGCAAGCTTCTTGGAATCGCTTATCTGCAAAAGGCAGTCCACCACAATCCACTTGCTCAACATTCTTTATCGATACCAGGAGCACAAGATTTATTTTAATTGTTATGTAACCTATAGCAAGCTTCTTGGAATCGCTTATCCGCAAAAGGCAGTCCACCACAATCCACTTGCTCAACATACTTTATCTACACCAGGAACCCAAGATTTATTTTAATTGTTACGTAACCTATAGCAAGCTTCTTGGAATCGCTTATCCGCAAAAGGCAGTCCGCCACAATCCACTTGCTCTACATACTTTATCTACACTGGGAGCACAAGATTTATTTTAATTGTTACATAACCTATAGCAAGCTTCTTGGAATCGCTTATCCGCAAATGGCAGTCCACCACAATCCACTTGCTCTACATACTTTATCTACACAAGGAGCACAAGATCTATTTTAATTGTTACGTAACCTATAGCAAGCTTCTTGGAATCGCTTATCCGCAAAAGGCAGTCCACCACAATCCACTTGCTCAACATACTTTATCTACACCAGGAACCCAAGATTTATTTTAATTGTTACGTAACCTATAGCAAGCTTCTTGGAATCGCTTATCCGCAAAAGGCAGTCCACCACAATCCACTTGCTCTACATACTTTATCTACACTGGGAGCACAAGATTTATTTTAATTGTTACGTAACCTATAGCAAGCTTCTTGGAATCGCTTATCCGCAAAAGGCAGTCCACCACAATCCACTTGTTCTACATACTTTATCTACACCAGGAGCACAAGATTTATTTTAATTATTACATAACCTATCGCAAGCTTCTTGGAATCGCTTATCCGCAACAGGCAGTCCACCACAATCCACTTGCTCTACATACTTTATCTACACCAGGAACCCAAGATTTATTTTAATTGTTACGTAACCTATAGCAAGCTTCTTGGAATCGCTTATCCGCAAAAGGCAGTCCACCACAATCCACCTGCTCTACATACTTTATCTAGACTGGGAGCACAAGATTTATTTTAATTGTTACATAACCTTTAGCAAGCTTCTTGGAATCGCTTATCCACAAAAGGCAGTCCACCACAATCCACCTGCTCTACATACTTTATCTACACCAGGAGCACAAGATTTATTTTAATTGTTACGTAACCTATAGCAAGCTTCTTGGAATCGCTTATCCGCAAAAGGCAGTTCACCACAATCCACTTGCTCTACATACTTTATCTACACTGGGAGCACAAGATTTACTTTAATTGTTACATAACCTATAGCAAGCTTCTTGGAATCGCTTATCCGCAAAAGGCAGTCCACCACAATCCACTTGCTCTACATACTTTATCTACACAAGGAGCACAAGATTTATTTTAATTGTTACATAACCTATAGCAAGCTTCTTGGAATCGCTTATCCGCAAAAGGCAGTCCACCACAATCCACTTGCTCAACATACTTTATCTACACCAGGAACCCAAGATTTATTTTAATTGTTACGTAACCTATAGCAAGCTTCTTGGAATCGCTTATCCGCAAAAGGCAGTCCACCACAATCCACCTGCTCTACATACTTTATCTAGACTGGGAGCACAAGATTTATTTTAATTGTTACATAACCTTTAGCAAGCTTCTTGGAATCGCTTATCCACAAAAGGCAGTCCACCACAATCCACCTGCTCTACATACTTTATCTACACCAGGAGCACAAGATTTATTTTAATTGTTACGTAACCTATAGCAAGCTTCTTGGAATCGCTTATCCGCAAAAGGCAGTTCACCACAATCCACTTGCTCTACATACTTTATCTACACTGGGAGCACAAGATTTACTTTAATTGTTACATAACCTATAGCAAGCTTCTTGGAATCGCTTATCCGCAAAAGGCAGTCCACCACAATCCACTTGCTCTACATACTTTATCTACACAAGGAGCACAAGATTTATTTTAATTGTTACATAACCTATAGCAAGCTTCTTGGAATCGCTTATCCGCAAAAGGCAGTCCACCACAATCCACTTGCTCAACATACTTTATCTACACCAGGAACCCAAGATTTATTTTAATTGTTACGTAACCTATAGCAAGCTTCTTGGAATCGCTTATCCGCAAAAGGCAGTCCACCACAATCCACTTGCTCTACATACTTTATCTACACTGGGAGCACAAGATTTATTTTAATTGTTACGTAACCTATAGCAAGCTTCTTGGAATCGCTTATCCGCAAAAGGCAGTCCACCACAATCCACTTGCTCTACATACTTTATCTAGACTGGGAGCACAAGATTTATTTTAATTGTTATGTAACCTATAGCAAGCTTCTTGGAATCGCTTATCCGCAAAAGGCAGTCCACCACAATCCACTTGCTCTACATACTTTATCTACACTGGGAGGACAAGATTTATTTTAATTGTTACATAACCTATAGCAAGCTTCTTGGAATCGCTTATCCGCAAAAGGCAGTCCACCACAATCCACTTGCTCAACATACTTTATCTACACCAGGAACCCAAGATTTATTTTAATTGTTACGTAACCTATAGCAAGCTTCTTGGAATCGCTTATCCACAAAAGGCAGTCCACCACAATCCACTTGCTCTACATACTTTATCTACACTGGGAGCACAAGATTTACTTTAATTGTTACATAACCTATAGCAAGCTTCTTGGAATCGCTTATCCGCAAAAGGCAGTCCACCACAATCCACTTGCTCTACATACTTTATCTACACAAGGAGCACAAGATTTACTTTAATTGTTACGTAACCTATAGCAAGCTTCTTGGAATCGCTTATCCGCAAAAGGCAGTCCACCACAATCCACCTGCTCTACATACTTTATCTACACCAGGAGCACAAGATTTATTTTAATTGTTACGTAGCCTATAGCAAGCTTCTTGGAATCGCTTATCCGCAAAAGGCAGTCCACCACAATCCACTTGCTCAACATACTTTATCTACACTGGGAGCACAAGATTTATTTTAATTGTTACATAACCTATAGCAAGCTTCTTGGAATCGCTTATCCGCAAAAGGCAGTCCACCACAATCCACTTGCTCTACATACTTTATCTACACCAGGAGCACAAGATTTATTTTAATTATTACATAACCTATAGCAAGCTTCTTGGAATCGCTTATCCGCAAAAGGCAGTCCACCACAATCCACTTGCTCTACATACTTTATCTACACCAGGAACCCAAGATTTATTTTAATTGTTACGTAACCTATAGCAAGCTTCTTGGAATCGCTTATCCGCAAAAGGCAGTCCACCACAATCCACTTGCTCTACATACTTTATCTACACTGGGAGCACAAGATTTATTTTAATTGTTACGTAACCTATAGCAAGCTAAGCATAAATAAGCATAAATGTGCTAAAGCTGACATTAGATAAATTACCCCCATCTACTTCAGCCATGTTAACTGTTTTCTTCTGTTATCAAATCCGTCTCTATCTATCCATCTAATCTAGTGTCTGTTTATCTATACGTTGCTGTACATAAGTATACAGTGGTTATAATACACGTTTTTTTTTTATAAGAAACTGGTTTATAAGAAACTAGTACTACGATGACCAAAAATTTAAGAAACTCTAGTACTACGCTCAAGAACAGTTAAGAAACTCTAAAACCTTATTTCTGTATGTCTCTCTTATTCTATGTCTCTCTAACAAAGGTACATTTGTCTTTTCTTGATTTTTAACTGCAAAATTGGTAAATTTTTGCCTTGATGTGCATGTCTTCTTCTTGATGAAAATGTCAATGCAAAATGGAAGCCCTTTCTCGAGAAAACGGCTTGACTTCGAACAATACCGCAATTTTAGGCCCAACAAAATAAGAAACTAATTAAGAAACTTTTACTACTAAAACACCGAAAATTTCATGCGAAATTAAGAAACTTTTAGTACTAAGTGCTGATCCAAGTTTCTTATAAAAAAAAAAACGTGTGTATGATACTCTGCTGTACACATTGTTCAAAGTTAAAAGTAAGGACAAGGTGAATTATACTTATCTGTTGAACTTCTGGTAAATCATTCGAAGGCTAGGAGGCACTGTTGGTATGTCTTCCTCTCGATGGATGCCCCCCCCCCCCCCAGTTTTTGTTTCAGGTGGTTTATGAACTTGATAGACTTGTGTTTAGTTTGTTTTGCATCCCAGTGCTTGGCTCATAAACTGCAAATTGAACTCCGCCAATCAGCAATCCGCCATTGTTGCATGAGGAAACAGCAATCAGGCAATGCAATCTTATTTCAATCTAAGGGCAAAAAATGCGAAATTGTTGCAAAAGCATCTTCTTGACCTGTGTGTCTAATGACTAAAAAATAAACAAAATAAGATCAACAATCTTACATTTCATTTTGATCTCATCTTTATCCTACCGTATACCAGCATGCCTGGCCGTATGCCGAGTTGGTTTTAAAAATAGGATTAAAAATAGCTAGGCCTAAAATCACCGCAAGCATCTTCGGATCCGACAATCGACGCTGGTATCATGGCCTTTCCTTTTTCAAATTATTTTAGGCCTAAAATCTCGCAAATCGCTCGCACCTAAGTCCTAGACGCCAATAGTGATTTGGCTGGTTGGCAATACCTAAAAAAGTTTACTAGTAGAATCAGAAAGGTCTTAACTTACCTCTTGCTTGATGTAGGAATTTAGTTGGTATTCAAATCGTCTTTACGCGTAGATTTCAGGCATTATAGTATAGATGATGGCGCCAAGGCTGTTCAGCGATCTTCTTCTTCAACGGTCGTCAACAATCCACTCTAGTCTCCACGCCACGCACGAAACTAATTTTGAAATGCTCACCGCAAACCGCCAAAAGCTGTTGCTGTTGTGTCGATGCAACTTTATCACGCTGGGAAGGGGAAGGGTTGGAAGGGGGTGGGGACGTATACATTACTTTCCTATTTGTCAAAGATTTTGCTCCAAAACGGAGAAAATTAATTGCAATTTAAAGATTTTCGTAGATTTTTCATTGGTATAACTGGGTAAATGTATGGCGCGCCATAACGGCCAAAATCATTAATTTTTCCGCTTCTATGTGAAGACTGTGAACAATTTTTGTCGATCAAACTTTCCTTTTTGTCGATCAAACTTCTCTTTTTGTCGATCAAATTTTCATTTTCGTTGAATTATCGTCGATCAAACTGTCATTTTTGTTAATGAAAAAATCATGCGTTGAATCATAGATAATAGATCTATGGTTGAATAATGTGCCACACTTTTTCATAAGAAATTTTATCAGACTGGGTACTAAAAGTTTCTTAATTTCGCATGAAAATTTCGGTGTTTTAGTAGTAAAAGTTTCTTAATTAGTTTCTTATTTTTTGTGCCTACCTAAAATTGCGGTATTGTTCGAAGTTGAGCCGCCTTCTCGACAAAGGGCTTCCATTTTGCATTGATATTGTCTTCAAGAAGAAGACATGCACATCGAGTCAAAATTTACCAATTTTGCAGTCAAGAAAAGATGAAGGTACCTTTGTTAGAGAGACATAGAATAAAAGAGAGACATACAAAAATAAAGTTTTAGAATTTCTTTACTGCTCTTGAGCGTAGTACTAGAGTTTCTTAAATTTTTGGTCATCTTAGTACTAGTTTCTTATAAACCAGTTTCTTATAAAAAAATGTGTGTTTAAATGTCCTAAGGTGTTTCTTTCAGTGCCATCCATTTCAAATTTCAATAAATGCCATATTTCATCTTTAATTGCATTCACACCCAAAAGTTTGTAATGTGCCGTTTTTGTCCGGGATTTGTCCAGAATTACTTGAAAAATAAACCGTTATTTCAAATGAATGGCAGAGGATTGTCAAACAAGTGTTGTCCATCAAGTTCACGAAAAAAGTCCGGATTCTGCAATTCCTGTATTCCGATGACAGGTTTGTCCAGCTTCAGGGTATTGAAATAAACCCAATTTTGGGGACAGACATCGCAAAAAATTAATAGTCCATACTGCTAGTGCAAAATAAACTACTTTTATAGGCCCATAAAAAAACCTGGTTTTGAGGACAAACATTGTCGAAATAAGGACAAAATAAACCGATTTCTGGGACATACATAGGACCACTGTCTCCATACCTACATGCCCACCCTTGAATATACCGCAGTATGCAACCAGCACAGCAATCGTAAATACAGAGAAAAATACAAATGAGGCAAATTAATTGAGCTCACCCACAATGACCGCAATGAAAATTAGATACCCTCCCTAGTGTCAGGGGCGCAACTACGGTGGGGGTCTTGGGGGTCCAGACCCCTGCCCTTTTTTGACAAGGGCAAAAAAGTGCTCTTTTAGGGAGAAAATTATGTTAATTTGACGTATTACTGACCGTTATTTTTACAGGTTCTTGCAAAGGAGTATCAATATTTGTTGAATGCTTTCTTGAATTGCTAAGACGTTGAACAAAGTTTGAGAATTCACTAGGCTTGAATTGGATCTATCGTTCCGAAATCATCAGCAATTTTCTCAACATTGAGGCTCAAAAGCTTGCAAATACGGCTGAAAATGTCAACAGATTTCTGCAACTCCTTTGTCTTAAATGGCACACGTGAAAAGTACTTACGAATTAGATGCTCAAAGACAAGACTCACTTTGTTAAAAGAAGCCGTTGCAAGACACTTTTACGACTGGGTGAGTAATCACTGTGAAGCAGGAATATTTAGAAAATTTGGTCGTCATTTTAGGCCGGTTTTTAAGGTTTCTTGAAAGGGCTTCTTCAAGAAAATCCCTCACAATTTTAGAGTGGAGTGGCCGACTTCATTCAGTTAAATTCTTTAAAGGATTTGAATATGTCCACCATTGAATCATATATTTGCCATTATTTTCGTTCTCTTATCTAAGGAGCAATGGCCTTTCAAATAGGGATTGCATTTTGTCTAACCATGTAAAAGAATTGGCCCAAAGTTGAGAAACCAAACAACAAACTTCAGAGCACAGTTTCTTATAAAAAGCGTGCATGAGCAGCCTCTTTAGTGTTACTCGTCTCTCCTTAGCCTGTGTGCAGACTCTACTGAGTAGAGTCTGCACGCAGGCTATCTCTCCTAGGCGGGTGCCTTTCATTCTCTTCAGTTTTAATCTCTTTTTAAGATAGGCATTCTCCGACGATCTGGAGAGCGTGATTTTAAAAATTTTCGGGAGGCAAGCCCCCGAATCCTCTCCCAGCTCTCTTCGCTCGCATTTCCTTTACCGTTTTCAAACTGCTTCTCCTGTGCGTTGACATGTTTGTTTATTGATCTGCTTTAGAGCGGTGAGCATTAGAAAAATATCCTTGAATTCTGCCTTCGCTTTTTGAGCTTGAAAAATTGATATCCCATGCGACATCACTTCTTGAAATGATCCGGAGTGTGCCCTTTTTCTGGTTTGGACCCCTGCCCTGTAGAATTCCCAGTTGCGTGCCTGAGTGTGGTAATCAAATCAGACTCCAGACTCTGATCAAATGGATAAAAATTTTATGAGGTATACATCACGTTTTTACATTTCCTTTTGCACGAAATCGCATGCATTTTCGTGCACTTCTTCCTTCCTTAGGTTTAAAAAATTTGAGAAGTCTTTCTTGAGGAATGATATGGCCAACACTGTAGTTGTGCGCTGCCTTGCCTCATTGGCTTAGCTCATGGCGGCGGTGCGTATGTGTATGATTTCGTCCAATGAAGATTTAGTACAACTGCTAAAGTTTTCTTGTTTTGGTTTTTGAGTTTGGTGGACTGGAGAGAGCACAGGGAAGCAAGAAGTTGCTAGTCGTGGTAGGCCTAGCCAAAGGAAACACAAACCGGAGAAAAAAGAGTTCTCTCTGATTTGAATGAACTGCAAAGATGAACAAGTAAGTTAGGTGTGCAACATCATGCATGAAGATATATTGGCGTCTCATTCAAGAAATGGCCTTCTCAGACAGTTTAGCAAAGAAGATGCAGCAACGAATAGCGGTATTTTGTGTGCAAAGATTTCCCAAAATGGCGCACTCTGTGCAACTTTGACCGACAATGGCTTGTTCGTCTTCACCACCCTAAGCAATGGACCAATTACAAAAGTAGCTGCAGTTGATGTTGAAGGGTATGTATGTTTGGATATTATATGATTTTCGTTGAAAAAGCTATTATTGAAATAAGTAGCCTGCTATAAATAAGTATAATATTAACCAGTTCTGTATTCAGCACTCCAAATGGGAAACTTCCCCCAGCCAAAATTTCCCATTTGAATCTGTTGCCTGATTGGGAAAATTTTCCCCATTTTGGAAACAAAATGTAAAACTGTATCAACACAAAGAACTGTTACAGTTTTGACCTGATTGGTGGTGGTGCTAGAAAAATTACTGAAAAATTTATAGAAACTGTTATGTCTCGTTCAATTCCAACCCACCCTGAAAATCCCCCTGGGACACTCCTAGTCCTGGGCATTTGTGCAAAAAATGTTCCCAGCCCCCGGGCATTTGACCATAAGTTTTTGTTCGGTCTCGGGGCATTTGAGTGACATGACAAAAACGGGAGCTTTTCCTTACACAGTAACTGGGAAAATGGATGGTCAGGGAAGGAATTGAACGAGATATTAGACCATCTTACTTGGACCATCTCAACTTGCACACCAAATACAAACTTTCCGGTCTGGCCGCTTGACATGACGCTCAAGGGGTACTGGTGGAGTTTCAACCCCATCCATGTGACTGTTCCGGCTGCATAGTAAGTGGATTATAGCTGCAACAGTGTGCTCAATGATTTAATAATTTCCCTTGAAGGTTAACATGGAGCAAAGTTTTGCGATCATGTGATGAAGATCTCACAGCACTTGATTCCAATGAATATCTCATCATCCTTGATGCAGGTTTCAACATCTGTGTCTACTCCGTGCAGACAAATTATAAAAACAAGTCATGCAAAGGAGAGCTAGTTTCTTTTATTGGGAAGGAAATTTTCAACAATGAAGCCAAATCAGCAGATCATTCAAGGGGTGAGTAAAGTTTTGAATAGCATAAAGCTTAGCACACCTTAACAATTTAAGAATTGGCAGAGAAGGAAACCCTTATCAGCGTTGGAGAAAATGAAATTGAAAATGTACGGGAATTTGTATATTTAGGAAATGTGATAACAAATGATGATAGAGAATGTATTACTGACCACCAAATAGTAAAGGCAACGGCAAAATTTAATGAGCTTCGTAAAGTGCTTACAGACATTAACGTTAACATGACTACAAGGAGGAAGTTATTAGAGACATGGGTAAGATCACGGCTTACATACGGAGCACAGGCATGGCCTCCTAGAGAAGAGAAAATTCGAAAATTAGAAGTGTTCTGGATAGGATGCCTTAGAAGCATGGTTAAGGGTGGTTGGAAACGTAAGAATATCAATGAAGGTGAATACAGCTTCCAATATACGAATCAAGAAGTACAAGATATAGTTCAAACAGTTCCCCTGCGAGAATTCATACATGCACATAAAATACATCGCACATATATGTAGACATGAGAACAGTTCCATCACAAAAAACTGTTATTTGCAAAGGCTACGAAGAAATACTTTCGGGATCCATAGCTGAAGATTGCTAGTATATTGGGTGTGTCCATTGAGCAAGCTAAGAAAGGAACACAAAATAAGCTCAAGTTCGCCGAGCTGGTCCAAAAACGGACCAGTTTGCCTCTCTGACTTTGAAGAAGTTGTTTGGAGGAACCTACAGGTACAGGTACAGGTAGGGGAACAGTAATTGTTTTAAAGATATTGTAACAGATGTGAAAAGTGAAAAGTGAAATCACATTTTGACTGAGTTGACGAAATAGACTTGGGGCAAGTCTTGTTCTGCCCATACTTTTTATTCCTTTCCTTTTTAACTATACAATACAGGCCTTAGGCACACTAAAAATTCTTGGGAAATTCTTGAAACTAGTTGTTCAGATATTATTGCAGTCTTTCATACTGTATTTAGCAGCAGTTCTTTTCTGCCAATAGAGAATTTGTAAGAATTGTCTATGCAATGTCCACAAGGCCTGTACTGTTTGTATGTGGCTACAACCATCTATTTGATTCAGCAGCAGGAGATGTTAATCAAGTGGAAATTCTTGAAGCTACTCATGATGACTGCAAGCAAGAGCAGACAATTCTGTGTTTGATTAATGGTCAGGAGATTGTCACAGTCACATCATGCACCAGGAGTGAACCAAATATCAAGTTCAGATTGGAATTAGGAGATGGACCTCGACAGTATGTGTGTGCAAAAGTGAAAGATCATTTGCTTGTGCTTGTCTCTCAAAATGCTGTAATCTGTATCTTTTCTGATATTTCCCCATCTTTTATGACCTTCAATGGGTTTCTAAGTCTGCCTGGTTTCACTGAAATGATCCTTAATTTCTTCTTGTTTGTGACATGTATAGAGATACCAGGTGTTCCAAAAGTGCACTTGTTTGAAAAATCACCAAAATTTGATTACAAGGCCAATCTTCAAATTCCTTTTCTTGGCAAGGACCAAATTGTTTTCCCAGGTTTAGCTGACCTCATTATTGGTTTGAAAACTAGCAAACTTAGCTTGTTTTAGGGCTGCCTAGTTTTGAATCATACTGCCGAAAAGATTGTTGAATACCAGATCAATGGCTTTGCTAAACAATTAAATAAAGTAAAATATACAGTAAGCACTTTGATGCGAATTGAAACAAGGATGACGTTTTGAACATAGCCCATTATCAATGTCTATGTATATACTGTATTAAGCTTATACTGTAATTTGGTCATAAATGACAGAAAGAGTGATCTCATTCATTGGAGACCTCAAGAATGATAAAGAATGTAAAAAATTTGAAGACTGACTGCGTTGCTTAAAAAGCATAACTCAAAATAACATCTTCAACATTTAATCTTTTTACCGTTGAGTACTGAAAAGAAACAATTTATCATCTTTAAATATTTTTGGGTCATTGACAAAACAAATCGAAAATAAATTTTGTCAAAGGTGTGATAATCGAGTTTTGGTGATTTTTCAAACAGGAGTACTTTCTGGAAACCTCGGTAGCAACAACAGTAACCATGTAGCCTAGTTATTTAGCTACCAAATGCTGTTTGAATCAAGTATTTTCGTTGACTGCGTCGTTTTGTGTAACATATTTCTTGATTCACTTTTATAGGCCACCCAGTGTTTTGCTAACGATTTATTGTAAACTTTCCAGATGTCCTCAAACAGTCAAGCATATTTCAGACTTTAGATATTATATGTATTTTGGCCCTCTTTGTCGAATATGCATAATCATTTTCATGAAATCCTGCTCAAAGATTGCTTCATAGTCCTTAACTATGGATAGATGTTGTTGATCTTAAAGCAAGGAAGACTGTGTTCACTGCTCTTCTATTTGCTACCACTAGCATCCTTGAAGATGAATTTGATGGTTAGTAGCAGCATTTTCTATAATCCCTGACCAATTACTTTTTATTTTGTGTAAGCAAAAATTGTCCCTATTTGAAAGGTCGCACATTCGTAAAATGATCAAAAATTCCTCTTGTACATTCTTGTACATGCATTGTCATTTTGGCAGGATTGAAAGATTGAAAGGGATATACCAAAGCTGCGATTCTCTATATCGATGGACAATGTATCCCAACGTATTTTCACCGGATCTGACTCTCTTCCTTTCAAACTACTAAGATATGGAGAGTGCGAGGAGTTGCGTTTGAAAGGAAGAGAACAGATCCGTCGCTGAGGGAGGAGCGGTGGGTAGATTTTGAGTTTCGTTGCTTGTAGCTCATAAAGAATGACTGAATAGCCTCGTTGAATTTGTTTAAATAGGTTATGGTCCCAAGGGGCGAGAAGGCATGGGCATATTCTTACTTTTATTGAAACTCGGAGAGACATATCCGGTGAGAATACCAACGTATTTTCACCGGATCTGACTCTCTTCCTTTCAAACTACTAAGATATGGAGAGTGCTTCGGAGTTGCTACTGAAAGCGACTTAGGTCACCCCTAAGAAAAGAACAGCCTCATGAAAACATCACAAAAACACACGAGAACAGTATGGACCAGTCACTACTTCCAATACTCAAAAGAAAATTAGGAACGAGACAAACAAAAACAAGAACAGGCTGGTGGGTCTAAATCATCCTTTTTTCACAACAAAAACATAATGCTGACACTTTAGTTGTCAAATAATTTTTAAAACCGTCCAAGAAGTTTCTCTCTCTGTATTCCCTTCCCAGAGTCTCTGCAGTTGAAATAGCCGAGGATGTGGGCTTTGTCATCGAGGAGGCTAAGATTGAACTTGCATCATTCATAACGCCAGTGTTCCAACTAATTTCTCAGTCTCCCAGTTACCAGAATATGCCTTGTATTCTTGATTCCTGAGCTTATACCCGCGTTAACTTCACGTGTGTACAGACGTGCGGCAGGGAGAGCCAGGGAGAAAGAAATAGCTTTTCCTCCAAATCGCTGTAACGTTTTAACAGAAACATTCTTTGAGCAAAGGATGGATTCTCTAAGATCCGCAAATTTTTTTTTTTTTTTTTTTTTTTTTTTTGTCTTTGGGAATTGAAAATGACTGATCCTGGGAATTTGATATCAAACCAAGGAACAAAATGCTCTGGGCCTGGCAGAGGACGGACTTTTGTAAGCCAATAAAGTAGCCACCGGAAACGAAGGAGAGAGAAGAGATAAAAACCTGCGTTTGCAACCGCTGCGATCAGACCAGTTGGTAATGACGGTTTTGGCAGGAAGAAGTTGCCCAATATGACGATCATCTATATACTGGGTAACAGGGACACCATTTGATCGGATGAAATGAGAAGCAGCCAAACCCACAGTTTGGTAAATATAAGCACTGGGGCTCCAACCAAATGGGATGGTGTTATAAACGAAGTACCAATTCTTCCAGCGGAGGCCAAAGAAGGTTTTACTTTCTTGGGTTAATTTTATGTGATCATACCCAGATTTGTCATCAATTTTCGCCTGGTAATGATCTTCACCAACGTAGTGGGACAAATCAGTGATGGGATCAAATTTTAGTTTTCGGCAGCTCATCCATAGGTTTAGATATCTCTCATCGTGGCATAACCTGGGTTTTGTAGCAGGGCTGGAAAAAAGGTTTTTCTTCCTGGCAACAAAAATTCAAAAATCAGAATTTTCTGCGAAATCTAGCCGAAATTTCCTGCAAGTAGGATTATAAGATATTTCACTGGTTCAAACAGGATCCCCGAATTCTGTCCAGAATGAACTTGCATTCTAACTAAAGAACTAACTTGTACTCGAAGAAAAGCCCATCGAATTTAGATGTTAATGGAAACAATGTTACTATTTACATTGAATTAGGTGGTCATGGAAAGTTTTTGGACCACACTTCTAGTTCTTTGACGGGTAAACTTAATTTTACATAATTACAAACCCAGCTGATGTTTAGTGAACCATCTATCTGTAAGCTTTGGATTTTATGGTTGCTGTTCCATTTGACGATCTCAAAAACGACTCAGTAATAAGTTGGATAAAAGCTTAACTTTATATTTTGATGGACAGAAAAGGTTTTTAATCAATAAAATGATACTTTTTATCTTCATCATATTAGGGGTTCAAAACTTAAATTAGAGTATGAAAAAGGCACCGGCTGACCGGCTGACCCAGACATAAGCTTCACAAACTGGATCACCCCTAGGTTTTTTAAAGCAAATGTTATGAACACAAAGAAGGTATCAGCATGTAGCAGGAGCTGAAAGGCGAACATTTTTTTTTATATTGCCTGGTTAGTTTAAGACTACCCTCTGAAAAGCCAGTCCTACAATGTGATAATTCAGTCAGTCATTTCATGGAATCTGTCCTCCTTCTCCCGTTCATATTTTGGAAGAGGGAACAAAGCCGAATTCCAAATTTGCATGGTAGCACAATTTTTGAAAAAGGAACAGATGTCGATCGTTTTTCAAACAACAAATTTCCCCAGATGACTTCCAGTCCACCTCTTAAGTTTTCACAAAATGTTGACTGGAAAAGGAGTCTGGTTATTTCACTGCAACTGAGAAATAATGGATTAATGGAAATTTCTTTCGATCTCGCTTTTCGAACAGTAATCATGGCTTGGAGTGCCTATGCAGCAACTCAATAGATAGCTAAGCCTTTTGAATAAACGGTGGTACAAACCATTTTCAATAACTTTTGTTTTCAGAAAGCTACCTATGATCTAGCTTGGGAAGTTTTTTTGGGGTCACCCGGTATTTGTATTGTACAAATAGTGTGAACAAGTGGAACGACGTCATTCAAACAAGGACTGTTGCGAAAATTTAGTTGCATATCAAAGGAATATAGAACAAGAAATAACTTGATAATTAGGAATATGCCAGAATATGCCAGAAATTTCCTGCGAAATAGTGATAAATTTCCTGCGAGTCATTTTCGTTAACAATTTCCTGGCAGCGCCGCTGCCGGTGCTGCCGGACATTTTCAAGCCCTGTTTTGTAGATTCTACAGTTAGTGACATGACTATATGCGGAGGAGTACACTGTCCACATTTCCCCCAGATAGAAATTGAGCCATTCCGAATTCTTTCGAGAATTGTCTCCGTAATGAATTGGTCAAATGACCCACATGACTTGTTGTTAGTAAATTTAATGCGTGGGGGAAATTTTGAATTGTAATGGTGCCCCTTGAAGTCTCCTTTAAAAGATGTGAAAAAATCGTGGACAGAGACCCCCTCAGCGATGTAGCGCAGAATGTCCCTCTTTTTGTGGTACCCTTGTGAGACAAGATTCCAGGCATCATAATGGTAGTGAATTTTGCCGGCCACAAAGGATTTTGGATCTCGGAAAACAACATCACTGGCAGCAGAGGCATAGAAGTTCCCGTCTCTAACCCTAGGTACACAGTCGAGTGCTTTTTGAGTGGCTGGATCGGCGGACTCCCCCTTCAGATTGCACCAAATTATATCGTGATGAGATCTTACTCCAATTCCTTGCTGTAATTTTTAAATTTCCAAATTGAAAAAGCAATCAGCAGGAAGACACTGAAAAAAGAAAAGGCCAAGTGAAAGAGAGGAGCAGGATCATGGTATCTGATAAAGGAGTCCTCCAACCCAGCCACTCGGAGCACAACTTGAAGCCGCGCATAAAGGTTCTTAGCTAAACCCCCGAGACATTGGCTGGTCTGGAGAGGATGCAGCGAAGGGAAAAAAAATTAAGTAGAGAAAGATAAATGTTACTTGATGCTACAGGGTAGGGAGAAAGAGAGGTAACCGTAGCAATTGCTGCGAAGCAGCATGATATTATTGAGCAATAACTTAGCTATTTTGCCAACACAGATAGTTTTTTTTAAAAAGAGAGAATTACGGACCACGGAATCGGGGACCAAGGGACTGCAGAAAAAGAAAAGGAAAACTAAAGAAACCTCGCGGAGGAGATAAAGTGGACCCAGTTGCAGTATTCTCTGACTATAATAATTGCTGTATCTCTGTGGATACCACAAACATTAACACATGCGCAATATGGAAGTATGATAGTATATTTGATTGGTGTATAGCAAAGGCAACAATGTATGTATGGTCAAAAGACTTAGTTTTAGAGGCAATGATGGGCTAGGAAGAATGTAAAAAGTGTCTAAATATCGAGCATGTCAGACTGTATTGCTTGAGGAAAGCCAAGGTGGCATTGTTTTTGTTTTTTGTTTTCTAGAATTCTTAGAAGGGTAGCCGATCGGAATAAATTCAACTATCTTTTGCAAGATAGAAGACATTTTTCCTTTTTGATGTAAAAGGCATTAGCCTAGGGATTGCCACGAAAAAAGACCCCCAAAAATCAGTCAAAAATCATGGGTTATCACTCTGCGTGACTCCTAGCATGTGCACAAAAAACTGTTCATTTTTTTGGGTCGCCGAATAAGAATTAAAACGAATCGGCCCCTAAAAAATCCCTAATTTTTGCAAAATTGAAAAACTTATTCCTAAGATCTAAAAAGGCATATTAGCCTAGGGTTGCCACAAAAAAGCCCTTATAAATCAGTCAAAAGCCATGGGTTATCATTCCGCGTGACCCCTAGCACTTGCACAAAAACAGTTCAATTATTTGGGTCACCGAATAAAAATTAAAACGAATCGGCCCCTAACAAAATCCCTAAATTCTGCAAAATTGACAAATAGATTCCTAAGATCTAAAGAGGCATATTAGCCTAGGGTTGCCACGAAAAAGGCCCCTAAAATCAGTCAAAAGCCATGGGTTATCACTCTGCGTGACCCCTAGCACTTGCACAAAAACAGTTCAATTATTTGGGTTGCCCAATAAAAATTAAACGAATCGGCTCCTAACAAATCCCTAAATGCTGCAAAAATTAAAAACTTATCCCTAAGATCTAAAAAGTCATATTAGCCTAGGGTTGCCACGAAAAGGCCCCCAAAAATCAGTCAAAAGCCATGGGTTATCACTCTGCGTGACCCCTAACACGTGCACAAAAACAGTTCAATTATTTGGGTCGCCGAGTAAAAAATTAAAACGAATCGGCCCCTAACAAAAATCCCTAAATTCTGCAAAATCGAAACATTTATTCCTAAGATCTAAAAAGGCATATTAGCCTAGGGTTGCCACGAAAAGGCCCCTAAAAATCAGTCAAAAGCCATGGGTTATCACTCTGCGTGACCCCTAACATGTGCACAAAAACAGTTCAATTATTTGGGTTGCCGAATAAAAATTAAACGAATCGGCCCCTAACAAATCCCTAAATGCTGCAAAAATTAAAAACTTATCCCTAAGATCTAAAAAGTCCTATTAGCCTAGGGTTGCCACGAAAAGGCCCCCAAAAATCAGTCAAAAGCCATGGGTTATCACTCTGCGTGACCCCTAACACGTGCACAAAAACTGTTCATTTTTTTGGGTCGCCGAATAAGAATTAAAACGAATCGGCCCCTAACAAATCCCTAATTTTTGCAAAATTGAAAAACTTATTCCTAAGATCTAAAAAGGCATATTAGCCTAGGGTTGCCACGAAAAGGCCCCTAAAAATCAGTCAAAAGCCATGGGTTATCACTCTGCGTGACCCCTAACATGTGCACAAAAGCAGTTCAATGTTTTTGGGTCGCCGAATAAAAATTAAAACGAATCGGCCCTTAAAAATTACCGAGCAGATTCAGCTAATTTCTGCAAAGTTGAACAAACTTTTTCCTAAGACCTAAGATCTAAAAAGGCATATTCCCCTAGGGTTGCCACAAAAAAGGCCCCCAAAAGTCAGTCAAAAGCCATGTGTTTTCACTCTGCGAGACCCCTAGCACGTGCACAATACTTGTTAAATTTTCTGGGTCGCCGAATAAGAAATAAAAAGAATCGGCCCCTAAAAAGGTTGAAAAACAAATTTGCAACAAAGACTGAAAATATGCATGGCCAGATCAACTCAAGGCATAGGAAAAACAAACAGGTAGCAAAAGAGACAACAACGTACCACTGGGCCAAAATCGGGCTGTTGCACAGCATTCTGAGCGGCGTTCAGGTCTGGCTGTTGTACCTTTGGGACTGCCGCTTGGAGAATATCCAAGACATCTGCTTGAGGCAAATTTCGTGGGACACTGGCCTCGGCCATTTGATCTGTCAGCGACGGTGAATATTATGAGCAGCCTTCAGATTTTGATGTTTCGTTGCTTGTAGCTCATAAAGAATGACTGAATAGCCTCGTTGAATTTGTTTAAATAGGTTATGGTCCCAAGGGGCGAGAAGGCATGGGCATATTCTTACTTTTATTGAAACTCGGAGAGACATATCCGGTGAGAATAAATTAAAAGTTGATAGAAAGAATAGCATGTTTTACTTCTAAATATGTACGGGTTTCGAGTGACTTTTAATCTTTGTCAGTTTAAGCTTGTGTTACAACTGACGAACAATATCTACAAAATAACGAGAATTTTTTACGTTGCATTTTGTTTAAAGATATTCAAGGTTCCTGCCAATCTAAAATGTTAGTGTCCAGTTTATTCCAGTTATCAATGAACAGATATGATGAACTTTGCTCCCCCCCCCCAATCTTGGGACCAAATCTGCTCCCTCGACTGGATACTGTGTCGATCTTTTCCTGTTTTGCTCTCAATGTTCATAATCTTTTCATTTAGGTAATCTGGCAGATGGTATTGATAATCGTAATTTGGTGGAGAAATGTGATATATCAAAAGACCTCACAAGTATCTTGGTTTTGGACAGTGAAGAAAATCTCCATATTATTGAAATCAACATAGATGAAATTGATGTGCTTCCTATCCAGCCAGAAGACCAACAAACACAAATTGATAGGACCTGGAAGACAAATCAATCTCATTATGAGATCGAGAGTCAATATAGAGTTTGGAAAAATGAGTTGAATTCATTTCATCAAGAATTAAGCAACGCAGACTTTACTTTCAAACGAGGTTTGTGTTCTTAGTTTTGAGATCGAAAGCGAAAAGTGTTATTTTCATATCGGATTGACCAAACAGAGCTTCATTTGTTTGAAAATTTATTCTGCGGAGAATACTTGAGATATTGGGATGAGTCAAGGTTTGTTTGATAGCCGAAAGGCTGATGCATTTTAGCGATTTTTGCTCTACTGTATGTTTTTGAGCATGGGTATTACAGGTAAAATTTGATCAATACAAAAATCCGTAGCTTTGAAAAGTGTGAAAAGAGGCCTAAAACACTGTATAACAAATTCTGATAAATCTCTTTGGACCAAAAAGTGCGTTAGCTACAGAAAAAGGGGAAACCAACAAAAGAGTAATGACATTTCCATTTGACAAATTCAGCTAGTTTGTTACAACTACTTCAGATCACGTGATTATCCTTTTGCGGAAACTTTCTGTTGATGCAAGTTAAGAACTTCGTACCACGAAAAGCCATAAGCGATAGGACACCAAGTTTATATCGCTGTAAAAGTTTTATCAGTAACGAGCCACCTTAACCAATTGTTTTGTGTGTGTTTTTAACTTATTTTTACTTTTTAGTGAACCACCTTGTTGCTGTTTCATGATTTTGAAATTTTTAGTGGTGAACCACCTTAAGTGCAGATCTATGGAAAAGTTTGATGCGGGTAACATTATCAACAGACAAAGAGATGAGTTTCTAAATGTATAGTCACTTGACCTAAAATAGGTATGAACAGCATCAACTGAATTTATCTTTAGTGACATCATCATCGTTGTTTTTATGCTTCTTCGACAGATTATGGATCACTTTATGGCCCATTTTATGGAGATGATGTCGACATGGAAAATTTATCATTCGAAGAAAGAAATGAGAGAACAATTAAACGAAGTGATATGTTAAGACTACCAGAATGGACTTCAGGTTTCCATGTCGAAGATCTCCTGTCTACAGAAAATACAGCTTTGATCACAATGAGGACATCAACTTCTACTAGAACTGATTGTGATGATGAGGAAAAGGTTCATGGAATTCTTTTGCAGCTTGATCTGAAAGTAAAAGAGTTTTTAGCTCAAAGGTGCGTTTTAGAATTTCTAGCTGCAGAAATCCCGTATTACACTTCATATAAAAACTTTTTTCGAGAGAGCACAAGGAAATAACGGCTCCCGAAGACTGTGTGAAGTTCTGAACGTTGATGGTTCGAGCCCCCCCCCCCCCCCGCCGGAGAGTGAGAGTCGCCAGCTCTCTGTAATTCCAAGCTAAAGGACTCACGAGATGTGATCACCTTTAGAGGAAGGACCAGGACACGGCTTCGATAAGATTAGCCTGTCAATGTCCTAGAAACTACCTTCAGATGCTAGTTAGAAATATAGAAAAGAAGCTGTGTACCTCAAGGCTGACAAACTCAATTCTACCGTTACAAATGCTCTCTAATGAGCCAATTTTAATTGGTACAATCGTTTCCTACCAATTCTTATAAAATTTATTTGTATATACTTGGCAGTTGGTACAAGAACTATCAACTGTCAACTGTAATGACACTATTATCGAAACTACGTTGTATCATGAAATCTTTATAATTGTCAATTTAGCAGGTTTTTGAACAAATAAAAGGGACAGATCTCTGTTTATATTCATATTCACCTTTAAAGGGAGTACAAAGACCAGCAGCCTTTGCCAATCATTTGTTTTTGTTTTTGTGAATTTCGTACAGTCAGTTATTCTGGAAGCTGTGCAGATCAAGTCCTTGATTTCACGCAAAGCATGCTGGTCTTTGTACTCCCTTTAACAATGAATAAATCTTATGGTTCCTTTATTGCTTTAACTGATTTCTAACAACCGATGAATTCCTTTTCTTTCTAGTCTTCCTGAAAACGCAGCAATAGCCGTATCAGAAAGCAGTTATTTTCCACATTGTATCCTCACAAATGAATTGATGTTCATCCCGACATTCAATGCCACACAAGAGGAGCTCATCAGCAGCGTAAGTGTCTTTTTTCCCTAGTTACTCGTTGGGGGGGGGGGGGGGGGGCTTTAAATTTGCTGGCTGAAGAGCGAGTGAAACGAGTGCTTTTTCTTACTGATGAATAGATTACTGATGCTATACCTAGATTATTCTGTTTGTTCTTTCAGATAATTCAATTCTCAGGCATTGCAGAGGCAGAGACTATTTGCAGGGCTAATCAGTGGAACCAGTTTTCTATTCCTTTGCATTCTCTTGAAGTTGGATTGCAACATCGCCAAGTTGATACAATTTCTTTCTTTCTAAGAACGAGAGATAAAGGTTTGTGCTCAGTTTACATTGTTTTAGGCATGTTGATTTTCCCTTCAGTTTGGGGAACGAAATCTAAGTACTTCTAAATAAGACGAGATTCTATAAAAGCATGTTGCAAAACGGTTGTTACTTTAAAAAGAAATTAAACTCCTCTCACCTTTTATGATAGAAAGCCATCTCTTTTATCATTCAATGAAATTTTTTGCTACGAAAATAAAGTTAAGAAAACATTCTTAGCATTGATAACTTCTATTGGAAAGCTTTATTTCCAAAATTAGGAATTATTAGTTCAGATTTGAAAAAATCTGCCCGATAAATCTAGGGAAATTATAAATTTAGCAGTGGCATACTCCACTGTTGCAGGTTTGATTTTATATAGAGGTTAAGCTTCTCTCAATACTTTAATGCCTGCCAATTTATACGATTTGCCATCTATTTTAAACAGCATTTTCAAGATACTGGAGCACTACCACTCAACGGAATACGGCATCACCGCGATCAGAAAGTGCAAGTGATTCTGCGGATGTGAACCCAAATGAAGTAATCAGCAGCCCATCATCGTTGAAATCATTGATGATCAAATCAAGCAGTGATGAATCAGAAATCGACCCAACTGAACTTCATAAAGCAGTCAATATGCTCATCAAATCTATTCACAAAAATTCCAAAGGTAACATATTTTCATTTAGAAAATTCGAAAATAATCTTTGCCAGTTCGGGATGCAAAAAGAGTAATACATAACCACTTTATCAATGTAAACGGACTTGCATTGATCTCAAACACGAAATTTTAAGTACTTTAATTTGTTTTAATTGCAGGAAAGCACAAGAAAAATTTCTTCGAAACGCTTCTTAGATTGACAATGGACTTTCTAAGCAACCTAATCAAAGACGGTTCTGAAGTTTGGAACAATATTGGAAAACATTCTCTGGAGACCACAACTGGATGTAAACAACAGAATGAGCCATTTACCTTTTTGATAGATATTCCTGAATCTTTAACATATCTGGTGGAATGCATCGTCGATGTTAGACAGTTCGTTGGAGATATTCCAAGTTTTTATGTCAGGCAAGATGAGCGAACAAGTATACTTCCTGAAGCGGAGAAGCCACAGCGGTTGTCACATTCACACGCATCGGTAATAATTATTTTTATTCTCTGAAAAATTTTAATTGCCACGAGTAACTATTCTTCCAAAATTTTGCAACTTTCCTCGATAACCACGAACCCGCTTCTCACTACTGGGTTAGTAAAAAAAACAATAGACCATTTTGACATTTAGAAAAGGGCCTGGGGAGAGCAACATTTTTCTGGTAAATGGCTGCCACAGTTCAATTTATCGTTGGTGAAAAGCCCTGTGGCAGCCATTTACCAGAAAAATATTGCTCTCCCCAGATCCTTCTTCTAAATGTCAAAATGGTCTATTCCCGTTTGAGAGGCTACTGTTCTCTCAATATCATGTTGGCAAATATATCATTCAAAGGTGGACATGTTTAACTCCATTTTGGCATTGCTTGACTGAAATCGGCAACTCTGTTTTGAAATTATGAGAAAATTCACAAAATCGGAATATTTCAAAAGGATTATATTGAAAACCAGTAGCCCTCTTCTGTCGTCCGGGGTTCCTACCATTCGGCATCGTGCGCCTATGCTGGCCTTACATCGAATGTGAAACAGTTCCCAATATTTATTAGTAATCAATTGTATTGTATGCGTAGCTCTTTGTAGTTGTCTTATTTAATCTTCATTATTTGCATGTCTTTATGTTAATGACCACAGGCGTAGTCATTGTCTTTTGCTGCCTGTGGTATCGTACCTGTAGTGTTGTATTGTAGTATAGTAATTAGAAAGTATAGTAGGTAACATGTAATGTAAAATTTTATGAAAAAAAAAGAATTTTCTCCAGAGAGCCTCTTCAAGAAACTTTCAAAACAGGCCTAAAATCACGACCAAATTTTCTGCCTTACAGCAATGACTTCTATGTTATTAAAAAATATTAAATTCAATAACTCCTCTCAGTGCCATTTAGTTTCGTTAGATTTTTATTAATTCTATTCAATTTATTTTATTGATGTGAAGAATGTGATGCATACCATAAAAGCTCTATTAAATCTTATTTATTTTTGGAGACTCCAGAGTAGGCATAGAAGAGAGGGAGGCTTATTACAGAGGGAACTTATTCACAAAATCAAATTACAAGGATATGAATCTTTTTTGTTCTTTTGATCTTTACCCTATCTTGGGCGGGATAAACAGACAGTTTTACGGGTCAAATATACAAATTCGACACGAAAGAACAAGAACACTAGAGTTTGATGCAAGTGAGAGGGGGGTTTAATAGAGTGGGAGGCTTATAAAGAATTTTGGTGGAGAAGGGAGGGGCTTAATGGCGATGAGGGGCTGAAGTTGAGCTTTTACGGCAAATAGGAGATAAGTATGTAGCGTTTATTTTACTATACCAATTGCGCCATAAAAATTTTCCTGTCCTATGTCATTGCAAGTCATACAGCTAACTTCTTTTATTTCAGTTGTTTGAACACATGGAAGCAGAGATTTTAGCTGGTCGCCTCGCTCGACTACAGAAGTATCTGTTAAAGGAAAAAGAAATGAAAAAGGTATTCAGAAATTGTAAAAATTTTTAAATCCTAAAGCTTCCATGGTTTTTGTATTTTTGAGGACAACATGCCAAAGTTATTCTGCGAAACAACCAAATATTTACAATAGATGATAATGCTGTAAAGATGGTGGCGAGGAACTTTTTACCAAGATGCATTGCGTTCCGATTACGAATCTTTAACTATTCTATAGGGATTCGAATAAAGGACGCCTTGCATTTTGATAAAGAGGTCCTTGCCGCCATCTTTAACTTAATCGTCTATTGACAAAAGTTTATTTCATAACTCCGGATCGGGTCATCTTTGAAAGTTTGCTCTACAAAACCTACTTGACCAACACTTGACATAAAAAGTCGCTTTTAATGCCCCTATATAGAAAACATAGGTTTAGGATGAAAAAATTTTCGAATATATTCGTTCATTAAAGCTAATTGACAAAATTCGCTTTCTTCTATCCGCCAACGGAATATTACAGAGTTCATATAGTTTAACTGAATCCCTCTATTCCTCTACATATTGGGGGAGTAGGTTATGTTTTCTGCATTATTTGATTTTGATCATGAGTTTCAAGGACAAAAACAGGATTATTGAAATCATTTAAGGAGGTACAAACTGCAGGGGTCTGAAGTGAAATCAAGTCTTTTACCAAATTGCTTTCATAGACTTATGTTTAAGACATGCCTTCACAGCACTCAGTGATTAGAATTTATATCCTGACTTGGCATTAAACTGTTTCTGGTCGACTGTTTATTTTATTTTACAGTATAAGGAGGTTTCTTGGGAACTGATATTAATATTGGTACTTTCACACAATCTCATCCTCCCTGAAAGTTGAAGGAGGTATTGAACATTCATTCCACAAGTGTATTTTGGCAGGGGGTAACACATTCAACCTTAAGGCATCATTGATAATGTGGGTGACTTTTAGATTTATCCAATATTACTGTTTTAACTTGCAATATTTGCCACGTGTCCAGGGCTTAGTCAGTTGACCCTTTCTTCCTGATTCTTTTTCAGATTGAAGATGATTTCGACTGCTTATTCGAGTCTCTGGTTCGTTTTGGACTAAGTTATGCCCTTCGCAAGTTGAATCAAAGGAACATGGACGAAGCAATCAAAATATTAAAGAATCTGGTAACGGTTTATCGTTTTTATAAAATGACGTGCGAGCAGTCTAAAGGCTGATGTCTAATCTGTTGAATTTTCCGAGTGGGGCAGAATTTTACGCAATAAAAGGGTGCTCAGCTGTAACTTTCTATTCAATTTCAGAGCGACATTTTCTCTCGTAAACAATGGCGCTCCCTGTAAACAGTGGAATTTCCCTCCGCTCGGAAAGTTCCACTGATTGGAAATCAGCCTTTAGAAGTTGTGTACTTTTATTGGAAATCATTTCTTTCAGCAGCTGGTGCAGAACTTGGGAATTTTGCAAGTAATGTACTTAATTATGATATTAAAGTGATTATTGTATTGAAAAATGCTCACCAATTCAAATTAGGCTGTCAGAAGGTTTATCAAAGCTTTTACGTGCAGGCTGCGCGGTGTAACAATACCATATGCTTATTACATTCGTTTGATATTGATCACAGCGTATTAGCAGATGAGATCTTTAGAGAACTGAAATTTTAATGCAGACAGCGCTGGAATAAGCCAAAATTGTCCCATTGTCAAATACATGATCTAAATTTTGCTTCTCTTTATCAGGGCACTGACGAGAGCATCATTCTGAGACAGTTGTTTGATGTTACGCTTGACCGGGATCTTCGACGATTTCTAGTAAGTACTCGTCCTTTGTATTTGTTTTTGTTGACTGGAAATTTCTGTTCACTTTTTCCTGCAGAAATTTACAGTGTTCATTTTGCATGGTTATTTCCCATTTGTTCATTCAAGCCAGAAAGATTAACTTAAATAGTCGAGCACATTTTAAGTTGTTTTTTAAGACGACCCAGCGTTGGAAGCTCACGAATTTCGGCATGTGTATTATTCCATATCTTGAGAGCCGCATACTGAAGGCATTTTATGCAAATTCTGTCCTATATCTAGGGATCTGGAGATCTTTACAGTGCCTTGTATTGTAGGTCGAGTGAATAGATCTCAATTGATGTTTATACCAAAGGCATAATCATAGCCTTCACAACGGTTGTACGCGTCAGAAGTTGCTGACGCCACACCAAAATGTTGTGCCATTGGCAAAAATATCGGTCTCAGGACAGGAAGTGACGTCACAAAATCTCAGGAGGGTTGTCAGGTATGTAGTCTGTGCATAATCTTGTAGGTCCTGATATTCCCATCGTAATGGAAAAGATTTCTACGTTTTATCACTGTATAGAATTATTATTGAATCAGGTGAATGTCCGTTCTTAATGAATGCTACAGTCGTTGAATTCATATAATTTTTTAACTGTATACCTAATTTTCGCAGCTAGAAGAGTTCAAGAAAATGCAACATACTCAGGTTTTGTCCGACGAAGATTTGAAAGACGTGGAATATATGGATGAAATTGAGAGACTGTATCCGTCTAATGTTTATAACAGGGAAAACGCTCGGTGAGTAGTACATGAAAGAATAGATGCAATTTTTAAGCCAGCCAAAATCAGCGTATGAATCAAATTTATAACAGGGAAAACGCTCGGTGAGTAATACATAAAAGAAAATCTGCATTTTTTTTAGGCTGGCTAGATTCAGCATAGGAATCAAATCATTAGAAAACACTGTATGATTGGTTAATGCATCTTTCATTTGCTTTAACGGATTCAAAGGAACTCCAGATATTTGGTTATAAATGTTTATTCGCAATCTTTGATATCTATATTATTTTCAGATTTACAGATTCTTCCTGGTTTCAGACAGTTTTCTGGAAGAATCAGAATCGAACAACATTTTGCTACATTTTGTAGAATTTTCGAATGTGCACAATAGTGATAGAAGCTCTAACGCCACTCGATCGAACGTCTCGTATAAAAATATATAAAAATAACGTTCGATCCAGGCTCTTTTTTAGAATAGCTAAAAGGTCTATTGTAAACCACAAATGCTGTGGGTTGCTGCTTACCGCCGTATTATAGACCTTCATAAGCTATGATCTTCTTGAAGAGTGTACCGTATTTCCTCCATTAATTTAGGATTAGCAGCGATGTTAATCTTTTCAGAGCTTTTCGTCAATTCTTCCTGTAACGAGGAAGGCGCAATAATTTTGAAAATAATCAAGATGTCAGAGATTGTCAATGAACACTTATAACAAAGTACATGACGTTCCTTTCAAGCTATTAAGTCAAACGAAAGATTATGCTGCCAAAACTTTATTGTAGACTGATAAAGATGTGATCGCCGAGATTTCCTACCTGTTGCCAAGGCTGTCAGAATGGTCAGCGCTCTCCTCAGTCTCTTTCTCCAAACTGTGAAATGGTCTATAGCGGTTTATAGTCTCCAAAAGCGAAGTTGAGTTAAATGTTCAAGGAATATGTACTACTTTGAAAACTGACTTCTTAATTACCGGGAGCATTTCAAGTATTTGATGGGTAAGGAAATACAACCTATGAAGGAATCTCAACCGATAGCTTCTTAAGGGAGAAACGTTCTTATTTGCTTGATGCTGTGTAGCTGAATTAGTTTTTTCTCACAGGAACAATTGGGGAGAACTGGAGGCAAATTTTCATGACAGAGATGATTTGGAAGTAATTGAAGATTTCAGTGAAAAATTAGAGAGCCTTGCAAAACGTGATTCGAAGGTGTGTATTGAGGTTGCCTACGTTGTATGCTTAAAATTCCTACCAATAACGAAATCTTTTGAGGAATATTTTTCCTTACACTAATTACAACACAATTCCTGAAATTGTACTTTGTTTTGTCTCCTTGTTTCTGTATCACTGGCCATTTTCAACAACTTCGTTCGTCGTCAACAACAACGTTCAACACTTTAATCTTATTATTTATAAATGCGTATCAAGGTTTTTGCCGGTTTTTGACGTTCATCTATAAACGATTCATCTGTAAATGCGTTCTTAAATTTAAAATTATTTAGGATCAGACACTTCAATCTGATTTAATCTGTATTCCCCGATAATTTTCATGCAAAATGTTTGTATCTTATTCATTATCAGATCACTAATTAAAAGAAGTCACGAACTCTGTAACATATTACACTAAACACAGATTTTCTATCACCTTGTGTTCCATAGCGAAAGGAACATAGGAAGTATTGCCCATTCATCAACAATTCAAATTCTCTATCATGTACTCTTCTCTTCTGATGTGGTAACAAGATGCTCTTACACATTTTCAGGGTACTGTTTCAAATGGCCTGTATTGTGAGTTGATGTATCAATGGGTCCATCAGATGGATGATAAGTCGAGACAAATGATGCTTCTTGATGCAGCTTATTTGAGTCAACAGTCAGGTAAGAGTTGTAACAAGCAGCCCTTTTGATTCATTGGCTACTCCTTTGCTTAAAAGAATAGGCTGGCTTTCAGTTGATAGGCTAATCCACAGAGAAACATCTACCACTGTATATAATCCCTAAATGGACTTGCACCGACTTCCTTTGTCAGATCTTCTCCCGATTAGCTGATGTCATAATTGGGTCTTACGAAATACTAAGTGCGATCTAGCAATACCTAGAATGAGAACAGCTAATAGGAAGAGTCATTTGCTTTTGGCAGAACTGATATATGGAACAATCTCCATTCTGATAATAAATTAGCCCCTTCCACCCAGTCATGTAAAGTCAAACTCAAACCTCAAAAAAGAAAGACCTTTTAGTTATTCTGAAAAGAATCAGAATAGAACGATATTTTTCTACATTTTGTAGAATTTTCGAATGTGCACAATAGTGATAGAAGCTTTAACGCCACTCGATCGAACCTTGCGTATAAAAATGCATAAAAATAACGCTCGACTCTTTTGCAGAATAGCTTGAAGGTCTATTAAAGATATCCAAGGAAAGCTGGTTTTACTTTTTCGTTTTTCTTTTCTATTTAAGTTTCTGTTGATTATATTGTAAATTTGTAGCTTCAGATGAATTAGATTATAGTAGATTATTTCTATTTTTAAGTTGCAGGGTCAACTATGCAACAGTTATTCAAACAGAATTTTAACCCTGGGTAAAGAGTTTAAAAATTAAATGAAAGTGAATTAAGATTTAATCTCCTCCTGGATAGCTTTAATCTTGGTTTCTTTTATTCTGGTAGATTTGCGTTCATGTTGAAGCACGGCCTGAAAGATGACAAAAGTTTAAACTTTTGGCGAAAAGAAAAAAAATGAATGTTTTTTGTAATGATGTCTGATATACAATTAGTTGGCTCTTGGCTCGAGATTCATCTGATTTACAAACTTCTCCTCCTTCACAGAAAAACCGAATATATTGGCAGATGTAGAAACATTTTGGGAATATCTTATCAACCATAATGATGAAAAGAGTATTTTGGAATGGCTGAAGTCGTCATTTCTCCTGTCAAGCCAAGAAGACACACTCACAGGGAAATATCCTCAATTTGATACGATGCTACTCGACAAATGTGGAAATGCAACGGAGAAAGTACAGAGATTGATTTATCGGCAACTTGCAAGGTAGGTCGAACCTAGACTTATGACGATGAGTCTCGTGTTTCCCTGTGCTCTTTGACTTCAAGATGGTGGCTTCAGTCAACAGAGACTCATATTATTACTCTGAAAAAGTTGACCCTATTTAGGCCTGATATGCTGGCACTCACCAGGTAAAGTGAACTTTCTTCTTCAGATGAATACCAAGTTTTGTTGATTAAGTGTCTGCTTACCGTGGTTTCTATCGCATTTCCTTTCTGAGGAGTGACCGTTGAACATAGAGCCGAAGCAGTCGTTCGATCCAGATTCGATCAATCGAATGCAGAAGATAGGGTCAGGTTTTTAACTGTTTCATTATGAGTCCCTGTGAGCAAGGTACCACAGGGATACAAGGGACTCATCGTCATAAGTCTAGGTCGAACCATAAAAGCTAAGAATCAACCTCGTTCCCAGGGTGCTCTTGCGTCATACGCTGAACACGAACCCGAATGAACATCCTGGTACACTTTAATTAAATCTGTCCAATCCATTATGAATTTGCAGTTTAAGGGTATATGCCTTTCAAAATCCCACTGCTTTCTTCCCAACCCTTTTCTTCGTGTATCTCTTTCAAGGTTTTTCCATGTTCTTTCCATATCTCTTATTTGCAGAATCTTTTTTGATGTAGAAGTAGAACAAGGCCTTGTTGAATGAAAACCCTGACTGACATCCTGAAAGCTTCCTCGTCAGAAACTTTTCATCAGTCAACATTCTTGATGGATTTCAAATTTCTAAAATGGCATGATGTCATACTCTGCGTAGTATCTGGACCTTATATTTTAACACAGAATTCTTATCTTTCCAGACTCGGTGTGTACACTGAAGGCATGAGAAAAGATTTCCACAAAATTCTTAATTTCATGAGTCAAGAAGGCACACTCTTCAAGAAGACAGACGAATCGTATACTTTTCCCATGATATTTGCATCACAGTTTATCGCTTATTGCGTGAAGAACAATTTGAGGGATGTCCTCTACACTTTCCTGGATCAACATGGGTAAGATTATTTCCGTTGATTCAATGATCGTTTATTTTCTTTTGATTTTAAAGGGGCTCCGTCGTCAAACAGTAAACAAATCCGTAAACTCGCACGTGTCGGGGATTATCCATTGTTCATCCATTGCTCTCTGCAGTTCGTTTGGTGGCTTCACCCAAGCCACAAAAAGTGACCGTTAAAAATCCACTTATATCCGAGCAATCGTAGAAGATATGAATGTTTGGTTTGTTCCTTATTAGTGAAGTACAAGGATTAATGCCCAAACAGCAACTTTCATTTTGAAACAAAATACGAAAATCCTGTGTGATATCACCTTCAAAAAATTGCAAAAATCATCGTTTTGTTTGCTTTTTGACGACGGAGCCCCTTTAAAGGACAATTACAGGGTTTGTATGATTGATGATAAAATAAATATTATACTGCTGTGAATTGCGTATCGTACTTTTTTCCAACTAATTTGTCTTTTCTCGGTGAAATTGAGTTTTGCAATCAATGACAGTGCGTAGTGTTGCCATTAAGCACAATGTCAGTACCATGGTCAACTATTACCGCTAGCGTTAGATGCTGGAAAGGTATCAACTGTAGGCTCTGAAGATTTATATTCCTAAAGTGGGGTTCCTAACAGAATAGATGCTTTTATCATATAATCTTTTTGTAAATATACACGGATTGTACATTTCTTTTTTATGAATTTGTTTTAGTATCTGTAAAATTTTTAAAGTAGGCCTTAATTAGCTGTATTGTAGCTATTCTTTTAAATTAGCCTACTAAAAATAAGGAAAAAATAGTAATAATCATGCTGAATGCGAACGAGGATGCTTATTGTGCATTTTTGCGAAATGGCGACGAGATTTGGCTTGAATTATGGAAGATGTTTATCGAATTGACAACTGTTACGGATGTTAAAATGTGGAAAAAGTTAGAACTGTTCTTGAGCAGTTGGTAAGGTTTTTTTGACATAAAATTAAAGGAATCTAGGCATATAGAATCCTTTGATGAAAATAGCCGTGCAAAGACAATTGGCTATAACATGTACTGCACCATGTTTGGGTAACTTATCGAAATCAACAGGAAATACTGATATGTGATTGGCTAGAGTGTGACTGCAAATGGCTTGAGCTACTTTTATATGTTTACATTCCCGGAATTACATTTATTAAATCCCGGAACGGCAACCCCGGTCCTTTAAAGAGTCAGTTCCTGCATTAAGGTGTGCAGTCCTTTAAACTCAAAGTAGGATACCAGCTTTGTCAGAGAGATGATGTTTATTTGTCTAAAGAATCGTTTTGCAACAAATCAGCTCTACATTTCTTCTCCAGATTATATCCAAGCGAGCAAAATTTGAAAGATGAAGACATCGATGTGAATCAATTTCCATGGTTCAAAATGATGATGTCATTCAGGAATTTTCAGAAAGGTAACTTTGACCAATTTCATTTTTTTATAAGAATTTATTTGGTGAAGAGTCTTGAGTAGGATTGTGCAAACTACTGAGGTGTTTACAAGTAGTCATTTACGGATTTTAACGTACCGGATAAGTCAGGAAAATGTTAAGGTGTTTGTGATATCAATTTACAAAGGGATGTTTTTATGCAGATAAATTAGTTTAGTTGCTCAAAGTCAGTTATATTGTTCTCATTCCATCGAAAAACACTCCAAAATAGGCCCAAATTTCTTGACCAAATTGATCTAGAATCAGCCCTTAAGCTATTACAATGAGATTCTCTCCAGCTGCAGTAAGAACCTGTCAGCAAGAAACAAAATAAATTGCTGGCTGAATTAATGGAGATTCTCTGAAAGGAATATTCTGAACAATGTTTGAAAAGTTGATTTGAATGAAGCAGTTACTGAATTTATTTTGTCTGTGATATTGTTTGTAAGGGCAGCTCCTGGAAATTTTCGAAAATGTTTACAAGCCAAACAATCTGTTATTGAAGAGCTAGAAGCTCTCGCTGTACCATGGGATGTTAGATAGGGTAATAGATAACTCGTAACTTACAGCGAATTCGCAAGGTAATTATAATCTCAAATTTGTTCAACAGATAAGAGTGGCATGCAGCAAATGAGTCTCAGTAGCGCAGAAAATATCTTAAACATTCATGGAGGAGATATCGAATCTCAACTATGTTCAAGAAATCCTTTGATTATCATGGCAACAATTTTGGCATCTTCTCTGCAACTCAAAGACGTAAGTTTGAATGAATTGATTTGTTTATGTTCCACTAAAAAGCTTATCATATACATCTTACCGCACACTGCAAACCTCACAGGCCTAAATCAGTTGCTGTGGTGACAAAAATGCGTCCTTTTATCCTATTATACAAGGCTACGGGGCGAGAAATGTGCGATTAACCAATGGGATTGGCGGGATTCTTATCTTGCCTCATTCTTATAACGTCACTCACGTAATAACACTGCATATAAACTACTTAGCAATACTACTAAACGATACCACAGGCAGGAAGACGTCTACGCTAGTTTATCGATGAATTGATGTTGTTGTTGTAACTGTTGTTTGTATGCTGGGATGTCCTGTTGTGCCAGACGGGAAAAAGGATCGAAATATTCAGACGAAAGTTAAACAAGAAGTCAAAATCTTGATTTTATGCGTAAACTTTCAATAAGTCCTGCAAAAAAGTTACCAAGGAAAGATTTATACGCTTTTCATAATCTTAAGCATACGTTTGAAGTAGTGGCAATATAACGGAATCTTTAGCAGAAAGCCTGAATTATATTATAAGATTTTTTGCAGTTTTTTCATTTTTTAGAGCTATAAGCAAGTTTCCTAAATTTTTCGTTTTCGAAAGCACCGAAAACAATCAAAAACGTCAATAACATTTTCTAAAAACTCGACATGAATGGACAAAGACAAAACGTTTTCGGGGTAATTTGGGGATTTAGAAATTGATTAGTGTAAACTTCTGCACGAGCATTATTTCAACGATTGGCCTGTTGCGAAATTCTGTATTAGTTGCAATAAAGTGCCGTCCCAAGCCATCAAAATAAAAAATTCAGCAGACTCCATGTTTGCTGGCCTCATGACGCTTCCCTGTTTGTTTTTTTACTCATTCGACGCAGGAACGCAACCTGCACCAAAGCATAAATTCAATGAAGGAAAGACATTTCTTTATATCATTGAAACTAATGCTACGATTCTCTCAAGATAGAACCAACTTTCGTACAGCAGATTACAATTAATCGATTTCAAAATCCCAAATCACCACGAAAAAGTTGTCTCTTTGTCCCTTCATGTCGATTCTCTAGAAAGCTTGATCAACGTTTTTTGATCGTTTTCAGTGTTTTCGAAAACGAAAATTTCAAGAAATTTGTTTCTAGCTCTAAAAACTGAAAACGGAAAAACTTGCAAAATTCCCTGCCAAATATTAAGTCATAAATCATCAAAGTCGATCCACTGTACGATTTATCGTGGCCTGCTAAAAATGCATAGTTTATTTTGGCCCACCCTGTAGACCACTGTTTTTGAGAATCTTTAGGTTAATAAGTTGAACAGTATGTTGACAAAAAATTATATATAACGCAAACTGTTTTTCTTTTCAGATATTTTCTTCAAATGATTCTGATTCATCGATATTAAGACTAAATGAAAATGACTTGAAAGACGCTTTGAAACAATATCGCACACTTTATGCTGCAATATATAGAGACGAGGCTACGAATGGAAACGAGGAGACATCAACAATACAGCTTCTCCAGGTACCCTACCATTAAACGACCCTTAGACGTTGAAATGAAATTTGAAATAGCTTTTGATGTTTGATTTAAGTTGTCATTTTACTAAGGGTGCAATAGAAAAATAAAAGAACATTTTTAGGAAAGGATTTAAGAGCAATCGATAGAATCAGTGTTGTACACGTATTTTTCATAAGAAATAAGAAATTGATCCAGTGCTGAAAGTCTCTTAAGATGATCAGATTTTGACTGCTCAAAGTTTCTTACGAATTTCTTAAAGGTTCCATAAAAATCTTCATGTTTACTTCCTGTGTCCTCGTGAGTATTTCAAAATGAAGATTTTTGAAGCCTTGCCATATTTTGACACTACTCCACTACCTATCGAGCAATATTATACAAGAACTAAGTGAAAATAAAAGAAGAATATGCTAAGGATTTCCTTGACCAGAATGTGTAATTTCTTCACTACCGGGTGTCTAAAAAAAAGTACCCCCTTTTGATTCAACAAGGCAACAAAACGATAATGTTTCGGGACTTTTTGAATTCATGGCTACATTTGTTGGTCTTCAACTTAAATGCACATACCTTGTATTTGGAAATTGACCACCAAACACCGGAGATATGAGTTCACAAGGTCAAAATTTGGAGAGCACCTGAAACCAGAGGTTTTGAGAAATGGCATAATTTGACAACAAACAGGCATTTTGCAAACGAATTTTCGACCTTGACCTTTACTTTTTGTTTTTGAAAAGATTTATACCTTGAATTCCTTCAATTGTTCTTGAAGTGACTTTTCTTTTGATGAAACGGTCCTTGCATTGCATTCGATCCCAAGTGTTTTGTATTAAAGAAGAGGAAAAGGAGCACATGCACGCTTATTTTGGAGATGTGGCACGACTTTATCACTCTTACCACATTTTTACTATATTTGTTTAATCAGCGCCATGTCCATGCATCTTTTATTCTTTTCAAAAGCAAAACACGGAAACTTAAAGTCTACAGGTACTTTGGAAAATCTTCACGATACAAATCATGACTAGGCCCTTTTTCAAAACCTCTGGTTTTGGGTGCACTGTAAATTTTGACTTTGCGAACCTGTATCTCCGGTGTTTGGTGGACGATTTCTAAATGCAAGGTACGTGCATCTAAGTTGAACATTGATAAATTTAGCTGTGAAGTCGGGGAGCAATGATATCTTATTGCTTGGTTCCTATTTCCAGTCAAAAGGGGGTACTTTTTTCTGAGACACCTGGTAGTATTTCCCCAGTACTGGAGTTTCTTAATTTTTGTTGATTCGAGAGTTGAGTTTCTTATGAACAGTTTCTTATAAAAAGTACGCGTATTGGAACACGGGGGCTTTATGGATCTCATCTACTGTGAACAGTGTTTGCCTATTCAAATTACTATGAAAATAGTTACAGAAAGACTTTTGGCGGTCTCTTTCGGAGATGGACCCTTGCTTTTAGCAGGAAAGTTGATGATAATGATGATAATGACAATGATATCTTTTAATGACGAAGAGCCATGCATACAATCCGCAGTCATGTCAAGTGCTGTTCTATTGTTGTTTTGGATTGAAGACGAAGTTTCCACTTAATTTTTCATACAACATTCTCCTGCTGCTATGTGCTATTACTCAATTCAACAATATCTTTTTCAGGATAACACAGAAATAGATGCAGAAACATTGTTTGCCTGGCGAAAGAGGGTGTACGTTGATAAAGGTATGTGTCTGTTTTGATATCTCGAGGCTGGTATGAGACTGTTATTTCTGAACAAGGAACCATGTAAATGTTCTGAAAATAGACCTTTTAGCATCCTGAAAAGAATCAGAATCGAACGATATTTTGCTACATTTTGTAGAATTTTCGAACGTGCACAATAGTGATCGAAGCTCTATCGCCACTCGATCGAACCTCGCGTGTAAAAATGTATAAAAATAACGCTCGATCCAATCTCTTCTGTAGAATAGCTGAAGGGTCTATTGGCTGACTTTCCATTGGAAGTCTACTCGCTCATATGGTGTCTTTTCTTAATTACGTTTGCGTGTGACTCCAAATAAATCGAGCTCCTCGCTGTTTCGAACAGTTGCTATCTTCCTGAAATTTCAGACCACCAAGTTTCAGCTGTATCATTGGGAAAATTTGTAGAAGGCAAGGAACTTCTTATGATATTGGGAAATCATTCATTCCTTTTGAGCAGACCTTTTAGTATATTGTGTGATATGAATGCAATTTCATACTTTCCATATGATAAACTACTTTGTGATTTCATTTCATTTTGTTTTCTTTTTAAGGTCATCCATCCTTGCCCAACTTTTCGTCTCCTGATCTAGTGGAGAAATTTGGCCTCCAAATCAACATGTCATATTCATATTATTTGAAACAGAAGCAACCTGTATATGCATACCTCATTTTCATGAGAGATACTGTTGATGCTGCTGGCCACAGGGAACGGAGGTCATTCTTTGTTATACTTTAGTGTTTTTTAGGAATTGAAGGAAAATCTTGAAAGAAATCATAATTTATAAATTTTTAGAAGAAACGCGGAATGCTTTTGAAGGAAATCATTGTTTATAAAATGTCTTCAATATCATCATCATCATCATCATCATCATCATCATCATCATCATCAGCATCATCATCATCATCATCATCATCATCATCATCATCATCATCATCATCATCATCATCATCATCATCATCATCATCATCAGCATCATCATCATCATCATCATCAGCATCATCATCATCATCATCATCATCATCATCATCATCATCATCATCATCATCATCATCATCATCATCATCATCATCATCATCATCATCATCATCATCATCATCATCATCATCATCATCATCATCATCATCATTAATTTATTTAACGTAGGCTACATTAGAGAAGAATAGCTAAATTACAGCTAATCTAGGCCTACTTTACAAAATTACAAAATACAAAATTACATTAGAAATCAAGAGACTCGTAAGAAATCTTTGATTGCAAAGGTATCCTTGACTTTAAGAAAGTTGCTACCAGCCCAAGACCTAAAGATCTTGTTAAAAATATGAGTGAAGGCAATGAATATTGGTCAGATCGGTTCTTGCACATTCTAATAATTTTAATCAGTTTCTTTTCTTTCCTTCGTTCCAGAATGAAAAAAGCATACTCCAAGGCATACAAAATTGCTGTCGCGAGCTTTGACTCTATTCCAGTCATCTCAACATGCACCCTCTTTATCGATTTATTGGGAATGGATAGTCGATGCATGCGAGTAGATGTTGAAAGTGCAAATTTTATTTTGAAAAACTGGAAGAAAAAGGATGATAATCGCTATGATACAGTTGCAAAACTGAAGTCTTTTATTGGTAATATCTTAACCATAAATTTATTCAACTTACGTTTCAGTTCATCGATTCGAAAATTTTCAACATACATAATTGATGAATTAACATCAAACAGAGTTGGGATTCATTGTATTGAATTTAAGAGAAAATTGAACTAGGTTTGAGGAATCGAATGTTCAAAATAATAAACACGGGTAGTATTTCGTGAGAACCCTTACGTGGTAGGAATAACAACTAGCATGTTTCAGCGACCATTGATGTTTTACCTATTTCAGGTCATGTTACCACACTCTTGGGAAGTTTTACTATCATGCTATATTTTTCACTCATGGCACAACTTTGCATGGCACGAAATATGTTAGGGAAATCAAAAGACGTTTTGTCACGAGATTGATCACATGACTTGAAATGGGTGTAAACAAACCTTAGCCAATTTTGTCTATTGTCAACACTGTCAGCAAAGCAGCTTACTCTTTTAAAACTTTTTACGACATGAAAATGCAGCATCTCTATTCTTCATTCTTACAGTATCCTCGTTGACAAGTCAAACCGATGGGAGATCACATTTATTACAAATGCTTGAAGAATGCATCGAAGCTGGTTTACGTCAAGAGGGCATTGAATGGTGAGATTTTTCTGTTTTGACTAAATGAAATGTTTTCAGTTTTTAGACGCCAAATGAGCAAACAAAAGTGCTCCCCTTTTGACATAATGCTGTCCCCAGAATGTGACAACAATGATAATGAAAATTGAGTTGTTGAATAGCCAACATGTTCAGTTAGACGTAGAAATTTACGTCGCTTACCTCAGCCATACTTTTCTAAAGTTGTGGGAGATTTTCTGGAGGTCTTTTCAAAACTTACAGAGTAGGGCTTGAATAGATGATTTGATTTGACGGTTTTCATAAATTTTGGAATAGGCCTTTATTTAAGTTTGAAACGAACTGTTTAGAAATGAGAATAAATTGTAAATTGTGCAACTTTTTGTAAATCGGTCTTTATCATATTACCATGATTGTAAATATGGCATAGAGGAGGTTGTAGTTTGATTTCATTGATAATTCCTTACTCTATTCTAGATGTTAATTATCGTTTTTATGAGATGAACCCTTACAAACCAGCTTTTGCTGTAGAGCAAGCCTTCTTTAGAAGACCTGAATGCAATACAAGAAAAGGCTGGCAAAAATCATAACTTTTAAGCTTTTCTTACATAGGTCAAGTTTTGAAGCAATCATATGCTATCGGATAGCTGTCCAATTCGCTCAAGCAAACAACCTTTCACCTCCAACTCGACTTATTGAAGAATGTGTCAAAGATGGCTGTTGGTTTCATGCTATTGTTTTTATTCAGATGTATCAATTTAAACCATCACAGGTATGTCAGATACCGGGTGCGCCAAAATAAACTATGCACGTTTGGCAGGCCATAATAAATCGTACACTGGACATATTTTGAACTTTTAATTCTAGTATAGTTTGAAGTTTTGAAGTTTTAAGCCTTAATCGCTAGCAAAAAGCCTGAATTAGATATTGCCATTTTTGGAAGTTTCCCATTTTCAATTTTTAGAGTTTTGGAGAATGAAAGCAATGTTGCTTTAACTTGTCTAGAACAGAATAAAATGATTGCTAACCCTGAGAAATTTCATGCTTTGTTAGTAAGAAAGGATCGGAAAGATACTAGTGGACAAAATATAAGCTTTCAAGGTCATGAAATCAAATCAGAAGAAACTGTAAAACTTTTGGGAGTTACTCTGGATAACAAATTGAGCTTTGATAAGCACATGTCAAATCTTTGTAAAAAAGCTGTGACACAACTAAACGTTTTGAAAAGACTGAGATCATTTATTGGTTTTGAACAGAAATAGGTACTTGTACAAAACTTTGTTTACTCTAACTTTAATTATTGTCCGTTAGTTTGGTATTTTTCTTCCATGAAGTCGCTTCATAAAAATTGAAAAGTTACAAGAGCGTGCACTAAGATTTCTTTACAATGATCATAAGAGCTCATATGATGATTTGAGACAAAAGTCAGGAAGATGTACTATGCAAGTCTCGCGTCAAAGAACTCTTTGCATTGAAATTTACAAAACATTGAATAATCTAAATCCACCATTCATGAAAAATTTCTTCAAATTGAGATCTTCGCAATATTCAACCAGAAATCCTTATGACTTAAAACATATAAGACCAAATCAAGTAACTTTTGGTTCAAACAGTCTTGAGTCCGTTGGCCCTCAAATATGGAATGACCTACCAATCAAAATGAAATCCGCAGAAAACTTGAAAAGCTTTAAACTTTTGATAAAGCAATGGAATGGCCCAAAATGCAAATGTAGCGCCTGCAGTAGTTTTAATTTTATTCAGCATTAAGTTTCTTATACATTTTAATTTCATTCGATTTAGATTAGTTAACTTTGTATATATTGTATATATATTGTTTAGCTATGTAAATATCGAATTAAAATAAATGAACAACAACAACAAAAAAGAGCAAGAAGCGAGTTTCCTAAAATATTAGTTTTCGAAAACACTGAAAACAATAAGAAAACATCGATCAAGTTTTCTAAATAATCGACATGAATGGACAAAAAGAGAACTTGTTCGTGGTGATTTGCGACTTAGAAAGCAACCAATTGTAATCTGCTGTACGAGAGTTCGTACTAAACCCCAAAATCTCCCTGAAAACGTTTTCTCTTTGTTCATTCATGTTGAATCTTTTAAAATTTGATCGACGTTTTTTGATCGTTTTCAAGGTTTTCGAAGACGAACATTTTAGAAACTCGCTTCTAGCTCTAAAAACTGGAAACGAAAAAATTTGCAAAAAGTCCTGGATTCTAATTCAGGCTTTCTGCTACAGATTAAGTCATAAACCTTCAAAATCGGTCCAGTGTACGAGCGATTTATTGTGGCCTGCCAAACGTGCATAGTTTATTTTGGCGCACCCGGTATATATTCGGCTTTTTAATTTTTCATCATTGCGTTTCACTTCATGTACCGTAGGTTCTCAATTCGATCTTAAACGCTGGATCGCTGTTTCAAAATCACTACAAGTTTGTGATGCTATTGATTTGAGAACTTGCTTTTTGTGTGGCTTTGCGAAAGATGAGATTCATTTTGAATTTGGAAGCTGTTTAAAGATAGCAAAATAAGAATATAATGAACTAGTGATTTTTTAACAAATAATGGACAAATGATAATTAAAAGATACCTTTCTTTGATCCATAGTTTTCCTTGCCCAATGTTTATTATTCTCTCAGTCCTTAATTATGCTTTATTTTCATGAACATTTTTTCATTTCTATATGATGTTTTGATTCTTATAAGAGGCAAGCATGATAAAACTGGAGCTTGGACAAAGAGTTGACCTGAATAACTTAAAAAGGCTACTGCTCCCTAAATATATAAGCAATAATATTTTGCAATAGTGATTGAATAGCCAACACGTTCAATTATTTTTAGAATTTCTTCTGGCTGAAATCAGTCGCTCCGTTCAGATTTTACAAGGGAATCTCTCGAGATTCTCCCTTGCAGAAAACTTAAAAAACGTGGTAAAATCACGAGTAAATTTCCCTAATATTTTTACCTATTTTGAGCGCTATGCTCTCACCCGGTACATGAAAAGAAACCCTGATTATCAATAGCACACTTAAACTTTGTTGAATTTTCAGACAACGATACATTATCAATGAACTGCATGTGTGACATGTACAGTATTGGCCCACTAATTTACAATATCCACCTGTTTTAGTGCAATGTAGGTTTACTCTCTCTCTGTGTTTCAAGAGAATTTTTGGGATGTTTAAGGAATTTGTTTCAAAGGAATATGGTTTTTCCCAAAGATGCACCAGATGTTAAAGAAATGATACACCCCTCAGCTTAGACCTTGTTTTAAACCAAATCTTTTGGAAAGCAGAAACCGCATAGGACTTTTAGTGTATTTGAATAATTTTCATTTTCCAGGTTTTATCATCATTGGAAAAAACATTGAAGAATACAGTTCTTTTGGATCATATGTATGCTGTCATAAAAAATGCAAAAATCATTCAAAAAGATGAATCTCCAAAGAAAGTAGAAGAAAAAAGACCGAAGAACAGAAAGCAGGCAAAGCAAGTGAGATTTACGAAACTTGTTGATATCTTTATCATCATAAACTTAAAGGAATTGAATCAGCATAAGACGGCAAGGTATACCCTATCTGTCAGAATTTTCTAACTCGTTCTGGATGGCGCATCTGATTGGCTAACGTTCATGTGAAATGAAACTGATCACATGAAACGCATTGTGCAACAGCAGGTCCTCTTAATTTGTTGAAAGTGATAATTGATCTTTCTCACATGTGTCACATGGTACACCATGAAGAATCAAATATGAAAAAATATATGAAATACACAAATATGAATATATACACTGTAAGGTAGGTCTATTTATCATGACTCAATGCCTTTAACTCTACATTCAAATTACACGAAAGGTACATTAATCTATGCCATTTGTACCATAGGATCCAAATCTTTGAAAAGGTTGGTGTAAAATTCTATGACCTACTTCTTTGAACTGAATGGCTTTAAAGAAAATTTAGCCACTTTGCTATAATTGTACCACTGGACTTTTCTGAAATCTTCAATATTTTCGGAGTTAGAATGTCTTTCTTCATTTCAAGAATTCAAGGAAAATTTGAAAAACTTAAAACCATCGTAATTTCTAAACTTGCTGGACGAAACATGAAATGATTTTCAAGAAAACCAAGGTGCGTGAATGTTTACAATATGGTATGTAGCAAAAATCTGTCACTTTTCTGGTTTAGGATTTAGAAATCCGATGACGTCACATCCTCAAATAAGTTGAAACATAAAATGCATTGTAATTTTGAAAACTAATCAAGCTTCCTGAATGCCCAATGGTAGAATTATAGCAACGTACCTTGGTAAGGTTTCTTTCAAGCCATTCGATTAGAACAAATAGGTCATAGAATTTACACCAATCTGTTTAAAGATTTGGAACCATGCTTAAAGACCCATTCGTAACCATCATGATCCTCTGTGGCGCTAAAATCGACTTTCGTGTTATCTAAAAGTCGTTTTGGGCCTAAATTCTCTTTGTCTTGCTTTTCATTCTGCGCACAAAGGATCATGGTTGACAATGGGTATTTAAAAACTAGTTTGATTTCTTAAATTCAGCTGAAAGATTTCAACTGAACTCTCCTCCTGTTTTATCTTCGTAGCAAAGTGCAGCATTGGAGAAAGACTTTCGTGCTCAGTTCTACTTTAATTTGAAGAAAGGCCCCGAAAACAGGCCTGTCAACGAAGAAGCTCTGACGTCACCAACAAAGACTTCTGGGCCATCCGTTGAAAAGAGCCAATCAGAGAAGAGGATGACTGAACCAAGTAGTGACAGTAATGATAACATTCTTGACCACTCATCAGAGCTGTCAGGTAAGATGAATTTCTCATACAATGAAACCTGCATATAAAAACCTTCCTCGAAGAAAAACCTACAGCCTGACATCTTCATTATTTACTCCTTTATGAAAGAACCTTTCACCCTGGTTTTTCATTGGTTCTCATTTTGAGGAATAAATTCATTCATATAGTTTTCAATGATACATTCTTTGTCTAGATATCATGTTCATCATCTTTATATTCAAATATTAGATTTTTATATATCACTTCCAGTGACTTTTAGTTCATAATTGAAATCTTTTTCATTTTTCCCGCTAACTTTTCAGGAAACACCGAACCTTTCTTTGACTCACCCAATGAATGATATTACCAAGAAATGAAATTACTGATTTTTTATAATTTCATATTTTATTTGCAGGTTTAAAGATCGACACCCTGCACTCATTAGATGATGTTCTCGACATTGTACTCGAATGTGAAGAAACCGGATTTCCATCAAAAGCCCTTCTCAAATATGCCTTTGACTTCTCACAACCGTTTCTTGCTGTTCTTGCAGCTTGTTATCAGGTTAGTTAATGTTGTATTTCTAATCAAGAGATATTTTAAGACAATAAGAGTTTTAGGGAGTTTTTGGAAATATTTTGTAATGAAAAGATCTTCTTATCAAAGTCATATAAATGCTAGACTTGCTCCAAATCTATTCCATGGATTATCAGCGTAAACAAAATATGATCACCCCTGCAGGGGCGTAATGAACTAAGAGGACACTGCGAGGAGAGATTTTAAAAAAAGGAAATTTCGTTACCTTCTCGTTTTTCCTTCGCAGCGTCCTCTTCGTTGCTTGTGGAATTGGATTCTTTTTGCGCTAATAGACCACGGAATAGACTTGGAGCAAGTCCATATAAATACCCAAGTCATGTGATATTTTCAGCACAGGTTTCAAATCTTTCAAAATATCGGTGTAAAATTCTATAGCCTATTTCTTTGAATTGAATGGCTGGAGAAAAACTTCAGCTACTTTGCCATAATTCTTCCGTTGGACTATTCTAAAATCTTCAATATTTTCAGAATTAGTGGGTTTTTGTTCTTTCTTAAGAATTAAAGACAAATTTGAAAAGTACTCAAAACCACCATGATTTCTAAACCTTTGAAGAAACATGGACTAATTTTCAAGAAAACCATTTTGACCATGGCTACAATATGGTATCAAGCTCAAATCTTTCACTCTTCTGGTTTACCATTTAAACAATTGATGTCGTCACACCCCTAAAAGAGTTGAAATAGAAGATACGCCATGATCTTATATATATATTTAAGAATTATTGAAAAGTCCAGCAGTAGAGTTATAACAAAGTAGCTAAAGTTTCTTTGCCTTTGAGGCCATTTAATCCAAATAAATAGGTCATAGGGTTTTACACCAACATTTTTAAAAACTTTTTTAAAGACCTACCCTATGCTGATATTTTCAAGAATTTATTTTATTTAAAGAATTTATTTCAAGAGTTTTATGAGTTATGTGTCCATATTTTTTGTATTCAACTCTTAAATACCTCCCTTGTATCTTTCTTTCAGGATTCGATTCCATTAGACTGTCTCTCTACGTGGCTTGTTTCAAGTGTAAACAAAGAAAACAGGCAAAGAATCTGCGACAATGTTCATGGTATTATATTTGTTTTATTTGTGGTCAACTTGGAAGCTAGGAAGAAAAAGCTTTGAATCGATCACATGAGACCTTTCTTTACCATATAAATAGCGAATCAATTGTCCCCTGAGATAAACCTTTCATAATCTGTTAAACAGGCCCTTTTGAAAATCTCAGGCGAAATCTTCCACGACTGGGAATCATAATAAAACAGTAAAAACAATGGGCAAATCTTGTCAGTGTGTACAAAAGCAAAACAACAAAGCATAAAAATAACGAAGATCATCCAAACAAAATTGTCATATTCTATGTGCAAATTTGTAGTGTATGTTTTGTTTTCAGTTATTTATTTTAAATGGGCTGAAAGGATTTCTATCTATTTAAAGCTAATTTAGGCCCACTATGCATGCCGCATCCAGGCAAGGAACCCCTAGTTTATTGTCCCTTCCGAAGGACGGCGAGGTGAGTTGCGAGGTCAGGCCTCCGAGTGGTCACCCATCCGGAGTTTGACCACACTCGACCGAGCTCAACTTCAGTCACCTGACGGAAACTGTTTAAGCTGCTCGGCCACTCACCCCGATTGTATAGTTCTCAAGTAAAAATTTGGAAAGCTCGGGAAAATATCTATCGCTGGTTAGCCGTGTAAATATGTATATGTAACAAAGGCCATATTTGATACGCGGTGGCCCTACTTAACTCCAGGTTTTTATATAATTACTGCTGGCTTTTCTCCCCAGGTATTGAAAGCTCAGGATGGACAGTTATATCTTTATTCGAAGTAATATCTGAAATAATTCGATTGGAAGAAGATGCCGCAAAAATCATTGCTGAAGGTTTTAAAATATTCATTAAGGTAAGAAAATTTAAAATTTTTGATCAGAAGAATTAAGGAAATTTTGAAAATCGAAAATGTATAGTGTTTGTTGAAATTCCTAGCATCGACTTTTGAGAACTTGTTCCCAATGACTTATAAGTAGTATACATATAAATATCCTAAATCTCATTTTTTTTTATGAATTGGTTTTATAAAGCCTGTGCAAAGAATGTTCTCTCAATCGGACCCAACGTATAACACCTATTAAAACAATACATGACAGAAAATAAATGAGATTTAATACTTTTCTCTACAACATTTCTTTACAACATTTCTCAACATTTCAATGCAACTCTTCCCCCAATTTGTTATCATTCTGCGGCCGCAGATCGGAGAGTTTTATTGCATTTAAGATTTAATTGTCTTCACCAAGTGACATTAATTCAGCAAAGTTTCAAACAATTCGTAAATTAAATTTCATTTGTTTATTTTTGACGTATTCTACGCTCAATCTTCTCCACGGGAAAACGTGATGAAGCCGTATGAAGCAATTTATGCATTCTTTCATTCTGCAAAACATTCACTCCAAAGTATTCACCCAACTTTTTCACCCGACAATAGACCTTTTAGCTATCATGGAAAGAATCAGCATGGAACGACATTTTGCTACATTTTGCTACATTTTGTAGAATTTTCGAATGTGCACAATAGTGATAGAAGCTCTAACGCCACTCGATCGAACCTCGCGTGTGAAAATGTATAAAAATAACGCTCGATCCGGGCTCTTTTAAGGAAAAGCTAAAAGGTCTATTCAAGATTTTGAGTTCATAAGTTCAATTTTATTTATTTGTGGTGTTATATTTACTCTCATCTTTCTCTGCGCAGGAGAACATCATGTATTCATTCTTTGCATTCTACGAAGCATTTACTTTGAACGAAAGCAGAGACCATTGCAAAAACCAGTTACAATTGTTTGTATCAAAGCTGAAAATCAGTGAATCAGATCGGATACAACACGACTACAAAATTCGATTCTTTGAACAAATGATTCCCATCAAAATTTTGCTGACATTGAAGTCGAAATTTTACCAGAGGAAATTGCTTGGGTTTTATATCAATTCTGGCTTGCAAGCCTTTTTACCGCAAAGTCGTGAGTATTCAGTTTCATTTCCTTAGCCTCCCCTTCCCCGTTAAGCTCTATTTTTAGAATTTGAAGAGAACATGTCCGCAATGGAAATGCTGAGATGTAGGCATTCGAATCTGCATTCACGGACCATGCATGACTGCAGAGTTTGGCCGTACATAGTCCTTTGACTGATTAGATGACTCTTAGTTTCCCACACTGAATTGGACGATGTGTATGGCTTTAAACTGAGACTCGTGACAACACAGCTTCAAAACACATTACACATATTAATTTAGGCCATCTCCGCTGCGTTCATGGCAGGACCAATCAGATTGCTACATTCTTAATAAGGTCAGACCACGTGCCTATTCCTAGCGTTTGAATCCTATTGATTGGTTGATTGATCAAAGTTTAACTTTTTGAAGCGAAGCGACGTTCGAAACGACGTTCGATTTTTTTGAGATCTCTCGTAAGATTTTAGTCGGTGTTTTGAATCTGTTTGGTTGTGAGTCCTTGTATGAATAAAGATATAAATATCAAGTTGAAAACGTTGAACGATTGCAAGGAATCATGTCGTCAGTCTACATACTCCTTGGAAGCTGGTTCGAATCCTGCTTTACTTTAGTCATTTTATTTGCTCCATTTTTCGTGTCAGATCTTGACTTTCCGTTATCGCGCTTACCTGTGAATATGTTTCTTTCTTAGCTCTGGTAATTCTAATTCAGTCCTTGGGAAGTATCCCATCCCTAAATATACTGTACCCTTTAAGCAAAGCTCCATCCGATAAAAATGGTTTGCAGCCATTGCAACGAAAGAGCCAAATTCATTCTTTGGTAGGTAGGGAAGGGGGGGGGTATGATCTCGGTTAGTGACAAATTTATGGATTTAATTGTTCTGTTATGAAAATTAGTGTCTATTATAAATAAAGACAATTCACTTATTGAAACAGTCTCCAACCAATGAGTGTACTAATCCAAATTTTATCTTTTTCATGCAGCAACTACACTGAAAAATCTGAGCACAATTTGTGAGCTGACGAAAGAAGCTGACGTCATACCTGATTATATGACGCTGGTCTCATTTCGACAAGAAGAAATGGACATCGAGAAAAATCGCATTTTTGAATTTCTAATCGAGGAAGGACATCTTGAAAAAGCAACGCAGTTGGCCAAGTCATTGATCCTTCCCGTTTGGAAGGTTTCTTTGTCGCAGGTATGGCTTTATCAATCAGCTTGTTATAAAAAGTTTATTTTCTAATGTTTATTCTTGAAAGTCTTGAAGATCATGGCTGGACTTTTTACTTTCGTTTCAGCTGTCGCTAGGAATTACCACGGGCTTAATTCAACTCAGTCAGACAACTGTTAACATTGATTAGACCGGGACTCATACAGTAAAAGCCCGTGTATAAGAACCTAGTGGATTAAGAACCTGCAGGCTGAAATTTTGCAATTACACCCCCATTGTATAAGAACCCATTTAGCCTGGAATTTGAAATAGGTTCTTATTTGTAGAGATCATGGGGTCTTATTGACAACAGAAGTTTGTGGAAGAATAAAAAAATTCATATTATCCTGTGAGAATTTTTTGAAAGCTTTTCTTTGGATTACATAAACATTTCTGAATCTTCCACAAATTTCTGTTTGTGAATAATACCTCATAAACTCAAATGATGTGAACTGACAGTAAATAATAGGCCTGACGTTTGAATTTGAAGAAAAGAAATTCCTGAAAGCCCTGAATAAAATAAGAACCAATTTAAGAGCCTGAACAGCCTCATTTCTAACTGAATACCCAAAACATAAGAACCTAGTTAGGCTGGCTTGCAAAATTGTAGGTTCTTATACGCGGGTTTTTACTGCATTGACAGATGATCTACTGGATAAGTAAGAAAAGCAATCCCCATTCGAAAAGCCACTTCTCCCTTGATATCAAGACGATGATATTGTCAAATATATTATTTAATGATGGATATATTAAAATTCATTTTAAAATTTACTTGACTGAAATCGGCTACTCCGTTCTGAAATTATGAGAGACTTCCTGAAGAAAGCCCCTTGAAGAAATCTGCAAGACAGGCCTAAAGTCACAACGAAATTTTCTTCCTTACAGTAATAACTTACATGCTTTAGCATTTGTTATTCCTTTAGGGGGACACGTGTATCCCATTGGAAGGACGACAGTGTCATCCCTGGGAGCATAACAACATTGTTCTGGACGCTTGAGGAAATCTTTCATTATTTCAGGACGGAGTTGACGATCCCGGGGGGGGGTACTTCATTGTGAACATGATTCAACTCGAATCTGAACTTTGAGAAAAGGACCCATTCGTATGACGGAATATTCAAAAGTTTCGAGCCCATTTGCATGAATATCAGCAAATTTTTGACCCATGTGTATGAATTTGTCGATTTGAAACAAAGGAAAATTTCAGTTTTTGTGTGCGGATTATCATTATGGGGCCCATTGATAAGAAAATTCTCAAAGAAGTACCCATCTACCAGAATTGTGGTTAAAAACAGACCCATATGTAGAGAATTTCAGATGAAAAACCCATCCATATGAGCGGCACGTCCAGTACAACTTAACATGGAAGTACCCCCCCCCCCCCCGGGTCGACGATTTGAGTCAGGCAAAGTTTAAGATGGATTTGAACATGTCCACCATTAAATTATATATTATTGTCTCGATATCCAGGGGGCAATGACCTTTCAACAGGGATTGTTTTCTTATTCACCTGGTATGAGTCAGCCAATGAGGTGAGGGAACGAGCGGCTTGAACAGTTTCCGTCATGTGACTGAAGCCTGACCTCACAACTCACTTCGCCGTTCTTCGGAAGGCTCGTTAAACTAGGGGTCTGCATGCACAGTTGGCCTAAATTAGCTTTAAATAGTTAGAAATCCTTCCTGCCCACTAATAAATTACTGGAAAAAAACACTAGCCCTAACCCTTGTTCTGCGCTCTGCTGCAACGATAAAAAACTGCTGCAGCCATAATTTGTCCTTTTATTACCCAGTATTTATGTCAATAGTTTTTATTCATACAGGTGAAAAAGGAACTACACGAGATCAAGGATTCTGGCTTGTGGCAAAATTCCGAGGCAAGGCTAGAATTCTGGTTGAAATCAGATGCCACACTCAAGAAGTGCAATTGTTCTCCTTCGGTTGCTGGTGGATTTTTCGAGGTAATTTAGTTATGGTTACAGAAATTGATGAAGTGAATAAAAGAAATTAGTTTTATAAATAAATGAATCATCAAACTGCTATTCTTGTACTAATTCTTGAATTCCCCGTCAGTTAAGTAAATAACCCAAGTAAAGAGGATGAGTCAATTAACTATAAACAAACCTGCAATTTTTATAATCTATATTGTTTTAGGCGCGTGTCTATTATGTTCTGCACAAATTTTAATGGATGAGGTGAATCCACAATGAAGTTGCTTCTAAAAATCAACTGTTATCTCTGTAATCTTATAACTCATGAACATTCCGTTTGTTTCTCTGTGACTTCTTCAAAATGATGCTTTCATTTTGAAAACAATAATGCAAAACCTATATGATATGACCTACGAAAAACTGCAAAATCACTGTTCCGAGCGAAGTCTTGTTTTGTCAGATAATCTTTGAGGTGTGGCCTAACAGGAGAGCATTGTTTGACAGGAAAATCTCTCGTTTTTTGCAAACAACGTTTGTGCGTTCGGCCAAGTTTGAAAATGGATTATTACTTACATGAACAGTGTGATGTTATGAGAAACAGACCTGTAGTCTGCATTGTAATCCTTTTCAGGAACAAGGACAATCATGTCAAGGGCTACCGTATGAGGAAAAGGCTCTGCTGCTAGCAATTGCATTCAGTTGGTACGCAAAAGACAAGGAGCAAACTGTCGTGGATACTGAGCGGAACAGCATGGATACTGATGGGAATGCAGACCAAGCTAAGGAAATCAAGTTGAACCAATTGGAAAAGCAGGTCTGGCTATTAAGAATACGCGAAGAAGTGAGCAAAAAGGGCAGTGTAAGTAATACAGTGAATCGCTCTTTAAATCACCAATCAACTTATTACTAAGTTAATGTTTAAGTGACTGTGCTACAAAAGAGTTTGGATCGAGTAATATTTTCATACGGTTTTACTTGAAAGGCTTGATTGAGCGAACTGAGAGCTTATATAACTACTTAGCATGTTTGAAAATTGTCAGATTTCTGCGCAATCCAGACTCATGTGTAGAAAAAGTCTCTTGCTTTGAATAGCATGGACGTAGTAAGTGTGCACAAATGAGCAACGAGAACTATTTTATGCTCGCCGTTCAACGCTAATTCCATGCGTGGTACTGATTAGTATTTGTAACACAAAATCAATCTAGCTTAGGCTGTTTATAATGAGCTCATTCCAAAGCACACTGGGCATTGAGTCACAAAATACTGAATCAGCTTTCAGTATATTTTATCATAGCTTTAGTTTGCAAATCAGTTTGAAAAAGCGGTTTTTACCGATCAGACATTGTTCAACGTACTGAATGAACTTTTCGTCTCAGGAGCGTGAAAGGGAAACAACAAAACAAGCAAGGAAATCAAGCAGAAAGTGTAATCACAAGATATCTGAATTGTTGAGTAAAAGAAAAAGATATGGAAGTGAATTAGGCCAAAGAAATAACAATGGTAGAGATAATCTTTTACAAATTGAAGAGGATGGATGTAGTGAATGCAAAGAAGAAACCAAGTGGGCTGAAATGGTAAGGCCTAAAAAATTTCATATTCAGTATGAAATTTAGGGCGTATTCTTTTGGGCATCTGAAGTCTGCGAAGTCTTCTGAAAACGGTAGACTTCGCAGAGAAAAATGTCAGTTACCAAAAGAATGCGCATTCTGAAAATAGTAGAGTTGGCAGACTTCGCAGAGAAAAATGCCAAAAGAATACGCATTCTGAAAACGGTAGAGTTGGCAGACTTCGCAGACAAAAATCCCAAAAGAATGAGAGTTCTAAAAGTTTGAGAGTTCGAATGTTATGTTGTGTTCGGCCGAGCGAATTGAAGCCATTGCATTGCATTATACTTTTGTTTTGAAAATCCCAAGAGAAAAGAATTTATAATACTTCATTGTATTTTCGAATGTTCTAAACTTTTTCATTCACGAAACAAGGCTCTTTGCGATCTCTCAGAAGTCTACCAGCTTCAGGAGCAGAAGGTTTCCGAGGCCTCGGAAGTCTACCGTTTTCAGTAGAGCCCAAAAGAATACGTCAAAAATCTCTCGAAAGTCTACCGAAAACAGAATGACCAAAAGAATGGGCTTTCATAAAAAATGATCTGAAGTCTGCGAAGTCTACCGTTTTCGGTAGGATGGCACCAAAAGAATGGGATTTTAGCATCTACCAACTCTACCGTTTTCAGAAGATGCCCAAAAGAATACGCCCTTACAAAACGAATTATTCAAGACAATACTTTCGAACTACTTTACTACACCGCAAGGATGATATTACAGGGACCAGAAGACCATAACTAACCCATGACTATTACATAAATGCAACTAAGTTACACGTAAATATACAATTACAAAAAGCTACACAAAAACTATGTTTACTGATAGATACTGAAGTCGGTTTCACAATGGATAATGCTGAACAACAGGATTCCAGCTTACAGAATAACAATAACAACAATTGCCGCCGTCACTGCCCCCCGCCTAGAGTCCCCATCTCTCAAGACCATGCTGCCTATGCTGTCAGGTCTGGATCTTGAGCGACGGCCACTCTCCATGTGGGCTGAGTGGCCGAGCTGCTTATACAGTTTCCGTCAGGTGACTGAAGTTAAGCTCGGTCGAGTAAGGTCAAACGCTGAATGAGTGAGACCTCGTAGGCTTAACCCGCAACTCACCTCGCCGTCCTTCGGAATGGACGTTAATCTAGGGGTCCCATGCCTGGATGCGGCATGCATAGTTGGCTTGAATTAGCTTTGAGTAGCTAGAAATACTTCCTGCCCACTCAAAATAAATTATTGAAAAAAATAGAAAAAAAGTATTGTTGATTTGACAACAATGTTGATCGGCCTAAACTTTAGCAGTCAAAATAAACGGCATTAGACCCTCTTGCGTTGGTATCCTTGTAAACAAATTTGCTTCAATCTTCATGAATTGAATTGGATTGCATCGAAAGTGCATTAGTCCATGAACAACTAGACTTCTTACAATCATCGTACTTTTACTCCTTGATAAACTGATAATAGTGCCGTCATGCAGTTCAATAAACGAAGCAGAAATTGGACTGAAGTAATTAGCCTTCGCTTATATTAACCTTTTCGTCTCCCCATAGATACAAATGCCGGATCCTATAGGTAATCAAGGACAAGGGTATGGTAGACGCTTTTCATGCGTTTCAGAGAACTTAGTTTGTTTTTATGTTTTGACAGGAAAAAGAGGCTTTTGACGTCATCATTGGACAGCTGTTAGATAATTGTGAAGTTGCTCAAGCAAAAAGGGTTTCGACACTGTTTGGAAGAAAAACAAGGGATCTTGAATTCGTTTTGGTAAGAACATTTTTCTTCAAACTTTTTCTAATTTTTCTATCCAATTCTTTGAAACTGCAACATGAGAATTTGTTGATTAATGCCAGAAGTTGTCATTCTTCTTAAAATTTTAGAGCTTTTCAGAAGTGGTTAGAAAACATACTGCATGAATGTTGAGAAATATTTAAAGACATCTTGATCGATTAGAAATTTTGCATCTTTTGAAAAATGGTCAGAAAACGTAATGCATAAGTTTCGAGAGATCTTCCAAGACGTCTTGATCGTATTGTCTCCATGTGATTATAATGATTAGGATATTTCAAAAGAATTAATCCAGGAAGTCTTTCGATGCCCCCCCCCCCCCCCTATTTCGGAGGACACTTTTTGACCCAGAATTCGTTTTTTGCCGTGTTGAATTTAATAGATACTGCTAAAAACTTCTAAATGTCAATTAAATTCGAGATAAAAACGATATTTAAATCATCTGCCTTTTTGAATAGATAAAACGGCAGGAGTTCACCAGTTCTGTCGTATCAAACGGCAGGAAAACGACTTCATTTTAACCATCGTATTTCTGCCGTGTTTAATTAATCAATTCTAGGCCATGGTCCGCGGTTTCTACGTGTGATCAGCCACTGCGCTTGTGCATTTTGAAAAAATTGCCATTTTAACCATTTTAATTTCAATCCGACACAACGGCAAGAAAGCGATATTTATATCACATTCTTAGGCACGGCAGATTCTGCCGTTTTTTTTAATACAGTTCGATTCGACACGGCAAGAAACTATGTTTAAACTAGGCCTCAAAGTTTTCTTAGCCTTCACTCAGCACTTTATTATTTCTTTATTTCTTAGTCATCCATATATCTAGCGCAAGGAACAAAGCAAGTGGAATCCTTAGATGAAAAAACGAAATCAATATTAGCAAAAACCCCTGCAAGAAGTTTATCAATATCTGGAAGCTATGACCCAAATGTATCATTAGCTAGATCATTGAGCACTCCGGGAAGTGCAGCAAGCCCTGGTTTTTTCATGGAGGATTGGGTTCTCGTTGAAGAAGTTCAAAATGCCATCGAGAAATTGATGTCAAAATGCAAAAAGGGACGAAAATGTTGTGAAAGAGTGCTCGTCAGCTTTAAGATAGCAAAGGTATGTTCATCTCAATCTTTAGGCCACAGTGAAGACATTTTTAAGTGCGAACGATTTGGAAAGACTCTAGCCGTTAAGGGGCTGCACAAGATTTTTGTAAACGATCAGAAAGTACGGGCAGCTCACGCATGTGACTTATGCCCTCAGATTTCATGGCGGCCAGTTTCATCGCAGCTTCTACGTAAGTTTCATAGCAGTGTTTTCTTGTCTCTGTCTCTGAAATGTGATGGAACTTTTGATATCCCTTAAAATTCTTAGATATTCGGCGCTGAAATAATAAAGAAATCCTCCATCAAAAGTTCGATTACCGAGATTATCAAAGATACTTTGGATTACTATGAACAAAATCTGGATTACTGTTTGACACGTGGTGTTACGCAGAGAGGACGGGTTGTACAGCCCCTTAAATGCCATTTATGAGAAGAGAAATTTTGTTCTTCATTCGACAGCAAACTTTGAAAATATTTTTGTTGATGGTGACATGATATAGTGTTGTGCCCACAAAAGTGAACATGATGTGAAAAACGCGAAAGAAAGTTATACATAGATGGAATGACATTTAATCTTGCATTTTGCATGTTGTTGCTCGTATTATAGTATAACGAATTTTGTGCAGGATATACATTTCAGCAAAAATTTTGTTGTCAACATGTGTCCTGTAAAGGAAAAGAAAGAAAGAAAAAAACCTGTGGCAACTCTGATAAAACCTAGCAGTAATTACAATGATAATTTACAAGTTCCATATGTATTACAATTTTCAAATAGATTTGATATTGGTGATCAAGGTTAATTTTCTTGCTAAGATTTCATTTTGCCCCCAGTTTTGTGGGCAAGTAGCCCCATATCTCGGAAATGGCCCCTCGTCTGACCACGAACATCGACATTCGAATTCTACACTCCAAAAATTGACCAAAATAGCCTGGTCTTATGAATTACCTCTCTTGGTGTCAATGCTCCGGAAAGGCAAACATAGATATGAATATTTTCTTCATCAAAATCATGATTTGTGGCGCAATTGATGCTTTTTGATAATATAATAACCTCCTTATTTTCAGATGCTGTCTTTGAGTTATGAAGATATCGTGGTTCGAGATCCATTCGAAGTTTTGCAGCTCGTTATCTACAGTGATATGGACCAACAAAGACAAATTTGCAGGCAATATATAAGATCATTTGACTTGAAAGATGAGGAGGTTGGTTGGTTGTAAACATCTATTCATTCATATGTTCTTTAATCAGTTGATTAATTCATTCTTTCTTAAGTGTGTTCGTGTATTTCGTTTTTCTTTTTTTCTTCAGTCATTCATTCATTCATTCATTCATTCATTCATTCATTCATTCATTCATTCATCAATAAGACTGATTTGAATTTTGCAGAAGTTGTTGTTATGATTAGCGACTGTCTGTTTTGTTGAAGCGTAACTACCGTGGAAGTTCTATTTAGCCCCCTTCCCTATTAAGCCCCCTCTCTGATAAGTCCCTCCCTTCTAAGCCAAAATCTTGAATAAGCCCCCCTCTCTATTAAGACTCCCGACTTATATCAAATTCCAGAGGTTAACAAAGATGTTCCATGTGTTTACGTAAACATGTTTGCATGTTAATTTTGTTATGGTTTGAGATAAAAGCTGTTTCGAATTTGTGTATTTGACTTGTCAAATTGTATATTGATTCTGCTAAATATGCGGTAAAAGAACTGAAAAGCTATCATTCGCATCCTTGTCATTTGATTGTGAATTAGCCCCCCTCTCGATCCAGGTAGCGCCGCACCACAACAGTGTAATACCAAGGGGGCTGCGGACTGGATTAGGTCTTCTCTACTTCTATAATCCCAGTGCCTGGCTCTAAAAATCACAACTTCACCTTCATGTCTTCAATAGGTTGCAGCTTTAGTTGCCAAGATTGTCATCAGATGGACCCAATCAAGATCAAATATTGGTAAGGATTTGTCAAACCATTCCTGTGTTCTAAATTATGATTTTTGAAATAGAATTTGAAAGTTGATGACCACTAGCAAAACACAGCCATGTTTTGCAGACAACTTTTCAAAAGTCTTTCTTTTTAGATAGAAAATTCGGTTACCTTGAACATTTCCTCGAGTTTATTTGTTTACCTTGAACATTTCCTCGAATCATCATGATGTTTTTATTTGTCGTGTTGTGATTATTTGTAGGCGTAGCTGGTATGACAACCGATGAATACGCAGACACGATGAAATTCAATACAAACGAGATATCACGCTTAGTGCAACTCGTGCAGAAACCATCCGTGCTTGGCATACATTTACTAGATGAAGCAAAATCGATGGCGATTTCTGAAGAAGAAAATGAAAATGATGTCAGTGGTATGTTGATCTTTGGTTTAAAATTGTGCCCCGTTTTTGTGGCTGCTGTGGAGGAGCTATAACTTTAATTTTCCTGTTGTTTACAGTGCTACATAGACTCAACCTCGAACTCAGGGTAACAATGGGCGGCCATTTGTTACCCTTTGTGCCTACGAGGCTCTTTCTTCATTTTCATTGGCTAATGCTAAAACAATGAGTATTTGTTTCATTTGTGCTGAAGAAGAGAGGCTGAAGACAATGATAGCCCTGGAATCAAGGCTGACATAGACTAGGCTTCAACTTGGATTGTGAGGCCTTGTTATAGCGACTCTGACAAGTGATTGCTGATTTATGACTCTATACTTACGCTCCCCCGCCCCCTCCCTCGAGCAAATCTACCATGGGAAAAAACTTCTTAGCTTGCTGTGATAAGGAAGATAATATGCCTTTTCTTTCAAGATTCAGATCAAATGGTCACTAAAGAGGACATGAATACTTTTCCTGTGAGATTAAACTTTATGGTATTTTCAGATTTAAAGACCTTTCAGCTATTATTTAAAGATTCTGAATTGAGCGTCATGTTTCTACATTTTATAGAAATCTGTCGAAGTTTTGCCGGAAATTCTCCTGCCGATCGCACTCGAACGTTTTAGATCACAAGGTAGAGAAGGCTGCTTGTTTCGTTCCACACTCTTTTCTGAATCGCTACACGATCTATGAAAGAAACTCACTGCAATCGTTTTACAAACAGTGTAAGGCATTACGTTTGAAAGAATATACTCACTCACACAGTAGAAATTTTGTGTATGTCATGAAGTCTGATTTGATAATTTTATTTCTCCCTTAGTTCTGGAGGCTCATGTTGAGCTACTTGTACGTGCACACGATTGTTTTACGCTTGCTTGCAACATGGAAGGCATTTCAGAAGTTTTACGAATTGCTCGTTTGTGCACGCTGCAGCTCATCAATGCCAAGGCGTACTCATTAATGGTAATGTTTTGCTGTTTTATTATGCATTGTGTACTCTTTGCATTATAGACATCAAATCTTTAAAAACATTGCAGGAAGTAATCTCAGATTTAAAATCAGCAGGGATTGGAACCAAGCATAAGGCTCAAATCTTTAACAAGGAGTGGCGCCAGAAATCTTCCGACGTAGGGGCTGCAGCTTCCCACGGGGGTGGGGGGCTAAAATGGCTAAAAAAGTGCAGTTTCCGTACGTCATTTTGCTAAATTTCCTCCGACATGGACCCGAAATTTCCTCCGATGGGGGGAGCTAGATGCTTCCCCCTAGCCCCCCCCTGGCGCCATCCCTGTCTTTGACAAGGTGGCTGTAAAATTCTATTACATTTTTTCTTTGAATGAAAGTGCCCTAAAGGAACTTAGGTACTATGCTGTAAATCTGCCTTTGAAATGTATTATGTACCTTTTGCATTCATGGGATGTTGAAGAATGCTCGCATAGGCACCAAGAAATTCTCCAGAATTCGAAAATAGAAATATTTCGAGAGCATAGGCAGCAGATCTTTAAAAAGCATTGCACGAAGCAATTTCAGATTTGAAATCAGCAGGAAGTGGAATGGAAGCATAGATGACGTGCAATCAATTTCTGACATTTATGTTTTAATGCAGAGGTTGCCAAAGTCGCAAAGAAACAATTCTTTGTTCTCGAGAGTGTAATTTCAAAATATCCACAAATCAAGTGCTGATTTTTAACTGATTTTTAACCGATAGTCTACATTTTGGTTTTTTATTTTTGTTACAATATTTGTATAAATAGTTAAAACATTTCTCTATCTATTTATCCCACAAAAATTCACTGCATCAGGTATTCATGGAATGTCCCCATCACCCCCTATTTATGCCCCTTATGCTTCACAAATGTGCTCTTTCATTTCAGGTACGAATCCTGACAGGCATTGGAAGATTTAAGGAGATGTCGTACATTTTCGAAGCATTAGATGAAGTACACCACTTTGAACTTCTTTTTAGAAAGGATATTGATAAAGTAAGTATTTCGTGAGCCTATGATTTAAGTTTATGTTAACTGGATACTCTCGGATGGCCATTTATGTTCAGGAGTCGCAGTTGAAGAGTGCCTTACTCGATTACATAAAGAAACATCATGAAAATGACACAGAAAAAATGGATATGCTCTCAAGACGATTTGGAATGTACAGGGAAGTTGGAGAACAACTGGAAGAAACAGGAGAGAAACAGATTCGCATCATCAAAGATAAATTTTCTGGTAAAGTGTAATCTCCTTACTCTTTCTTTTTGATTTGAAAAGTGTTGAAAATCATCCACGTTCAGTCTTTTCTTATCCAATTATAAATTTAGAAACAAGTTATTGCCACAGTAAAAAGACACTCGTGTGAATACTAAAATTAACAGTAGTATTGAAGAAAAAAATATATGGCAGATATGATACCTATTTCATTCCTGTAGCTAGAAATTGAAAAGTTTTACGTATATTATGAAGTGGCTGTTATGAAATTGAGAAATTATGAATAATTATTGTGAAGAAAAATCTTCATTCTGAACATTTCTTGTGAATCTACATCGTAATTCTAGCCCTCGTGCTTTATTTCAATGATTTAGAGTGAGCGTTCTGATTTTTGACAGTACCTTATTTGAATTTATTGACATTTTTCTGAGCCACCTACTAGGTAAGAAACAAAAAAGGGCTAATGCACGAGGCTCGTGGTAGACCAACCTCTACGTCCTTAATTTTCATGCACCAAATCAAATATTAGCCAGAAATAACGAATTGTGTGTAAACTTGTGATTTCAGACAGTTCAGCAATTTTTTGTGCACCATTCTAGTTGACTTTTCATGATTATTGGATAACCCTTTAGCCTATTCTGAGAAATAATGCTCGGCTTGTATCAAAGGCGCCTACCTTGTAGGAAGTGTGATTATTCACGGTACTTTACGTATGACCCAGTCCTGTTTGTTACTGCGATTTTAAAATTTTAACGTCTGTTAGAATTGACCAATCAAAAATCACGCTGTCTGATTCCCTGTGGCCAGATCGTATAACAGTTGATATCGTGTTTCATATCACCGGAATTTGAAACCACAAACTTATTCATACGTCATCTTGACCTTGAGAGGACTGACGCTGTGTACTGCTTGGTCACGGTACGGTTCTAGGACACTCTCTGTACTGGGTCACAGGACACCCATTACTCTACAGTACTGGGAATAAACACACTTCCTACAAGGTAGGCGCCCTTGCTTGTATAAACAAATTAGGCGAAAAGTAGCTCTGCAAACAACTCCTGTCGTTCAAAAATTCACAGCACTTCTCCGAATTTAAAGCTTCCATGTTATTCAACACCTCTATTATCAAATTTGTTCCTGTATTCTGCTCATTTGACAATGGTCTGAAAATGAAAATCGATTCGTAGCCTGACTCATTTGTATCTTCAGGATCTCTGAGAGACTTGGAAGGTGACCTGAAAGAGATTGCTAGGACATTTACATATGCTGCTGGCAACTATCGAAAGGTAGTGTTTGTACTATGATTTGATTCTATACGTTTTGCTCCATGGTTATTGTTCCTACAAAATTGTCGGTTCAATAACTATAGATTATCCTATCTTACTCAGCTTAGGGTTGGTCTCAGTAAGTTAAATTTTCACAAGTTCAAGCATAATTTCAGGGATGCCATAAACCCAATGTGTCCAACAAACGATGGCATCGAGGATACGGAGCATTTTTTGTTGCTTTGCCCTTCTTTTGATGTTCAACGAAGAGATCTTCTCGCTGGAATTGTAGAATTATTGCAACCATATGTACAAATCGCTAGCCTTTCAAATGATGCTTTGACGCAGCTTTTACTATATGGTGATCAAGACGTTTCTGATGACTTGAACAAAAATATACTGGAATTGACTTTACGTTTCATCCACGAAACTGGTCGGTTTGTTTGAGATCCTTTGAAACTTCAGCTATGTTCTTAGTAACCACCAAGTCCCTTTGCGTGAATGTTCTTTGTTTTTCTTGTAAATTCTGTTTCATATTAGATGTCAGGCATCTTATGCATCTCAATTTCAAACGAGAAACAACCCGAGGGATATCACAATTATGGGACGAGTTAGGGTTAATTTTTGAGGTTAGGGTTAAGTGTTAGCATTAGTTTGTAGGATTAGCGTAAGAGTTTTAGTATGGTGAGGGCTTGAGGGTCTATGTTATTGCGTTAGGGGCAGCTGCCAGATTCTTGATCACGACTGCTTTCACACGGCCTTAAGTTTATTGCGTTTTATTTAATTTTATTCGAAAAAAGGTAGAAAAATGTCGCTCTTTCGAAACTTTTCCTCAGAGATGGCTAATATTAAAACCTTTTGGAAGAATTTTCAATTTCCTGAGAACATTCCACCTTCACATGTGTCCACAAGAAGTTATGTCTGCATGTATGTTTCAATTTGCCACAAAAGTAAAAATTTACAATGGTTAAAATATAATGAAATAGATACAATACAATTTACATAATGCAGCATTAATAAATAAAAGTTTAATTTAAAACACCCCTAATTATAGTGGCAGGGATAGCATCAAAAGGTCGAGTTGACCTTCTTTCCATATGGTCCCCTTATAGGTGGTTGCAGAAAATGATAAACAGTAACTTTTAATGTGCTTTTGGATAAAGCATAATTTAGTAAGGCCGAATCATGAATGTGAGAGAGGACGCATGGTTTTAGTAGAACACATATCTGTCGTTTCCTTTTCCCTGTATATTTTGGAAAAAATTGTCTTTGATCTTTTGTTTTAACGAGTTGATATTGTTTGTAAATTTTAAATCAAAAGAAAGGCTATTCCATATTTTTGGCCCCAATAACGACAAGCATTTTTGGCCAGTGGTACTTTTGCGAAATTGAAGGTTTAGTTTAAACTTAGACCTTCATGTTACTCGACTTTAGTCGATTGGGTGGAATATTTCGTCCCAATTCTTAACTTAAACCCTTTCTCATTATATTAGGTTGATTGCTTGAGGCGTTCCACTCATTGTCGAAAACTTGCACGTTTGGCAGAATTGCAAATTCAATTGATTCCAACTGGAAAACAAATAATTGGCCTGGATAAATTAATCGTCGCCAAACTACTACGTAACCATCAAGATTTCTATGAGGTGAATTATATTTGCTGCATTTTGAGTATGGTTCAGACGTAACAAGCTTGACTTGCTTGCCTTCCTATCTACTATATTATACAATTCCTTTATACTGTCTAATTTCAATTACTGTCCATTGATCTGGATGTTCTGTGGGAAAACATCGAACGATGACATCAATAGACTTCATAAACGTGCCCTGAGAGTGCTGCTAGATGACTATGGGTCTACGTTTGAAGAGCTCCTTCATAAGAGAGGCGAACACACAATACATACAAAAAAATTGCAAAAGCTAATGCTTGAGGTCTAAAAATGCTTAACCTCTGGCAATCCCTCCTTCTTATAGGACCTCTTCAAACGTAAACCCATAAATTACAATCTTAGAGTAAAGGATCTCGTCCAACTTCCAAATACGAGGACTCTGAGATACGGGAATGATTCTTTGTCATTTAGAGGAAGCATACTTTGGAACACACTCGCTGACACAATAAAATCTGCAAAAAGCAACAGTCAATTTAAAAACAGCATTAAAGATTGGACGGGATCCAATTGCAATTGTATGATATGTAGATAAAAGAGAACACTGTAAATAGGTAACACCAGTTGGCCTTTATTAGTTTATAAACTATTCCTTTAGCCAACTTTAAATAAATGTATTATTATTATTATTATTATTATTATTATTATTATTATTATTATTATTATTATTATTATTATTATTATTATTATTATTATTATTGCTGGTCTAGGACTTAGAACAAACCTGGGGACATGAGAAATTGTACGATTGACAGCTCTTCATAGGGTCACGCTGCTAACATGCTTTGCCTCAAGTTTAGTATAACCAGGGTTTGTAGACCCTGGTTTAACAAATGTATTTTCATACCAACATGCTATCCATTGTACATATTACCTGCGTTACATACAGGTTAATGATATCCTTTTTTCAAGATTTTATTATCTGCCTTTTAAGAAATGAAAACGTAGCTTGCATTGCTTTCAAAAGTTATTTGTTTATTGAAGAAACAGAGTAAGAATGAATTTTGATGATATGAATATTTGGGTGACTGTTCAAAGATGTCACGTCTTTTTGAAACTTCAAGGGAAGAAACTTTCGCTGGAAGAAACTGTCGCATTTTTCACATTTTGGCCGAAATTCACGAATGCTTATTCCTCGAAATTTCCTGAAATGTGAAATTCGTGAAAGTTCATTCTCGCAAAAATTCCTAAATATAGCATTCGCGGAATTTTATTATCGCAAAATTTTCTAAAAAATATGAAGTGTGCGAATTCTTTCCTGCAAATCATGTTATTTTTGCAAAATGCTAAAGTTTATTTTCACGAAATTTCCCATTTTGGCCGACTCGCGAAAGTTTATTCCAAAATGTTGCATTGTTTTCCTACACGCGAAAGTTTCTTCCTGTGAAAGTATTAACCGAAGCGATGTTTCAATAGAGCCTTTTCTTTCAGGCGTTGGTGATCGCTGATGCATACAATTTGTCTTCTGCTTCGTGTTGGGTAGATTCACTGTTTGACAGAGTTATCGTCAAAGGAGAGTTGAATTACCTTAAACAATATTTATCAGTTTTTCAACTCACTGGACCAGTTATGATGGAAATTGTTTCGAGGTAATTTACCACTTTCTATTTCTTTTTGTGCTACAATCACGCAAAATAAGCGTTGAATCTTTGTAAAATTTTGAAATTAATCTTGTAAAATGCAAATACTTTGTTCTTTCAAGTGAATTGCTTTCTGGGAACTTTAGGTAATTCGCCATAATTTCAGAGATTGCACTTTTGAAATCATTCTTGTTTTCAGAATTACAGCGTTTTTGCACAGGGTATCCCAAAAAATTCATGCCCCGTTTGCCTGAAGATGGCAAAAAAACGGCAAAGGATTCTCGCCAAACTTTCGCATGATGTTGCTCCTCAGATATTCAATTGAAGTTTGCTACTATCCCCGTAAAAATCCGATGAAATAAGATGGAGCTATTACCTACATCAGGAGATCAAATTTGCCTTATGACTGAAACCAGCAGTCGGCCATATTGTCTTACTTTTTTGCAGCAATAAATAGCTTCATGAATGAAGTGAAAAAATAGCCTCCAGTGTCATAGCTCTCGTGAAAATTCCGATAATTATCAGAGAATTCAATTATTTCTTACCTCACAGAAAATATTTCTTACCTCACATGAAGCTATTTATCACTGCAAAATAGTAAGACAGAATGGCCGACCGCTGGTTTTAGTCATCAGGCAAATTTGATCTTTTGAAGGTCATAGCTCCATCATTTTTCTACCAATTTTTTCGGGGATGGCAGCAAACTTTAATTGAATATCTGAAGAGCAACATCATGACAAAGTTTGGCGAGAATCTTGTGCCATTTTTTTCACAATCTTCAGGCAAACGGGGCACAATTTTTTGGGACACCCTGTATTTTAGCTAACTTTGAAGTTGCGATGTCATCAAATTGCTAGATCATGAAAAAAGAAAGCTACGAACTGGCTGAAGAAGGGCCCAAATCACTAACCACTTGATCACTTAATCACTAAAGCCTAAATCACTTGATCAACTCGTAAGGAATCTCTCGCACAGTACACTAGACCACTAGGGCATTTAGTAAGAGTTATACGGTAGAAAATAAATTTTGAAGGAAATATTCAAGTTTTTCAATCCCGTGGCAGTAAAATGTCATTTTCTGTTGTCAGCTTCTTTACAATTTGATCGAGTTTTTCAGGACGTTTTTAATGCATTTTGTGAACAACAGATTTTCGTAAAGTCAAATTTATTTATATTTTCAGTGCTCATTAAAACACGAGAAAACCTACAAAAATGCTTCTGTCTTTCGGCTATTAGACAGATTTTATTCCAGTTCAATGCATCCAATATTTTTGGCACTGTGAATTTTCAAAAGCTTGAACTGTTTTTGGCGCACCCAGTATTGTTCAACATTTGGTGCCTATGCTAAAATAAGTTACGTGTAATCGAAATGCAAATTCATGTGCAATAACGCAATCTTTGCTTTCAGGTATCGTTCTGAACGTATCAGTGGTCACATGAGTGAAAACCTCAGGAAAATGTTATCACATCTCAAAGAAGTGAAATTGCGTTACAAAATTGCAACTGAATTGAATCTGCATGACGTCATCAATGATTTACAAGATGGACCAAATGGTGCTTTTCTAAGGGACACAATGTTTATCCATCGTTAGAACTCGTATTTTCTTTATTGACTGATTACATAAGTCTCAGTTTTCTGCATTGAATTGAATGATGCTTATGGCTTCAAACTGAGACTTCTCACAATACAGCTTCACGACACAGAGTACAGTAAAAACCCGCACATAAGAACCTTCATCTATTAAGAACCTACAGCCTGAAATAATATATTTTGTACCCAATAAATAAGAACCCTTTCAGGCTGATATCTAAACTAGGTCCTTATACATTCATTGGGAAATAAAGGCAAAATTTTTGCCAATCAACCTCTTTCGCGAACTCCGAAAAATTACTTTACAGAACTGTGATAGGCAGGGCCTGCAGGGGTAAACTGGGTAAGATTGGGTGTAAATGGATAGGGTCAAGAGTGCAAATAAGTTTGGCTAAGATTAGATTCACATATTTTCCTATATTAAGAACATACACCCTAATTACTAGATGTGCGTCATTGCATGAGAACCTAAACAGGCTGAGTTAAAAATCTTAGGTTCTTATGTGCGGGTTTTTACTGTAATCAGGCCAAATGCGCCGCGTTTATGGCGAGTCCAAGCAGATCGCTATTTTCTTTACAAGGTTAGACCAGGTGTCTATTCTTGAAGTTTGATTGACTGATTAGATGAAAGTTCGACTTAGCGACGCGAGGTTCGAGTTTCGTTCGTCATTCGAAGGATAGAAGACGTTTGATTGTGCATAAAGCATTCGAATTGCACCTGGAAATTTGCGAAGTGTCCTTGCGAAGGATATTGCTTAGTATTGTATGAAAATATCACAGAATTATTGATCAAATTTTGTAGATGACTCTATTTAAATTCTGACATTTTAATAACATTTTGAAAGATAAATCCTGTAATTATTGTAAATTTAGAACGAGTGAATTGCGTACCAATATGTTTTTGTAGAAATCATAACAAAGAAAGATACTTTTGATCTTGTTCATATAATCTTCACTCTTCATTCACACATCTACATCCTTCGCAGCCCAACGTTGACTTCATTTTCGCTGTTGTTGTTGTTGCTGATGCACGAATCAGTTCTAAGGAGCATACAGAGATTGTGTAGCCAGTCTGGCTACTACTATTTGACAAACTTTGTATGTATGTAAATACGCGGACACGCTATCGCTGAATTTTATAGTTAATGTTGGCTGGTTTTTGGTTGGATTGCAAGCGGGTTTACGCTACTTTTACACGAAAGAGACGGGCGTTACAATACATGATTTGAAAGTCATTTCTGGCCTTGGCTCTTGTCTGTTTTGCTTTTCATGTTGGCACGCAAAGGATCGTGGTTTTTAACGGGCCTTTAAGTCCTGGGTGGGCTGGCAACAACAAGTTTCAGAATTGACGACAGTTTTCTTCCAAAAGTATTTTAATTTTTGAATGCCCTTAACTTGGACGATTGAGTGTAGCAAAAACGTTGCAAGTTTAGCGATTTTTTCAGACTTTGGAAAATGTTTTGGACATAATCACTATGTTTTGGATGATTAAAGGTGTTATGGTACTGTTTCTTTGGTTGGCTATGCAGGTATTTCATATTCTTGACAGCTAATTCCATGACAGCTAAAAGAATGTGTTTTACAATCCTGGTTTTTGTTCTTTAACTGTCCGTAATAGGCAGAAAAACCGGCATACTCAAAATTGATAGCATAGGTTCCAAATCTTTAAAAAGCCTGGTGTAAAATTCAGTTACTTATTTCTTTGAACTGAATGATTTCAAAGAAACTTCAGCTATTTCTCTGTAATTCTACCGTTGGACTTTTGTGAAATCTTCAATATTTTCAGAATTAGAGTGTTTTTCTTCTTTTTCAAGAATTCAAGAAAAATTTTCAAAAAAACTTAAAACCATCGTAGTTTCTAAACTGTTTGAAGCAACATGAAATAATTTCAAAGAAAACCATAGTTTATGGATGTCTACAATATGGTATCAAGCAAACGTCTGTCACTTTTCTGGTTTATCATTTAGAAATTTGATGACGTCACACCCTCAAATGAGTTGAAATGTAACATACGCTGAAATTTCAAAAAATATTGAAAATTTCTGAAAATTCCAACGGTAGAATTAAAGATATGTAACTAAAGTTTGTTTCAAGCCACTCAGTCAGAAGAAATAGATCACAGAATTTTACACCCACCTTTTTAAGTCGAATTAAAGATTTGGAAGCTATGCTAAAATTGATCTATTTTAGCTGTCACGGAGTTAACTGTCAAGAATATGAAATACCTTGAAATACCTGCATAGCCAACCAAAGAAACAGTACCACACCACCTTTAACAGATAGCTCTAAACATTTTCCAAAGTATGAAACGAAATGACTTTTGTAATACGCTAACCTTTCAGCTAGGAGATAGAAATCAGGCGGATGGGGTTCCAACCCTACACCCTACCAGCACCTCATGGGCGTCATCGCACGGGGTAGCAGACTTGATTAGATCTTCTCTGCTTCTGTGATACCCCACCCAGGGCTTGGCACTAAAAGCCGCAATTTCATCTTCATTCAACTAGTATCTGAAACTGCGCAAAAATATTGAATTCATGATATATTATGATTTAGCCTGAGATCAGGCTCACTTTTATTAAAAGAGGCTAATTATGATTTGCAATTGTACAAACTTGCAGAACATCAGGTACAAAAACACAACATATAGAAGAATTTTCAACATTCTCTATGCAATAAGGTTAATCACACAATTATTTAAAACGCAACTAGTGACCAAGAATATGAAATATACCAAATGTGTGTACATAGTTAAAACATTAATACAATCATACTCCAAGAGTCTTTGAACTTTTTTCCTTGAATTCATCAAGAGAATAACAAAACAGGATGAACCAATTTTTCTGCAATCTCCATCATAACAAGGTACTCGAGTTAAAATGCTGCTGGAATATCTGCAAATAAAATGTGATGTCTTACTGTCTGGTTGAATATCTATCAATAACTATCAATAAATCAATCAATCAGGGACGGTCCAGATATAAAACTTCTTACAATGTGGCAACAAATACATATTCTTTTGTAGAAACTAAGAAATTGGCCCAGTCCTGAAAGTTTCTTCCCTGGGTACAAGATTCTTTAAGGCTCTGGCTCCCAGCGTAGAAATTTCTTGAATTCCTGGCCACTGTCTTTATCGGTGAGGTGATCTCCTGTGGTCCCCTGTGCTGCAACTTAGTGATTATTTCATAGCCAGTAATGAAACTATGCCTCTATTTACACATAACTATTATTATTATCATAATTTGTATATAGCAAGTCCACATTTACATGTAAAAAGTTCCAGAATTAATTACATTTTAAAAGCAATACAAAATAAGAATGTTTTAAATCTAGATTTAAAAGTATCAAAGCTCCGCGAGTCACGGATGTTTTAAGGTAAGCGATTCCATGATGTATCAGCAGCGACTGGAAATGCCCTATCTTCAAATGTTTTGTATTTTGTTCTCGGAATGTTCAACTTTAAAGATGCATTTGACCTGAGAGAATATCTTTCTTGTCCTTGCACAGAAAACATACTTATTATGTAAGATGGGGCTACATGACTCAAGTAGTTCTCCGTAATAGCGTACACGAGCAAGCGAGATTATGCTTCATGGGAAATGAAAACTTAAGACAAAATAAAAAGTTTCTTTAACCCTAATCCTACCGGGCTTTTTTTGATCTAACATAGCCGGGGGGGGGGGTGCTTTCCACCCCCCCCCCTCTATAAATAGCCGTAGACTAATGGGAAATCATTGAAACTTGGCAAGGGCGTAGTCCTAGCTATTCTTAGCCGATTGGTAGTTTTGGGCGTGGCCACCTCATTAGGTGACGTCACTATGACGTCATAATGCCGGAAAATGTCAAAATATATGGTTTTCCGGCTTATTTGTTCTAAAAACGGAATAAAGGTAATCTGAATGACTTTTTCCATTCTTATTTGGCGTATTATTCATTTCCAATTCAAATATGATGCATATGAGTGTTTTTAGACTGTTATTTTGGAAGAAAATGACAAAAATTGATGACGTCATAACTAAAAACTGTGTTTTTCTGCCAAAAATTGATAATAATTAGCTCAAAATGCTTTTAAAGTATTGCATAACGCAATTCTATGCATTTTTAACAAAATCTATCGGAAAAAACTTCAAAATTTGACAAAATGACCCAAAATGGCGGCCAGAGTGACGTCATCATTTAAGAATGCTGACGTCAGCAAAATCCATTGTTATTGACAACAATAGAAAGCTAATTGTTTGCTGATTCTTTTAAAGTACAATAGTCAACGTTTGGAACTAATTCTGGGAGTAAAAATATCAAAATCATTAATTTTTCTAATACCTTGCTCCAAATATGGTAGTGTCACCTGTCACGTGACACCTATTGTTCAAAAATTTAATTGTCAAAATGTAGCTAATAGATAATTAGTAATTGTCAGAGAGTTTGAGGGTCATAGCTTTTGTCGTTAAAGAATGCTCTGCAAAAAACCGACAGGGGGGTGGAAAACACCCCCCCCCCCCCGGTAGGATTAGGGTTAAATTTTAACAACAAAATTGTGTTGTCATGTGAAATAAATGACTAAGAGACTAGCATCAGAGTTTCAAGTTGACATACTCAAACAAGGAGACCAACATTTTTTATTGTGATGTAACACATTGAATTAGCCTGTCAAAAAATGGACTGAAAAGTCCCATTTAAAGACCCTCTGCTAACATCGACGCTTTGCGAGCATTCTTTTCTGTGCAACTAGAGATGGCACATGTGAGGTATGTGAGGTATGTCCGTTGCGAAGGGCCCTTTGAAATTGGAGAAAGGGAAATATCAACTTTCGGACTCTATGCTTTTGTCTGTGCTAGAGACCCATTGTCAAACAAAATCCTTTGTGTGCCGAATGAAAAGCAGCGCAAAAAGAATTTAGGCCAGAAACGACTTTTAGATAATACGAAAGTCAACCTTGGTGCACAAAGGATCATGGTTAGCAGTGCCTCTTTAATTAGCAAGGATGAATTTTGTAAACAGGTCTCCAACAAAACAATACTAGCCAATCCAAGAAAAAATAGCTTGCTCAGAGGCGTGAAAACTATGGCTCAGAAAAGCAAATAATTTTGTCTTTTCAGAGTTTGACTCTTTTGAAATCCACCCTTTGCTCATTTGAATTGCACACAATTACCAAACTTACATACCTCAACAATCTATTGCATCGCCCTACTGAAGGGCTGCTTCAATGCCTTTAACAATCTTCTCCATTTTTGCTGAGCTGTCTACATAACCATCGCCATTCTAAGAAAGATTTGTGAGGCAATCATAATTTCCACTTTCATAGTGTTTGCAAGAACAAATTATTAGACTTACATCTGAAGACATTTCTCATTAAAATCACTCATACCATCCTAGAATTCTGAACAATTTTGCTTGGAAGCTATTTCTGAGAGCCATTAAGTTGAATTTTTGAAAAACTACTGTATATGCATTTTTTGATAGAATGCATCAAAAGGAATTATATGTTGAATCATGATTTATGAACTGAAGTAATACCTTTTTAGAATGAAGAATGGTTCCAGAATCTACAATTTCCACTTCAAAGAAGCCAGTTGCAGTTGGTGTTGCTGTACTTTCGAATTCAAGTTTGCCAGGGAATTTCTTTTCCAGCTCATTTTTCATCCTTTCATACTAGAGAGAATGGATTCATTGGAAAAGCAGATTATTTAAGGTTTGTTGTTTTTTTTAATTTCTTTCATTTTGATGAAGTTTGTTGCTTTCAAAATTTGTTAGCCATTTGCTTGACCATTAGTGTGTACCTAATACACATATCCTTTTCAAAAGAAACTGCTTACAAGAAACTCAACTCTCTGATCCCAAATACTTAAGGAACTCCAGTACTGGGAAAATATAGCTTAAGAAACTATCTATTTTACAAAAGAAAACATATTTTACTTGTTTCTTGTACCATATAACTCAGAAGGTCATTTAGTAATGTCTAAACATTGGAAAAGCTTCAAAAACATAGTTTTTTGAGAAACTTTTGAGAAACATTTGAGAAACTCTGAATACTCAAAATCTTGATAATCTTAAGAAACTTTCAGTACTGGTCCAAACTCTTTGTTTCTTATAAAAGATATGTGTAGCATTTGTTATCCAATCATAAGACATAAGGGGACCAACGGGAAATAAGCAAAATATACGTAGACAAACTGCAAAATTATCGACCATTGCTGAATATATTATTGCTACCAGCTGCATATAAGCTACTTATACCCTATAATCAATTTGCTACTACTAACCTTTGGTCTGTACCCTCAGGCACCACTGCAAAGAAAACAGAATCAGATTTTTAATCAGGCTTTTTAAATTACTAAATTTAATTTCAAAATAAGATGACTGGAAGATGGTCTATCTATTCAAAGAAGGGCACCCTTTTGTTTCCACATTGTGAAAGATTGGTTGCCCTTCACTTCAGTACAGGCAGGTTTGCATTTATTCAAAATATTCATTTATTCAAAATATACTGGGCCTACATTCCACAGGACATGAGCATAGGGTCATATCATACCTCCAGTCTGCGGACAATAAGCAAAACTCTTGTTTTTGCCAAGAAAAAGACCGTAGATCCACATAATTTTCTGGTCATTTAAACCGTGTTTTATTCTCTTTCAAAATTTCAGTCAAGAATTTTATCAGGCAAAGCTGATCATCTTCTGAGCAAATTGAAACTTGACAGCCAAGAATCCTTTCCATTGCCAGTTCATATCAGTCAATAAACCAGTGAATTGAAACGTTGTGTGTTAAATCAGGCCTTTTCGTTTGACGTGTGCGATCGCACACGCACACGTTGGCACACACGCAAATTGAGTCACGAGTGCTTTTAATCGCACGCGCGAAGTGTTATTTTGCTTAAGTGGTACTTTGATATTCGGCACATCCAATGTCAAATCATGTGCTTCAATAAACCATGATTACTGACAAATCTTATAACACTTTCGACAAAGTCCCAAGTGGCAATTCCCACAGTTATAAATAATTGTGACACTTGGTGCTCATAGAGCGAAGGTAATTGCTGTTACCGATACCGATGTTCATGAAGAAAATGAACCGAGCAGACAAGAGATTTGTCCACATTGATAGTTCGGAAGAATCAGATCAGACACTGACGAGTCTGAGTTTACTGAGGAAGAAACTGCTGAGTATAGTCCTGTAAAAACAAAAACTTCATTGACACATAAACATATGAACAAATGATATTCATTTTATCAGTAATGTGATTATCTTTATCAGTAAAGGGAGACTTGAAGACCTATTTTTGTGTCACTTTTTAAATACCGTCTTGAATAACTACATGTGCGAATCGCACCCGCAAATGAATTTGCCTGTGTGTTTTGCCGCACGCGTGTTGTTTTATTCCCGAAAAGGACTGTTAAATCATAACAAAATGTTCCATTGTGACTTTCTTCACGCTCTGATTGTTTGACAATGGTTTGTTTTCAAATTTCCTTGGGGGCACTGATGATTCCACCTCATATTTAAGATTCAAGGGGTTAAAGTTTGACCCATTACTGATATGCCCATCTCCATCTCCAGTCTGCGGACACATGTCTTTCCATGTGTTTCTTGTGCGCTTTGATGCCCTCTGGAAATGTGGTCATTTAGGCCCAATTTTTAAGGGATGTTATGATTGATTTGTTGGAAATATGCTGAAATAATGCACCTTGCGGCAAATTCATAGTGATTAAATGAATTTATTCCATGGTCGCAGACTGGAGGTCATGGCATGGCAGCCAACTGGAAAGAGACAACAAGATGAAGAGGAGCCAAGATTTCTGTTTTGGAAAAATGGATCAAAATGTTGTTGGGATATTCTGTTTTAAACTAGGTACTTTTGTTATGATGAGTCGGAGGTTGCATATGCAATTTTTAAAGGCAATTTTTAAAAATTTTGAGTCATGGTAAATAGTGATTCTCCGCTGGGGGTCTGTCTGCTTTCATGTGATCAGTCTGTTTTCATGTGATCAGATATGAACTTCACAAATACAAGGCTACATCGGATCCCGCCTGGCATCTTGTGGCGCGTGGCCTATCTTTTGCATTTTTTAAACCTAACTCTTTTTGTTAATCCCCACAAAAATTCATTATTCAATTGAATCCCTTGGCCCTAAGCACATTGCTGTCCTTTTATTGAGATACTCCTGAAAATTTTCACGTGAGCGCTTTGTTTTAAGTCTCTTGGTTACTATCGATATAAATTGTATGGTCAGATCCTTTTGTTTTCTTTGCTATGTGAATTAACACCTTTTTGACTTCAAAGGGAAACCCCGATAATACAGCTTTGAGAACATATTCAGGTGAGAATATCATGTGTGCAGTTTGAATTACAGCCAATCAGATTGGCGTAAGCTATCATCATGACTCAGCGAATTTTGCAAATTGGGTATACGCCGTCTATGTACCATCATAGCTCGATGCCTTTAAGTGGTGAGGTGATGTGTCCGCACACTGGAGGTGCAACCACCCTACCTAGCTATCGGGCAGCCCTTTTCAGAGATTTTCGTAGATCCTTGTCCGTTGTGTAGTTTTGGGAGATAAATTCTCCAAGCCACGCCAAAATGCGCCGAAAATGCCGAGTTACCTAGTTGTTGTTGCATCATTCCAGGATTGTTGCATGTGCGTTTCCGTACTGTACTACATACATAAGAAGCAATACATACCAGTACACGACTTTGATTTTCAGAGGCATTTTGAGTATGGTTTTGTCTCAAAGAACTTGGTCCTTCTTTCAAATCTTCAACTTCAATCTTCAACTCGCACAATTCAGCTTCCCTCCTTGCTGCTGCTTGAATTGAATAGAAGCTGTCATTTGGTGCCAGTTGTTTTATTGCATACGCCCCTGAAACGGTCCTTATTGAATTGAATCAATTATTCATTGGTGGTTTAACCAGTTAGATCGAAGAGCAACGAATGTAATAAGTAAAGCCTCCCATTTCTAACAATTAAAAACGAGGCAAACTAATAATGGATAGCAAAAATAACTGATTACTCATCAAAAATTAAACTTCTATCGCCATAGAAAAACGAAATTCTGTAATAATGGATGTTTACTAATTACGAGGCTATGATAAAATGGCCCGTTGTTTCTCATAATTTTGACACAGATTCCCGTCACTGATCTCCATCCAGATCTTTTTTGTTTTGGCAGTTGTATTGAAACAAGCACGCAAAAAAGACAACACCAAGAATTTAAATGTAAGAACAGTCAACTGCTGGATTTCTGGAGACGATGGTTGCCCTGCCGCTTTTCAAACTGGGTGTGCTCGTTGTGAAACAAGTCTCTAAACCAATTGCAAATCTGGTCAAGACTGGCGCCAGAAACAGTTCAATTTTCAAAAAGATCATTTCTTCACCAGCGCAAAGTACGGGTCGTTATATTATGTTGAAATATGTCTATTGGTTACTTTCCTATAGCTGACTGCATTCATAAAAGACCAACAAGCCAAGACAGAGAAATCAAACTGAAATCGACCGCGCTCATCATCATTAAAGCACTCTCCTGCTCTCTAAAAAAAGCGCTCTCACCCTTGAAAATTCATTTTGCTCAACGTCCTCAACGTTTTTGTTGAAAAAATATTTATTCTGGCCCATACCCTTATATTTGTTTTCAATTCCTGTGGCGGCTGGCAGTACCATTTCCTTTCTAAGTTCATGTGGACACTAAGTAAAAGATGGACATATTTTCCAGACAAGACAAGTCATCTTACAGTTGGACCAATGTGAAAACAAGTGGATCCATTATAGGGTGTCCAATATCCGCATAACCGCACCTTTTTAGCTCCGATATCCCTTAAGCGAGCAATTTTTTCAGCTATAGCCATAACCGTTAACTGCACTAAAATATGAAAAATATCCTTCCGCAGTCAGATTTAGCCCAAATCCTCATATTTGCAAAATATATAATGGACCCACAAAACAAGACAGGCAAAATTTTGACTTACAAGTTGTTTACTTGTTTGTCTGTGTCTACTTTTTATCTATTGTCTGAGAGGATATCTCAAATATAATTTTGTATTTCTTCTAGATTAACTGATGAACTTAAATTTAAGATGACATGAATGTTTGGTTCATTCTTCAGCATTTTCTAGCATGAACCGGCTATTTTGTTTCATTTATGCCTATTGATAGATCATTTAGAAATTCAAATTCAGAAATTCTTGAAGTATTAACAAGATTCTCTTACTTTCAGGGTATAATAGACTAGAGCAAAGATTCCGGATGAGGCAAATGGGTTATCAAGGAGACGTTAACGTAAAACCATTGACAGAGACAGCAGCTGTTGATCTTGCAGCCAATATTCTTGGTGAGATCGTTGTATTTAGCATAGCAGTAATGCTTTTATTTGTAGAAATGAAAAGAAGTCAGTTAAAGGAACAATCAAAGGAAGACACTCAAAATGCAAAATTAGTTTCTTTGCAAGGACAAATAAATGATATTGGTATTGAAATAGAAAAACAATCTGCACAAATTAGAGAGCTTACAAGAAGAGGATGAATCAATGTCTTGGTGATTTTAGTGTTGAGTATGGAGTAGAGTAGACAGTACAGTATTACTTTATTTTTGACATTTAAGCATTGTGCAATTTACAGGCTTTGCAAGACATGTATTTTTTTTAAACTTAGTATTTTACCAAGTTTCTTCAAACTTATAGGATTTGGGTACTAAAAGTTTCTTGAAAGACCTTTACGCTATTCTGAAGAAGGATCTAAATCAAGCAATATTTTATACATTTCAATGTAGAATTTGTGAATCTGCACAATAGTGACTGAAACTGAAGCACCACTAAATCAAACCTTTAGGATAAATAATACAGTAAACAAAACCAGGCCTTGCACACATTAACATAGTTTCCCTGCCTACAAATTCTTGTTTAGAAAAATCTAAAGTCTTTCATATAGCTCAAGAATTCTTATCATAATGTATAGAATTCTTGTCATGCTAATGTGCGCTAAGCATGGATTGTATGTCATAATTGAAACAAACAAACTACATCTTGCATTGAATTTTTTAAAGTTTGTTCCATTTGGAGTTGTTCCATAATTCCTTTGCATTATGACAAGATTTTTAGGGATATATACAGTAGTAGTTGCAATTATTAGATTTTCCAATTATATGTTGCAATAGAAGATTTTCCATATGTTCATAACCAAAACTTGCTATCAAAAGCATTTCATAAATCATATGCATATTTCCCATCACAGCTGCCTTCTTCAAACCTGTGCCTCACTTGTTTAGTAAATATGAATATTAAAAATCAGAATTTCAAAATGTTGATTATATCATGCAACTAGAAATAACTTGTATCTCGACTTTATTTAATTTGCTTAATATATTCATACTGGGTTAATCAGAAAAAACGTGGGTTGTTTGCCCATTCTTATTGATGCAGTTTACTGTGTAGATTTGTTTCTTTAAAATTCATTGCACAGAAGAAAAGCTACCTTAGGGCGTATTCTTTTGGGTATCTTTTGACAACGGTAGAGTTGGTAGAACATAAAATCCCATTCTTTTGGTGCCATTCTACTGAAAACGGTAGACTTCACAGACTTATGCCCAAAAGAATACGCCCTTAGATATGAAAATTGGTTTGGTTGAAGTCCCTTCCTATAATAACGAGCGATTTTAGAAGATGGTGTTTCGCATGATCCCTGAAATAGGCCTTCCATTAGATTCATAATCATGCACATGTAAACTTCCAAATGGTCGTAGCTTATACTCCAGATGACAAACATTAAACACTGTTTTTCTACCAACAAATTGTTACAAGGCATGCATTGTGTTCGAGTACAAAGGAAAAATTAATGTAACTTATTTTTGGATCCCTTGGACATGACTATGGTTTCTATACTACGGATACTCTTATCCAAAATAGCTAGAATTGCCCAGCAAGTGAATATTAAAAGGAATGACAGATTTTAAGAAACTAAATTTCTGTAACTAATTTAATCTTGTCTGCAAGTAAAACTTCAATACACCCGATTTTGCTTGTTCTCCACACAAATATCGCTTCTCAGCAACGTTTTTCTGACTAACCTCCTACATGATTTCATTGTTTCTTTGGTGTGTACATGTTGTTTTTGTTTATGATATACTGTATACAACGGCTGTAAATTAAAATGCGTTTCACAAACAACTATTATCAGTAGTGATTTTCTCATGTTGAAATTTCCTGTCGCTCCTTCCTTGAGTTTTTAGGTATTCATGTTGATGATTGTTGTTGGATGGAAAGAAGATTGCGAACCTGCATCCTAAAAATACTGTCTTGGCGGTAAAGACTGCATGAACTTAGGGACCGTTCATTATTTATGCCTAGGGTTGGCACCGAAGAGAATTAGTTGGGTACTCAATTTTCTAGCTTGTTAAAAGGTTGGGTAAAAATGATATTGTGCTTTTGAAGGGTTGGATAACAAAAAAATGTTTATTACTAAATGCTTATAAGAGTCAACAAGTGACATCGATAAGAATACAGATTTAGAAGAGAATTACTTAGAATGAAATGATTCAGAAGTGCGTTTTAGAGACAGCAACCACAACGATGAAGTATTTGTTGATCTCGCTCTGGGTACCAGAGACAGATGAAAACCAGCCTTTAGACTGTTCCTGCTAATCCCTAGCATTTTTTCCTTCTTTCTAAGGAGTAATTGGCCTTCCGGAGCAGTGTACGCGCTCTTGAACCGTAACAACCAGGTAACAAGTTTGGTAAGCAGATCAAAGCTGTGCTGGTACAGTGTAAACATGGTCTCACTCCAAAGTTGCTCAAAAACCATTCTCTTCCGAATCATGCAACGCCATCACAGTCTCCATATCAGTTTTCTTAACTTTCCCAAACAACTGAAGCGAACCACTAATGAAACCGCGTAATTTTGGAGCAATTGCAGAACCAAGGCTTACAATTCCTCGTAGAGCTCGAAGTGCTTGCACTGAAACTGCCTTGCCAGTCTTCATAAAGGTGGCAAATGATTCACAATTATTATTGAAAATATGATACGATGGCCAACTTTTCCCTTGTTCCACAGCTTCTCTCGCGTTTCTCACTGTCTCATCCACGGACAAATATTCCCTTGGATCCTCGTTAACAACGCGGAAAAGATCTCTATCTGAGCATCCGCTCACAAATTCCATGATTTGGCGCAGACGTGGTTTTGCATCTGTTTTAGTTTGGCCTGAAAAGTCAATTACTGCCAATTTATCAATGTGATCATTTATAAAGATGCCGTGGTGACAATAACAACCATCTTCTGTGACAAATGGCGTCACAAGGTCTGCTGCAAAAGCAGGCACCAGCTCTTCAAATTTTCTCTTTACAGCTATATGGTCACCGTGATTTAGGTCTCCTAAAGTGACTGGTTCCAAATGCATACGAAATATCGAAGACATGTCATAAAAAGAAATTCAACTCGAGCGCGGTGGTGAGCTGAACTTTAACTTGCCGTCTGTTTTTCGAACAGCTCCAACTCTGTTTCGATTTTGGTCTGGGTCTTGTTTTTGTCTCTCTTGCCTTTCTGAAAGTTTTAACGGCCACTCCATTATTTATTTATTTATTTATTTATTTATTTATTCATTTATTTATTTATGTCACCAAATATGGCTCGCACCTGCTCTCACCTGCCGTTCTCTTTTCATGAACACTGAATAGAATATTTTTGTTTCTTGGAAAAAAGAGGTGACGATTTCCGTTGTTGACGTAACAATCAGCCAGATATCATTATTAGTATAAATTGTGTAACCACAATACTACTCTCCTATTCATTCACAGTTCTCTTTCAGTTTGCAGTGCAAGGTTTAATTAAGTTTAGGTTACTGCGTAGACTAGTGGATGAAAATGAACGGAATCTTTGCACAGGGAGAGTACCAAAATACGAAACTATCGCTTGGGCTTCCCCACGTTTGTTTCTTTTGTTTACCAGAGGATTTAAATATGGATTTACCGTTGATCACCTGTTTCATTGCAAGATCATCATTACTCATTGCAAGTAACATTTCATTAAAGTTAGTTGACGGAGCCAAGTAGAGGCAATCTATAAATAGGACAAAGAAGCGCCTACGCACGTAATTGCTTCCCTAGTCCCCAGGGGGGGTACTCATTGACTTTCAATACGGGGGGGTCCATGCCAATATTTGGGGTCCAAAATTTCATGTTCAATCAATATTTGGGGTCTGTGAATTACAACATGGACAACAATTCAATATTTGGGGTCCACAAATCTGAAGAAAGGAAGAATCGTGCAATTTGGCCCTGAAGTTGCGAATCATGAAATAAATATTTTGGTATTATTCAAAAACTGAGAAAGATCAAGAAGCTCAAATTGAAATCATTCAAAAAAATTTCAGGGACCCCAGAAAAAGATAACAATATTTGGGGTCTCCAAAACGTTAGACTCAATATTTGGGGTCCCCAAAACGTCAGGCTCAATATTTAGGGGTCAGCAAAGAAATAGTGGCATGGACCCCCCCCCCCCCCGTATTGAAAGTTAGGGAGTACCCCCCCTGGGCCCTAGTCAAAACATATGCACGCACGTGTCAATAACATCAAGTACAATAGGCTAATTTTAGAAATGCATATGCAGCTCTTGATTTAGCTATTTATCTCCGTCAACTAACTTTAAGTTTTTTTAGCAGTAATTATTAGGCTTGGCACGAGGCTTTGGAGAGCCACTACAATGGGACTACAATCCAAACCATATCATCCCGTAGAGCCTTTCTGGATGATGCCAATGTTTTCTTTTATAATCTTTGAATATCACTCCAAAACATTCCTTCAGGAAAAGGATGACAAAGAATATCTATATTTTGCTGAAAAAGTAATCACTTAATTCTGAAAAACTACAACTTGCAATCTTTGTAGCGGGTGTCTCAAAATATGTCCCCCTGTTCCACAACTTATTGCAGCAAAAGTGGTGGCGCTATAGTCGCAGCAGTTGAGTTTTCTAACAGAAAAGGGATTGAACTAGTACTTTCCGTATTTTTTGGTAATTTTCGAAGTACATTGAAAGATTCAAAAAATTAGTTTTTGCAGAAAATTCGGAAAATGTCCAAAAACGCATCATCAAAAGTATCTGGAAATGCAACCTGTCAGTTTTAGCATTTCCAGTACTTCTATTTTCAGAGCAATAAATAAGATGTTCATGTCAGTTTCTGTCTCAGTTTATCACTTAATTGGTTATGCTAATTCTCAATAGAATTTCAAATGGTTTCCAAAAGACCTGATTGATTTGACCGTGCGTTTTAGGTCAGTTTCCGGCTGTTCTGCAAGATTGGTCTTTGAAATCTTTCCAATTTACCAAGGGACTACTACTTCGAAAATTTCCAAAAAAATATAGAAAATACTTCAATCTTTAAGCTATTAGAGAAATTACTCTCTATGATTATAGCCTAACTACTTTTGTTACAATGGTTTTTCAAACTGAGGGACATTTTTTTAGTCACCCGTATAACAAGATGAAGAATCCAAAATACGGTATAATGCATTCATTCACAAACTTGGAGGACGAAAATTGGCACAAATCTAATCTAAAGCTGAAACATTTCCAGATATTTTTTGTCTCAAAATCTGAAGACGTGGAGATGCGGCAGGTGATGGTTGGCTCAGAATTGCAATAAAAATGCCTTGAAAGATAACCTGGATCAGGTAACATTTTCAACTACTTTGCACTGAAGGTTTTTTGATTCCATAAAAAAGATAATTATATCCAATACGGAAGATTAAAAAAGAAATAAGAAATAAAAAGAATAAAGGTATCTTTTAATAAACAAAACAACACACTATGTTTATAAGCATATCTGGAATATAGTGTCCTAATTTCATCACGCTTCGAATTATTCAAAATTCAAAAACATTTACGATGGACGATATCAACCCCACATTCAAAATACTCGTCCGAGCTGATCCACGCGTTTTCAAATGACTTCATACTCGCGAGGGCTGCTCCTCCACACCAGACTAAGAACTCACGTTCTGGTACACTCTTCACATTGATGCTATCTGTTATGTTATCAGCCATATTGATCGTGGTGATGTGACAAAGTTCTGATCTCAAACGAATGTCTAGGCCTTTTAGCATCGTTGTTCCACCTGAAAATATAACAACAAAACAAAATGGTTAACATCGCATATGATACCGAATGATCACTTCTAACATAGGATGAAATATGAAAGAGAAACGACAGGGTGTTTCAGGAAAAATGCAACCCAACCAATTATCATCCTTGTCGTGCTGTAAAGTAGTGTCTTTGGTGGTTCATTTTCGTTAACTTTGTACATTAAATGCATATAAAAGAAACGCCCCCTAGACATGATGTATTCCCTCAGATTTAAATTGGTGTACCTAAACGATCCATGCGCAATTGGTTTATATACCAAAAACCAAAAATTTAAAGCAAAACGATACTTGGTCTTTATAGGTCATTTAACACGAGAAGACTCAAGGTTTTTTAAGTTTTCAAGTGAATATGGTGAGAAGATAACGGTAGTATTCAGGTAGACAAGAAAGTTTAGGTGATCTCCTTTGCCATAAGGAGTCATGAAAATTGCAATCACCTTGACTGTGATGCAAGGCGAAGCCTGTTTGGAAACCTGTAAGAAGATTAACGAGAATTGATTTGGAGCTCTATGTGGAACCAGATAACAAAGCCATGATTATTTATACAATAATGTGACTCAAAAATGCTTTAATTCCTCTGTTTTACTTATGCAGAAAAATTTCGCTGCAGACACATTTCGTGCGCATTATCTTTTGCTTCGGTATTTAATTTCACGCACCTTAGACGAGCATAAATTCTAATACCACGTCAAATCAATCACAAGTAAGGTAAAAAGGTGCGGGTGTAAAATCGTATGACCTACTATTTCTTCTGATTGCATGGCTTGAAAGAAACTTTAACTACTTATCTATAATATAATTCTACCGTTGGAATTTTCATTTCAAATATTATTCGAAATTACAGCGTATCTATATTTCAACTCACTTGAGGATGTGACATCATTAAATTTCTAAATCGTAAACCAGAAGAGTGCTTGATAACACTTTTGTTTGATACCACATTGAAGACATTCATAAACTATGTTTTTTTTTTGGAAATAATTTCATGTTGCCTCAAGCAGTGTAGAAATTACGATGGTTTTAAGTTTTTTGGCCAGTTTTCTTGAATACTTCGAAACCAGTCTAATTCAGAAACTATTTCCAAATTCATAACCTATTATGCTGTAAGTTATTACCTGACTGACGTTTCAAAAACGAGGCAATACAAAAATCCCGCCAATCCCATTGGCTAATCGCACATTTCCCGCGGTTTTCTCGTAGCCTTGTATAATACGATACAAGGACGCCTTTTTGTCACCACAGCAACTAATTTAGGCCTGTGATATTTACAATGAACTCAAACGACATAACAGTAACAAAATGAATTTGACTAAATGGTATAAGTCAAAATTAGAAGCTATCAGGTAATAAAACTCATACTAACCGGTTTTGTAGTTGTACAGGAAAATATAAAACCCTCGGTCTTATTGCACAGACCTCGCAAGCTCGGTCTGTACTTTTAAGACCTCGGGCTTTACATTTTCCTGTACAACACAAAACCGGTTAGTATGCGCATAGTATTAAGAAGTCCATGCTTACCAGACAAAACAATATTTGAGTATAATTCATTTCGTAGATCGACATTACACCGTTGAATACTTTTATAAAGGTATTCATGCACTCCTGGAACATCCTTGCCAATCAAATCGGGTTGAAAAAGGATTTCAGGACATCGGAATTGTTCGTTACCAATGTTTATAACTTGACCATCGGGAAGCTACAAAATAAGAATTTAATTGTTATTATTGTATGATGCTGGGTGACTGACGGGTTAAAATTTATCTGTTTTTAAAGTGAGTCAATGGAAACGCCAGTGGAAATACTGTGAACCCACTTTTATTCGTTTCCAGTGGTCAATTTTAGTCTGTGGTGGTAATTTGAAGTGCCAAAAGTAAAGGATGTTGTTGCTGTTGCAACTTGGTTAAAAGCTATCCATTTAAAGCATTTCCGGTAACCCACAGGTGGGTAAAGGATACACGGGTTAAAACTGATCCACTCCTGAGACCCGTTTTAAACAAATCCATTAGTCAAATGGGTTAGTGGGAACGCAACACGAAAAACGATAACCTGTGATCCGTTTTTGTTTCAACTCGGGCTAGTGGAAAGGCAGCATTTCTGAGCCATTAAGATGGTACAATAAAGTTTTTGCAAGCTCAGTTATTGCTTTCTAATGATACAGAGACTATTGAATTGAATTGTAATCATGCTCTCTCATCAATGCTGAGCATCAACCATTTCAAATCTACATGATAGTGAACAACTCATTCTTGCCTGTTTTTGGCACACTGAGAAATGGCACTTTTGGCTAAGTCATGACTGCAGAAGGAAACAGCGCACCTAAACTCATGAAAAAGTCTCAACAATTAATCTGAAGCCTCAGAGAGATAATGAAATAGGAATTTTACAAATTGGCTGCATAACTAAAACATGATTCCCTGGCAGATCAGCTGCACCCTTTTTTATTAAATTGAACTTATATATTTTTCGTATGCTTGTAGATTTTAAGTTTTGCTAATGGGATTTCTCGTGTATAAACAACAACAATGTAATAGAATATAATGTAATGCAATGCAATGCAATGTAATGCAATGTGATGCAATGTAATGTAGTGCAATGCAATGTAATGTAATATAACGTAATGTAATGTAATGTAAAGTTTCCCTGTAAGAAACTTTACATTACATTACATTACATTACATTACATTACATTACATTACATTACATTACATTACATTACATTACATTACATTACATTACATTACATTGTTGTTGTACACGAAAAATCCCCATTATATTACATTATATTACATTATATTACATTATATTACATTGTTGTTGTACATCTTAAAATATACAAGCATACGAAAAATATATGAATTCAATTTAATAAAACAAAAAAATTATCATTTAAAATGACTTGCATGAGTCAAATGCAACAATTTATCAGTTCAGACAAAGGAGAGGAGCAAAACTACGATGAATGTATTAAGTCGAGTGGCAAATCAGTCCAAGTGAAGTACAAGACTAAAGCAATAGCCAATAGCAGTCCTACACTTTCTATGAATTCTGAATATTGGCCTTACCACATAATTTTTCAATGCTTCGGAACTCTTCTCAAATTCATCCATCAAAGATGTAAAATCTTCTGCAACAAAACACAAACGCTCTTTGATATCCCTGCAGATCTCTCGTTCAGCTGATGTGTTAAATGAATAACCTCGTTCCATCAAGATTCTCATCAAGTAACTAGTCAGATCTCTTCCAGCGATGTCAATCCTCTCTGTTGCATGAGGAAGGGAGCAGCCATCATACACAGGGACAATATGTGTCACGCCATCACCACAGTCAAGGACAACTCCTAACAATAGAAAATCACAAAAAGATTGACGAACTTTATTGACTTTGTAAGATACTTCTCAATCAAATATCAACCACCTTTAGTTACAGATTATCTGAAGTACAAGAAATTCAATGTGTTAGCATAAAGCTAACTTGGAGGGTCTGGGTCAAGGAATTTCTGTCGAAACGGTAATTTTGCAGTTTTTAGGGTAGCCATATCGCACTGATTTTGATCATTTTTTACAATGAAAGAGTTATTTTAAAGAATTTGATAAAGGAACAAGACAAATATTCATATGTGGTAAGATTGCGGAGATATAAGCAGACTTCAAACAGTCCCTTCGGAGTGCGTGGATTCACCCCATTTCCCAATTTAAAATTTAATGCAGATGCAGAAAACAATGGACACGCGCGTAAAACAATAGAGATAACAGGTTGGTTTAAAGTTTTGTGACCAAGCCCCTTTACAATGTTGATATTAAATTGTAAAATGCCTTACATAATATAATTTTTGTCCAAATTCATGCCCAGTTTGCCCGGTTGTTCAAAACTGGTATAAGGCAAATACTGGATTAGGACTATGCAAATGACCACAGACTTATGCTTCTTATCCAAGATTAGCGCTAATCGTGGTTTGAACAACCCGCCCCAATCACTTGTTTAATGATTCGTTCATTCATTCATTCATTCATTCATTCATTCATTCATTCAATTATCCATCATCAATCAATCAATCAATCAATCAATCAATCAATCAATCAATCAATCAATCAATAACAATTACCTGTAGTTTCTCCTGCAGCATACAATGACAACACAGCCTGAATTGCAACATAAAATGCAGGCACTTGATAATTCTCCATCATGATTTCAATCATTCAATCAATTATCAATCATCAATCAATCAATCAATCAATCAATCAATAACAATTACCTGTAGTTTCTCCTGCAGCATACAATGACAACACAGCCTGGATTGCAACATAAAATGCAGGCACTTGATAATTCTCCATCATGATTTCAATCATTCGTTCTCGATTCTTTCTTGGGTTAAATGGGGCTTCAGTTAAAAGGATTGGATGCTCACTGGCATCGATTCGCAGTTCTTCAAGGAGCACATGATTCCATAGCTGCAATAAACGAAGAAGATGTGAAAAGTTAAAGGAGAAAGAAGGAGCAGAAAGAGAATTGAAAAGTGATGAATGATCTTCATGTATACGTATTTTTGTAAGAAACTGCTAATAAGAAACTCAACTCTCAGTTCACCAAAAATTAAGAAACTCCAATACTGGGAAAAGATAACTTAAGAAATTATTGATTTTGATAAAGGAAATCCATTACTCCTTTTTGCTTTATTTTCACGTCTTCCATATCATATTGCTACGAACTACGAAGGTACTTAAGTAATCTCTAAACATTGGTAAAATTTCCAACTTTGAAATGTTCACGAGGGCATAGGCAGTAAACATGAAGGCTGCTATAAACTTTTAAGAAACTCGTAAGTAACTCTGAGTACTCAAAATCTGATCATTTTAAGAAACTTTCAGTACTGGCTCAAATTCTTTCCTTTTTTAAAGAAAATACGTGTATTAATAAAAATCGATTTTCATCGCGACGAGGTTACGTTTCTCGGTTTATTGCAACAATGTCATCTTGAAATACAATGGAGAAATTCTATAGTAACAACATATTTCATTATGGGCCATTGGTTTATAAAACATCATTTCGTCGTGATTTAACCTTTCTGATTTTATTAAAAATTGCAAAAAGAACATAAAAGTACATGAATAAAAACATAGACTTTTGCTTAAGCGGGAGGGAGGGCTGTGGTTCCCACAAATTCCCCTCTGCCTACCTACTTGCCAAACAAAACGGTTGTTGTCTGCAGCAAAGTAGCCATTTGGTGATTGTCAAAAAGGAAACACTGTCTTTGTGCCCAAAGTAATATTTCTTAAGCTAACCTTTTCCATATCATCCCAATTTGTGACGATTCCATGTTCGATGGGATATGTTAATTTCAAGACGCCACGATATCTCTCAGCTTCTGTACCAACATAAAAATCTTTACCGCTTGCATCCCCCATTACTTGCTGAAATACGAAATCACATGATTAAAGATCTATTTTCAACCATGATCCCTTGTGAGCTGAACGAAAAGCAAGGCTAAGAAAATTTAGGCTAAAAAATGACTCTTTATATAATACGAAGTCGACTTCGGCGCCATGAAAGATCAAAGTTAGCAATGGGTATTTTTATGTAACGGTTTGCAATTAACACAAAAGGCGGCGATTCAACTTAACATGGCGTGGAACGCTTACCAATTCACATGTTTTCAAAACTAGTAACTTTCTCGTTTCAATGTCTGACCCTATCATGCGCAGCATAGGGTTTAAATCTTTGAAAAAGTTGGTGTAAAATTTAACGACCTATTTCTTTGAACTTCAAAGAAACTTCAAAGAAACTTCAAAGAGACTCCAAAGAAACTTTAGCTATTTCGCTACGAACTACAAAGGACTTTCCTGAAATCTTCAATATTTTCAGATTTAGAATGTTTCTTTTCTTTTCAAGAATTGAAGAAAATTTTTCAAAAAACTTAAAATAATCGTAGATTCTACACTGTTTCACGCAACATTAAATAAATTCCAATAAAATCAAAGTTTACGAATCAGGGGCGGATCCAGGGGGGTGCAACGGGTGCGCAAGCACCTGTCAGAGTTGCAAGGAAATCATTTAACTTTGGGAAAGGCAAGATTCCAACAATCTTCTGTTGTGAAGTATTAGTTAAAATATTACTTGTTAAAATCGTTGAATGATAAATTTTCATGAAATCACCGTATTCTCATTTCTCAGCCCGCCCCCCCGCCCCCCTACCCCTCGAGCCCCATTCATTGATGGTAAATTTATCGTAGGGCATCCTCCTGCAGCTTTGATCATCGCAAATAAAAAGTCTTTATTCATAAGGGGAATCTCCGCGTTTCCATTCCCAAATCCTCTTGCGGAGGCAGGCACAATGCAACTCGCGTAAGGAAGGCGCCTTGGTGCAAACCAATCAGAGAGCTGCACGAGGGTTGCTTGAAATTGGCGGGAGCACCCGTAGTTTGAAACTGAGGGGTGCAAGCCAATCGGAAAGAACCTTGAGGGGTGCAAGCCAATAGGAGAACGTCTGATAGAAATGACTAGACCATTAGCCAATCACCAGATGAAGAACAAACTGCTTACAAAACAGAATGCCGCGCAAAAACATGGCGGCCAATGTTCTCAAAGCCAACAACCAGGCCGACGATGCAAGTAAGGCTATCCGTTCCACGTAGAAAAGAAGTCTTGATTTGGAAGACTTAAGATATATCAACGAATCCAAGACTGTTTCGAAGCTTCAGTAGATACCAGAAGTTATAAAGGAAAAGCTCAGCGACTGTGAGGCAATCTCGGTAGGCCCTTCATGTGAATGCTGCTATTTTACCATGAATGAACTAAATCAATATTTAACCATACGACTTGGGCAAGACCTTTGATTTATGTTTACTTTGGAAACAACAAATGGGTAGTAATCAAAATGAGTTAGAAATTGTTGACTGCGAGTTGTTGTTGGGTAGGTTTTATCATATTTGTACGGAATATCGGTTGGACAAAAGGGCTTTGTAGCAGTAGATTGTCTTACGAATAATGGCTGTAATCACGAATTTCCCAAACATATTTGGTTTGAATAAATGTGTTTTTTCCCTTTTGTGATATGAAGAATGCACCATTCATTACCATATTAGAACGAAATCCAACACCTTCCTTCAAATGAGACATGTTTTTCATCGTGAAAGTACTGTGGAGTTTGCCATGTCCAACAGTAGTTTTTGCAGTTTGTCCTAAAGCTAAACTTTTATTGAAATAAAAAGTTCACACTGTCCATTTTCTGAAAAGTCTTACAGAAATTGTCATTGATTTTCAAAATGAGAATTCAAACTTTCAAGCAAAATATAGGGCGTGGTCACGTTTTAAGCCAAAGTAAAGGGCGTCGAATGTCTACAGTATGATATGAAGCAAAAGACGTTCACTCTTCTGGTTTATGATTTAGAAATTTGATGACATCACATCCTCAAATGAGTGACAATATAAATTATGCTGCACTTTCGAAAAATATTCAAAATTTCTGAAAATCCAACATAGAATTATAGGTAAGTAGCTAAAGTTTCCTTCAAGCCATTCCGCTAGAAGACACATGTCATAGAATTTTACACCCATCTTTTTACGCCGATTTCACCAGAAAAATTGAACAGTTTGAAATGGGTATCACCTGCAATATGCAATATTCTCAATGTATCGTGTGCTTTAAAGACCCTACCCAGGGTACCAGAGCCATAAATATAAAAATAAAGCAACTTGGAAAGCAAAAATGAAGAAAAAGTCTTTTTGTCTTTTCAATTTTCTTTAGCTCTGGTACCCAAGGCAGAAGTACACTATTTCCAACGTTGAGAAGGCCACCCATACTGGCATCTCGTTCTGAGGACATTAAAAGTATGGTTCTTTTCCAATAGACGATTACGCTAAAGCTGGCGGCAGGGAACTTTTTACCAAGATGCATTGCGTTCGAATTACGAATCTTTAACGATTCTATAGGAATTCGATTAAAGAACGCAGTGCATCTTGGTAAAAAGTTCCTCGCCGCAATCTTTAGCGTAATCGCCTATTGACTTGGATGAACTAGAATTTCATTCTTGACAGAAAATCCCAATTGCTTTCCAGCATGTTTCCACTTAAAACAAAGTTTGGATAACTTAAGATCGAGCAATGTCGAAACTCTTTCAGGATAATTTCATGCAACAGTTAAGGTAAAAGAATTCACTAAATTTTCATTCGAAACAAAGAATCGAATGGAATCTAACTACAGTTTTATTTGACATCTTATTTGAAGCTTACAAAAGTGTAATCTAGGTTTTCACTCACCTCATAGTTTGGTCTACCTATGATCGCTGGAATGACAACTGATGGAGATGTCTGAGTTGCAAAGCCAGCCTTAGTTCGACCAGATCCATTATCGATTACCACAGGGGTGCCATAACGTGAGTGACTCTGAAAAAGAAACGAATTTAACACATTGGGTCAGAGTAGACTGACTATTTTCGTCTTAGTTATCGGTAATAATACCTCAATAATACCTCAATGATACTTTCATCTTTGCCCCATTTCTGATTGGCTCGCAAAAAACTTTTGGTAACCAATCAGAGGGGCCAGAAATAAAGACCCATTGGTAGAAATAATTGATAATAGGATATATTCATTTTTCACTCAAAGCTTTGCCTGTTACACGACAACATTTTCTAAATGCTGAACACTGCAGGAAAACGTTTGGAAAAATTAAGGAAAAGACTATTAAGTAAACCAGCCTTTAAAAGGGAATCAACACTGACAAGACATGCGAGTATCTGACAGGACCTCCTCTTTCGAAACACCATCTGATTGGATGGATAAAAATAGATTTGGCGTAAGACCAATTTAACAATGTGGATTCTCTTTAAACTTATCAGAGCTCGATAGGACAACAAATAAAAGTTCCAAAAAGCCATTGTCACCCAAGGTTTTGTTCGGGCATTCTACAATTTCAAACTTTCCGAAAATCAAATTTGGCCTAAGCGGAAACCATGGATCGACACTGCAGTAATTGAAATGATAAAACGTTTTACTTTAGACCGCGTTCACACGATGCCGGCACATTTTGAAAACGGTGAAAAATATGACGGTAACAAAATTCGAGCTAGCGTTCACACGATACCGGCAAAATTTCGAAAACGGCAGAAATCGTGAAGGCAATAAACTCTTTGCAAGCTCCACGAGAACGAGGCTGGATATTCGCGCCAAAGCCAATAAGTCTCGTTTCGAAAGCGTTGAAAAATGTTCCGTTTTCATCCATTTCGAGTGTTCATACGATGCCGTTTTCAAAATATGCCGGTTAGAGTTTCGTTTTCAAAATGTGCCGTTTTCAAAATGTGCCGTTTTCAAAATGTGCCGTTTTCGTGTGAACGGGAGGCCTATCCGTCACATTTTTCACCGCTTTCAAAATATGCCGGTATAGTGTGAACGCAGTCTTAGTTTGCAGATCTATAGTTTTGGTTTAGGCAAAATTTAATTTTCAGACAGTCTAAAATCGTCGCTTGCCCGCAAAGGACCCTGGGTGACAATGGGTCTTTAAGCTTATCATAGCTCGATAGGAGAACATAAAAAGACTCACCATATTTTGATGTGTAGACGAGCTCTCCAACTCAGCACGTGTTGCTTTGTCCAGGCCTTCATCGATGCTTTCGAAAGTATTCTCACTTGACGCTGAGAATCCTTCATATAAAGTTGATACGGATTCTGTCATTCCATTATCTTCCATAACATTAGAAACTTCGGATCCTTGGGAACGTATTCTTCCTGAAAAGACTGCTTCTAATTCATCTTTCAAACTCAATGATTTCTCAGAAAATTCTTCAGGTTCATGTTCAGCCTCAAAAGACGATGTCTCGTAGATGTCTTCATCTTGAAATGTCTCTGCTTTTGGGTCATCTTCTATTTCAATTGATGGTGGATCGCGCATCATTTCTAGCTCAAATGAGTCGTCTAAACCTTCTGTCTCATGCTCAGATATACCATTTTCCTCTTGCGAGTTCAAATTATCTTCTGATTCTGTTAGCATAAGCTCCAAATTTTCAAATTCATCTAACTCTTCTCGTTCTGTAGTATCAAGTCTAGCAATCATTTCCCGTTGGTTTCTCGATACGCCACTGTTCCCTTGATCTTGAGAGCCCACTGGATTCCAATTCTCTTTATCAAGCGTGACATTCAGCTCACCAACATCGATATGTTTATCATCCGTACGGTCTTTTGCATTTGTCATCAAAAAGTCATCCTTAACAAGGTCTATCTCTGCTTGAGTCTCATTTAATCTCTCATTTTGCTTTGGAATATCATCCAATATCCCAACCAGGGTGTCTGCCTTCACATCGTCTCTACCATCATTTGCATCCGACAAATCTCCAGTTGCTTCACATATACTAGAATGACTGACAATGTAATTCCTACTTGTACCATCAGAACCTATATCCATCCTATCTGATTTATTTGTCGGGGTCGAATCTGGTGGCTTATCGGACAAAATGTCTGACTCAGGATCCAAAAAATCTTCTGTTGCTTCACTAGAACAACTGACAATTTCATTCCTACTGGCGCTATCAGAACCTACATCCATCGTATTTGATCTATTTGTCACGTCGGAATCTGACGGCCTATCCGACATAACCTCACACTCAGCATCTGATAAGTCTCCAATTCCAAATAAATCTTCAAGCTCTTCGAACTCTTTCTGTGCATCTACGTCTGAATCTTTTCTCGTCATCACCTTCTCAGTTTTTGCAGAAAATTCACTTACATTCCTCGCATCCTCTTGAACTGCGTTCAACTCTTCGTTGCTTTGAGCAACAATACGATCTTCAATTAAATTCTGACTGCAGGTGGCACTGGCCTTATTACTCAAATCTGTCCTATCTTGTTCAGGTAATTCACTGACACTCTTTGCATTCTCGTAAAATGCGTTCGACTCTTCACTGCTTTTAACAACGACAGGTTCCTCAGTTTTCTGGCAGCAAGTGGCACTAGTATTATTACTCAAATCTATCTCATCGTCTACGTTACCAGACAAGGCACCAAAATCTCTGTCAAACTTTCCAAACACAGCATCGTGTAGATCATTCCCATTGTTATGTTTTACGCCTGGAATAAATTCCTTCTCCATTTGAATACTATCATACCACTCATTTTCAAAGGTTTGATTCTGAGTTCCACAAGTCTCCTTTCCCGCTCCTTTTTCATTTAGCTTGTTAGAAGATCCTTCAGTTCTGCAGTTCTTCTCACTTATGCTATCATTCCCTTCTTTCTCGGTTGTATATTCATTCAAAGGATCCTTTACTCCTTTACTATCTTGTTCAAGAATTTGTGTATTGATTACTGCGCCCTGCAATGAAATGTGATTTTTATCCAAAACTTGTTGGTTCTTTGAATGACCAGGACCAAAGTCGATTTCTTCTTCTGAATCAGAGGATGCCTGTCCATGGGACGATTTCTCGCTTTCAGTATCTGAGACATCATCATCATCGTCATCATTTTGACCAAGTAACACACTAGGTATCATAGTCATTGCGTTTATGGAAGATCTTGGAGATATAACAAGGGGCAAATTATCGAGTGCTTCATTCGGTAAATGTTGCATGTCTGCTCTAGCTCTGTATTCTTCTCTGAGATCTCCTGTGTTTCTTTCTTGCAGTCCTTCTTCCATATCATCTACATTTTCATTTGACAATTCCTTAACTATTACTTCATTGACAAACGAACTTTCTCTGCAAGGCTGAGAATCAGTCAACTCTAAATTTTCGTCTTCCTCGTTTTCATTCTTCATTAAAATCTTAACATCACAGCTATTCGAATTATTGAAAATGGAGTCTGCATCTGTGATAATATCTGCATCTTCAACATTGTTGGTTGTCTCATCAACCTCCTCTTCCATCTTTCCATTTGAAAAGCTGCCTGGATCATTACTTAGACTCTCTGGTATTTTTTCTGCCTCGTATTCAATAGGGTCTTCCCTTTTCTCAAGAGTAGTACGTACTATATTCACTCTTATATCACCTTCTAATCTACTGTCATTGATATCTCCTTGCAGCATCTCAGAGTCCTCATCTAGCTCTGATGACTTGCTATGGGCCTGCGAGTCGGTCTCTGAATCTGGCATCACGCCGAGATTTAGATCATCATCATCCTCATCATCAGCATCATCATCAGCATCATCATTATCAGCATCATCATTAGCCTGGGCATCCACATCATCAGCATCTTGCACCCCTCTCGCATCAGTATATGTTACAGTATCATCATATACTCGTTCTGAAAATTCACAATCCTCTTTTCCACGTGCAATATGATGAATACGATCACTTGCCAACGTCTTCTCTGCATCAACTAGTTCAGCTTCACAGTTCTCGCTGGTCTCTTTAAATATGGATTTATCTTCAGGGGACAAATCGACATCTCCGATACAGTCAGTCGAAATTGGGCCAACACCTGTGACCTGAAAATCTACGGATGCTGTTGGCTCATAAGGTAGTTTTGCTAGATTTTGCCCTGTTCCAGAATCTTCTACTTCTTTAAACAAATGTTCTACGGTCTCTAAAGTGTCTTTAGTTTCAAGTCTTTTAAAATCAGAATCCAGCGTAAGAATACTCAAATATGCTTGCAAATCCTCACCCGATGTATTTTCAGTCACCTTCGCTTCACGAAATTCTATTTCCTCAACATCGGAAACTTCTGGTTTATTAAATATCATACCACCTTGAGTGCAATCCCCATTAAACTTGGTCTCCAAACTTGCGTTCTCCTCTCTTGTATTTTGCCCCTCATACGTTTCAAGATCGTCAATACTCTGCAACACCGTGGCTTCGCGTACAACGATTCCCTCCAAGCCAAAAGGCGTTCCCATGCTGAAGGTGAAATCGCCTTGTTCCGGTCCAGAAAAAAATGTGGCCTCTGGAGGTAGATCCACGCTCTTTTTTAAATTGTTTTCAAAAGCAACACTATCAACACTTTGAAAAGATTTAAAAGATGCAACATCATCGTCTAAATCCCGCAGTGCCTTCACATCCTTTCTTTTAATTACTTCGGAGGAGGTTTTCTTCTCGTAACTAGGGATATTTTTCTGGACACCGTCAACAAATGCGTTCCATAATTCCTCACTGTCATCCCCTTGAGTTGAATCTGCTTCAACTGGTTCCATTTTTGTTTCTTTTATTTCTGTTTCAAAGCCAGAAGCATTTCTACGAAGATCCTTCCCCACTATTTTATTGCCCTCTATCACGCCATTCTCATCCTTCATCAGCATCAAATCATCCCTGATATCTGGATCTGAATTATGGATCTGTGCAAAGAGAGGCTCGTCCACTGTTACCTCTAAAATATCTCTAGTTTTCTCTACATCTGCAATTTCCACGAAGTTTGCTTTATCTCTTTGAATATCGTCAATGCTAATGCTGTTCTGGGTGTCTTGAGCCCCTGTCTCGTATCCATGAATTTCGGCCTCAGTCGACTCAATTTCATTTAGGCCTGAAAAGTCATCTGAATTTTGCATATAATCAAAGATGTCTCTGTCAGTGTTTGCTCGGGAAGCGTTAGATTCTGCCTTGTCAGCGTCGTGCTTCGCAATAGCTATCACTTCGCTATCCTCAATAACTTCTAATTTTTCAATGACATCAAATTGATTTATTTTATCTTCGATTCTTTGTTCCTCAATCGTTGTTTCAAAATTGTCCGTGTTGTCTTCGAGAGTGAAACCATCAACAGGAACAGTGCCAAGTACAGCAAGCACTTCGTCGAAATCTTTATCATCACTGAATGATTCGAAGCATATCTCAGAATCGATCATTCGATTTTCAATTGTTCGATCTCCTCCATGAAAGCTGTCATATTCAGCAAATTTTGCAGACGTTTGTACCGGCATAGATTTTGTTCCAAAAGGTGATCGGAGAATGCTGTTGGATGATGAGTCTGACATTTCACTGTCTGAATCATTCCATTCTTCTAAATCTTTTGGACTATCCATGGGCGGCATCGTGTTAGGGGGTAGAGGAGAGATATCTCCCTGTTTGTGTGATAAATCTATGTCGTTGTGATTATTTCTCTGCATCGAAGGATAGGCGAAATCCTTGGTGGAGCCCATTTCAAGAGATTCAATGTTTGCAGTTAACTCTTGTTGCTGTTCTTGCTTCACCAAATTAACAGAACCATTTTGGTTTTCATCTAAATTCAAAATATTTCCATTTAAATCTTTCATGGTATCGCTTGATCCACTAATGATTTCTTTTGCTTCGAGTTCGTCAAAATTCTGATCTGTGAGCCCACTATCTGATTCTAATAGCTCAAGTCTATCTAACAACTCAAGACTTTGTCTCAATGAAACATCTAACCCACTCTCCGGAGGCAAACTTTCAACGTTTTCTATCTCCTCAAAGTTAAACTCTTCTTCCACTTGCATTTGTTCATTTGATAATTTTGGCAATTCTAAATCTTCTTTTCCGGAAATGATTTCTTCGTCATCCAAAATTGAGTTTAAATAATCATGAGAATTTTCAATAATATCCATGCTGCTTCGTAGAGAATCTTCTAAACTCGGTAAAATCAAATCTGGAACACGAGACTCGTCATCACTCTCGTAAGCCTCTTCTTCTCCAATATTTCTGTCTTGGAGACTACATTGGCCTGCGACTGATAAGTCTCCTTTACAAGTTCCAACTTTTTCGCGTTCGTCAGAATTTAAACTTTGTTTTGACTGCAATAACCTAGCTTTTATAGCCTCGATCTTTTCACGATAGGACGTCAGTTGATTTTGGCTTGATTCTTCGTCTTCGGTTCGTATTTCAAGATCAGGTTGACTAAAATCATTAATGCTGGGCGTTTCAACAACTTCTGTCTTAGGATTGCTTGGATCGATACCAGAAATAGTAATAGTATTTCCCCTTTCTTTTCCTGAACTTTCTGTTTCTTTGTATCCAAATGTGTTGTCACTGTCTTGCACCGTCTTCCCTTCATCAAAAATTATTTCCGTTTTGTTGTCAGTTCTCCTTCTTTTATCTACTGAAGCTTCTTCGGGATTTTCAAAAAGTTTCTCATAATCGGGATTTAAGATACTGTCATAGGATTTTTGTTCATGCTCAATCTTATCCAGTTTTTCTAAGTCAGTCAGCATCGATTTCAAGAGATCTTGCGATCTACTTTCAGATTCCTCTAAATCCTGATCTGTTACACGACTCCAATTTGAAGAAACCTCTTGATCTTCAGATCTTAATTCCGACTCTATCTTCTCTTTGTTTACATTCATCATTACCCCCGTCTCGACGTCAGAGACATCATACAGCTTGTACTTACGATCATCCCCATTACCACTTTCCTCATCGAAAAAACCGGGTGCTTCAGCGTCCATTACTTCCAATTCAGCGTTTGTGTAATCACGAGAGCCTTGAGAAGAAAAATCTGACACATCAAAAAGAACTGGTTTAGAGGCTAGCCTCGATCTGATGTCTTCCATTCGTTCCACAATATGGCTTCGCTGCTTAGGCCTACCCCTTTCCAAGGGTAATTGGGGCAATAGTCTTGGGGTAATACTCGGTGATAATTCTGAGCTTCCTTCGTAGTGTTTTGATGCCTCACTGCTTGCGATATCTTCGGTTGCAGACTTTTCATCGAAATCATCAAAAGACATTTCTGGGGCTGCAAGAATATCTGCAATCTGAGATGATTCGATGAAGCTTTCCGCTAATTCATGTGGTCGATCATTTGGCGAATGAGTTTTGAAGTAAGCTAATCGTTTCTTTCTTAGAACATCTTTTTCATCTAAGTCACTGTTCGATGAGTGCTCTTTTGTTATGTTTTCAGTTGCATTCGCCAAAGGCTGTGGGAAATAATACCTTAAGTTACAGTAAAAACCCGCACATAAGAACCTAAGATTTTGAACTCAGCCTGTTTAGGTTCTTATGCAACGAGGCACATCCAGTATTCAGGGTGTGGGTTCTTAACAAAGGGAAATATGTGAATCTAAATCTTAGCCAAACTTATTTGCACCATTGGCCCTATCCATTTCAGCCCAAGCTTACCCAGTTTACCCCTGCAGGCCCTGCCTATCACAGTTCTGTAAGTAATGTTTTGGAGTTCATAAAAGAGGTTGATTGGCCAACAGATTGCATTTATTTTCCAATGAATGAATAAAACCCTTTATTAAGAACCTAGTTATGATATCAGGCTGAAATAGTTCTTATCCATTGGGTACAAAATATATGATTTCAGTGTAGGATCTTAATAAAGGAAGGTTCTTATGTGCGGGTTTTTACTGCAGGGGATATAAATTATGAATATGAATCAGAGATAAAAACCCAGGAATATAGAAAGGAACGTAAACCCATTTCTACATCGAAACGGAGACAAGCGACGAAAATCTTTGTGTAATTCATAATTCTAATTTAATTGACATTCCATTTATTCCATCTAAATTTCGATTAAGATAGGAATTTTGTCGAAATCATTTCATTTCATTTGATGCACAGATACAATTTAGTGGTATTTAGGGAATTACGAATCAGGAATTTTGGCTATACATCGGACAGATATTCAACAAACTAAAATCGGCCGAGCATCTCCTTGGAATTGAGGGTTTTCCATATTTTGTGGAATGAGCGTGATGAGAGAATTTGCAAACGGACAGGTCTTCTGCTATCCAAGCTTGGCCAACGACGACAAAAAATCATATATAACATGGGTCCTAGAATTGTTATATTTTTGCCTTGATCTAGGAAGCAATGCCGAAATCCACTACCGGGTGACCCAGAAAAAAATGACCCACCGCAATCTGTTATAGAAAAAAAAGCAAGTGGCCGATTGAAATATTTCAAGCATTGTTCTATCACCAAAAGACTAGCCTACATTATGAGTATTTTTGCAATTTTTTTGGGTACGGTAAAGTTCCCAAATTAAGGATTTTGAAGAAAGCGTCAGGCTTGAAATCCTCAAAAAGTCGTCAAAAACAGGGGATCGAGTTGAAGCCATTTCTGGTCTTCAAAACAACGAGGAGCGTGTTTTGTTTTGCCTGAGAATACCTTTAAGTACCTAGGGACTATAAACTTGCTCTGTAGACTTCCGACTAGGTTGCCTATTCCCAGGTTGAAACGAAACACGCTCCTTGTCGTTTTGAAGATCTGAAATGGCTGTAAATCAATCCCTTGTTTTTGACGACTTTTTGAAGATTTCAGGCATGCCCTTTTCCTCAAAATCCTTAATTTTGGAAATTTACCGTGCCGAAAAAAATTGTGAAAAATACTCATGGCATAGGCTAGTCTTTTAGCGACACAACAACGTCTGAAATATTTCAATCGGCCACTTACTTAATTTTCTGTAACAGATTGCGTTGGGTCACTTTTTTCTGGGTCACCCGGTATGATTTCTCCCTTATATGGTTCATGTCCTTCATTACGAAGTTGTAATGTCCTTGGACAAACCACTTACCTTCACTAACATCCACTTTGTGGAAAAGACCTGATAGCTCAAAGTCAGCCCGAAATATAAAGTGAAACAACTTTAGTCTTTATCAGTAAAAACCGTGTATGTGTATTGTTTCGTAAGCCGTATATTTAATTTTATTTTAGTTACACGACTTTATGTCATGACTGCAGAGTTGTCATGGTCTCCTGCTCTCTGTGGTATCGCCCTTGCAGTGTAGTAAAGTAGCTCAGTTTGTTTTGTAAAATCATAAATTGAAGATAAAAAAACACTTACCTCATAATCATGCTCACCATCCCCTTCGCTATCCAACAAATCATATCGAGGCTTGGAGAGCTTCGAACCTATTTGCCCATCTTCCTTCGTGTTGCTGCTCATTTCTTTATTTTCGTAACTGTTATTTACCATCATATCTTCAGTTTGGACACCTCTGTTTACAAAACACAACTTATCTTTGAATCCCTTGATGTTAGATGACGCTAAGTTATCTGAGTCTTGTCTTGGCACACTGTTTCTTCCTGGTAAATTCCCATTCTGGTCTTTTCTTCGATATTTCTTGTCAAAATTTCGTTCTGAATGATCCTTGTCCAAGGTAGGCCTAGAATAACTCTGTGCAAGTTTTCCTGCATTTAGGGTACCATCTACAAAATCAAAATCTGAATGTCTTTCCTCGTGCGTACTCTGTGTTGATTCTTGCGACGAAAACAAGTTCGAATTTTGCAGAGCTAATCTAGAATCGAATCGAGAATCATCTGATCTTGAACTAGTTTCGGATTGACTATCGCTATCACCTGCAAGTGCAATCTCTAATAATCTGTTGTGATCTATTCCAGCTTTTAAAGCAATCTGTTTCAGTTTACGTTGAATCTCTTCCGTTTTTGATTGAGCTTTGAAATATTCATCTTCTATCCTTTCTCTTTCGTGTTTGTTGCTGATTTCATCAATTAATTTCCTCCTTGCTTCTAATTTCATCTTTCGTAATTTCTTGTATTGCTTTCGAAGGTCCATTACTTTAGACAGCACATCAGGTTTGTCAGAATCCGTTGACTGCATTGTTGGAAGTCGATTCTGAAATCTATTTCCCTCATCCATCCGATTAAGTTCTCGAGTTCTGGAATGGTGCTCATTAGCTGGTGAAAAGTGTTCCAATCTGTTTCGCTTGGAACTTTCTAAGCCTGTCATATCTCCGCCAGGATGATTATTTCTTGGGATTCTCAGAGAATCCAACGGACTACTTTTCATGGATCTGTCCTTCTGTACGGAAGCAGAATTTTTTCTTCGAGTATATGAATCATCAGTTCGCTGTCTCTCTCGTTCTTGGGCCGTTCTAAAACTACTATGGCTACTGGACTTTCGAATATCATACCCTGTGTATCCTATACCATATCCAGTCTTTCCAAATTCTTTACTAGGTTTAAAACTCGCGCTGCCTTTGGACTTTCGAATATCATACTCTGTATATCCTAAACCATATTCATTCTCTTCAAATTCTTTATTTGGTTTAAAAATCGAGCTGCCTTTCACTTTTGAAGTTTGGGGAATCATAATATTCTTACGTTGCTCATGATTATCACTATTACTTCCAATAAATAATTTTGGTGTCTGGTGCTTCAGATGATGCCTAGCAGAATCTTGTTTTGGCCTATCCCGCCAAACACTGTTATCTCCTCTATGCTTTGCAGTGCTTTGCTTTGGTTGCTCTGTGAAGTTGCTAGGCAACTTGATAATTCGTGAAAAATCATCCTTTGGAATAGTGCTGACATTGTTTTGAGATCTATTAATTGAAAAATTGCTTCTTTGTGACACGTTTTTCTTCAAAGTGACTACACAGCCACCATACCCTAGCTCATTAAGTTTAGTCTCAAGTTTGGCTAATTCTTGAGTTGCTGCAAAGTATTTCAATTCAAGCATCTCCCTTGTCCTTGCATCAATACTTTGATCTAAGTTATCTCGACATGTCCTCGTCAATAACATCAAACTTTGTAGTTGCTTAAGAAGTCTATCCGAGTTGACAAGTGGTTTTATGGTCGTAGAGAAATCAGATGTCATATGGGTGTCAAGAATATGTGATCTAATTTGGGGGCTTTTCTGGGATGGTAACATTGAGCGCAATTCTTTAGTAGCATCCATGCTTTGTGAACTTGAGAACAGTTTAGGGGACTTGGAAAGCATGCCTCTTGCGAGTGACCGTTCTGTTGATAGCAGAGCCCTTGGTGAACTTGGGGACCCATGTAGTCCTATTTGAGAGGTGTTTGGTTGCTCCAATAATCTTTTCTTGGGTGTAGAATTGAAGCTATTTGTATATCTTCCTGGAGAGGACTTTTCATAGAGAAGACTGACTTCTTTGAGGTTATATATGGTTCCATCATTTGCTGTGATCTCATTTTTTGAATTCACCCTGAGACATAGTTCTATTCCCTTTGCATTAGCAGGGATTCTCTCTTGTGCATTGAAGGGCGTCAATTGTGGGCTTGGCATAATTATACCCTAGTAATTGATGTAAGACTTAGATTTATTTCGCTCCTCTGCTTTTAGGTATCAAGGCATGATATCAGCTGCTCTACAAATACAAAAGGAAAAATTGCACACATAATTTCATGAATCTGTTCAAAGTAAAAAACAAAGTAAAAAACATATTGGTAGGCAAAAACAACGCAAAACAATGAAGAAACATCAAAGAAAGGCAGATTTTGTAATACAATAGCAACAGTTGCATTTGACTGACACCTCAATTCAAAGCAATTAGCGACTGCAAACAAAGGAAATTCTCTCAAAAAAACAAACAAAGCCACAAAAATTCCCCCAAAACTAGTAGAGCAAACTCTCACCTTGTGCAAGTGAAAGGTGGCTTTAAAAGAAGTTGCGTTCTTATAATGAAAGAAGAAGGGTAAATCTAAAGTTCTGTCTGGCAGATTTTGTTTATTTGATTCAAAGCTGAGCAGAAGGAACCTGTAATTCTCACATATTTAGGGTTTAAATGAAAAGATTACCAAACAGCTCCTGAATCAAATGAAAAAATCCGCCAGAAAGAACTTTAGATTTACCCTTCTTCTCATAAGCGTATGGGGCGAGTGGCAGCCCCCCCCAATGTTGGAAAAATTGTCGAAAATCAGCCCCAATCGGGCAAAAATCTGCCCTCCATTGGGCAAAACTGTTGGTAAACAATGGACTTTGTGTTCGGGCCGCTCCCCTAGACTTTTTCTTCCCGTACGCTTATGCTTCTTCTTTCGTTGTAAGCGTGTGCTGTAACTTCTCTTGAAAACCACTTTTCGCTTGCACAAGGTGAGAGTTTGCCCTACTTGTTTTGGGGAAACTTTTGCAGCTTTGTTATGTTTTGTTTAAGTGTGTTGTTCAACAAAACCGTGAATTTCTTATTCACATTCCTTTTTTGCAAAAGAGCAGACCCTACAATAGATACAGTTCCAATCATGATTTATTTCATGACTCCTTGAGGGAGCGCCTGTTGTAGATGCTCAAAGCTAAGAGGGACCATTATGGAAACAAGATTGCATTGACCTTTTAATGCTATCCCTGCCATCTTTTAACCATGATGGGGTGTTTTTAAATTAGATTATTAAATTAGATATGTAGTTTTTGCCTGTAATTATTTTGAATTAACATATATTGTAATTAGATTTCTTTTGTTTTATAACTAACTAGGTATATTTATTTTTGATGGCAAAATTATACATACATACATATACATAGCATAGAGCTAACAAGAAGCTCTATTCAATCATTCCTTTCTGTGCTGTACTTTTAGGCTCTTTTGGCCTCTCTGGATAGTGTGTGCGTGTGACTGATTTCGTCGTGTGAAAATACAGAGTCAGAGTGCAATGCAGGCAGGAGGATGGGTGCATGCAGAGAGGACAAAATAGCTTACCACAGGCACACGTTGTTCGCTTCTTTCATCTTGTCGTCCTACTGTCGTTCTTTCACATCTGCCATATTTCAATTCAAATTCAATGGCCTTTCCTTTCCACATCACTGATCTGTTTGTGTTCCACATTCAATGCACAATGGGCCTATCACTATGCAACAAATGAAAACATTCTTTCAAAAAATTAATTCGATTTGCATAACCTCTTTTTGAAAACAAAGGAAATTAGCAGAACGAGGCATTTCTATTGATGACAACCACAACAACAACTGTTCTTTTTAGAGAAGAAGAGAGAAGAACAGGACAGGGAGGGGCAAAGGGCGCACTGAGAACAACCGCAAAAGGAAGGAAAACAACACGCAAGGTAAGAGATTTATTTTTAGATATCTAAAGATTGAGCGTAAAAAGTGTACGCAAGCTGAAATAGCATTTTGCGTCAGATCTGACTGAGGCTAACAAAAGATGACCTCCAGAGAGGAGAATGAAATCATCAATCAGTCATCAGTGTGTAGGTCACCTCCTCCTCAGGTCAAGGGACAATTGGACAAACAAAGGTTTCAAAAGTCGAAGGCTAAAAATGTTCACCATCCATTATCTCCCCCACCCAGCCAGGACAAAATTTATCTAGACAGCTTCAAAAATAAATTATGTATCCTTCCAAATAGCTGCAAATAATAATAGAATACCAATATATGAAAGGATAAAACAAGTGTGCAAAAAATTTGAGCATGGCATGCTCAGAAGTTTTATCTGTAGTGTAGGGAATTTGATAGGAAAACTGGCAATAGGGGGAGGGGGGTTGAAGTTGCTTAAAAAGTGTTTTTATGCTAACCATTAGACCAAAGACGAATTTGTTGTCGTTACTCAAAACTTCATTGAATTGAATTTACCGCCTTGGGGGTTACATCACTTGTGGATGGATGGGGGTCTGCTGCTCAGTTTTCAAAAAGCTACTCTCTTTGAACTGTTGAATTTAAGGAAAATCCGTCAAAAGATGACTCTTCTTGGATAATTTTGGGCCCAAAAACCCACCCATATGGGCTGCAGATAATTGCATTCGCAATGATGCCTTAAACCATGCTATAACCTTTTGGATGTTATATAATCTATCTGTTAACAACATCAAACTTTTATATACATCAAACATCTTTTGCAGAAGCTACATCATGTCAGATTCATCCACCTTGTTAAAATTGATTGAAACTGGAAAAAGTGCAATTGACAGTTCTTCTGCAGCGCTGAATGAAATTAGCCAGAAGATATGGGAGAATCCGGAATTAGGATTTGAAGAAACGCATGCACATGCCACACTCACATCTTACTTTGAAAAGGAAGGTTTTCAAGTTTTCCAGAAGACCCCAATAGAGACTGCGTTTATAGCCAAATATGGGCATGAAGATGGTGTCAAAGTTGGTGTTATGTGCGAGTATGATTCATTGCCAGGAATTGGACACGCTTGTGGCCATAATTTGATTGCTGAAGCTGGAGTTGCTGCTGCAATTGGTGAGATATAGAGTTTGCAGGGGTTAAATGAGTTGGTTCAAGGATGAAATTAGGTACACCCTCTAGTGTTGATTGCCAGAAAACAGTAAATTGTGCACTGTTCAACCAACATTCTTAATTTCAAATGCAGCTAGACATGATTCTGTGTAGAAGGTTTTTTTAATTATTCAAATTTTGCCTTACCTATTTTACCACAGGCTTACCCATTGTACCCCTGTAGACACTAACATATGGTTATTAACAGATACACAGGGACCACAGGCCATTGGGGCATGCCCCAAGGATTTTTGTAATTATAGGAAAAAAGTGCCCCTTTGCTCAATGAAAAAGTGCCCTTGAAGTACTGTCCCCCCTGGTTTAAAATGTTTCCTATGGCCTGGTTATTAAAGTTTAGATTCTAGGCACAAGCCTCCCAAAAAATTTCTATATACAGTAGAAGATGCCACCAGGTAGTGGGGAAAAATTTGTTTAGAATTGATAAGTACCCTTATTACTTCTTATTATCTCTTATTACTTCAGTGTTTGCCAAAAGTTTGACTGGATTAGGTCAGCCACAATGTTTTGATATAGCCGAATGTTCTGGTCTCCAAAGAACTCTACAAAGGACTCTCCAAAGAACAGGAATCTGGTCAAGTGAACCCCCCCCCATGTAACTGCACCCCCTCATGCCCCTTATCCACTAGTGTCTACCACTAATTACTTTGTAATCATTAGCCAAAAAGTACTGTATGTTTGTTTTTCTCATATACAAATACTAGATGAACCATGATACATTTTTTCTTGAAAGGTTTGAAGGCAATTCTTGTTGCAAATCCGGACATCAAAGCACAAGTTGTAGCTTACGGAACACCAGCTGAAGAAGGAGGAGGTGGTAAAGTTATCATGATCGAAAAAGGATGTTTTGCAGACATGGATTTTTGCATGATGTCACACCCTGCACCTGTTAATGCTATGATTCTCAGCTTCCTTGCTGTTAGTCAGCTAAAAATTGTGTACAACGGTAGGTAAAGATAATATTTCTTGTGCAGTTACTGTAAATGCTCACTTGATTCCTTTCTCCGTTAACCCCCCCCTCTCTGATAAGCCCCTTCCCTATAATCCAAAATTTTTAATAAACCCCTCTCATTTAAGCCCCATCCTGTAGGGTCTCTGAAATGAAATAAGCCCCAGGCAAGGGCTTTAGGTACATACTGAAAGGTATCTGAACCAGATAATCTGCAATTCTTAAGTCTGTTTCTCATTAAGTCGTAATTCATCGCCAATGACTGTCCTACAGCATCGGCGATCATCGCTTTAGTGTTCAAGAGACCTTGAATTTTTGTTGGGGATACGAACCATCAAAGTTCCAAGCAACGGTTATTCCCCAAAAAGGAAACCTGTGATCATGCGTAGAAAGCATGTTTGGTTTGTGAAAAGAGTGTGGGTGGAGACTCTAACCACAACCCAAACAAGGATTAGCTCAGAAACAAAGAGATTCTCGCGCATGGTAATACGTTTCCCAGCTGTTGATCTGCCTAGAACTTTACCAGCATAACAAAAGGCTTAGACAAGAGGGGCAGTCCTCGGTATCCTCAACAAATTTTACAAGTTATTTCGTTGCAATCGGTGATACTATTCCGTTGATTGATCTGGCAAATTTTACAGATCGAGGTATTTTCAAGGTACAAATATCTGATCTGAGCACTTTTCTAGATTAAGGTACCTGTTCAAAAACAGATCTTTTAGGAAGTTTTTTAAATACCATATCATAGAAATTTCACACTGTGTCAAATTAATGTAAATTGAAAATTTACGTTGATTTGCATTGCATCTATTTTGTTCAGCTTAGCGTTGTTTTTATTTTATTTTAATCTCTGGTACTTTTTATCAATTATGATTCTGGACCATGTTAACGTCACTGTTCCTTGTTCCTTGGTGTTTTGCAGCATATTGTTCTGCTCTGCTTTGCTCAAGTTTGGTTAGGTTCAAGGTGTCGAAATTGCACTGCTTCTGGACTTGCTACAAGTCTCTCTCTCTCTTTTAGTCCGAATTGTCCGGAAAATGCGAAACGGAAAATGACGCTAAACGGAAAATAAAGAAAGAAAAAAAGAAAAGGAGATCCTCCCCTCCTTTTCTTTTGTTCTTTAATTTTCAGGTTTTGCATTTTCCGCTTTGCATTTTCCGGACAATTCGAACCAAAAAAGAGAGAGAGACTTTTCCGTTTCGCGGACTAAAAAAGAGAGAGAGACTTGTAGCAAGTCCACACTGCTTCAGGTCCTTCATTTAAATCATGTTAATTTCTAACCGCGCTAATTTCCTACCATGTGCGCCAAAATCAACTATTCACTTTGATGGCCACCATTGATTGTACACTGCTCCGATTTTGATGATTTATGACTTAATCTTTAGCTAAAATCCAGATTTAGATTCTGGGCCCTTTGTAAATATTTTTGTCTTCTGTTTCTTGAGCTGAAAACAAATTTGTTCTCGAAAACATTGAAAATTATCAAAATCATCGATCAAATGTTCTAAAGACTCAACAAGTAGAAAAAACGAGAAACTCTCTCCTGGTGCATTGGGGTTGTAGAAATCAATTGGTCATAATCTACTGCACGAGCGTTAGATCAATGGTTCGGTGTATGGCCTGTCCAAAGTCGAGTTCTTTTTTGACGCACCCGGTATAATTTTGTTAGAGTATGAAGTATTGCTTCATTGATTCGTTGTTCATAACAATGTTTGTCCTAACCAAACCATATCTGTGTATAATTCTACAGGTAAAGAAGCACACGCAGCCGCCTGTCCTTGGCTTGGAAAGAACGCGTTGGATGCTGCAGTTCAATGCTACAACAACGTCAGTATGCTTCGCCATCAAATGCTGCCTAGCTGCCGTATTCATGGTGTAATAACAGATGGGGGAGTGAAACCTAACATTATCCCGCAAAGGTCTGAACTAGAGTATTATGTTCGTGGGCCTACAGTGAAGGAAAGAGATGAACTGAAAGAGAGGCTGATCTCATGTGCAAATGCTGCCGCAATTGCTACAGGTATATAGACTTGCGACATGCGCCCCTTTACTGTGGCTCATTGAATTGAATTGATGTTGTTGTTGTTCTCGCTATAAATACACAGGATGTCCAAAAAATTGTGTCCCATTCGTGCAGCTACTGCGGTGGAGCAGTAACTTCAATTGTCTCGTTGTTTAAATGCAGTTACATTGGATAGACTTCAAATTAGAGTTTGTGATCTTTTTTGAGGCGACCATTCCCATAGAAGGTTTTGTGATATCTGGCGATGTATGTTTGTCTGTTAGACGTGCGTGGGAGCAATTTTGATGGCAAAATAACCAATAACTTTTCCACAGCAGCACTCTCAAGGTAGAATAACTTTTTTCAACTGTTTGGTAACTGAAACTCTGTTGCTCAATGGCTCATGTGTCACTAAATGGGAAACTCATTCCTTCTACTGCATGTTGAAAAATTGCTTCGCTACCATAGACATTGTAAGGGGCACTGTTAAAAGATCTAATTTTTCAAACAATTCCTAAAAATAGGATGCATTGTCATGCGGAAACCTCAGTTTTAAAACAACTGTTCAATGTTCAACTATTCACTAGAAGAATTCATACTTCTTCTATCTCCCTTGAAACTAAACTGTCGTTATTTCTTTTATCAACAGGTTGTACAGTAGAGATAACATTTCCTGGGTATTCATACGCTGACATCAAACCGGCCAAGATATTGAACAATATTTACCAGAAACATGCAGAATCATTAGGCGTCACTTTTCCAGATTTTAAAAATCGTCCTGGACCAGAAAAAGATTTTGCTGGCTCTACTGACATGGGAAATGTGTCGTACATAAAACCATCAATTCACCCCATGTATAGGATCGGAAATGCCATCAATCATACAAAAGAGTTCACGGCGGTCGCTGGCCTACCCGCTGCCCAAAAGCCGACATTGGATTCTGCAAAGGCAATGATGATGACTGCAATCGAAGTTTTAACAAATTCTGATTTGCTGAAGAAAATAAAAGAAGAATTTGAACAAACTTGATTGAAATCTGTTTAGATAAAGGATGAACTTGGTTTTTCTTGTTATTTTTTCCCTAATTGTGATTGGTAGTTTTTCTTAATTCTTAACCATTTAATATATATCATTTAATAAGTTCTATATTTTACACATAATGAATACTGATTTGCTTCCTACGAAACATAATGAAATTGAAATCCATCACAAGCTCCATGGCTAGCATAGGTTCCAAATCTTTAACTTGGCGAAAGAAGGTGGGTGTAAAATTCAATGACCTATTTCTTCTGATTGAATGGCTTGAAAGAAACTTTAGATACTTATCTATAATTCTACCGTTGGACTTTTCAAAAATTTTGAATATTTTTGGAAATTACGGTGTATCTTACATTTCAACTCATTTGAGGATGTGACGTCATCAAATTTCTAAATCATAAACCAGATGAGTGACAGACTTTTGCTTGATACCATATTGTAGGCATTCATAAACTATGGTTTTCTTCGAAATTATTTCATGTTACGTCAAACAGTTTAGAAATTACGATGGTTTTAAGTTTTCTTGAAAATTTGTCTTGAATTCTTGAAAAAGAAGAAAAACACTCTAATTATGAAAATATCGAAGATTTCAGAAAATTCCAACGGTAGAGTTATAGAGAATTAGCTGAAGTCTCTTTGAAGTCACTCAGTTCAAAGAAATAGGTCACTCAATTTTACACCAGCCTTTTTAAAGATTTGGAACCTATGCTTCCATGGCTAGTATTGCCCCCTGTCAGTTTTAAGTGGAGTAGCTTACAGGTGGAGTGCTCAACCTTGAAACCTGACGTCTTCGTATAATCTAAATATGGGATTTTTAACAGCACATTTGTTTTGTATCGCATTTTTTTGTGTCACATTCAATTGAAAATATTTATTGATACATGATGATATCCACAATTTTTATGCTTCTCATTCATTGGAACTATTCTGTGCATTTTACTGCGTAAAACAAATTGAAAAGGGGATAAAGCTTCCTTGCCCCTCCAATAGGTTTTTGGATGCTCGAAATTTTTCAGCTGGGAACTGGGGGACATTGGTGAAAGTAGCTTGGGAAAGGGGAGCAAATTTGAGAAAAAAGATAAATCTAGAGAACTAAAGTGATGGATTTTCTGATTCCCTAGCAAGGAACAAGGGAGCCTTTCAACAAACAAAAGATAGATGAGAATTGAGAAACAAGGGAATTTTGAGCCCCCTGGGAGATGGGGGCCTCTACAACAGAAGAGCGCTTGACGACGGTACAGTACTGCTTTGATCAGTAACTACAGAGGAGATGTATTTCTTTGATCAGTAACTACGGAGGAGATGTATTTCTTTGATCATTAACTACGGAGGAGATTTAGAGCACTTCGTCACAATCGCCAGGGTAAACGGGAAGTCTCGTGATCGAGTCGATTGAGGTCGGAGGAAGTCAATAGAGGTCCAAGAAATGCAGAGGAAACGTAAATCGAATGAGCCAAAGGGCACCGAGAGGAACAAAGTAAGTTCGAACTAACTTTTTATGTGTCCGTCTTTCTTGCATGGAAAAGTGAGTAAACGATGAAACTTTGGCTTGTCGGTTTGTAAGCCTTGAAAAGCAGTCCTCTTCAACCGGTCTCATTTTTCTAGGACTTCTAGCTGTCATAAGATATTGTGTGACTTAGAGGGCGATACACCTTTTCATTGCATCGACCTCTCACAAACGCAAGTACACTTTCTTATAACGCTTGGAACGCTTGGCAAAGTTGTGACAGATTTGAAATTTCTCTTTCGACGGAATGGCGATTTCAAACAGAGGCCTTACAGAGTATTGCAGAGGCAGAGCAGGTCAAGTTAGATCCGTTTTCAACGCAAAACAATTGTGGCAGAAGGAGTCCTTTCAGACGCTGTTTGATACGCCATGAAAGAAAGACAAAGGGAGAATAAATTGAATCAACTTTATCCATTGTGATGGTGCAACGCAGCGGGTACCTTGTCGAAAGATTGTGTCACCGATTTCAAGCGTACATGAAATTAATCCAATCTCGCTGGCTGGAATTTCAATTGATGGAGGAGAAAAACTTTTTGTACCAATTTTCATTTTCATGTTGAAGTTTTTGACACCTAATTTATCCGAATAAAGCAAGTCCGCAATTTTTGTTCTTTTATATGTGCAGTATAGGTACCAATTAGAAACAGTTTGCAACTCGTAGCCTAGGCCTATTGTTTAAAGGGGCTCCGTCGCCCAATAACAAACAAATCTGTAAACTTGCACGTTTCACCATGTTCCTTAGTGAAGTACAATGATTTATTATGTCCAAACAGCAACTTTCACTTTGAAAAAAATACGAAAATCCTGTGTGATATCACCTCTCAAAAAACTGCAAAAACCATTGTTTTGTTTACATTTTGGCGACGGAGCCCCTTTAAAAAGAATAAAGCATGATATATTAACAGTTTTCAGAACGAATTTTTTCAGTTTTTGACTCAAAATCCTTTTTTCCTGAACACATTTCTTTTTGATAACACCTCTGGAGGGACCATTATGGAAACAAAGTCGCATTGACCATTTTAATGCTATCCCTGCCATTTTTAACCTGGGGAGCTTTTATATTACATGTTTAGCTTTTGCCTGTAAATTTTATATAACTGTAATTAGATAACTTTCTCTTTCTTACTTTTATGTTGTAATTAATTTGATGGCAAAATTATACATACCTACATGTATTACCCACTGCCACTGTGCAATGCACTGATAGTGATACAATAAAACCTTTAGCTGTTCCACAAAAGAGTCTGGGTCGATTGATATTTGGTAGTACGTTAGACTTATTACGATCGTCATAGCTTGATAGCTAGCTGTCGTGTAGATTATGAGCAACAAATGAAATCGATTTCTTTTCTTGATCTAGCAAGCCAGGGCTTCAAACGAGAATACATCATCAGAATTGATGAAAACTGGGATCGAAGCCATTGACAATTATGCAGCTGCTTTCAACGAGATAAGTCAAGAAATATGGCTGAATCCTGAAGTTGGCTCAAAAGAGAAACATGCACATGCAGTTCTTACGACATTCTTAGAGAAAGAAGGTTTTCAAGTTGCCAAGCAAACACCCTTAGAGACGTCATTTGTGGCTAAATATGGGCATGAAGCTGGTGTGAAAGTTGGTGTGATGTGTGAATATGATGCATTACCAGGAATTGGCCATGGGTGTGGTCATAATTTGATTGCCGAAGCTGGGATTGCAGTTGGCATCGGTAAGTTCGCCCTTCTAAAATATGCTCCAACTTCTCCTTCTACTATAGGGAGCCCCTACCTCATGTATCTTTCAAGCAACCCATTCATACTGCCGGAGTTAAACTAGCTTAGACTAAACCAGGTTATAAATTGTCGCGCTTGATTGGTCAATCCAACAAATCGAATGCAGTGATTGGTTGATATTTAGCCTGGTTTAGATAAAGCTTGTTTAAGTGTGTCAGTGTGAATGTGGCATAAGCCCCCTTTGGATAGACGGCCATTAGGATATTCCAGCATCTGTCACCTGGATCTTATTTATTTAATTCACAAGCGAATGATTAAAGACCCGTTGCTAACCATGATCCTTTGCGGCAACAAAGTCGTCTGTCACATGATATAAGAATGGTCTTGGGGCAGGGTCTTTTTATTTTGCTTTTCAATCGACGTGTAAAGAATCAAAGAATCTGTCTTGTCTGTGGCAACAGGCAAGGCTATGCTAGTTGTCTACCAGGTGTCCAAAAAAGGCCCGGGGGGGGGTACTCCAATTGTGGCCTGACAGGGGGGTCCAGTCAGGGTTAAAGAGGGCCAAAGCAAAAATTTTGCAAAATACCCTCAAATGGTAGTATCTTTTTATAGAAACCCCCAAATGGTAGTTTGGGGACCTAAAATTGGGCCATTTGGTAGCGTGTGGTAGCAAAAATTTTCTGCAGTATTTCAAAATTTTCTATAGTAGAAACTGATAGAACAAAGCAAAAAAACTTCAAAATTAAATGATAATTACTGCTGCAACGACCATATTGCCGTGCGGAGGAGCCTACTGAGTTGAAATCTTGTAACTGACCAAGAATCTTGGAATACCCCCAATTGGTAGTATATGTTTGACAAATAGGGCCATTTGGTAGCCATTTCGTAAGACCCTCAAACCGACTGGACCCCCCTGTTAGGCCATAATGGAAGTACCCCCCCCCCGGGAAAAAAGGACTCCCGTTTAAAAAATCACAACAATTTAATTGTCCATTTTGATCACTTTTGTCAATGATTCAAATTTAAACATCGTAAAATGCTTATTTTTATTACTTAATATAAAATGTCAGATTCAAAACCTTGTTCTTGCTTTTTCGGAGTACTTTTTGAGACACCCGGTACCAAATTGAAATTTGCGCTTATATTTGTAGGCCTAAAGGCTATTCTTGAAGAAAATGCACACATAAAAGCACAAGTTGTTGTATTTGGAACGCCAGACGAGGAAGACACGGGGGGTAAAGTCGATATGATCAACAAAGGTTGCTTTCGTGATATGGATGTCTGTTTAATGACCCATCCTGGCCCTGTTGATTTGGTTGAATTCGAAGTCCTTGCTACCAAGCAAGTTAGCTTTGTTTATCATGGTGAGTTTCAATCTTTAATCATTTTGCCATCTTTTGCCAGCGAATTCTTTGCGCAATCAACGAAGGATAGTTTAACTATAATCCTCCGTCCTTCCTAATCGGGATATGAGAAGAAACGAGAATGTTCTCTGAAACGGGCTTGCGGCTGTATTGTAAGGTTAAACCAAGGAGCATCGGTTTATTGCCAATCAAATATTGTATCGTAATTTCTGGCCCTTTAAACTTGTCTACCTATCAGTTCAACAACAAAGGTGTGGATCCATGTTGAGGCCAAATTTGATTTTCAGAAAGTCTGAAATTGTAGCGTGCCCGCAAAGGACCCTGGGTGACAATGGCCCTTTACAGTTTATTTTCAATCTTAAACAGGAACACCGGAGAGGGGGCAAGCGCCCCTGCTGCCCTTTCCTAAGGGGGCAAGGGGGGCAAAAGCGCACTTTCAATGAAAAACAATAATTTTCTTTGACATCGTTACATCAAATTCCATTATCTTTAGTTAAATACGATTCGGAATGAGAACATGGGGAGAAATAGACGAAAAATTTCGTGAAAGAACATGATAAACATTTTTGATAGCATTTTAAGCCAATCTAAAGGGCGTGGCCACAAATATTTTCTCGGGGGAGTACCCCGGATACCCCAATTTTTCGGCTCGCTTCACTCGTCTTCGGTCTCGATTGCCCTTACGTTCCTAGTCGCCCCCCTTGCCCTACCATCGCTCCGGCGTCCCTGATCTTAAAACATAAATATGTTGTTTTCTAGGGAAAGAGTCACATGCAGCAGCGTGCCCATGGGTCGCAAAGAATGCATTAGATGCAGCAGTACAATGCTACAACAACATCAGTATGTTGCGTCAACAAATGAAACCTGGTTGTCTTGTTCATGGAATCATCATTGATGGGGGTGTCAAACCAAATATTATTCCTAATAGATCTGAGATAGAGTATTACATTCGTGGGCCTACTTGTAAAGATAGAGATGAACTTCTAGAACGCGTTAATTCTTGTGCAAAAGCTGCAGCTCAAGCTACGGGTAATTACATTTTCAATTATAAAATAAAGATTAAACTGGATGCACATTGAGGCAGTCATTCTCGACACGTTTCACGATACCAACAGCAATATTGTGGGGTCACGAATCTAAACTGGGCAATGATAATAAGAAGATTTTTAAATGTGAATTCAGCTTGTGAAGTCCTCGTCTTTAAAGCGTTCTTGTGCACGAGAAACGCTCGTTTTCTGGGGGAAGTATTTTTAATTTCGCTGCACTATCATTTAACTTCTATTCGAGTTCTTTTGATTTCACGCGAAATTTTTTGAATTGAGCAGAATTCTTGTGAGTGAAATATTGACTTCAAATGACAAAAATCGGAGAATTTATACCTCCTTCCTCAGTTCTTGTAGGGGATTGCCTTCTGAAGTTTAAACGCACATGGAAAGTAATTCAAGTTTATCTTACGCCATTATTAGCCTCACTACATAAGGACCCTCAACTTACGCTCATCTAATTGAAGTGAATTAATGTTGTTGTTGTCGCTCCAGTCAAGGGCCTTATGGACTAACTCTTCTCAAAACGGCAAAAAAATTCTCGCCAGGAACAAATTTGTTCCTGGACCAATCAGGATGCAAGACTTGAAATAACTTGATGGGAATGGCTGATTCTTCTTCAATTTAAACTTCCCGCCAAAGGCAAACAAACGAATTCGAACAACGCGTTCGAATGAACTGCTGCAACGATCAAAATTTCAAAGTAACGAGCGAATTTACGAGATCTTTTGCGCCCCCAAATAACCAAAATAGCACTGATAGGTAAGAGTTTTTTGCTTTCATAGCTTGAAGAAACATTCATCTAAGTACTGATAGCTTGTTTTGCAGAATAGCACTTCAGGAAAACCACTTTTTAACGCGTTTTAGGGTCGGTTGTTTTGAGAAAAAATAGCAGGTGATTTAGGCCATGTCCGTTTCTGGAAGCGTAAGTCCATGAGTCGTAGTTATAGCGTCCATCAGCCTATCAATAGCGATAACCTACACGAACATAAAATCAGTCTACGCCATTATTACAATTAAAACAACAACAACAACAACAACAACAACAAATTGAATGCAATTACCGCCAAAAATTTTGCGGGTTCGCGGGAAATTGTTTATTTAATGACAAGGTAACCAATTTCATTGTTTTTTCGCCACAAGAACTAACAACAAACAAATAAATGCTTGTAGTAAATCAACGTTTTCGGTTTTATACCTCGTAGGATGCACACTCGAAATGAAGCCAACAGGAAACCCATGTTCCGATCTGAAACCGATTGAATCCCTGAAGAGCATTTACAAGAAACATGCAGAGTCTCTGGGGATTGCATTCTTTGACCCTAAAAGCACCCCAAAAAGTGGGAAAGATCTTTCAGCTGGGTCAACAGATATGGGTAACGTGTCCTACGTAGCACCATCAATACATCCAATTTACAGAATAGGCGATGCTTTTAATCACACAAAAGAATTCACTGCGGTATCTGGTTTGCCAGAGGCACAAAAACCTACACTTGATTCTGCGAAGGCATTGCTCATGACTGCTGTGGAGGTGATTACAAATGGAGCTTTACTAAGCAAAATTAAAGAAGAGTTCAACAAAAAATCAACCAATGAAGGGACAATTGTTTAGATTAGCCTTTTTGTTTGTTTTTTGTCTGGTTTGCCATAGGCACTAAACCCTACGCTTGACTCTGCGAAGGCGTTCCTCATGACTGCTGTGGAGGTGATTACAAATGGAGCTTTACTAAGCAAAATTAAAGAAGAGTTCAACAAAAAATCAACCAATGAAGGGACAATTGTTTAGATTAGCCTTTTTGTTTGTTTTTTTGTCTGGTTTGCCACAGGCACTAAACCCTACGCTTGACTCTGCGAAGGCGTTCCTCATGACTGCTGTGGAGGTGATTACAAATGGAGCTTTACTAAGCAAAATTAAAGAAGAGTTCAACAAAAAATCAACCAATGAAGAGGCAATTGTTTAGATTAGCCTTTTTGTTTGTTTTTTTGTCTGGTTTGCCACAGGCACTAAACCCTACGCTTGACTCTGCGAAGGCGTTCCTCATGACTGCTGTGGAGGCAGTGGCGGCGGGCAGTGCTAATAATGCTAATACTTTATTAGCAGTTTTTTTCCAAAGTAATTGTAAACGATAATGTATAAAATAAATCACAAAATGAGAATTCAAAAATTTTGAAACTGACTCGTTGATCCATCATAATGTGAGATATTTGCATTTCTTGGTTGCTGCAATATCAAAAACAATAATTTGCGTGACCCTTTTAATTCTTTTCTGTAGTCTAATCCTGAAAAAGGAGCCGCCCGCATTCCTTTCCCATTGAAATGTTAGCCCTCCTCAATTCATGGCCACGCTATTACTCGGCGAGTTTTAATAGTGAATGCAGAGGAGCAATTGAAATTTGCGTCATATTTCCCTTTGTTCATGATGCATTGCCTTTTGTGAAATATGCAAATGACGACGCCGTGCTATTAATTCTTGAAAGTTAGTAGCATAGGATCAGTACTGCCGTTTCAACATACCGCATGAACGAACCGACCCAAATCGCAGAGTTGAATCAAGTCGCATCAGGTGGAGTTAGATGGGGTGTTTCAAAACCCTTCTCGCTTTCATTGCACAAGGAAAATTAAGTCATGAACAGCATCTCTTCGTCTCAAAGATGACGGGCGACCCGGGCAACCATGTCCTCTTGTTCCCATAAAACATCAAACCTCTGTTCTGTATGCACTGTAAGGAGTAGTGTAGGATACCGGGAGCAATGCATATTTTTCTTACCCTTGTCTTGTCATGGGAGATCTCTCGATTCTCAAAGGTACGATTTCTTGCTTGTATTTATTTTAATTTAAGTGAAAACATTAAAGGCTCAAATGTATTTTCGAAAAAAGGATTCGTTTCAGAGTAAAATATGGCCAGTCTAGGAAACTTGGAACTTTCTTGGAGAAACTAATTCCAAATTTCACCAGCATCATCATTACTTTGATTAGTTTGCTTTCTTGCCTTAGTAAATTTTACAGGGATTTTATGTTGAAGATTCCAATCGAAGTCTGAACGCACGACAGCCACGCCATATAAAGGTGCCGTCCAGTGCCGTACAGGCACAGAAGGCGGCCATGCTATTACAATTTGGAAGTTTAATCCCCATCAGAAATCTTCCCAACATATCTAAATTGTCTAACTCTGTCCTCCTAAGATAACAGACCAATAACAGGTAACGTGGGCTAGCAGTGCATCAGCCCGGTGTTAACTGTTGGCAAGCGCATTTACGGTCGGTGATTGACAAGAAAAGCCATATTTTCCTCCGGGCCAACACACCTGTCCACAGCCATGAAAAACTGCGGAGAACATAACTACTAAACCAATCAAAAACTCAAAAAACGAAGAAATAATCAAAACAAAACAAACTAAACCTTGGGGAAGGGAGGGAGGGGCAAATAAAAACAGCTCAAACGGCTAGGCCAATATGCATAAGTGACTCAGCAAGGCACGAGGCTAACTTTCACGCCCCCACACATTCCTCAACTGAGAGCGAGGTTGACTATTGTTTAGGCACTTCGCAGGAAACCCGCATTCTTTCTTCGGGTATTAACCCCGCTTAAATATGCATTTAACCGCCATTTAATCCCCATCAGAAATCTTCCCAACATATCTAAATTGTCTAACTCTGTCCTCCTAAGATAACAGACCAATAACAGGTAACGTGGGCTAGCAGTGCATCAGCCCGGTGTTAACTGTTGGCAAGCGCATTTACGGTCGGTGATTGACAAGAAAAGCCATATTTTCCTCCAAAGAACACAGCGTGTTCCCCCAATCACCACCTAAGTAAATATTAACGAGTTAATCCCCTGGGGACGAAAAACATGGACCTTAAAAAGAACAGCAAAACATCAAAAATTGTAACATATTAGATAACCGCAAAGAAAAAACAAAACAGAAAAACTTGGGGCCACAAACATGACAAAAGATGCGAGGAAAGGTGAGGCAGTTACTGAGATGAGAGGAAAACTGTGTGGCCCCTGAAAAAGGAAACTAAAACGATAAGCTTGGCATTAAGCAGGCAAAAGACCCGCCCACCAAGAAGCGCGCAAAAACAGCTGATGAGCCCAAGCAGACAACACACAGATGGCCTAACTGCCTGAAAGCACAGACGCTAGCCCGAAGCATCGGACCAGCGCATGTACCCTAGCGAGCGATTACTGCACACACAACAGCAAGCAATGAAGTCCAAAGCATTGGACTTCTGTACACACAACACTAAGCCAGCATGTCCAAAGCATTGGACTACTATACACCAAACAGCAAGCAAGCAAGTCCAAAGCATTGGACTACTGTACACACAGCAGCAAGCATGCAAGTCCAAGCATTGGACTACTATGCATACAACAACACGCAAGCCAAGTCCAAAGCATTGGACTACTATACACACAACAACGAGCAAGCAAGTCCAAAGCATTGGACTATTATACACACAGCAACGCGCAAGCAAGTCCAAAGCATTGGAATACTATACACCAATCAGCAAGCAAGCAAGTCCAAAGCATTGGACAACTGTACACACAGCAGCAAGCATGCAAGTCCAAAGCATTGGACTACTGTGCATACCACAACAAGCAAGCAAGTCCAAAGCATTGGACTACTGTGCATACAACAACAAGCAAGCAAGTCCAAAGCATTGGACTACTGTACACACAGCAGCAAGCATGCAAGTCCAAAGCATTGGACTACTGTGCATACAACAACGAGCAAGCAAGTCCAAAGCATTGGACTACTATACACCCAACAACGAGCAAGCAAGTCCAAAGCATTGGACTACTGTGCATACAACAACGAGCAAGCAAGTCCAAAGCATTGGACTACTGTGCATACAACAAGAAGCAAGCAAGTCCAAAGCATTGGACTACTGTGCATACAACAAGAAGCAAGCAAGTCCAAAGCATTGGACTACTGTGCATACAACAAGAAGCAAGCAAGTCCAAAGCATTGGGCTACTGTGTATACAACAACAAGCAAGCAAGTCCAAAGCATTGGACTATTGTGCATACCACAACAAGCAAGCAAGTCCAAAGCACTGGACTACTATACACACAACAACGAGCATGCAAGTCCAAAGCATTGGACTACTGTGCATACCACAACAAGCAAGCAAGTCCAAAGCATTGGACTACTATACACACAACAACGAGCAAGCAAGTCCAAAGCATTGGACTACTGTGTATACACCAACAAGCAAGCAAGTCCAAATCATTGGACTACTGTGCATACAACAAGAAGCAAGCAAGTCCAAAGCATTGGGCTACTGTGTATACAACAACAAGCAAGCAAGTCCAAAGCATTGGACTACTGTGCATACAGCAGCAAGCAAGCAAGTCCAAAGCATTGGACTACACACAGCAGCAAGCATGCAAATCCAAAGCATCGGACTACTGTGCATACCACAACAAGCAAGCAAGTCCAAAGCATTGGAATACTATACACCAATCAGCAAGCAAGCAAGTCCAAAGCATTGGACTACTGTACACACAGCAGCAAGCATGCAAGTCCAAAGCATTGGACTACTGTGCATACCACAACAAGCAAGCAAGTCCAAAGCATTGGAATACTATACACCCAACAACAAGCAAGCAAGTCCAAAGCATTGGACTACTGTGCATACAGCAGCAAGCAAGCAAGTCCAAAGCATTGGACTACTGTACACACAGCAGCAAGCATGCAAGTCCAAAGCATTGGACTACTGTGCATACAACAACACGCAAGCCAAGTCCAAAGCATTGGACGACTATACACCCAACAACGAGCAAGCAAGTCCAAAGCATTGGACTACTGTGCATACAACAACAAGCAAGCAAGTCCAAAGCATTGGACTCTTATACACACAGCAACACGCAAGCAAGTCCAAAGCATTGGACTACTATACACCAATCAGCAAGCAAGCAAGTCCAAAGCATTGGACTACTATACACACAACAACAAGCATGCAAGTCCAAAGCATTGGACTACTGTGCATACAACAACACGCAAGCCAAGTCCAAAGCATTGGACTACTATACACCCAACAACGAGCAAGCAAGTCCAAAGCATTGGACTACTGTGCATACAAAAACAAGCATGCAAGTCCCAAGCATTGGACTACTGTGCATACAACAGCAAGCAAGCAAGTCCAAAGCATTGGACTCTTATACACACAGCAACACGCAAGCAAGTCCAAAGCACTGGACTACTATACACCAATCAGCAAGCAAGCAAGTTCAAAGCATTGGACTACTGAACACACAGCAGCAAGCATGCAAGTCCAAAGCATTGGACTACTGTGCATACAACTACAAGCAAGCAAGCCCAAAGCATTGTCTACTCCAAACACAACAACTACCAAGGAAATCCAAAGCATTGGGCTACCTTACACACAACAGCGAGCAAGAAAGTCCAAAGCATTGGACTATTGTACACATAACAGCAAGCCAACAAGTCCAAAGCATTGGACTACTGAAAAGCATTGGAACACTATAAGCAAAAGAGTCAGAAAAAACACAAGCGATCTCCCGAAACAACAATAACTCTATTATATGCAATAACAAAACACACTTCATTATGTCAGTACCAATACTACTGAGATAGAAAGACAAGTCAGGAGAAAGCAAGCTAGTATTCTGACTTCAGCAAAGTCCTTGGCTCTGGCTAAAAGCATTTAAGGTTCCCAGAGATTTTGAAGCAAGGTGCAATCGGTCTTGAGGTAATTTAACATACACCTTGTAGGCATCACTAGTCCACCTCCCCAGAGCTTGAATAAGGTAGTCTGGAAAAACCCAATGATGCAGCTGTTGTTGCTGCTCCGACGCGAAAACTGTGCAAAGTAAAAATCCCTGGCCATCCACATTGTTTTAAAACGTGTTGAAGGTGCACATTCAGCTTGCCTTTTGTTAAAGGTGTTCCATCCGACAGTAAAAATAAGGGACCAGGAGTTGATCCACGGACATGAAGGTAAGACATAAGCGCGCTAACAGGGCAGACATCGGTATCTGTACGTGCTAAGACTATGTTTGTACCCTTCCCAAACTGATCAGTCTTAGAAAACTTTAAATGCATAAAAACGTTATCTGGAACAGGCTGCTTGTCCACCGAAATGTCCTCGAGTGACAAATGTTTATTGGCTGAGAAGCCGTGTGGTGGCACAGTAAATTCTGATGCCCGTAAGAAACCAAAAAAGGCGACACAGCAAGCTGCCCACAACATCATGTCATTGTGAATGTCGAGATTTAATTGAGCGCGAATTGCATACAAGACTAGTAATGTGATTGGCACTTTTTGATCACAAGAACTAGACTTTGAGCGTCTCAAACCCCGAATGACAAGAGGAATCCTGTTGCATCCAACTAATGGGTCTGGGAATCCTCCCTGGATGTGCAATGCTCGAACCGCAGACAGGTACACCCGCATGGATGTTGCTTTGGAAGTTTTGCTCAAGCTCCCTATGAACCTTAACAAAGTTAGCTCACTGGCTGGAATTGGTGACCCGTTTGCATTTAAAACATTGTTTTGTTCACAAAAACGAATAAAACTGCTTCTGGGCAGAGCTGTATGTTCTTTGTGTTCAGTATGTTCTGTATGTTCAGTTATAAGCCGCCATTTTTTTGGTGTGGATTTGGGAATAACCCCAAAGCGATTAATCTGGATAGTGCTAATTGGCGGGTTCACAAAAGGGCCCGCGATAGATCCATGTTCTAGTTCAATACGTAAAAAGTCATCAATAATATCCAGTTGTGATAAAGCAGTTTTACAGTTACGAGCAGCTGACACTGGCGGACCGCTTTGTACCCCTAAATCAAAGCCAAACTTGAGTCCATCTAATAACCAATCTGCGTCTAAATGCGGTGAACGATCTAAAAAATTCTGCCAAACAGCAATGTTTAAAGGCGTGACTGAACTAGGTGGTGCCAAGCCACTAAAATCTGTAAAATAAAAGTCAATATCCTGTCACTTTGAGCGGGACTTTTTTGTAGTAACAGGGCTTGGTGATCGAGAGCGGCGCTTGCTTGAGTACTCTGCAGATGAGGCTGCAAGAGGCCCTGCCCCTCTACAATCATTTGAACGGTGAGGACCCTGACATTTTTGGCAAACATGGCGGTATTTGCAGCGTTGAAACGAACAACTTGAAAAATTCCAAGAGAAGCAGACAGGAGCATCTTTTTTGGGCTCAACTTTATTTGGTTGGGCAGATCTGTGTGCAACTGCCGCGCCTTGTGTCACCACTGTTGACAAATACAAGGTGGGCTCAAGGCATGACCACGACAGGTCCTTCCTCTCAGCTGCTTGTTTACGAAAGGCCCTATCGTAGTCAAGCCACCCTCCTCCTTGGACATCGCGGTGTGTTTTGGACAGCAGCAAAAAATAGCCTATGAGGCTACCAATTTTTTCTGGTGTTTGCTGGGCTATGACTCCTGTGTATATAGCCCAGGCTTCTGACCAATCAAGGAACGACTTAATTGGCTGCAGCTCACCCTTGATTAGTCGCGAAGTCTGGGCCCCAGAGGGCTCAACACCAGGCAGCTTATCCAAATTACAGGGGCGCAAGAAAACAAAATCGACAAACTGCCCCTTTTTGATCATATTCACAATATAACCTGGTATTGGTGGAATATTGCCTGAAACCGAAATTGCAGGGGCTGAAGAATGACTCAAAAACTGCTCAGGACTGAGCCCCCATGCTTCCTTTTGAAGGTTGGCAAGCAGCTGAAAAGGCGTAGTTGTTGAAGCCAAGAAACTATTACTTCCTGCACTTTGTGCAGGCAAACTGTGGCTGGTTGAAGCAACTGGAGTGTTGGCTACAACTGGGACAAAAGATGGGGCAGCTGCAGAGTGGTGTCCCTGGCCTCCCTGACCTTGGGAAGTGACCGGAGGATTACCTGACTGCGTGCTTGGGTTTGGGTCAACAACACCTGTCCCAGAGCCTGTTCTCTGCAAAACGAGCTGCAAAGAATTTTGGACAGCAGCCAAGGAAGATTCGAGTGATGTAAGCCTTGCATTCATCACTTGGCCTTCCTCTCCTTCAGCATGTTGCCCCTCCTGAGAGGGTGTGCCATTTCTCTCATCTGACATTTTAAACACTGAAACACTGTACTGATAGCTGTACTGATAGCTAGGCCTACCAAAACAAGAACAATCTCACCCAATATATATTGATCACCCAAGATTAATCTCTCCAAATCGATGGGATTCTCTGCAGAAAACGAACACCAGCAGCAAGCAAACTCTGCGAGGACAGCACAGCAAGCAGCAGATACCAATTACAAGGCACCTAAATGCAACGATCCACTTACAAATCTTCGTAATAACTTTAATAACTTTCGACAGCAAATAAAAACAGCTCAAACGGCTAGGCCAATATGCATAAGTGACTCAGCAAGGCACGAGGCTAACTTTCACGCCCCCACACATTCCTCAACTGAGAGCGAGGTTGAGTATTGTTTAGGCACTTCGCAGGAAACCCGCATTCTTTCTTCGGGTATTAACCCCGCTTAAATATGCATTTAACCGCCATTAATAGTGGGGCTATCATCAAGCGGCAGGTGGCCTCGAAGGCAAAACTAACCGTCCTAGAGAAAAGCCGCACCTCCCAGACGAATGCGGAATTAATGAACAATCATGTGAACAATTGACTTTGTGAACTTGATCGATCAGAAATGCCATTTGATTCCAGATGAATTTTTATTGCAGATGAAATGGGTTTATTATGTAAGACCCACTGGGTTTGGTTCAACTAGTAGAAACACCTCCTGTTATTTCGTGTTTTGAAAAATCCTTCCCGATATTTTGTGAAAGCTGCATATTCTTGTTCAATGTTAAAACTTTCTGCAAGGTTTATAGTGATTAAAACTGTAGGAATTATGAAACTGCAATAAAAACTAAAATATACCCTTTTCACCTAAGTGGGCGTTTCTGCCAATCTAATGGGGCGTGACCCAGAACTTTTTTCCGGGTGAGAGTCCCCGGACCCCCTATTTTTCGCTCATTTTGTTCGAAAGTATTAGTAACTTAATTTACCTCCCAGCCGCCCCTGTGTGGAGGTGATTACAAATGGAGCTTTACTAAGCAAAATTAAAGAAGAGTTCAACAAAAAATCAACCAATGAAGGGACAATTGTTTAGATTAGCCTTTTTGTTTGTTTTTTGTCTGGTTTGCCACAGGCACTAAAGCCTACGCTTGACTCTGCGAAGGCGTTCCTCATGACTGCTGTGGAGGTGATTACAAATGGAGCTTTACTAAGCAAAATTAAAGAAGAGTTCAACAAAAAATCAACCTAATGAAGGGACAATTGTTTAGATTAGCCTTTTTGTTTGTTTTTTGTCTGGTTTGCCACAGGCACTAAAGCCTACGCTTTACTCTGCGAAGGCGTTCCTCATGACTGCTGTGGAGGTGGTTACAGATGAAGTTTTATTAATTGTTAGAAATCCAATGGCCAAAGATATAGACATAAACTAAATACTCGGATCCAATAGAAGTTGCCCATTGTGCTATAAAATAACTACTAGATGCTACCAAATGGCCCAATTATAGATTCAGGAACTACCATTTGAGGGTTACTATAAAATTATACTACCATTTGAGGGTATTCTTCAAAATTTTTGCCTTGGCCCTCTTTAACCCTGACTGGACCCCCCTGTCAGGCCACAATGGGAGTACCCCCCCGGGGAGTCTATTTAATAGAGCAAGCACCCTATACTCCATTGGCGGACTGACCCCCCTCAAAGTCTTGCAAAAAGGGCCCCTTTATTGCGGGAAAAGGGCCTCTTTTTTGCAAATCTAGGAACTCTTTTTTGTAGATTTACATTTTTGAATAATGGACACCTCACTTCACATTTGAATCCTCCCGTGTTAGTGAACTTGTTCAAAGAAATGAATACAGTCGAGAGTGAAGATACGGATGGCCAAGGAGAGAGCACCGTTGCAGTAAAAGTAAAGACCCCTCCACTTCTGTCAAAAGATGGTTCTCGAGATTCCTTCAAAGAAATAGTTGAGTACAGGTAGTGTAGGATAGAACTCTGACAAATGCTAAAAAATGACTGGGATAGTCATTCTAAGCCAAAGTAAAGGCTGTCAGTTTCAACATTTTTCTGGGACAAACTTTGTCAAGGCCTCCACTTTGGGGGCACGCAAAAATTGGATTTCGACAACGTAAATTCTTAAATTCGTAAATACGTAAATTCGTAATTTTCATAAAAGAGATGGTGGATAGAAAACTGCTGAAATAATTATAAAAATTCAAAGTTTCCAATTTTGCTCTGGTAAAGATGGGATGAACAAGGACAGATAATGTTACAATAGGACTCGTTACTTTCTATTGACACCTAGACACAAAGCAATTTGTGATTGCAGACAAAGAGAATTCCATGCTCGGTGGTCAAAAACAAAGCAAGCCACAAAAATTGCCCTGAAACCCAGGTCGCTAGCTCGCTCGTTGCGCATTCCAGAAATGGTTTTTAAGAGCAAATCTTAGCACATATATCTAAACTTCTGCAAATTTTTGGCGAACAAGGGCAGATTTTGTAAGACAATAGCACGAGTTGCTTTTGTTGACACCTGAATTCAAAGCGATTAGCGACTGCAGACAAAGGAAATTCTCTCAACCATAAATTCAAAACAAACAAAGCCACAAAATGTGCTCTGAAACTAAGGTAGCTAGCACGCTCGTTGTGCATTCCAAACATTTTTTTGAAGAGCAAACATGAGCATAATCGAAAGGAGAAGGATATATCTACACATCTACCTCGGGCATTTCATATATTTAGTTGAGAAGTTGAGCAGTAAGTGTTTTAATTACACCCAAAAAAGAAGAGAATTGAATCGCCTCCCAATTAGCTTTTGAACCAAACATATGAAATGCCCGAGACAGATATGTACATATAAGCAATTAATGAAAAAACCAAGTAGCCAGATTATATCACCAACTAATGGAGAAAAATATCACAGAGTATTGATTTTTTACGTAAACTCTTTGTACTGATTTTAGAAGATTTTAAAGAAGGGGGTAAAAACGTCGTCTTCTTCTAGCGTCGCCCATTATGGCCGCAGGAGAAACAATGAACACTACTCTCCGGTAAAAAGTTTTAATAAGAAAAACAGCTTTAATTACTGTTCTTTGTTTATCATTTGGTACTTTAAACCAAAAAATATCAACAAGATTTAACCTAAACTTCGAGTTTTGGCAATTGAAATACATGCTTCGAGTTGTTCTTAATCCTGCCTTATCTCTTGTGCATGGATAGATGAGTTTTGGCATAGTTTCTAAAATGAAAATAGACTTAATATAATGCTGCGTTTTTTGGGTTTCGATGATTTTCCAAGTCAGTAATTTTAAATAAATGTTGCATTTTGATATTTTGAAGCGATTGGAACTTCTCTGGAAAACTGATGGGCATCATGGGCGACGAAAATAGCAATTAGCAGCACTCAGACTTCATAACCTTAAATCTGAATCAGAAGTCACTTTGCTTTGGTTTCATTGTAGATTTCCTCTCAAGAGACAGGACTTCTGAAAAATCAAAGCATATTTGAAAAATTTCAAACCGTAAGGTGCCGAGCGAACGAAAAAGAAGGAAGGAATGTAAATAGAATCATGAAATTTGCAATACTTGAAAGAATCAATTAGAGATATGCACAAACCATCTCGTCGGGTTTCAATGCAAATGAACTGAAACTTCAATGAAGGTCAAATCATGATAAAACAGATGTCAGCGAAGATTTTCCGCGCAATTGCAATTTTATTACTAGTAGTCACTCCCCTGAAATTTAATTTCTTTTGCTAGACGGCCATAATGGGCGACCGGCCATAATGGGCGACGCTACTCTATCTTTCTTCTTTCGATCTATACAAAATCTGCCTTGCTTTTTGGAGTGATTTGCTCCTCACATAAAACAGCAGTCACTTGATTCTGCATAGGCGTCGCTCATGACTGTTACATCTGTAATTTACTGCGTCATGTTCAATCAGAGTTTGACCAAGCCTTGGACAAAGTCACTAATGAGTATGTAATGACAACAACATTGGTAATGAAACTCGAAACTCTTCACTATGTCACGTTAAAAAGAGTTAAACAAACAACTAACATGTTTTAAAGGCCTGTTTACCAGATCCCTTATCACGGCATTTTTACTTAAACAAGTAATAAAGCTGAATCAATCAATCTTGAAATTTCAAAATTTCAATCCTCGAATCTAAACAGCCTATAAAAATGTACTTGCTTGAGTCTTGCCTTGTAATAATATCAAATGTGTGAACCCAGTCACGTGTTCTGTACCTTGCAATTTCATTGTGATCTTGGTGAATGCTTAAATAATTAAAATTACCACTGCAGACAATCGCATCACAATTGTCATAAGATCCTCTTACCGCTCGAATATTTGTAATCCGTGTCCCAATGTTACCGTACTGCACAACATTAAGTCCGGATACGATGAAAATCCGTCCATCCTTTGTACCAACGGCTATTTGATCCTCCGCGCGGCCTTGCGGACGCACCTTTCTTGTGGGTGAACCAAACGCCGGAGCGGTAAATCCTGGTGTTGCTGGAACTGGAGTGGATACGGAATCTATTGGAGTAAAGTAACCGGAACACATGCAAAGGACTGTGGATGGAATTGAAAGCGTCCGCACTAATGTTCCGCTTTGGAAGAAATGAAGAAAGCTCTTGTTGTCAGCAACGACAGTGAATGTGGCATCGGTCGAGCCTGATGTGATTCGAAGGCTATGAATGCAAGTAATCTCTAGAGATGTGATTGTTGCCTAAGGAGAAAATTTAAAATTCCTATAATTTGGTTGCTATCACAAATTTGCTCTTAGAAAGGATGAAAAGATTTTTCTCATAACCAAATTCTTGTTAGTTGTACTGTACTGTAAGTTTGACACGGTCCCTAGCAAAGCAGTCCTCTCCACTGATAGAGCTACCGTGTGAATATAATGAAAAATGAAATGAAAATGCAAAAGCAATGCTGAGAGTTTACTTCAGCCAAGAAGAAGAACGAGGGAACATAGGAAGGGTTTCTCGTCACGTCATTACGTTACCATTTTATGTTTAAAGGTGGCGTGAAGCGAAATTTTTTATTGATGTAAATGAATAGCGCAGTTGAATGATAAAGAATGTCGTTTAAATTTTTTTGATACCTCATTTCGTTTTCAAGTTATCCACTGATATTAAGTTGCAGATCATGACGTCATTTTGTTTGCAAATTACTAGGATAACATATGGAAATATAACTGTATCTGATTTTTGAAAGGTTACAGTGGTAAGAAATATTTCAGCTGAGCTGAATAGATGTTATATAAATTGCCTCATAACTTAATATGATGTTTAGAAAGGCATGTTGATTGTACAAAGTTTTTTAATTAGATTTCTCTTTGGAAACATGGCCAACCTTGTATACTTTCTTTACATTTTGCAAACAAAATGACGTCATCAGCAAATCGTACAAAACAGTGGATAACTCTAAAATAAAACAAGGTATCAAACAAAATTAAACGACATTCTTTATCATTCAACTGCACTATTCATTTGCATCAATAAAAATTTTCGCTTCACACCACCTTTAAGTTCCTTCTCGTTCTTGTTCCCACGTTTTTTAGAATAATGTAGAAGTGCGTGAAAATTCTAACCCAAGATGTGATATGGTAAAGTGCGAGTTGCGAGTTACACATATGTGCCTTTCATTCCCCCAAGTCGTTCACTAATATTACTTATTACTGTAATGCAGTAAACTGGGGACTTGACTTAGTTGTCTTCAACGAAAATTAAAGGAGAATCATTAATTTGTTGTCTTTCCCTTTCAAGACGACTTGTGCAAGTCCGTGTTAATTGCTGAGCTCAGAAAAGAAATTGAAGTAAATTGAGCTCTGCTGAGGGTGTTTTTCGATTTGCAAAAGCATCGTCAACAAAGGCAAATTCAAGAGGCATCACACTCCAGTAAAATCTGGTGCTATTTAGCAAAAACCCCTTGGTTTTCAAATTTCGTAGGTTTTTTCGACGGAGTGATATATCACTCATGTTCCAAGTAGCTTCAGCATGATTTCTTTCATATACTTCAGTTAGGCCTGCCCTGATACACGTTTTCACGAAACTGGGAAAAGCCCACAGAACTAAATTTTTCTTATTTTCAAGTGAAAATTTCAGCTTTTTAGTTTCTACCACTGCCACGTATTCGTTTCTTGACAGACAGCACACTTTTTATCAAGAAAGAGAGTTCACTTTGCAAACCACAAATTTATCATGAATATTACTAAGAAATTAAGACTTAACGATAATTTCCCATGACATCCATCCTTGTATTTGGCTTCAAACATTTCTTAGCAAATCTCAACCATAGTACTAGAGTTTCTTAAATTTTTCGCAATCTTAGTACCCTTTTCTTATGAAACAGTTTCATATATAAAGAACGCAACGTGTATGTAAATTCGAAGTTCAGTCTTTAGTTATGAGTTGAAAGGTGTTTTGGACATACAGCCTATTTGTATTACCAACTCAAGAAATACCAAAGGGAAGAATTTTTCTTCTCTGTAGGCCTAATTGTCCGAGCTCAAAGCAAACCTTTATTAGCGGCTCTAAGCAAATTAAAAAATTGTTCTTTAACTTCCCTGATCTTGACAGAGGCACTCCAAAATATTACGGTGTTTTAGCTGCAAAAGATGGAAAATCTGAAGTTTTTTTACCGAACTCGCAACTCGCATTTTAAATGTACCAACTCGCACTTTTCACTACTCACAACTCGCAACTCGCAACTCGCAACTCGCAGAAAGCACCAACTCGCAACTCGCAACTCGCAACTCGCAACTCGCAACTCGCAACTCGCACTTTACTAATCCACCCCAAGATGGACCTTCTTGTGAAAAGGTATATCTTCAGATTGAACTAAGCACGTAAACAACATTCCAGATTAATGATATAATTCCGCCGTTTGATAATCTTCAATGTTGTAACAGATCTAGCATAAAAGACGGACTTAAATGCCAGGTAAAGGAGACATTTTGATTTTAGATATTTAGTCCTACCGGGTGCGCCAAAATAAACTATGCACGTTTGGCAGGCCACAATAAATCGTACACAGGACCGATTTTGAAGATTTATGACTTAATCGTTTGCAGAAAGCCTGAATTAGATACTGGGATTTTTTTGAAAATTTTTTCGTTTTCAGTTTTAGAGCTAGAAGGGAATTTCTTATAATGTTCGTTTTCGAAAACATCGAAAACGATCAAAAAACGTCGATCAAATTCTAAACGATTCAACATAACTGAACAAAGAGAAAACGTTTTCAGGGGGATTTGGGAGTTTAGTACGAACTCTCGTACAGCAGATTACAATTGGTCGATTTCTAAATCACAAATTACCACGAACAAGTTCTCTCTTTGTCCATTCATGTCGATTGTTTGGAAAACTTGATCGATGTTTTTTATGGTTTTCAGTGTTTTTCGAAAACTAAAAGTTTAGGAAACTCGCTTCTAGCTCTAAAAACTGAAAATGAAAAAATTTGCAAAAAATCCCAGTATCTAATTCAGGCTTTTTGCTAACGATTAAGTCATAAATCTTCAAAATTGATCCAGTGTACTATTTATTGCGGCCTGCCAAACGTGCATAGTTTATTTTGACGCACCCGGTATTAAAATAGTGTCCCGCATATAAGTAACACAAATTTAAGAAACACAGACCCTGATTTTCAAAATAACACCACATTTTATAAGAAACTAGTACAGGTCTGAAAAAAACCTTGTTTCTTATTTAACAAACCTAAGCAAAACACACCTTCCTGGAATAACTGTATCATTTCCTGGAAATGAAAATTTACAAATACAAATCAAAATGATGTTTTTCATCACAATCATGAAGCTTGTGTCTAAGTAGTTGATCGATAGTGCATGATATTTCTAATAAGAAACTTTACACTGATTTGAATGTTACCTCATTTTATAAGAAACAGGTCAGACCTTAAATTGAAAAGGTTGTTTCTTATGTGCGGGACAGTGGCGGGGTGGCTATAGTTTTACTGGGGTGGCCAAGTCAATTTTGGCGCCCCTCCTATGTAGTATGTTTCCGTAAACGCATGCGTTTCTACAACTGCTTGATATTGTTACAGTATATGTGATATATTTGCAAAAGCCAACGAAAAGAAATTTTTCCAACTTAACTTTAAGATCTAATGAATATTTTTTGACTGCAAATGCGAGCAATTAATGGAAAAACTCGTCCCATTTCCCAGTAAAGTCTCAAAGAAACCTAATTGAAACCAACGGCGTGGCCAGGTCAAGTGGGAGGGTAGGAAAACAAGAAAGTCTGGGGGCGAAGCCTCCGGGAAAATTTTTGAGGACACGCCCTCTACTTTGGCTAAGAACGCTTCTAGCAATCCAATGTTAGTGGTCCTAAAATAGAATTTGAGCAGTTTGTAAAAACTGTTTATACAATTGAGCATACCCAAGAAAACTTTAGAGCAAACACAAGTTTCTTTGGCTTTTCTTTCTAGGCAAACCTTTGTGCGATCACATTTTCTCTTGTTTTTTGTCGCAGTTCTGAATGATTCTCACAGAACAACTCTGTGATAGTTCGTCTGGGAAAATTTTTTGAAAAGTCAATCTTTGCTTTGGCTTAGAACGACTCTCCCAGTCACTATCCAATCTTTCTTCTTTACCCTTCCCCACCTACATCCAATTACTTTCTCTTTGTTTTTTGAAGAATCTCAAAACCATCTTTTGATATAAGTTGAAGCAAATGCCCCCAATCCCCACGTGTGACCAGGTCACTGACTGAAATGATAATAAAGCCTTTCTTCATTCAGATAATCTTGGAAAGACGTCACTGACCCCTTTTTTGTTGAGGAGAGTAAATGTCTTGTGCACAGTCAGCAACAAACAGGCAACATTGGCGCCCCCTGATCTTTATTAGCGCTCCCACTCAGGGGGGCCATGGCCCCCTGGCCCCCCTGCCACTGGTGCGGGACACTACTGTAGTAGTAATTTGAAGAGCGCGAATCTTCAGACAGCAAAATTTCTTTTTTCCGTTAATGTAGGCAATTTGTACGACATATTCTGTACAGTCATTCAACAGAAGATAAGACAATATGGTATACCTGTTGCTTATTATTTAGCACGTCGGGCAACCTGTGTTTCATCAATGTCGCATATGGGGATACGGCGAGTAATGTAAAATGGTATACCTGTTGCTTATTATTTAGCACGTCGGGCAACCTGTGTTTCATCAATGTCGCATATGGGGATACGGCGAGTAATGTAAAATGGTATACCTGTTGCTTATTATTTAGCACGTCGGGCAACCTGTGTTTCATCAATGTCGCATATGGGGATACGGCGAGTAATGTAAAATGGTATACCTGTTGCTTATTAATTAGCACGTCGGGCAACCTGTGTTTCATCAATGTCACATATGGGGATAGGGCGAGTAATGTAAAATGGTATACCTGTTGCTTATTATTTAGCACGTCGGGCAACCTGTGTTTCATCAATGTCACATATGGGGATACGGCGAGTAATGTAAAATGGTATACCTGTTGCTTATTATTTAGTACGTCGGGCAACCTGTGTTTCATCAATGTCGCATATGGGGATACGGCGAGTAATGTAAAATGGTATACCTGTTGCTCATTATTTAGCACGTCGGGCAACCTGTGTTTCATCAATGTCACATATGGGGATACGGCGAGTAATGTAAAATGGTATACCTGTTGCTTATTATTTAGTACGTCGGGCAACCTGTGTTTCATCAATGTCACATATGGGGATACGGCGAGTAATGTAAAATGGTATACCTGTTGCTTATTATTTAGTACGTCGGGCAACCTGTGTTTCATCAATGTCGCATATGGGGATACGGCGAGTAATGTAAAATGGTATACCTGTTGCTTATTATTTAGCACGTCGGGCAACCTGTGTTTCATCAATGTCACATATGGGGATACGGCGAGTAATGTAAAATGGTATACCTGTTGCTTATTATTTAGTACGTCGGGCAACCTGTGTTTCATCAATGTCGCATATGGGGATACGGCGAGTAATGTAAAATGGTATACCTGTTGCTTATTATTTAGCACGTCGGGCAACCTGTGTTTCATCAATGTCGCATATGGGGATACGGCGAGTAATGTCCCATCAAGAGAACCAAGCAGTATTTTTATGTTTCCAGCTAAAAAGAAAAGCATTTATAATTCAAAGGTCAATTTAAAAAACAACTGTACTTTCCTTTCAGCAGACATAATCTACAAAAAATTTAGTGACTGAAATCGGCCACTTCCATTCTGAAATTATGAGGGATTTTCTCGAGAAAGCTTCTTCAAACATAAGATCCTTTTGGATGATTACAAAGTCCGTCCTGAGCTAAGCAAGCATAAGAAAATCTAAATATTGATTTCTTCATAACCCCAAATGATAGTTGATGCTGTTTTTAGCTAAAGTTGGAGAGATGAGTGTTGCTGCTAAAGTGGCCGTCAATAAAAAATCAAGCGCCTTGTATGAGAGCGAGAGTCGCCTGGAAGGCAATATTTTGATCTTTATGTCAAACGAGGATGATAGGTAAAAAATCAAAAATCATTACCCATAGTTTGCTTAGTTCGTGCATGAAACTATTGGTGAAGCTGTCTTAAATTAGATGTCATGTGAGATTTACGATAACGCAAAATTACTTATGCAGAACCCTGCAGAACGTTTCTATTCGCTGGCATCTAATTTGAGACAAGCAGTCACGAAGATAACCACTATAGAGAATCATATGCATGAAGATATTTTGGTTCAGTGTGATCACGCGCCTTCCCCCAGTCAATGGCGCCATTGTTTCCTGGGATTCTTTGAAATTCTTTCTGCACCTTTCCTCCCAGCTTCACCTGCAACGTTTGCACCTGTAGCTGTGTAGGAGGGGGGTCCTTCTACCTTAGGTGATGCTGCGAATGCTAGCCTCTGTGCAGGCCGCCGGTTACATCATCCTTTAAAGTTGCATAATGAATACTATCAATAAGTGGCTAATGATGCGTTCGTTCTAGAACATAAGATCCTTTTGGATGATTACAAAGTCTGTCCTGAGCTAAACAAGCTAAAGCCCCGTTAAAACGCTTTCAACATTGCACTGAACATCGCTCTACATTTGTAGAGCGATGTTCAGCGATGTTGAGTGGTGTTTAGTGGGGGTGTTAAAACGCTCTCAACAATTTGACTGAACATTTGTTGAGCGACGTAACTTCTCACTTTCGGAGAGCCAAGACGAAGCAAACCTCTATTTGGGTACAATCGTTTTGGCGCCATATACAGAAGTTTGTGTTAGTTTGTGTTCAAAATGGCGGTAGGAATTTTTAAATGAAATTAAACTCCTCCCTCGTCACTATTCGATCACGCTCTCGATATGTTCTTGAAGTTTATTTGTTTCTTTCTTTCTTTGGCGCAAAAAGTAATGGTTAGTGCGCTTGCGCCGACTGAACATTGTATCTAGTGCTCATCTGAACATCGTGCTCTAGTATGCGCTTTATGTGCGCTTTCTTTATTTCAGTGCCAATTAGCTGAGATAAAACGTTAATCAATTGCTTTAACGAGCGTGACGGAAGTGGGTTACTTACTTACTTACTTTCTTTCTTTCTTTCTTTCTTTCTCACTGACTGAAAGTGGACTTTGTAATCAAAAACCTTCAAAACGTGCCCAAAAAGAGGCACTTGTTACTGTTATGCTCATTTCCCCCGTTACCTGTGGGTAGAGAATGTACTGGGGCTCTTAGACAGGGGGGGGGGGGTGTAGCCTGCGTGCAGACTCGACTATCCTAAAGTGTACACTTTAGGATAGTCGAGTCTGCACGCAGGCTAAGGGGTGTGCTGCACTGCAGTTTATCAGGATCCATGAAAAGAGGAAAGGAGATAATACCATAGTTAATAGAGATACTTTAGCAAGGACATGCAGTTTTTGGCGAGACTGGCTCTTTTGCATAACTTTGAGACATCTTCAGTTCTTCAGTTAATCTTTTTTTGGTTGAGTCCAAATCATTAAAAACAATTGATTAAGGTGGCTCGCTACCAAAATAACGTTAAGGTGGCACACACTTGGTGTCCTATCGCTCATGCTCAAACCAGAAACCAGAACACAGTGAAGAAATGCAAAACGAGGCTGGCCGCAAACTTCCGCCCAAGGAAAAACATGGCGGGCCGGATTGATTGGAGCCGGCGGATGTCAGGGTCTGGTTTTAGCACCCGATCACCGTATGCGCACCAAAAATTTGAGCCCAATTCAAATAAAAACAGTCTCATTGATGGGGTTGATGGGAGGTTGGTGGGGTTGGTGTAGCTGCCAAAGCAGAAGATCCCGGGGGGGGGGGGTACTTCATTGTCAACATGATTCGACCTGAATCTGGACTTTGAGAAAAGGACCCATTCGTATGACAGAATATTCAAAAATTTCCAGCCCATTTGCATGAATATGAGGAAATTTTTGACCCATGTGTATGTATGTATGTATGTAAAATTTTGCCATACAAAGTAAAAATTGAAAATGTAATAAAGGAAAGAAAGGCTATTTACATGTATAAAATGGTAATAAAAACTAAAGATCTAGTATAAAAATGTGTCGTGTATGAATTTGTCGATTTGAAACAAAGGAGAATTTCAGTTTTTTTGCGTGGATTATCATTATGGGGCCGATTGATTAGAAAATTCTCAAAGAACTACCCATGTACCAGAATTGTGGTTAAAAACAGACCCATATGTAGAGAATTTTGGATGAAAAAACCCATCCATATGAGCGGCACGTCCAGTACAACTTAACAATGAAGTACCCCCCCCCCCCCCCCCCGGGCAGAAGATCTCCAAAGATTCATCAAAGAAGTTTCGACAAATCAATATTGTCCGAAAACTGGTCCTGTCCACTCAATCAAACTTCGTGGAAACAAAACTCGAAGATACAACGAACATGGCAGACAAGGTAGGATATCTGGGAAAATTTGCAAACTACTTGTGAAAACCTGTTACTTTGCTCAAGTCATTGTATGCAAAAAGACCGGTAAGATAAGTATCTATTAAAAATTAATACATCTATTAATACACACTTAATACACACTTGGTAATACACTCTATTAATACACACTTAATACACACTTGGTAATACACTCTATTAATACACACTTGGGGATAAGATTAATTTGACCTTTAATTTTCTGTATTTTCATTTGATTTTGTGTCAGAAATTTAATTTCAGTGAAACCAACCAAGATTTTATTTATCGGGAATTTGCTGAGAATTTTGATTTCATTCCTCTGTGAGACATTTGCTACCAGCTGTTCAATCAAATCTTTATCACTTTCTTGCAGATTTATGATCATCTGGTTCATGTGAGAACATTGGGATTGTCTGCCTCTTTCAATAGACCACAGAGGCTTTGCAAACCCAGTAGATTTTGCAAGTAAACAGCCTCATCTTTGAACTATTTGGACATTGTTGTGATGTGATTGAGGATTCGAAGAGACATCTTCCAAAGAAGAAGTATAAAGGAAAATCAATATTGTAACTACAGCAGATGTGTTAAACTTATGATAGACAAGCACATGCAATGCCCATTGGCTAGAAATGCACTTTCTCTTTTGTTACATTCAAGCTTATGTGGTCTTAAATCAACACATCCAGTTGCTGTTCATAAAGTGTTGTTTTTCATGAAGTTTATATACAGTAAAAACCTGCTTATAAGAACCTAGTGGATTAAGAACCTACAGACTGAAATTTTGCAATTAAACCCCAATTATATAAGAACCCATTCAGCCTGGAATTTGAAATAGGTTCTTATTTTTAGAGAGTATGGGGGAGGGGTCTTATTCACAACAGAAGTTTGTGGAAGAATAAAAAATGCTTATATTACCTGATGAGAAGCTTTTGAAAGATTTTCTCTGGATTATATAAACATTTCTGATTCTTCCACAAATTTCTGTCAGGGAATATATCTCATAAGCTCAACTAATGTGAAATGACAATAAATAATAGGCCTGAAGTTTGAATCTGAAGAAAATAAATTCCTGAAAGCCATGAATAAAATACGAACCAATTTAAGAACCTGAACAGCCTCATTTCCCGCTAAATTCCCAAAACATAAGAACCTAGTTAGGCTGACTTGCAAAATTGTAGGTTCTTATATGCGGGTTTTTACTGTACATTGAAACATATTTATCATAATAACGCTTCTTTCTGTTCTTCACAAAAGATCATCAGTTCAAAAATGATTAAAATATTACTTCACAGATTCCTTTTGGTCAAATGGCTAATTGATGCAAGAGCTGATTGATGTAAAAACTTGAGCTTTCCAAAGAAAACAAGCTATTTTATGACTGCTTTTACTTTGTTTACCTTGATTTTCCAACAAAGGCTGGACATTTTAGATAAAGCATGAATTTTGTGAAAAGTAATACTCATGACGGATAGAGCATTACCCCAGGGGGATACTTAATTGTGGACATGGTTCGACCTGCATCTGGACTTTGAGAAAGGGACCCATTTGTATGACAGAATATTCAAGAATTTCAAACCAATTCGCATGAATATATCAGGAATTTTCTGACCCACATGTATGAATTTCTCTAGCAAAATAGAGAGGAAATTTCAGTTGTTTGGTACGGATCATCATATGGGACCCATTGATGAGAAAATTCTAAAAAAAAACTACCCATCTGGCATATAATTATGGTTAAAAAACAGACCTATATGTAGGGAATTTCAGATAAAAAACCCACCCATATGAGCAGCACGTCCAGTATCATTTAACAATGAAGTGCCCCCTCCCCCCACAGGGAGCAGTACAGATGCGCATAAAAGACAGTTTTTAGACATTTCAAACGATGCCTTTGATTTTACTGTTTGCCAAGTACATTATGCATTCAATTTTCAAAACCCCAAAATTCAGCTGAATTCTACACTCGGAATCATCAGTGAAATTCAGCAACACCCTTTAAGATGAGTTTATGCTTGCAATACAGTATTTCTCTCCATGCTACCCAGCATAAGTCTCTCATCTTTTAATGTTTCAGTTTCATATCTATGATAGATTATCCTTACTGGGGCAAACATAAGTCGTTCTTGGGAAGTAGGAATGTGCTTCAGGACAAAAGAATGGGATAGCCACAGGTAACGGGGAAAAATTTGTATAAAAGTGACAAGTACCTCCATCTTTACTTCAGTGTTTACCAAATTTGCTAATTTTGTCTAGATTCGTTTAGGCCAACCACGGCAATGTTTGTAAACCGGAACTGTTTGTATCACAAACATTGCCGTGGTTGGCCTAAACGAATCTAGACAAAATTAGCAAATTTGGTAAACACTGAAGTAAAGATGGAGGTACTTGTTACTTTTATACAAATTTTTCCCCGTTACCTGTGGGATAGCAGAGTATTTTGTCTGCAGAAATAATTACCTACTTTCATCAAGATTGTGTCCCATTACAGCTAATAATTTGTCCGTGGTAGCCATTTCACTTTCCTTTTCAATATTTAATAAAGATTTAATGGCAAGATTAAGAACAACAAGAATTTATACTTTGTTGGTTGTTTTTAAATGTCTTGCTCGTAGTTCTAGATATGGTGTCCTTGTTGCATCAACAGATCAAAACAAATGTTCTCTGAAATTCTTGAGGTGCTGCAAAACTTGGTACATCCATTGCAGTGGGTTTGGCAGTTTGAACATCATTTCTTCGAACCATAGCCTTGCCCTTACTATCCAAAACGGTTCCAGTTACTTCGGAAATCAAAAGGTTTCGTTGTCTGCAAATATAGCTTCATATTGCAAATCTATTAATGAAAATTTTTGCAAGGCACATTACAAGTGGGGGCATAGATACGGCATAGATTCCAATCAGGACCGACTGTTAATTTTCTTGGCAACAACACGCGAACATCACAAGCAATAATAAGGCCTGGCCCACTCATGTAGAAAGTTCTGCTTGCAATTATAACCTTTATTATCAGGATAAAGAAAGTTAGTGCCAGTACAATTTTGAACATATCCTCCAACTTAGCATGGATTTCAATGGATTTCACGAATCTGCTGAGGGCTTCTCCAAGTGCTCCAGATTGATTATCCTTTTCTCGCAACTAAAAAGGCCGGCCTTGGCAGTTTTTGGCGAGACTGGCTCTTTTGCATAAATTTGAGACATCTTCAGTTAAAAGTCCAAATCCTAATTCCATTATCTTTCGTGAGAACAGTTGGCCAAAGGGAAGTTCCCTGGATAGTTCTCTTTGTCTAGTGAAATCAATGAGTAAAATCCCCAAAATGTCTCGAGGGAACCATCGGCTCAATTCACAGCCGGCTCAATTCACAGTCTCGTGGCTCAAACCAGAACAAAACGACCAAAGGGAAGTTCCCTGGATAAGACAAAAGCCTCTTTGTCTAGTGAAATCAATGAGTAATTTCCCCAAAATATCCCGAGGGAACCATCGGCTCAATTCACAGCGGGGTTCTAAAAAATAGCCAACTTTCATTGGTCCGATGGCTAGTGGCTCAAACCAGAACAATGAGTGAAATCCCCAATTATCACAGATGATGACTATAAAAGCGCATGCACGATCAATTTCGCTCACTTCAGCACCAGCAGCGGAGCAGCACAGCAGCACAAGATCAAGGCAAGGAGCGATACGAAGATCAAGCAGACACAAAGTTGCCGCCTCAGGACATCTCGGGAGAGACTTCGTGTACAGCTTGCTGTCCATAGCTTCTGACTGCTGCTGAGCGAAGTTTCACTCAGCAAACAACAAAGGTTTGTTTACATAAATTATTCAAATAAAGGATAGGTTTCGCAGGTGCTCCGATTCGTACATTTTTCACAAGAACTTGGGCGCGGGGCTGGTAGGTAGTTTCTTAAATTTGAAGACAGTTTTCTAGTCAGGGCCAAATTCTTAGTTTCTAATAAAAAATATGTGTACATGTCTATGGCATGGAAAGAAGCATACAGGAGAGTAGGACGAGGATGGTAGCAATCGAGGTGAAGAGCTATAATCTATCCTGGCTCCTGTTATCTCTCCTGTTCGGGGATCGCTGGAATACCAGCTTGAGGCTCATTGCAGTAAGAGCATGCGTTTGCCCGAGAGGGCATTCGTCATCCCTTCACCTCACTTCTTCCCCATGCCAAGACATTATATCGTAGACTACGTGTTGAATGCAGCATAATGGCGCAGCCAGCGGCAAAAATGACCAGCTTTCCCAGTTCATACATTGGCTTGTGGCTTGAAAAAACCATATATATCTGCCACTTATTTTCATGGCAGTTACTGGCCAAAAGGATATTCTTTAGAGATGGGAAGTTCCCTAGAACTGGGAAGTTCCCTAGAAATGGGAAGTTCCCTAAAGAATTTTAACAAGAGAATTAATGAGTAAAATCCCCTAACAGCCTCGAGGCTTATTTCACAGCAGGAGCTTCACCCAGAGTAGAAAGCCGAATTTCATTGTTCTATGATGAGAAGATCACTTGACGGAATGTTGGAATGGTAGATCCATGAAATAGCGGATCCAGGAACTACCGTAAAAAGGGAACGGTAGACGGACAGAAGAGATAGACTTGGGGCAAGTGACATGCCCGGCAAGTTTCACTCAGACAATGATGAGTCACAAACCCCTTTTGTCATGCCACTGAGGTTATGCATCGATCCACAGCACCTCAACACAGCACTGAAACGAAGCCATTACCCTTTACCGCTCATTTACAACGTGTTGCCAGAGCTAGAAGATGTCATGTGTAGTATTTAGACTAGGGCCCAGGACCCTCCGAGTAGAGTAGTATCACGTGTTTTGTTATTCGATATTATTCATCTGTTTTTGTTATGTGTTGGATTGCGAAGGCCAGAGGTTCACTTCGTTAAATTTATAGTTTGAACAAGCTTCTTACTATCTTAAACTGGCGACGATCGATAAAAACACGTATTGTCGCTTCAACCTGTACCAGAATTTAACCCGGACGCCGAAGTCGGTGCAAGTTTATCCACATGCTGGAAGAAATGGCTCGCAGATGTCAAGATGTATATCTTAGCCTCGGGAATAAACAACAACACCAGAAAACGGGCTTTGCTGCTTTGTCAAGCAGGGTCTCGAGTCAGAGAAATATTCGCCCAATTTGACGATACAGGAAATGCAGATGCGTATGACACTGCCAAAGAAAAGCTGATGGCCTACTTTGAGCCACAGAAGAATCGAACATACGACGTGTATGTTTTTCGAAACACGTATCAAGAGCATCATGAAACACTGGATCATTACATTACGCGATTGAGAACTCTCGCTCAACCATGTGAATTTGCTGATCAAGACTTTGAGTTAGAAGAGCAAATTATCATCGGGGGAACCTCCTCGAAAATACGTAAACAGGCTTTACGCGATCCAAAATATGATCTCAAGCAAATGCTCCTCGATGGACGCAGAGAGGAAATGAGCAAATTTCAAACCAAACAAATCGAGGCCAAGGATAATACTCTTGTTCAAACAAACAAGATTGAGGCAAAATGTCACAATTGCAGTGGAAAATACCCCCATTCGTCTGCATGCCCAGCCAAAGGGAAAGAATGTCATAACTGTGGTAAAATTAACCATGAAGCCGAGAAACCAAAGTCCACACGACGTCGCGGGCAGAAAACAATTCGCCCTTTAGTCCACTCTGATTCATCTTCAGAATCAGAAACTGAATATATGTATGCAGTGGATAAAAACACAAAGAACAGCCCTCATGTTTGAGTAAAAGTTCTAAATCATTCTTTTCACATGATGGTAGAGACGGGTGCTTCAATAAACGTAATCGACAGAGGCACATATTCAAAGCTTCGCGTAACTCTCCAAGCAACTAACACAAAGGCATTTCCATACAGCAGTGATACGCCTGTGAAATTCTTAGGAAAATTTCAAGCCCTAATCGAAACAAAGCGGAAGTTGGATGTCCCAACGTTCTTCGTCGTTGACAACCAGAACAGTGGTAATCTCATGAGTGCAAATACCACACAACAATTGGGAGTTATCAGTTTACATCTCAACAAAATATCTGAGAGATCTTCAAGTGCATCTCCCCAAACAAAAGACCGCGAATTAAATCAGATTCTAGAGAAATTCGAGCAAGTTTTCAATGGCTTAGGAAAACTCAAAGGGCATCAAATAACCGTAAACATCGACGATGACGTAACTCCCGTTGCAGAGCCGCACAGGAGATTTCCATACCATCTCACAAAGGAAGTTGCAGATGCAATCAAGCAATTAGAGCAAGAGGACATAATTGAAAAAGTCCCGGATACGCAAGCGACTCCCTGGATAAGTCCTATTGTTACTGTTCCGAAGAAGGACGGAAACAGTGTAAGAATCTGTGTGGACATGAGAAAAGCAAACAAAGCTATCCAAAGAGTCTGGTTCCTCATTCCCACAGTGAATGATGTCAGTAATGACCTCAACGGCGCCCAGTATTTTTCGAAGCTGGATTTGAACCAAGCTTTTCATCAGCTTGAACTTAAGGAGGAGAGCAGATTTATTACTACTTTTAGCACACACGTCGGTACATATCGCTATAAGCGCCTCCACTATGGCATGAACTGTAGCAGTGAACTGTTCCAGCATACTTTACAGACCACATTGCAAGGGATCCAAGGAGTTTGAAACCTCCATGATGACATCGTAGTTTTTGGAAAGTCACGAAAAGAGCATGACAGGGCTCTCTCAAATTGTTTACAGTTAATCCAGCAAAGTGTAAGTTTCTTGAAACATCATTGTCGTTCTTTGGACTGATATTCACAGCCGATGGAGTCAGACCCGATCCAAAGAGAGTGTCAGATTTACAAAATGCTCCAATTCCCTCAAATGTTCATGAAATCAGAAGTCTTCTTGGTATGGCTAATTATAGCAGCTGCTACATACCTGATTATGCCGCAATAACCGAACCGTTAAGAGAATTAACCAAGAAAAATGCACACTTCGTTTGGAGTGAAACCCAACAAAAGGCATTCGACAAACTCAAGGAAGCATTAAAGGGAATATAAGCATATATAAGTGGCTCCGAGCCACAAGACCTAAACTGTCAATCAAATTTAACCAATCACAACAAGCTACCTACCATTGCACGTGATCACTTTGACTGCAGCCTAGCCTGCACCAGGGCACGTAACGGGCGATCAGTAATGGCGGGGAAGAGTTGCTTCGTTGTTTCTCTATCCGCTAAAGGGCAAAAACGGACAAGAAATGGAAAGAAATATTGCCTGTTCATTGACCACCGTAATGAAGCAGACCTTGTAGGCGCAGAATTTGATGTCCTGAAGAAATCGAAGCGCTTTGAGTCCATTTACGATACGAATGAATTGCTGAAATGGATGGGTACAGGATAAACAAGCACATCTCATTGGGCCTAAACATATCTTCAGATAAGGGAATCTTCACTAAAGTTAGCCTGACGGAATCTATGGACAAAGGGCTAGTGTTGCGGAAGAAATACTCATAAATAGTGAGCATTCAACAAAGCAGTCCAAAGATATCGAAGCTAAGGAAACCCCTCACGCAGAGGAGGCTAACACAATAACAAAGAAACGAGAAATCAGTGTTCCAGCACAGACACGCCCCAAATTGTCTTGTTGGAATTGTCGGGGAACTTTTCCTCACAGAGGCCAGTGCCCAGCCAAAGGGAAAACATGCAATAACTGTGGGCAAGAAAACCATTTTTCCAAGGTCTGTAAAGAGAAACGCCAAAAAGCGCAGACAAATAAAGCTAAGCCAAATTTCCGCAGAGGTAAGAAAGCAGTACACCCTTTAAACCTCGCTGAATCATCCGATTCAGACAGCTCAGATGATTATTTATACGCAGTGGGAGCAAAGTCGAAGTCTAAAACTCCCAAAACTTTTATAACTGTTCAAGGTCATAAATTTCCGATCACAGTCGATACTGGTGCTTCTATCAATGTTTTAGATCAAGAAACATTCCGCCAAATGAAAGGGGTAAAATTAGAGCGCACCAAAACAAAAGCGTTTGCATACAATACCGATACGCCTGTTGAATTTATTGGGAAATTTGAAGCGTTGATTGAAACGAAGAAACACTACACCATAGCAACGTTCTATGTAACAAAGCACCAAGACAGTGGTTGCTTACTGAGTGCAGAATCTGCCCAAGACCTGAAACTGATTAGTTTTCATCTGAACAAAGTCACGACACCCGAAAAACAGGAAGTACAAACCGTTGACATCGACACTAAGGATGAAAAGATTCGTGACATTGTTAACAAACACACGGAAGTATTCACTGGAATAGGAAAGTTCAAAGACCATTGTATAACCCTTAACATTGACAAAGAGGTAATTCCCGTAGCTCAGCCACAAAGGAGAATACCCTACCACATCCGTGGCAAAGTTGAAACATAAGATCCTTTTGGATGATTACAAAGTCCGTCCTGAGCTAAGCAGGCATAAGAAAATCTGAATAATATATTGATTTCTTCATAACCCCAAATGATCGTTGATGCTGTTTTAGCTACAGTCAGAGAGATGAGTGTTGCTGCTAAAGTCACCTTCGTCAACAGAAAATCAAGCGCCTTGTATAAGGACAAGAATCGCCTGAAAAGCAATATTTTGATCTTTATGTCAAACGAGGATATGATACGCAAAAAATCAAAAGTCATTACCCCTAGTTTGCTTAGTCTCTGCATGAAACCATTGGTGCATCTGTATCAAATTAGATGTCATGTCAGATTTACGATAACGCAAAATTACTTATGTTTATGCAGAACCCTGCAGAACGTTTCTATTCGTGGGCATCTAGTTTGAGACAAGCATTGACGAAAATAACCTATGTGCAGAATCATATGCATGAAGATGTTTTGGTTTAGTGTGATCGCGTCCCTTCCCCCAGTTAATGGCGCCATTGTTTGCTTAGATCCTGCATCTTTCCTCACAACTTCACCTGCGATGATTGCATCCGTTGCTGTGTAGGAGGGGGGTCCTTCTACCTTTGGTGATGCTGCGAATGCTAGCCTCTGTGCAGGCTACCGGTTACATCATCCCCTAAAGTTGACTTATTTGCATAATGAATACTATCAATAAGTGGCTAATGATGCGTTCGTTCTAGAAAACGATTGTTTTAACATAATTAAGCTGCTAATGAAGTCAAGAACGTGCCAATTCTGCGTAAATTTGTTGTTGTGCCAGGGTAAACATCAAGGTGATTTATCCATCTTATGGTGTCAAATCTGTTTAACATGAAATAAGCCGACGTCAAATGTTACTATCGGATCGCGGGAAACTTCTGTCTTGTATGCGCTTTCTGCGCGCTTTCTTTATTCCAGTGCCAATTAGCAGAGATAAAACGTTAATTAATTGTTTTAACGAGCGTGACGGACTTTCTTTCTTTCTTTCTTTCTGACATCGGACTTTGAAGGACTTTGTAATCAAAAAGCTGTAGAAAAGTTGCAGGTTCAAGGACTCATTGAAAAAGTCCCCGCAGATCAGCCAACTGACTGGATTAGCCCAATAGTCGCAGTTCCAAAGCCAAATGACACTGTACGACTATGTATAGATATGAGGGTAGCCAATACAGCGATCAAAAGAGTCAGATATCTCATTCCAACCGTGGAAGACATCAGCCTCGATTTGAACGGAGCGAAGTATTTTTCAAAATTAGATTTGAATGAGGCTTATCATCAACTAGAACTCGACCCTGACAGCAGAGGAATCACAACATTCAGTACTCATGTTGGACTTTACAGATATACGCGACTTAATTATGGCACCAACGCAGCGGCTGAAATTTTCCAGCATACATTGCAGAAGAGTTATCAAGAGGGAATCAAGGGAGTAAAGAATTTAGCCGATGACATCATCGTGTTCGGAAGCACAAGGGAGGAGCATGACCAAGCCCTTAAGGAGTGCCTTTCCAGACTTGCTGCAAAGAAACTCACTTTGAATCCAGGCAAATGCAAGTTTTTGCAGAAATCATTAAATTTCTTTGGTCAAATATTTTTAGAAAGAGGTACAACTCCAGATCCAAAGCGCATTTCAGCCCTTGAAAACACAAAGAAACCAACGTCAGCCCAAGAAATCAGAAGTTTTCTTGGCATGGTTAATTACAGTTCCAAGTATATCAAGGACTATGCTACTATATCAGCACTACTTCGTGAGCTGACGAAGGAAGATGTTGTTTTCAAATGGGAACAAAAGCATCAAGATTCCTTTGAGATGTTGAAGAAAGCATTGACATCAGCGCCTGTCATGGCCTATTTTGATAAAAGCAAAGAGAGTATAGTCACAGTAGACGCAAGTCCTGTTGGAATATCCGCAATTTTAGCACAAAGATCACCAGAAACAGGGAAACAAAGCATCGTAGCGTATGCAAGTCGCGGATTGACAGATGTTGAAAAACGCTACTCACAGACTGAAAAAGAAGGACTCAGTATTGTATGGGCGGTTGAACACTTTCATCTTTTTCTGTTTGGATCTCATTTCACGTTAGTCACAGATCACAAACCGTTAGAGATTATATACGGAAGTCCAAAATCAAAACCATCAGCGAGAATAGAACGATGGGTTTTGAGACTTCAGCCATACAGTTTTTCAGTCAAGTACAAACCAGGAGCAGAGAATCCAGCTGATTATCTGTCTAGATATTCTGAAAATCAACCAATCACGCGTCAAGAGAAGCTTACTGAAGAGTACGTCAATTTCATATCTCGTTATGCAGTCCCAAAAGCCACGACACTCAAGGAAATAAAAGAAGCCACAGATACAGACAGAACACTGAAAGCAGTGAGAGCAGCAATCAGAACGAATCAATGGAATATAGATCTCGTTCAACCATTTAAGAATATTAAAGATGAATTGACAATCAATTCAGAGAATGTAGTTTTAAGAGGACATAGAATTGTCATACCAAGCGTACTACAGCAAAGAGCAGTAGACTTAGCCCATGATTCTCATCAAGGACTCGTTAAAACTAAAGCATTGCTTCGCGAAAAGGTATGGTTTCCAGGGATTGATAAAATCACTCAAACCACAGTAGAAAAATGTATACCTTGTCAAGCAACGGGGAAAGCTAACCCTCCAGAACCTTTGAATATGACAAGTATGCCAGAAGGACCCTGGGATATGGTTCACATCGATTTCTTTGGACCAGTTCCCACGGGAGAGTATTTATTAGTGATTATAGATCGCTATTCAAGATTTCCAGAGGTAGAAGTAGTGAAATCTACTAAGACGTTTTCAGTCATTCCACGTTTAGACAGAATATTTTCAGTTCATGGAATTCCTCGAGAAATCAAGACGGACAATGGTCCACCGTTCAACGGAGACGAATTTGAGAATTACGTGAAAGCGTTAGGCATCAAGTATGACCCAGGCACACCGTTGTGGCCACAGAGTAACGCAGAAGTGGAGAGGTTCATGCAACCCCTCAGAAAAGCATTGCAGACAGCTCGTTTAGAAGGAAGAGTGTGGAAACAAGAGCTAAATAGATTTTTATTGCAGTACCGCACCACGCCACACTCCACAACGAAAGTACCACCATGTGAACTTCTGTTCAACCGTACCGTCCAAGGCAGACTTCCAACCTTACTGAAAGAAAAAGTTAAAAACAGACATAAGGAAGCACGTAGCAATGAAGTAATTAGTCAGAAATATCATAAATCCTATGCAGATAAGAGACGTAACGCGAAACCATCGAACTTACGCGTTGGAGATTTCGTACTTGTGAAGCAAGAGAAACGAAATAAGTTTACAAGCAGATTTAATGATGCACCATATAAGATCATTAAGTGCAAAGGTACCAGAATAACAGCTGAGAATGGCAGACATCGTATTACCCGTAATGCTTCATTCTTCAAGTCGATACCGATACCTAATCTCCCAGAGGACTCTGATAGTGACACTGATTCAAACGTTGATTATGATACACGCGCCAAAGACACTGAAAACAATCAAACAGTTGCAAGAAGATCAGTAAGAAATCGCAGAGCTCCAGAACGTTACGGAACAGACATTCCTTCCTCACTCGTTTGACTTACAAAAAAGGGAAGTGATATAATGATGTGTATATAGACTAGAGCCCAGACTCCTAAAGGAGTTAGTTATCGTATGCAAGAAGTAGAAAGTAGTTTGTTATGTTCGGTTTCTGAACAGAGTGTGTTCTTCTCTTATTCCTATGGCGGAGGATATTATACAAGGTCATACTAGCAAAAGACTTGCAAGGGACACATCGTTGGAGCTTTTTAGAACTAAAGGGTTGAGAACGGTAGCTTACTTCATGGTAGGGGTGGCATTCTACTGGCAGTCTCCCAATTTGACTGATTTGAGTGCTTCCTCATCTCTTTGCATTTTCAACTGTAGCCAGTGCTTGTAGCGAAGCAATAACGCAACTGTCTTCTTCAATTTATTCCAGACAGAGTATTTTAAGAAGATGAATTCGGTCATACCTTTGGCTTCTCCAACATTCACAGCATGTGACAGTATTGACTTATTCACTTCAGGATAATCTTTTGAAATGTCAGCAGTTAGTTGTCAGTTGTCCTGGCAATATGAGTCACTCTTCGAAAGGAATTCTGGGCCTCTAATCCATCTAGCACCATTGATTAGTTGCGCAGCCAAAAGACCTCTCGAAGCATCGTCTGCTGGATTCAACGCCATTTCCACATAGAGCCATTGGTTCGGACTTAGTGTACTTCAACACTGATGTACTGTCTGTCCAAAAATATGATCTATCAATGGGAATGTCAAGTTCTCTTCTAACCATTTTGTCAAGCTTCACAGCAACTGTGGCACAATCTTGGAATTGTCACAGGTTTGATCAGTGTTGGTCTTGATTTGCCGTGTATGAATGGGCAGTAGATGTTTCCCTTGCTGTCATAATAGCCAACCTCAGATGCATCAGAAAAATGATGGAGCTCAGTATGAATGACATCTCCAAAGCTCTCAGGTTTGATACACCTCTCAATTGAAAGTTGCTATATTGGTAATTCTGTCAACCACTTCCTCCAGTCTATGAGTTCCTCTGCAGGTATGTTCTAATCCCATCCAAGTTTCTTGCGACACAAGTTCTGCAGTATCATCTTTGCTCGTAGAATCAGATGAGACACAAAGCCAAGAGGGTCATAAATCGATGAGATTATACTTAGCATACCTCTTCTTGTGGATGGCTTGTTCTTAATGCTGATGTTGTACAGGAATTTATCAGCCTCAACATTCCATTGCATATCCAAAGCTCTTTCTACAGGCAATGTCTCAGTCTCAAAGTCAATGTTCTTAGGTCCTTTGTCAGTACTGACTCTGGTATTGCGTCCAATACATCCTTTTGTTGCTGATCCATTTGGTCAAATGGAATCCACCCAAGGAAAGAAGCTTACTTGTTTGTGCATAAATCTTGATTGCATCTTCTGAGCTCTTTACAGATTTCAGCAAGTCATCTGTGTAGAAATTACGTTGCACTGCCTCGATGATATTGCTTTCAAACTTGTCTTTGCTGTCCATTGCAGTGTTTCCCCAGGCATATGCAGCACAACTGGGAGACCATACTCCACCAAAAACATGCACCAACATTTGAAATTCTTCTGGCTCCGCATTAATATCACTAGCAGGATACCAGAGAAATCTTAGAGAGCCAACATCATTGGGATCGACACGCACCTGATGAAACATTGCCTCTACATCTGCCATCACAGCCACAGGCTCTTGACGAAATCTGATGAGAACACCAATCCGCCAGTTTGTTAGATTTGGTCCTTGCAAGACACTTTCGTTGAGCTACTCACCACGGTACTTGGCTGCGCAGTCAAACACCACCCTTACTTTGTCAGGTTTTTTCGGATGAATAACATTGTGATGAGGTAGATACCATACGACTCCATTACTGTCACTGATTTAATCTTCTGGGACCCTTCTAGCATAGCCTTTAATTTGAAGGTCGTCTATGAAATTGGAGTACTTGCATCGCAGGTCAGGATTCTTTGCCAGTCTTCTTTTCAAATGTTGTATGTGTTTCGCCATTGCACGGTTGTTTGGTAGACAAGGCGATGGGTTTTTTCCACAGAATTGCAACTTGATAATGACCATCAACAATCTGCACTGATGCTTCAAAGACTGACATGGACTTTTTATCTTCCACAGATATTATTTTGGTCTAATCATGATTGGAATTGTTCAATTCTTGTTTGAAATATTTTCGAAGCTGCTCGTTCAGAAGATAACAAGGTGAGTTTGAGAATGGTGAAGTTGTGGTTTTAGTGCCAGACACTGAGATCACAGAAGTAGAGAAGACCTTATTGAATATGCGATCCCTTGTCATAACATTCAAATGGTGGGGCTCTACCTGGGATCAAACCCTGTCGGCTTGACTCTTCTGGTGAAGGTGAAGTTGCGGTTTTTAGCCCCAAGCGCTGGGATCGCAGAGGTAGAATAGGCCTAATCGAGTCAGCGACCCCTTGTCATGACGCTGAAGTGATGGGGCTCTACCTGGGGTCGAACCCCGTCCACCTGACTGTTCTGGCTGCAATATCAGAGGATTGCACCACTGCGCCACAACACCTTAGCGCCACAACACCTTTCTGGGTGTTCTGAGTCAGAGGATTACGCTATTGCGCTACGCACCTTTGAGGAAGCTTTACATTGGAGGCATATATTTCAGACAATCAGGAACTGGTCTCATTTGGAGTAACAGTTTGCCGATTATCAAAATATATGAACTGGACAATGTTTTGTTACGTTTTCATTCATTTAATAAAATCATTTTATGTCACTACTGGAATTTAAGCTGGATATATAAAGTCTATCTTGAATTACATGTCAGGCGAGCTTTGCAATAGCACAAAATTGCTCATCTAACATATAAATTGATACAGACTTTAAACAATGATACACTGCCACTGTCTTCCCTTGTTTATTTGTTGTATTCTGTTATCTGTTTACAAAATCCAAAACAGTCCTCTGGATTCTTGAAAGCAAAATAACTTAAATCTTTCTTGCTCGATCTAAAGTTCCCTTATACGTCAGATTTAAATAAAATCAACTGTACACCTTTTTAACGGCATCCAAGGAGCAGACCATCGCAAGGATCGCTTTAAAATCATTAAAACGAAGGATTCACTGATGATTTTGGGGACTTGGAATATTCATAGATATGACTACAAAATATCATATAACCTCAAACTCTAAAGGTATTTAGTTTTGAATCATAACTTTGCAACATTGTGTAAACCTTGAGTGCGTGGTTGAAGAAAATTTCCCTAAAATAGTGTTTTTAGCCAATCTGAAGGGCGTGGTCACAAAAAATGTTCCGAGGGGTACCCCGGACCCCCAAGACTTTTTGGACCTAGTGAAAATTTTCTCTGGATCCGCCCCTGAGTGTTGCAGTTTTAATGTGCGTCTATCACATTACTGTTATTCACTACACAATGCTCTACGTATTCTTTGATCAATTTTTGCCTTTTTTTGCCTGATCTCAGGCTAGATCAAGTCAGACTGCCGATACAAGAGACGGAGGAAAGAGCAGAACATGGTGCTCACAGACCGTTGCAAACGGTGTTTGAATCTTTCAACGCTTTCAAAGAAGATGCTCCAAAAGAAAGAGGCAAGAGAAAGCATGCCAAGGAGCATCTCTGGGTCTATCTTGAAAAACCTTCATCTGCAGAAGAAGAACCAGACTTGGCCAGAATTTGAAAATTCACCAGAGCTAAATTCATGCATAACCCTGACTTCTTTGGGTAAAGCGAATTAGCACAAACTTCTGGAATATCCAGTAGAAATCTTTATCGATTTTATTTACAGTCATCGAAGGGGACAGATTGCTTTTAAAAGCAGCTTAGCTAGGAAACTAGGACTGGGAAATCTAAGTGAAGCCTTTTGTACAGTAGAAACCCGCATAAGAGAACCTCGATTTCCTTGAGGCAGCCTGAACGAGGTTCTTGATTAACTGATGCTTATACTTGTACTTGGTTAATTGCAAATGTGTTTTATGCATGCCAGTGTATCCCATCCATGAATTGAATAGTTTTTCAATATATTTTTTTTTATAAAGTTTACATCATGAAAGCCTTTGCAGTTTTCAAGTAAAGCTTCATCTATTAAACTATTAGATAAGAACCTTCAAAAATTTCAGCCTCTTAACTTCTAATCATGGAATTTCAGCATCCAGGTTCTTATAAAACTAGGTTCTTTTATGCGGGTTTCTAATGCATTTGGTGTTCTCGACAGATAAAAACAATAGGGACGAAGTGGCATGTGCTATTCTTTTGTTCTATTCTTAGACTTGATCGCTATATCTCCTCTCATTTGCTTTAAGCTCCGGCCAAACGCTCTCGACTTTCCACTCGACAGCGCTCGACAAAAATCGAGCAATGTCGAGCATTGTTGAGCATTGTCGAGCGGAGGGTGGCCAAATGCCCTCGACTTTCACTCGACACTTATTCTGTCCTCGTTCTCGTACAACAGCCCGCCAAATTTTCAATACTATTTTCTTGCTGTTCTCAAATCAACACGAAGCTCACAAAAGAAAATGCAAGGCTGTTGCTACTCTGATTTTAGTAACAGTCTTAGATGAAGGAAGGAGAGACAGAAGTGAACTGAAGTGAGGAAAGACAAGAGCGTGGATGAAACGAAGACAGCAAAGAGGTTATTTTGAAAATCGAAAAATCGAAGATCCTCGAGGTTTCCGAGAGATGATGAGAATGTCGTACGAAGACTTTCTGTACAGATTGCAGAATGTCGAAGAATTAATTTCCCCCAAGCGGTTTCGGTGCTGTTTGTTTGGCAGAACCTTTGTTGCAGTAATTTTGGTGGGAAACTTTTTCAACTGCACATGCGCAGGCTCTGCATTGTCGAGCGGAAAGTCGAGCACCTGGCCAAACGCTCTCGACAACACCTCAAACAATAGAAATGTCGAGCGGCTTCGCTCGACAATTTTGACCAGTATCAAATTTGACTCGACAACGCTCGACAACGCTCAACATCACTCGACATCACTATACAAGGTCTCGACTCGACATCACTATACAAGGTGGCCAAACGCTTTCGACTTTCCACTCGACACAAATGTCGAGCGCTGTCGAGTGGAAAGTCGAGAGCGTTTGGCCAGAGCTTTAAAGCAAATGAAGGGAGATATAGCGATCGATTCCAAACACAGCACAAAGATGATATCAACTGTTTTTGTTCGTTCGTTATTGTTCGTATTGTTTTCATCGATCGAGAACATGAAATACAGTTAGTTATATTTATATTGACATCAACCATGATAGCAGTTTATTCAAGACATTCAAGATCTGTGGGACACGGGATCATACAAAATGCAGTAACTCTTCGACAACAGGCGGGTGTCCCAAAAAAGCATTCCCGTTTAAAAATTCACCATAAATTGATTATCAAACCTTTGATAAGATTTTCTTTTCAAGTTGCTTTGTCAAAGACCTAAACATATTCATAGATGATAGAATGTTTGCCTTTGATGCAGAAAGGTAGAAAAATAACACGTTGAAAAACTAATTTTGAACTATATGGGGTGCGTCAACATAAACTATGCACTTTTTGGCAGGCAACGATAAATCGCACCCTGGACCGATTTTGAAGATTTATGACTGAATCTTCAGCAGAAAGCTTGAATTAGCTTCTGGGATTTTTTTGTCTCCAGTTTTTAGAGCTAGAAGCGAGTTTCTTGAAATTTTCGTTTTCGAAAACACTAAAAACAATAAAAAAACGTTGATCAAATTTTCTAAAGACTTGACAGGAATGGACAAAGAGAACATGCTTGCGGGGTGATATGGGGATTTAGAAATTGATCAGTGTAAATTTGTGCACGAGAATTATTTCAAAGATTGGCCTGTTGCGAAATTCTGTAGTAGTTGCACTAAAGTGCCGCCCCAAGCCGTCACAAAATCATCTTTTTAACTCCTTTGACACAGGAACACAACCTGCACCAAAGCATAAATTCAATGAAAACTTCACAAGGAAATACATTTCTTTGTATTAGTAAAAGTATTTTTACTTTCCTCCAACATAGAACTAACACTCATGCATTGGGTTATAACTGATCAATTTCTAAATCCCCAAATCATCACGAAAACATTCTCTCTTTGTCCATTCATGTTGAGTTTTTAGAAAATTTGATCGACGTTTTTTGACCGTTTTCAGTGTTTTCGAAATCTAAAATTCTAAGAAATTCAATTTTAGCTCCATAAATTAAAGACTAAAAAATGTACAAAACACACTGGCATCTAATTGAGGATCGTAGCTAAAGATTAGCTTACAAATCTTCAAAATCGGTCCAGTGTACGATTTATCGTGGCCTTTCAAAAGTGCACAGTTTATTTTGGCGCACCCGGTATCTATTGAGCAAAATACTCAATTTTGCCTAAGAGTCAACATTTCCAGATATTTTTATCATCATTGAAGTCTCCAATGATAGTGCAGATTTATTTCTGTCATTTATGACCAAACTAGAAGTTTTAAACGCACAACGAAATTGATCTGGCAATCATCAGTGCTTTTGTAGTATGATTCAAAACCAGGTAGCCCTAAAAAGAGCTAAAAATTTGCTAATTCTTAAACCAATTACGAGATCAGCTATGTGTTGCAAAATAATTTGGTTCTTGATCTACTTGACAAGAATAGAAAATTGAAGATCGGCCGTGTAATCAAATTGTGGTGATTTTTTGAACGGGAGTACTTGCTATGGGACACCCAATATAAAGAACTGGTTTAAAGTTTTAGACGACGAGATTTTTAAATTGTAAATATGGTAACTTGTTTTTTAAGTTGGACATATACGAAGGTGAGTTGGAGTTTTATATTAGTTATACAAATTTACATTAGTTTTTCCTGGGAACTTGTTTTTATAGAAATTGTTTTTTGATGAATTTGAGATTCGACTTTTGTAAGTACAATTTCAGATCATCTTTTTAAATTCTTTTTGCGTTGATGCCACAGGGCTTGGCCTGGCAGAGTTTTTATATCAAAGTTGAAGTAGAAAGTAATTTTATGAATGTTTTTGTCTTGTTTACCAGGGAAAGTGGTAAATTTCCCACACTACCGCCTTGCCTCTGAAATCCTGACAATATTTAATCCTACCACATAGTGCCATTCCTAAAAATATCATTCTTGGCTACAATACGCTAAATTTCATACCCCTTCATAAAGAAACTTTTGATTTGACACCAGCTGCTCAACTGTAAGCCATATTTGACAGATTTTGTTAAGAAAACATAGAAATTCCACCCATATACTGCCTTTTTGGACACAGTAATGTAGCCTTCTCTGTTGAGCAGAGATTTACTACAGCGCTCCAAAAGGTCTCATCCTGCGTACATTCCAATCGAAAGGTTTTGAATCATTTTGTTCCTGAACTGAGAATGCCCCTTCAATAACAACTGCACAAAATTTCCTTAAATTACTGCTTACACCGAGAACACCAAAGAGGCAAATAAATGTTTCAAAATTTGCAGTATGTAGATTAATGGTTGATAATAATCACATGAGCTCTGGTTGATTGCAGCAAGGCTCAGGTGTGTAGAATTTACCATTAGATCTTTGATAACTCGTACAGTATAGTAGATGATAGCATGGGAGGGTTTGAAGATAGCTTATGTTTGACATGTTAACACATGTACATTATGTTTTTTATGCAGGTCTTTGTACATTTTGATACAAATATTTTTATGTTAGCCATGGGTGTTGAATAGTATTTGATGAAAGACTTGAAGAACTTTTTTATAGAATTTACAATGAAATAAATCTGGAAAAGTGCCTCTGTTTTTGTTTCATTCTATGATTGGAAAACACATTTTTCCAACAATTTTTTCATCAAAATGCCATAGCAACCTCTCAAATTAAAGACATCACAATCGCAACAGAGCAAAAATCTGCCAAAAGCCTTTGAAAACAGGCACACAAAATTTGCTACAGGGAATCTGAAGTCTTCATTTGCCCTGTTGTTTTCAAGCAAGGTCCCAAACAAACATGAATTCTGACTCTAGAATTTAGGCTTGGTTATTTGAAGAGAGAGTAGAGACAATAGCTCTCATTCCCTCCAGTCTTCCTCAAACATGGGAGGGAGTTACAGTTAATTTCATTCTAAAAATCTTATGGCTAGTTCTGAGAATTCAAATTTTTTCAGATGCCTGACAGAATCCACTTTCAAAATGCAAGAATAAAAACCTACTACTATACATCACCTGAATCCCGTTCTATTGATATCGATGAGATGCTATTCTCCAACAAACTTCTTCGACTCAAAATCTGATTGTTTGTGAAAATTGTAAGCATTCCTCTTGAATCACCAACAACAACATCTGTTGACTTGAAATTTGTTAAATTTTCCAACTGCATCACTTGAATAGGACCAGCTTTTGTCTCCAACTTTTGTGGTCTCTAGAATATGATTTATAGTATAGTAGGTACATTGGGTTGAGGTAAAAAGCAGACTACGGTATGGTTTTCTGCATAAAATGTACCTGATTTTTTCCGTGAGCATAGTCAGTAGGTTTTTCCTGGTTGAAGTAGGCACTGGAGCTTCAAATAACTGTCTTTTTGAATAAATTTGGCTTAAGCTTGGAGAAAAAGAAAATTAAACTCAATGCAGTTTTTCAGTAGAGTAAGGTTTCAAGCCTTGATGAGCACAGCTTCCAAGTTTCTAAAGTACAAAATTGCTCGATAAAGGATCCAGAAGAAGTTGTGAAGTTTTTTTCATTTTATAACAAGTAAATGATTTCAGCTACAATTCTGTTTAAAAAAGTATGCAAGGGTCTCTGTATCTCAGATCAAATTCATTTTGTGCCATTACAGCTTTGGATCGGTGACAAAAGTGTAACAGATCAGCTTCTTGGTTACATTGCTCATGTTAATCCATGACATTTTCATTCCTTCTGTCTCTAGAATAATTGTATCCCAGAGCAGTAGAATGCTTTTGGACCCTAACAACTTTTGCAGATCAAAACTGCACCAGTACAGTGTAAGTGTAGTCTCATTTACAGTAGAACTATTCTCAAAGGTTTGGAATTTTCCTTTAAGGAACAAATCCTTGCTTATCTTCTAGAGTATATGACCAGGTGGAATCTTTTCACAACACAAGAAATTCTAGGGACATTTTAAGGCAGGTTTTTAAGATTACTTTTGATTTTTTTGCAAGCAACATGTTGCCTTTATACATACTGTACGTCTCCATCATGACTTTCATAATGAATTTTGAAGAATGAGGGCATCTCACCATCTCAATACCAGACAATTGTTTGGAAGTATCTGAAATGATGCATTTATGAACTCTGACAATCCCATCCTCTGATCCTGCTATGAGTGATGGCAATGAATCCCTGTGTGAAAAGATGTGTATCATAAGTTTTCTAACCAAGAAAGTATACCAGGTTTGGAGATATATCATTTGGAAGAGAAAACTTCTGCATGTGTATTCTGCGAAGTTGGCAGTCTGTTGTGGCATAGCCAGGACCGTGGAGAGGGGAGTTGCCAAGGTAGTTACCAGGGGGCTGGGACCTTTGGAGGCCCACAAAAATGTATTTATATTTTCTTTGTTTTGGCTATGTTTTGAACAATGTATACAGGAGGGCATTTCCATATGAAAGCAGTGCAGTATTTTAACAGCATTGGAGGGCAAGGCCTGATGAGGGAAAGGCTGTGGTCCAAATAAATTTTCCAGTGCTTTCATCACTGGAAGGCCCCTCTGCCTCTGGGACACAACCCTCTGGGCATAAAGCTTTAAAGGTCAATTTAAAATACTTTTGAGCACTTTTTATTTGAAAAGTTTCAGGATGTGCACACTTGACGTGCACACTTGCTGACCGTTGCACACCGCACACTTCAAATTTTTTTCGTGCACACCCGAGATCTCGTCGAAAAGTGCCGTACTTTCCATACTGGCCTCTGGGGCCTTAGTAGCCCTGGGCACAGCTGCCAAATTGCTTTTTATGCAGAAGATCTTCCGTGTGAAAATTCAATTATAACAAAGGAAGAACAATAGCTTAATTGTTTTAAAAACAACAGCCAAGTGTGCATCTTCTGTGCGCACTTATATGCAAACCTATCAGTTACGCGTAGACTCAGCGACAGCGTAGCTTGTATTCAAAAACCTTTTCTTATTCTTAATTATATCATTGCAAATCATTCAACATTACATACAGCCTTACCTCAATTTTAGATCAAGTTTGTGTTTGGCAGTTCTTGAGGAATACACGTCGGGGGGGGGGGGGGCAATACCAAAACAAAAGAATAATGACATAGGCTAATAATACATCAATCAATACTGAATAATTAATGATATGTTTTAATTCATCTAAGATCTTACCTGAAAACTGTCCCAACTTTTAAGACATTGAAATTATAATCAACATTTCCTGACCATACTAGTTTCAAATGGTTTCTTGATCCACTTGAAATGGTTCCTTCTTCTGGTGCCATTTTGTCTCTGTGATCCTTTCTTGTGGTTGTTATTGTTGTTGCTGTTTGAAACGATCAGCGCTTTTTGTATTGCCTCGTTTTGATAAAATAGCTGCGTAGGATTTTTTTCAGGATTTTTACTGTGCAGCGTCAGAATAACAACAACAACACGATACAAATCACTCTTTCTTGGTTGAGGCCTGAAGGGAAAAGCTTCAAAGTTTCTTGGGTCGGTCATACGTGGAAGAAACGAGAAAGGAACCTGTCAAGATCAGTGTTAGGTAATGTTCTGGTTTTCCTAATTCTTCATAGTTTTAGTAATTAGACTTAGAGCATACAGCATATATTGATGAAAATGGTGTAGAGGGGTATCGCCCTTTTGGAGCGCTTTTGAAAGGAGAGCAGGTTTTGACAATATAAGGCGAAATTTTGAATAAAACTTACCATGAGTATGATCATCTACTCTTCCTCTCCCTTTTGTGTGAATCTTGTGACTAATTGTGATTTCAATTTGCCATAATATAAATTTTTATGCCGAGAGGTCTGAGCGGCCTAATTTCAAAAGGTCGCCCATTTGGCCCTAGGAAATTGTTAAAGGAGCCATAGCGACCCATCGGGATTGTTTTTAAATTGCCTGACGAAAACGAGGCTTGAGCATGTGACATAGCACGAGCTCATACAGAACACAGGTGCACCATTAGGGCGATTTAGGCCCGAGAGAATGCTCTGATAATCGAGGCATGTGGTGGCAAGATCGCTTGCGTGATTTCAAGGATTCCTGTTAATTCATCATCTCAAAGGTTGAAGCTCGACGTTAGGCCATCCAATTTAGATCAGGGTTGCAATATTTGAACTCAAGCAGCGACAAGAGAAATGACCATGAAAAAACAGATTGTAAAAGAACATACCTTCGATTCTCCTTCAGGTTAGTTCAACTTTATTTTCATTTCGTGAAGGAACAAAATGATATTACACAGCGAGGGCAAGTCACGATGTTGGAGGTGGCATCAGCAAACTGTTTTCGCGCGCTTTTTGTGAAAAACTAGTCCGAGACTCTTTTATTCAGCGACTTTTGCAGTGCGATAAAATTTGTCAAAATTTGAGGGCGCTCCACAAGGGCGATACCCCTCTAGTAATTATTTTGAAACTTTGTTTGTGTTGCTGGTCTCCAACAAGACAAGGCCAAAAAATCAAGTCACACATGAGCTGGCCACTCAACAACAACAAGTTTCGTTCATTGGTTTCCTCATTTAATAGGGTATAATATTTGGGTAGTCAATGGTCTGCTCTTGCCAGAATATGGAAAGGTTATTTTTCATCTCTGGTTCAAAATGCGTAAAGCATACAGTTTTCATTTCCAGTAGTACAGACAGGGCAGTCAGTCTTGTAAAAGCTCGTGATTTGTTAGCGATTAACCGATCTATTAGTAACTAACAGATAGATTAGCAGCTGATTGATCAAGTAGTAAATTTACTAACAGATTCCGTAGTCACTAACCAATCGGTTAATGAAATTTGATAGGTTGCGCAGCCGCCGAAAACAGTACAAAACCTCGTCTCGAAAATACTCCCATCGGATTCAGCACGTTAAAAAACGCTATTTCACTGGGTGAAAAAAATGCTACCGGTGCAAAGGAGAGCTACACTCAAATTAGGATCGATTTACATCTTTTACGCACGTAACACGTTAGAACTAGATGGACCAACTAAAATAACTATTATAGGCCTAATGTTTTTCTTCTCACAAATCTTCGTAACACGCACTCAAGTGCTTAACCCTTTCAAAACATCGTGGAATCGATTAGAAACCGGTTTAATATTACAACTAATAGATTTGTTAGGAACTAACCGATTGGTTAGTGACTACGGAATCTGTTAGTAAATTTACTAGTGGATCAGTTAGTTGCTAATCTATCTGTTAGTTACTAATAGATTGGTTAGTCGCTAACGAAACGGGAGCTTTTACCGGACTGGCCTTGGTGCATGTGACATACATGGTACCTGCCTAAGTTTCTTTTTAGTTTCTAAAGAATTCTTGTTTGACAAAATGTGCAGTCTTTCATATGCTTCAAAGTCAAGGATTCTTATCGTATTAATGTGTAGAATTCTTGAATATTCTTGAGAATTCTTGTCATGTTAATATGTGTAAAGCCTGTAATGTATATATTTTTAAATACCCTACTGAGAACCTAAATTTCTCCATATTCCCCCGGTTGTGCCAAAATAAACTGGACTGATTTTGAAGATTTGGCTTCACCCTTTAGTAAAAAGCCTGAATGATATTAAGAGGCTAGGATTTTTGCAAATTTTGTTGTTCTTAGTTTTTGGAGCTACGCAGTAAGTGAGTTTATTAAAATTTTGTTTTCAGAAATTACTGAAAACGATCCAAAAATGTTAATCAAATTTTCTAAAAACTCAACATGATAGGACAAAGAGAACTTTTTTGGGATGATTTGGGGATTTAGAAATTGATTGTGGACTGCCAAAAGTGCATAGTTAATTTTAGTGCACACCCGGGAGCAAAAACAAAATTTATCTCCAATATGGCTTCTCTAGCACTCTGTGCCATGATGGATGCGAATTTTCACAAATAGTTTATTGATCGAATGATTGCTGTTGTGGACCCTATTCTGTATACAAAGACATCATCATGTATTACTATTGATTTTATAACATTGATTGAGTGTTCTTGTTTGTTTTGTTCCAGTTTTCAGTCATCATGAGTTTCATTGGCTTAGAGAAGAGACAGGATGCAAAGGAGTTGCTGACAGAAGATTTGAATAATCTATTGAAAACAGCTCCTGCAGATCGAAAAGATGTAAGGTTTCACATTTTCACATTTTAAAAGATAATTTATAATCAAAAAAAGCGAATCTACATAGTTAAAAAATGTGAAGGCGAAGTTGCGGATTTAGCGCCAAGCGCCTAATTGTGTCCGCGACCTCTTGTCATGACGCCCAAGTGGTGAGGCTCTACCTGATATCAAACCCTGTCCGCCTGACTGTTCTGGCTGCAATGTCAGAGGATTACACCACTGCACCACAACACCTTCAATCAAATTGAAAATGGCCAAGGCCAAGTTAAAAATACAATCTATTAATATTTGATAACTGTGACTGTGCCATTTCATTATGTAGCTAAGAAACAATGTATGTGTGGGCGTGTTTTTAGCCTATTTATAGTGGCTACGAGATATAGCTGTGCCTATTCCCTTTCAACTTCAATGCCATTAAACATTTTGAACTTCTTTTCATGCTTCATGGTTTATAAGAATTACAATGAAATGATAAACTTTTTATTTTCTCTTGCAGATTTTGTTAAAAGACTGATGGTAAAGCTTGTTTATTATTTTATTTCATATTCATTTCTTTTCTTTGTAGACATATGCGCTCAACTTCAAAGGCTTTGAAGAATTGTTTGGAAGATTTGTGGAGGATAAAGGTCATGGATTAGTTTGGAATGACATAAGTCCACCCCCAGATGGCATGGTAGATATTTTTTGTGTCATTTTCCTTGGTTTATCTTTGCTCTATCTAAGTCTGGAAGGAGTCTTGTTGTCTTTTCAACTTTGTGTTTATGGCAAGCATTATTGATTGAATCCAGCACATAATATACTCATAAGGCCAATTTTAAATACCAGGTATGCCACAAATTACATTTTGACAGGGAGCATATATCATGCTTAAACCTACTTTCAAAACCCTGTCCGCCGCCTGACTGTTCTGACTGCAAAATCAGAGGATTACAGAGCTTTGCAAAATTGAGAAATTAGAAACATGGATATTTCACTCAAATGATACGGCAAACAGAGTACTTTTGTGGAAAACACTAACAGAACTGCAACTAGCATAAGTGTAAAACTAAGGAAGGCATCACCGCTTTATTTATCTTTGGTTGATGTTGCTTGCAAATAGTTACTGTTAAGTACACCATGCAATCTACTAACCAGAGCTGGTATAGCCTCATAACTTGACTTAGGTTGAGGTTTGCCAAGTTATCCAAAAATATTTGAATTCAGATTGTATTGGAAAAATGTTGTGCAGTATGTACTACAGTATGTATCTTTGGCCACAATGAATATTTACAAGTTTTATCATATAAAAATACATAGATACATCGCAATATTTAATGTTAAAAATATAAAGATACAGTAAACACCCCTAATTACAGTGGCAGGGATAGCATTAAAAGAGCAAGCTGACCTTATTTCCATAATGGTCCCTGTAGAGGTGCCGTATATAACAGAAATACTTAGGAAAAAAGGAAAATACAGAGCTGCATGTGCATTTTCAACACGCATCTGTGTACTAATTTCTTTGTTTTTATCTGTAGATAAAGAGGTACAAAGATATTGAGCTGGAATCATACAAAGCACAAGATATAAAGGCTCTCCTTGATAAATTGGTTGTATTGAAGCTCAATGGAGGACTTGGTACAAGTATGGGATGCACAGGGCCGAAAAGTTTGATTTCAGTGAGGAATGATAACACGTTCTTAGATCTCACTGTGCAGCAGATTGAGGTATGTATTGTTTGGAGTAAATCGTTAATGGCAAATTCATGTGGCAACATTTAAAGGGTCTCTTTCAAGCAGCACTTTGTGAATGTGTCATCTTTCATAGCCCATGAAAAAGGCAAAACAAGAGATGGCACATGCTAGACATGCTTGTTGGAACAGACCCTTCAAAATTCTTAGGAAGGAAAACTATATTAATACGCACAATGCCTGTACTAAGCTCAAATACAGGTAGTTCACTTACTAATTCTGACCATTAGGAACAGTTTAAATCTTTAATTAAATGTTGATTTATCAAATTCTGTCGTAAGTCTATTTCAATACTTCCGTAAGTTCGTTACCCCTTTTCTCTTTAGGCTCTACTTCTTTAGTGTGCTGTGAAAGCTCTATTTTACCCCCTCTCTATCAAGCCCCCTTCTCTAATAAGCCCCTCCTTTTTAAGCCAAAATTTGAAGTATGCCCCCTCTCTGTTAAGCCCCCCCCTCTACTCAATCAAATGCCAGAGGCTGCAAAAGAATTTCCATTTATTTAGCTAAACAACTTTGTGTGCTAATTTTGATATGGTTTGGGATAAAAACTGTGTCAAATTTGGGTATCTGACTCGTAAAATTGTATTTAATCCACAAAAGTTGGAGTAAAAGAACTAAATCTATCATTTGTGCCCATGTCATTTCGTTTCATGAACAAGCCCCCCTCTCTATTTTATGCCCCTGCTGGAGTCTCGACAATTGAATAAGCCTCTGTGGGCTGAAATGAGTTTTAATGGTAACCTTCTGTTTCAATTCAATTCTATTTCAGAATCTAAACAAGAAATACGATTGCGACATTCCACTTGTCCTCATGAATTCGTTTAACACAAGTAAAGACACAAAGAAATCACTTCGTAAATATGCTGCTTGCAGAATCAAGATTTTCACTTTTGAGCAAAGCCAATTTCCAAGAATCAGCAAAGACTCTCTCAGGCCAATTGTTTCAGATCTATCGAACCAAGACTTGGAACAGTATGATTATTTTTACTTCTTTTTACAGCACAATCGTTGTTCACATTATCATGACAAAAATGCTACAAAATTCTCCACATTATCATAAAAATTCTCATGAAGATTCTCATATTTAAACAAGAATTCTTAGATAGGAAACAGTGTTGTATGTGCACAAGTCCTGTAATGTATGTCCAATTTGTTTATTTGGTGCAATCCTATGAGGCATTTTAAGACTCAACTTTGCAAAGCATATTTCAATTCACCCAAAGAAGATAAAAAATGCATTCCTATCTTGATAATGCGTTTGATAGTAAATAGAATTAAAATGTCATTGGTTTCTAGTTTTGTACCACATGTCCCAGAAAAACGTAAACAGATTTGGTTGGGTCCAGCTGTGAGAAATTAGCTGATAATCAGTGGCTAAAAATTTCAAAATGTTCTTCGAATCGATAGTTAACTCAAACGTAGATGCCTCATTTGTTGATATTGGTGCTTTGAGATCTGAAATATTAATCTTGAAATAAAGAAGTTCCAATTTGCCTCTTCCGTTCTGTATTTTCATAAGCAAAGACAATTTCTGCTAGTTCTTTATTCATTCTTCGAATCCTGACTTGTCATCTCACAGAATTTAGTATTGAAGCATCAGAAATAATCGGTGACACCATTTCACAACTTCAGTTCTGCGTCTCCCCAGCCCTGCTCTTTAATCAATTTATTACTAACCAGCCAAATCAAAATCTTTTGTAGCTGGTATCCTCCTGGCCATGGAGACATTTATGATTCATTTGCAAACTCTGGCTTACTGGATCAGTTCATTCGAGAGGGAAAAGAATTTGTGTTTGTTTCAAATATTGATAATTTGGGTGCAACGATCGACCTTCGTATCTTTTCAAAATTTGTTTACATAAAAAGTTAAAGAAAAGATAAGGACGCTAAAAAGTGATACATTATCTCTTTCAATGATGATCCTTTTTGCAGATATTCCTTTTTCTTTGGTTCTAAAAACTGCAAAACCTTTTCACATATAATAGCTATTATACGAAGGATTTTTAATCGAGCAACACTTTTATACATTTTGTAGAAATAGGACGAATTTTCGATTAAAAGTGACATCACTCGATCCAACCTCTATTTTTGTAGAATAGCTTAAATGGTTTTGACTGTCGAAAATATGTAAGATATTTGCATGTGACAATATTTAACATAAAAATGAAATGCTGTCTTCAAATTATTACCATCTCAGAATGAGGATCAAGACGACATAGGTTTTTTTTATTCAATTTATTCCGCAAGTTCGTTAGAAAAGACAGTGTATCGACAAAGTATGTAAATTAATGGCCTGATGCCAAAATCATTACCATCTTTGTTTCTACTTGTCATTCGAAATTAGCTTTCAGGAACGCTGGGATACAAAGCTTTTTGAAACAGTGTTCTACCCTTTCTCTTGATATGGCAATGTCTCCTGATTTCTTTTGGCTGGAATTACAGTGAGGAGCTGGCGATCTTTTCCCCTCCTGGTAGCAGGTTTTGGCAGCAATTTGACAAGTGAAACTCTCAATCTTGGTTTTGTAAAGCAGTACGATTCAGATAGATATTCCTCAGTCTTTCCTTCCGAACAAGTTTTTGCAGACTAATACCTCATTGGAATCGATGATTCTCAACAACCAATATTGAATGAAATCTTTAACCGTCAAAGATATCCTGAATTTCTTGATAAACCAGTCGGATGGAAGTGATCAATGTGAATTTTTGATGGAAGTTACAGATAAAACAATGGCGGATGTCAAGGTGAGCCCTTCCAACTGTTTATGACGAGAGCGAGTTTGAAAAACGAGATGTTAAATTGCAAGCTTAGACCGTGTTCAGACACTGAGCAATTTAAATTTGTCTGCATTAAACCTAGACTTGCCCCAAGTCTATTTCGTCAAAAAAATTTCGTCAAACAAAATTTAAGGGTAATATACTTTCCGGTAGACTTATTACAGTCGATGAAACAGACTGGGCGCAAGTCTACATTAAACCATGCTGGAAGCAAGTTTAGACCAAACTTGACAGTTGTTATTTCTTTTGTTTCTGTTTCTTTTTTCGTCTTTGTTTTCGTTTGTCTTTCTTATGAAATTAACCGTTGAATTGTGGGGACCAGATGACGTCTTGCGCCATGGATGGCACATGCAAATCTTTTTATTTAGAATTAGGCTTCGTTGTCATAGAAAGAAATTTGTTTGTTTGTGAAATTCAGAAGGTTTAACCTTGGTTGATGTGAACAGAATATTATTGAGTTTTATCATATGCTCTTTGAAACTGATTTGTTTTATGTTGGAGTTGTTTTCAATGGTTTTATCTATATCATTCGTTGTATCTTTGCATAGGGAGGAACATTGATAAAGTATGAAGATAAACTTCGATTACTAGAAATTGCTCAAGTCCCAAATGAACACGTAAGTTGTCTTTATTCCATTCATCCTGTGAAATAAACTCTATGAAATTTCTATGAGTTGGAATATTATTTTAATTTCTTAATATAATTTTGGAAAATTCTCCAGCTAGCTATAGCCTCTATGGATTAAATATAGACCCCAGGGTTTCGAGAATTCAAGTGACCACCGCACAATGTGATTCGTTTTGGAAAACGAAAATAATTGCTTCTTTTTGGTAATTATCCATTGCAAGAGTGAAGTTACAGACTTCGCTGTGCCACAATTTGGTTTCAAGCTGTTATCCGTAAGATTTTCTCAACTGTGGTTAAATCTTATTGATTCTCAATTTAATCTCAAGGCTCCTATTGTTGGCTTGAAGCATTTTTTATTTTTGAACAGGTTGATGATTTCAAAGCTGTCAATAAATTCAGGTGAGCGATTTTTCGAATTATCTTATTCATTTCCAGATTTCAAATGAAAATTTTCTGAAATGGTATTCCTTGCGATTGTTTTGAGATTTAGTTTTTCAAAAATTGTTGATCTTCATAGCTGAGAAAGTTATATCTTAACCTGCAAATATTGAAACTCACATGAAGTAATGTCCGCTCAAATCTGCATTGCAACTTCATGTCATTGAGCATTCATTTGAAAGTATCACATTAAATTGACACATTTACCCCATATGAAAGGAGAAGTGAGAAAAACTTTCTGATCAAAGGCCAGTATCCTGAAAAATTACTTTAAAAGCTCAGTTCCTCAAGGAAAGAAACATATCTTGCCCTTTCTCTTTTTTTTTCTCATACATTAGGCTTTCATGTCATAGAGATTTTGTTGCCTAACAAGAATAGCACAGAATTCCCTTTGCCAAACCCAACGGCTTCATAGGATATATTACAGAAGATTTGTTCTTGGTGTCCCAAAAAAGTACTCCCGTTTGAAAAATCACCAAATTTTGATCTCACGGCCGATCTTCGATTTTCTTCTTTTTTTCAAGTAGATCAAGGACCAAATTACTTTCCAAGATATAGCTGATCTCGTAATTGGTTTAAAAATTAGCAAATTTAGCTCTTTTTATGGCTACCTGGCTTTGAATTATGACTGCAAAAAGCACTGATGATTACCTAAGAAATTCCTTTTTGGAGAGCTTTTAGTTTAGTCATAAATGCCAGAATGAAATACTAACTTCTATCGTAGACTTGAAGAATAATGAAAAAAATCAGTATGACGGCTCATAGGCAAAATTAACAATGTTTCTTGAAGAGTATAGCTCAGAATGAGGTTTTCAATGCGTTATTTCGTGAGCATAGGTTCCAAATCTTTATCTCGGCGTAAAAAGGTGAGTGTAAAATTCAATGACCTATTTCTGCTGATTGAATGGCTTGAAAGAAACTTTAGATACTTATCTATAATTCTACCGTTGGACTTTTCAGAAATTTTGAATATTTTTGGAAATGACAGCGTATCTTACATTTCAACTCATTTGAGGATGTGACGTCATCAAATTTCTAAATCATAAACGAGATGAGTGACAGACTTTTGCTTGATACCATATTGTAGGCATTCATAAATTATGGTTTTCTTCGAAATTATTTCATGTTACGTCAAACAGTTTAGAAATTACGATGGTTTAAGTTTTTTTGACAATTTTTCTTGAATTCTTGAAAAAGGAGAAAAACACTCTAATTCTGAAAATATTGAAGATTTCAGGAAATTCCAACGGTAGAATTATAGAGAATTAGCTAAAGTTTCTTTGAAGTCATTCAGTTCAAAGAAATAGGTCACTCAATTTTACACCAGCCTTTTTAAAGATTTGGAACCGATGCTTATTTCGTGCCCTTTAAGTAATAAAAACAAAATTTAATCATCTTTGAATATATGTGGATTATTGACTAATGGGATCAAAAAGAAAACTCTATGATAAGTTTGATAATCAAATTTTGACAATTTTTCAAACGGGAGTACTTTCTTGGGACACCCGGTACCTTGTGTACCTTGACTGCACTAAGGCCAACCCCTAGGATAAACAAAAAATCCGAAAGCTCACTAATTTCTCTGATTTTAAGAATCTTCAACACAAACAATTTATGGATGAAATTGGGAGCCATGCATCGTTTGGTGAAACAAAGAGCATTGCAAATGGAAATTATTATCAACCGAAAGGTATGCAATATTTTATTTATTCAGGTAGGGAGGGTCGCCATTTAGCAGGAGACGTTTTTCAAGAGACCCTCCAATAAAGGTAGCGAATACAATATACATCTTAAGTAAACTAAAAACTATCATCAATATTGAAAAATCCTAATGTTAGAGACCTATTGACAATAATTATACATTATTGACAATCAAAACAAAATGCTTAGCCTGTTCAACCCTAAATAGACAATTTGCAACTATTTAGGGACTCTGCCTTAGCTTTGCTCCCCAAAAGAAACTCATTTTTCCCATTCGCTAATTTTTTCTTTGATAGTCTCAGATCAGTTTCTGCATATTTAGACTACGGGAGGAACATTGCGAGTTTTTGTGGAGCCAGCTTTTTATTGAGCTACTTGAAGACCATTCATCTGGACTCATTGCGTATGAGTTGTTCTATGGTCTTCCGGCCAAGTTCTTTGATAAGTGGTCTGCTTAGTTTATCAAAGCTGGCTTTTTTTACGAACATAATAATTGAGAAATATCTAATGGAATAACTGAAAGAATCCACTTCTTAATTCAACGGTTTTGATGGGCCAAAAAGGTTACTCTTTTCTCAATTTTTAAAGAAATTGTGACTTGTTTTACAAACAAGAGATTCCAAAATTTGCGAGTTGTTTATTAGTTTCTCAGTCCTCTTTACGCCAATCCTTCGAATTTTCCGTTCTTTTAGCTTGATCAGTGTCGGGTCTATTATTATTTCTTTGCTTGATAACAGGCTATGCTCGAAATTTCGTGCTTATTTCAATTCACATCACAGTGCTTATATTTTATTTTATTTACTTGTTTGTTTTAATTATTTGCTGCCCCACGAAAAGGAAGGCACAATGAATTTTATCACAAATCGACAGTCGATACTTGGATGCAGGGCACGCAGGCAAGATAGAAATGCAGGAAACATTTCATTGTTTATTGTATGTTTATTTCCACATTGCTTGTCCTATTCCTTTTTTTTATTTCTTTTCTTAGACTCTTGATAATGGAGTTAACATCATACAGCTAGAGACAGCTGTTGGGGCAGCAATTAAATGTTTTGAAGGTGCAATTGGTAAGAAAGTGTTTTTGTTGTTGATTCCACTTAGGAGAGATGAAATAGGTGTTAGGACCGCTCTCATCATGACATATAAGATATATATATATATTGAGAGGAAAGGATTGAAATTCTTTTGTGCACTCACAATAACTAATGCTGACAGTTTCGGACAATAGGGGGGCGAGAGAATGTGGTCACCCCTAATTTTGGGTTAGAACAAAAACCTTTTGTTTGAAAACAGTATAAATGGACAATTCTTTTCAACTAAGACAATAGCTGCCCATCCCACTATCTGACAAAATGTCCACTGTTGTGTGCTTGCATGTATTTGTTTTTGAATCTGTTGAGAATGGTCGCAAATAGAATAGAATATAAAAGTTTAATCATGGCTTGTGGTATCAAATTTCGATTGAAAGTGAATAAAATTTGAACAAAATGGGTCAAAAATATACATGGTCGAACTTGATTCACATTTGTCGTATTAAAATTGTTAAACACGTGTTTTCTTAGCTAAGGTTGTGCTTCGTAATGACATGGAAGCAATTGAAATGTAAGAAATGTTCTCTGATCACTGAGGCACCAAAGATTTTTGGGGAAATCAAGGACTGTGATTTCTATTTGTCAATGATTGCAGAGAGAAATAACGCATCCAAAGTTATGCTTCAATCTAAAACATTTTTATTGAGATGGATTGATCCATTTGTAAAACATTCAGCATGATAGTTTTGCAGTGAATGGATACTTTTCGTAACTCACCCTCGATGTTTCTCTTTTAAGGTGTAAATGTGCCACGAAGTCGTTTCTTGCCAGTGAAGACGTCATCAGACTTATTCCTTGTGATGTCAAATCTCTACGAAATGCATAGTGGAACATTATCAATGAGTCATAGGAGACTCTTTTCAACAACGCCTCTTGTCAAAATTACGGGGCCTCATTTCAAGAAGGTATATTTTCTTATCATTTCTCAATGGACCGATATCTATGTACATGTCATACGAGAGATTCAAGGGTATAGCTTTTGAGCTTCTATCACTATACTGTGCACATTTGAGAATTCTTCAAAATTTTTAGAATATCGTTCGATCCAGATTCGTTTTCAGAATAGTTAAAAGGTATGAGAAGGCATTGAGGATGACGGTAGAGAAGTAGTGATGTGAAGGTATAGGTATTGAAGAATGAGGAGTGGACTTGGACTGAGACTGCGTTCACACGATGCCGGCACATTTTGAAAACGGGGAAAATGTGACGGTAGCAAAATTTGAGCTAGCGTTCACACGACACCGTTTTTGAAAGATTTCAGTTTTCAAATTCTACCGTTTTCAAAATCTGCCGGCAAAAAATGTGCCGTTTTCGTGTGAGCGGGGGACCTATCTGTCACATTTCTTTCACCATTTTGAAAATGTGCTGGCATCATGTGAACGCAGTCTGAAGTCAATACTCTCGAGTCTCAAGAGACAGTCCCCCTCTTATTGATCATTTAAAAGATTCTTACGCAGGGCATCCTCATTCCAGATCCCAGTTTATTTATTAGCTTCTAGAAATGTGAAACTTTTGAAATCATCTTTCCTGGGATGTGAGTCGAACTGAATTTTTGTTTTATTATCATAATATTTTATCACCTTCAAATATGTTTGGATCATCAACAAAACAGATGAACAAGAAGACAATTTTATAATACATTTGATGGTCGAGTTTTGATGATTTCTCGAAGGGGGGTACTTTTTTAGGACAACCGATAGCTATCCTGAAAATATTTATTTGCAATTGATAAATTTTCATCATGATTTTTGCCCAATTTTCTTTCAGGTGAAAGATTTTCTATCCCGTTTTGCATCGATCCCTGACATTCTTGAGCTGGATCATCTCACAGTCTCTGGTGATGTTAAATTTGGTAGAAATATCACACTCAAGGTAAGAACTAAATGGGCTGGGTCACGTAAAGTAAACAAACTTCTTTCGAAACGACGATTTTGCAGTTTTTGACAGGGCAAATCAGACAGATTTTCCACTATTTTTCTTAAAATTAAAGTGCTATTTTGAACATGAACTCTTGGACTTCAGAGAGAAACAAACGAAAGAACAATTCGTTGTAAGATTCGATCAATCACACGAAATCAATCACATCGTCCTTATTTTACTTCTTTCCAATGAAACCATTATTTTGCCATCCACCATTTTGCCCATTTTTAAACATGTGGTCTTTCTGTATGTTTATAAACAATCCTCGCATTTTTTTAGCATAGGCTCCAATCTTTAAAAATCGGCCTTTTGCCTCATTTTGTAACCTTGTCAAAACGTTACCAACTGTGCTATAATTAAAGTGTTGACTTTTTTAAATTTTGATAATGTTTCTTTGCTTGACGTTCATATTGTAGACTATGGTTTTCTTGAAGATTCTTCCATATTTTCAACCAAAAGTTTCGAAATTACTATGGCTCAATTTTTTCAAAATTTTGCTTGGATTCTTCTTAAGAAAGAATAACCGTGAAGTTTTGAAAATAACCAAAATTTAAAAAAATTTAACAGTAGAATTTTATAGCTAAGTAGCTCAAATTTGTTTCAAGCCATTCAATCCAAAGAAAGCATAGGGCTCAAATGTTTAAAAAGGTGCCTGTGAAATTCTATGACATTTTTCTTATCCAATTTTTAGGGAACCGTTATTATCATTGCAAATCACGGAGACCGAATTGATATTCCATCTGGTGCAGTTTTGGAGAACAAAATTGTTTCCGGAAATCTGCGAATATTGGATCATTAAAATGACGAAATTCAAATGTGTTGCAGTTTGAAAGTTGATAAACATTTGTAAGTTTTTGCTTCTCCGAGCTTAGCTGTGAATGCATAATATATAATGAGCTTTTTAGGATTTTAGAGACATGAAACCAGATTTCTTGGACGAAAAATGACATCATACTAGAAAACTAGATGAATAACTATCACTACAACCCGTTAATGTGTAAATAGATGAAATTTCTAATACAATATATTTTTGATGGCTTCTTGAATTTAGCATGCATAAATATCTGTGTGATTGATATACAAGAATTAATTTTTTTGCTTACCAACAATATATTTGGTTTTTTCTGCTATCATTTACTGCTGCCTTAGACTTAACGAGCCATTGTCACCCATGGTCCTTTGCGGGCACGCTATAATTTCAGACTGTCTGAAAATCAAATTTGGCCTAAGTGGAATCCATGGATCCACACCGTAGTGGTTTCAGTTCTTCTACTGCATTGAGCATAGGTTCCAAATCTTTAAAAAGGCAGGTGTAAAATTCAGTTACTATTTCTTTGAACTGAATAACTTCAAAGAAACTTCAGCTATTTCTCTATAATTCTACCATTGGACTTTTCTTAAATCTTCAATATTTTCAGAATTAGAGTGTTTTTCTACTTTTTGAAGAATTGGAGAAAAATTTTCAAAAAAACTTAGAACCATCGTAATTTCTAAACTGTCTGAAGCAACATGAAATAATTTCAAAGAAAACCATAGTTTATGGATGTCTACGATGTGCTATCAAGCAAACGTCTGTCACTTTTCTGGTTTATGATTTAGAAATTTGATGACGTCACACCCTGAAATGAGTTAAAATGTAACATACGCTGAAATTTCGAAAATTATTGAAAAATTCTGAAAAGTCCAACGGTAGAATTAAAGATAAGTAACTAAAGTTTGTTTCAAGCCACTCAGTCAGAAGAAATAGATCACAGAATTTTACACCCACCTTTTTAAGCCGAATTAAAGATTTGGAAGCCATGCTACTGCATTGTGGATCGTTGCAGGACCCTGATGATAACAGTATTGTAAATACTGATAGGTTATCCTGTTCAAATATTCGTATATTATGATTGTTTTTAGTATTACTATTATTATTATTATTATTATTATTATTATTATTATTATTATTGACATTATTATTCTTTAATATTATTACAAACTATTTTTATGTAAATTTTAGTATAAATACTTGGCTGTCTAGGATTGTAAATACACTGAAGAAGATTTTATATCGAAACGTCTGCCCTGAAACAGTTGTGTTTTTATTATTATTATTATTAGTATTATAATATTATTATTATTATTAGTATTATTATGTTTGAAGCCAAGATCATTTAATTCACTGAGGAAACCGTTGACTGATGTAATCCACCTAGTTATCCATGCAAAGTTTGATCGAAACCAATGTTTGCAATGCCAATGTCTCTGGTAGGGGCAGTGAGGGATGAGCAACCAACAGAATCATGTTTTCGCTTTCGTTCTCCAGGCATGGGTGAAAACCTGCCAAGACTACTATGTGTCTTGGGTGGTACATTCAGCTTCGGTCTGAACAAAATGACGTAAACTTTATAGGCAAACAAGCATATGATTGTTATAGTTGCATTGAGAAAGGCGGGGATGCTTTTAAGGACTAAAATTCCTTTGGTGTTGCTGGAGAAAGACGTGGCGATATACGCAAATGTGTGCAAGCAAATTGCTGTAGCTACGAAAAATATAGAGCGACTGTCGTTGTACTCGCCTGGAACATTTCGAGCAAGGAATGCTTGATAGGTGCACAGCATTGTGAGGCTGACGTTAAATAACTCAACTGTGCAGAGCATCCAAAAATTGATGTGGCAAGATGTATTGATTGATTTATCCGTTATTGATTCTCTTTCTTGAATTGGGTCTGTTGGATGGAACGCCATTATGGTTGTCAAGACCATCTCCATAGTGATGAATATGCTTATGATGAACAGTTGCCAAGTAACCGACATGTATTTCAGTTCACCTGCGAAGGATGTAAAAAGATCGACAAAGATTGGTACGGGTTGGAAACTGCTTTTACTAACACCTGGCACCACCCGGAAGACTTATGTTTCGCAGTGTAATCTCACATTAAGAATCATATTTGCAGGAATTACCCTAGGCAAAAATCCCTTTGAGAAACCTTCAAAACTATGCTAAAATCACGTTCCGTAGTATTGGTGCCTTACAGGAATGACTTGAGCATGCTTTTGCAAGTGCTATCCTCTTGGAGAAAAGATGCAAGTACCTTTATTGTTAGGAAGAAAAACCAAGGAGATTTTTGATTCGTCATTTTTGCAGGTTTTTGAAGAGGACTTCTGCAGAATATCTCCCAAATCCACAAGAAAGGATGACCAAGTAAAGCTGGGTAAATTTCTGAATCTAAATTAAAGGAATTGAGTCCATATAAATAGCTGAGCGTTAACGCTATGCTGACAAACTGCTGATGGCCCTTTGTTATCGCACAATTGTGCTAAAGTCATTAGAATGGAGATGAAAGACTTCTTAATCTTTGCTAATTGATCTCCACTACTAATGACTTTAGCACAATTGTGCGATAACAAAGGGCCGTCAGCAGTTTGTCAGCATTAGCGTTAACGCTCAGCTATTTATATGGACTCAATTCTTTTAACATATCCACAGTGAAACAGGACAGTTTTCAATATTATTGCTCTGATATTCAGGAAGCAGTATGTTTTCAAATACCGTGCCCCGGTACGACAATTACAGTAAGTTTTTGATAACACAAAATATGTTGAGCTCACCTCCCATCATAACTTGCTTCCTGAATATTTTATACATTCTGTTTGCTCTCGTAAATAAAGAACCAATCGTCATACTAAATGATAACCCATCGATGTAGAATAACATCCTGCATAGAATTGTTGTTTGAGCAACAGCAGCAACAACTGGTGTTATGTAACCAAGGGCAATACCAAGTAAAAGCACGACTGTCAACTCTTTATTTGATGCACGAACGACATACGTGTTTCTGTGCACGAAAAACACGACAGAAATGAAGATCACTAACAACAGGCCGAAAATTGAAAGACATAGAATAATCACTCCATGTGTGCTTCCAGTTAAATTTAGTTTGTTCTCTGTTAGTTTAATGCAATCTCCATGCAGATTATTCGGAACCGATCTATCAGGGCATCTCTCACAAAGTCCGGATGTATTTGAACTGTATTCCTCTCCAGTGCACTTTTTGCATGTCCAGCAGCAATCCCCGGATGTTTTCCTCAGTAGTTTTCCATGCCCGACAGGGCAATCCTCCGCACATTTCGAGATATATTTCTGAGAAATTGTGTCATTAAACGCACGGAAATGTTGTTTATTGTGATCGCCAGAAGTTGAGTGCTGCGTCCATTCTGCGATATCTGTAAACATACAGCGTTTGCCTTCTTTTGAACTAACCTTGAAACTGTATGCTCCTTTTGTATCTCCATATTTATCAAAGAAAAAAGGTACTCCCAGTTGAGATGTGAAGTTCACTTGATATAAGTTTTTCATGACATCGCTGTTAAGAGAAAATTTGCGAATTTTGTATGAGGTTTTTGTAGGAACAGGCTTGAACTAGATAGGGGGGATTGAGAGAAGGAGGAAATGGTAAGGAGAAGAAACATTTTCTGCCGGATGAGTAAAAGAAACAATGATTTTTGTTGTGATTTTTGCCTTGTTTTGAAGTTTTCTTCAGGGGCTTTCTTGAGAAAATGCTTCATAAGTTCAACACGGAGTGGCTGATTTCAGGCAGGTAAATTTTGAAATATATTTGAACCTGTTCACTATTAAATGATATACTTGCCAATATTGTGGCCTTGATTTCCAGGAAGCAGTGACCTTTCTCACGGGGATTGTTTTGTCAAATGATTGAGATATAAGGAAACTTAAGTTAGGGGCCTGGGCAATCTAAATAATATGATCTCGATAAATGATTAAAAAATAGACAAATAGAGACCCACGTCTTTCTTTTGTTCTATTTTTAGACTAAATCCCTGTATGCAAAATGTTTTATCGCTGGGATTTGTCCTAGCTTCTTGTTGCATCGAGCAGAGAAAGCAGCGATTATATGGCGCGCGATTCATTTTCTATCAGACTTGAAGATGGTTAACATCGGGTGTAGAGACCTATTTTTTGCCCACAATCAGGACTTTAATTTCAACTAACCTCTGTGAAAAGTCAGCAATGCTGCAGTTGTTTGCAGTACACTTTAATGTTATGTGCAATGCATGTGCTGCGGCCATTACAGCATCAAATACATATGGTACGGTGAATGGGATCTTGCTTAACAAGGAATTATCCATTTGTATTTGCGATGTAAAGTTTTTTAAGTCCGAGCGAAATTCACTAGACTTAGCACCTGAGTTCTTGTTGGCAGTTTCATTGACAAAGTTTACAAATTTGGTGACGTTGGCTCGTTTGAAATCAATAGTTATGATCCTTTCAGAAAATCCTTTGCAAAGTTCAGACATCTTTGGCGTAAAGCCCCCTGACAAAATCCAAACAGTATTCGTGAAATTCATTTTAGCTGCTTCCTTGAGGATCAAAAATGCATCTAATGGATGTGCTAGAACGACTGTGACATTTGATTTCTTGCTTTTTAATTCAACGAGTTCTTTTCTGACATCTTCCTTTTTGTCTGGCATGATAACATGATGACTCATAAAGCAAACATCCTTTTCATTTTGACTGAGCTTTCTCTTTCGAATTTCGCTCAAAAGCAAATCGAAGGCTGAGGTTGCATAATCTGTTTTCGTATGAATGATCGAGAACAAACTCCAGTTGCATTTGTGTAAGAAGTCCAAAACTGACATCACAAGTAACTTGTCACTCGGAGCTGTCCTAAAGAATGATCTAAAACGATCTTGATTACTTAGCAACGGCGAAGTCGCCTTATAACTTATAACAGGCACATTGAAAATATTTGATAGGGTTGACACACTGTGACTTACTGCAGAAGTTCTTGATCCAATTATTGCAAAAGTGCGGCCTGGTTTGGAAAAAGATGACTGAAAATTGCCATGGTAAAAGTCAGTTACAAAATCATAACTTAAATAATTCTTCACTGCAACGTTAACACTAAAGCAAGTATCTTGGATGTCAACACCAAGAGTTATTCCAGGCAAAAGAACCTCGTTTTGATTAATGGTCTCGACTGCGTAAATCATGGCTAATGCCTCGAACATACCATCAGGCTCTATTTTATTTCCGCGGCAACACTCGTCTCCAGACCCTTTTGCATCGTGTAAAGGAAACAAGCCTGCCAATGTAAAATTCGCCTTGCTTTTCTGTAGATTGCTTAGCAAAACTTCTTTCTGCTCTGCAAAAGCGATCACTTTGACAAGGGTAAAGAATAACATTACTATTATCACTGATTTCATTTTGATTTGATTTGATTGATTTGATCTGGCAAATTTCACGTTTAAGTCATGCAAACAGCAATATTACTTTAATTAATTCAAAGCCAGTGCTGGGCTCTTTCTTCCTTCATCAAGCATGAATAAGATCTCTAAAGTCGAGCAAGAATTGAGTACAAATTTTACCGCCCAAAAAGTCCCATGTAATTCCATATAATTCCATAAAAAAATTGTCTACCCCCTTTCTCCTAATACACCAATTTTGTGCTCCCGTTGTTTTCTTCGTTCGCTTCAAATTGATCACAAGAAACAAAACATGTGCCTCATTGCCTCCTCTCTAAGTTGTCAGTTTCTCTATTCCACATCAACTGTGTTTGAATACGCATTTGTTAAATGTAGAATCCCTCTCGAAGTCTCCTCTGACATATGTTGACATGACTTCGAAGCAAAGACTCGAGCTCAACGACCGATCGTAAATGCGGGCATTACTGTTGGTAGAACGTATTTAAAACTTATTGGTCAAACAAGATAATCTACGAGTCAATAAGAAAGCTGGTCGTTAGTAAACAATGATGTTTAATGTTTTTGCAGCTGCTAGCATTTCGGATAAAATCCCGATAAAATACGAACACTTTCTTCCCGTAGAGGTGAATAGGAAATATTCCGCAAGAAACTAAAATGGAGAGGATTTCCTAATTTCTTCCTTTGCCGTTAATTGGAAGCTAATTGAAAATTACTAGGAACAGCACTTTATTTTAATGTTCTTGAAAGAATATATTGGGAAATTTGCTGTGAAAATTACCGCATCAAACATGGCTACCTGCCCTATTTGAAACCGGTCAATAAAAATGCACATTTCAAATATAATTTTTATTCAGGTCTCTTTCTATTTCAACACTTTATGCATGTTGATCACTTCTGTTCGATTTGATACATGTGCCAATATACCATGCTGTCCTAACACAACCCTGCCCCCTCCCCGGAATACGAGACATCAAGACAGAATAAGAGTAAGGCACCTTAAATCAAAAGTATTATACACAAACATATAATGAATCGGTTCCCCATACGTAAAGGCTCTTGGGCAACAGGCATGCATTACAATTTGTAACCCTATTTGTAAAGGTAGCCTGAAAGAAATGTCATGTTGCATCAAAATAATTTGTGATGTGGCTCTACACAAATAACTCAAAATGCGGCCACATCCAACGAATCAAAGAACCTTTGAGAAGACTCACGGAGCCTTAGGAAAACCATAGAGATTAAAAGTGATGTGGTTCTAACTCCAGATGCGGCCACATCAACGAATCAAAGGACCCTTGAGGAGACTCACAGAGCCTTAGGAATACCTCAGGAAGCCTTAGGAAGCCCGACAGATAAAACATCCCGGAGACACCCAAATTAAGCCTTGGGCGGTCCGATGAACTGCCTAGTAATCAATGCATCCTGTTTCGTTGATATGATAATTCATCCTAACCCAATTAATTAGACAGATATGGCATTTATCCAAGTCAGTGGAACAGTTTCACGCCTCAGCCCAGGCGCGGACCTTAGGGCAAGGAGCCAAGATCCAAGCCAAGGACAACCCAGTAAACCTCCCGAGGTCGTATTAACCGGGCTTAAATTGCATTTAACTCTCATTTAAAAGTGCATTTCAAAATCAGATTTTTTCAATTCTTGGTCTCTGGAGCACCATCCAGTTGCATCTCAGTTGCTCATATTTTGAGATTGAAACTCGTAAAGCATAGCAAGGCTGCCACAAGACAACATTTAGTAGAATCAACTGCTCCGAGAAGTTTCAAGAAACTTTTGTTAGTTAAATCCAAGGATATTGTGGCAAATATGTTTCAACTAACCGTTTATTTTTTGAGCATGATTGGAAACTGTTTATTTCTCTATGATGTTTTAGATATCAACAAACATATCTGTAGCAGTGTCTCCCTTGTCTGATAATTGACTCAAACCGGTGCAGAGTCAACAATCTTTTATCATTCAATTGCTTATTAAAGGGAGTACAAAGACCAGCATGCTTTTCGCGAAAACAGTGACTTGCTCTGCACAGCTTCCAGAATAACTGACAGTACGAAATTCACAAAAACAAAGACAAACGATCGCAAAGGCTGCTGGTCTTTGTACTCCCTTTAATCTAATTTCTCCTTGAAAATCCAAAACAGGGTCATAGATATTGACAAGATTGCTTATTAATTGTTCATTTATGGCGTATTGAAGCAATTGACGTCAATCAAAGCGTTCTTGTTTGCTAGATGTCATGCACTCCCTGATCATCCCTGATCTTGCACCATTGCATTGACCCAATACTCCATCACTCCTTAATTAAACAACCCCGTGTACCATGAAAAAATCCCAAGGACGTCACCACACGACGGATCCGAAAAGTTATACCTATCCCATAGACTCAACTCCGTTGCACTCCGTGAGCCAAAGGTTAAAACCCCGGGGGGGGGGTACATAACATGTTCAAGGTACGGGTATGTGCCGCCCATATGGGTGGGTTTTTGGGCCTAAAATTCTCTAAACAAGGGTCCTATTTCGGCAAATTTTCCATAAACAAGGGTGGGATTTGGCTAAAATTCGCAAAAAATGGTTAAAATGGGCAATTTTCCGCCAAAATTCATCATAAAAGTGGGTACCAAAGCAAAGTTCGGTAATTAGAAGAGGGTAGCTTTCTGAAAACCGGGCGGCAGACCCCCGTCCATCCACAAGTCTTGTACCCCCCCCGGGGGTTAAAACAAACACTTGCAATGCATCCCGGCTGTACAAGAACCTGTTACCAAATCACCCGGACCTGTGACCAAATCACCCGGAACCCTAAGGGAAACATTGTATGTGTTGGGCACTGGGCGCGTGCCATCGGGAAGGGTATCACAAGTTCCACGATTTTGGTACAAGTAACGGAACCCATTCTTGGGACTTTGGTAAAGAACAGAAGGCCTTCTTTGAAAAATTGATACATTTTCGAAAAATTGGAATAAGAAACGGGTATATTTTTCAAACTTTGGTGGCACGCCCCAACCAAAATCTGGTCAAGCGCTACCCCAGTGGTGGAGCCAGGGGAGGGTGTTAGGCTGGGGTGGCGCCAGGAATCTTCCGATAGAGGGGCTGGAGCTTCCGACAGGGGGTTAAAATGGCTAGAAAGTGCAGTTTTTATACGTCATTTTGCCAAATTTCCTCCGACAAGACCCCAAAGTGTCCTCCGACGGGGTGCTAGATGCTTCCAAGGAGGGGGCTGTAGCCCCCAAGCCCTCCCCTGGCGCCATCTCTGGTGTGAGGGGGTAATAAATAAATACACCCCTCTTTAAAAAATCTGGCTGACATTGTATTTTTGTTTGTTTGTCAACTTATTTCCATTCGATTATCTTTAAAAATGTGATGTGATGAAATGTATTGAAAAATGTGATGAAAATATCTCTGGGTATACCCTTTTACACCCCCATCCCAGTAGGAATATTTTGGATTTTTACCCCCACTATTTTTGTCAGGCCCCCGGACCCAACACAAAAACTGACCTTTGATATCTCGCGCGCCATTTCGAGAGTTTATGCACATTGATCCCCTGTGTTCGATACAGGTGTTTATGAAGAGGTCCCAACCCCATAAAGGCCTTTCCCTTTCCAAGCAGAAGGCATCAAGACAGAATAAGAGGAAGGCGCCCTCAAATCAACACAACATGTTCAAAATACTCAAAGGCCTAATCAATGGATTGTTTTTTAGCTTAGTGCTATATTTCTGCGCTTTGTTTGGAGTTATTTATCTGACTGGACCTGCTATTCCTCTGATGTTCTTCAACAAGAAAGTGTACCGCGCCTACTTCGACTTCGCCCTGCAGCTATGGGTTATGTTACCAGGGGTAAGTATGATGTCATGTTCAGTTCCTACAGTTATGCCCTTCGAAGCGTTTAAAGACAAATGACGGATGTATGGTGTTTAGTTTAAAAATAGAACTAAAGATGGCTGAGTGCCTTCATTTCTTCATTTGTCCAATTGCTTTGGGATTCTCTCGAGATCATCAAATGCAATGGAATACAATAATAGGCTATATTTAGATTGCCCAGGCCCCAAACTTTGTTTGCCATATATCTCCGTCATTTGTCTTTAATTGCAATTCTCGCATTTGATAGCTTAGATTTGGATTAGACAGGAGAGCAGAGAATAAACCATGCATGGGTCTATTTGTTAGGAGATGCCAAACTTTTGAAATATGAAACTGAACCTGAAACCAAATTCAACAAAGGTGGGCTTGTGATGGAATTTGCCCTCTTATATGATGGCTTCATTCATAACATAACATAAATATATTCTGTGTGAGGCTAAATTACAGTTCAGTTTTTTTAAAAGAAAAATATTTTAAAATCATGAGCCGTCATTCAGTGAGTTAAAACTGCCCAAATGGAGCCTGCAATGCAATTTATTTCCCCCTGTTAGGGGGTAGGGGCAGCCAGCTTGGAGAACATGCGTGACTGGATGGCCTACACGTAGTAGTGAGTGAAATAAATTTGAAACTGCGAGTAGACTTTAAGAAGCTGCGAGAGAGGCAAAATTAACAATAGATCTTTTGTTCTCGCATGTGAGAACCGATTATTGTAGCTGCAAGCAGCGAGTTTGACAGAGTTTCGTAGAAATTGCAAGTGAATGCAAGTTTTCCAACCTGGAGGGGCAGCAGCCCGCCAGCTGGGCCCCCTTACTCCTGATCAAAATTCTTGTGTGGGATCAGATGATCCTTTCCTTAGGTTTCATGGCCCTACACTTTCTTCTCACTTTATCAGCTTTCAGTGAAGCATAATCAATATTTTGAAAATATATAAATATTAAGTGATCACAGAGAGCAAGGTGGCAGTAGAGGTAGATTTGGTAACAATTGTAGCCAGTCAAACAAGGGCAAATTTTGTAACAATGGAAGCGCTGATTTGTTTACATATGACGTAATCTTGGCTGACCAGCCAATCAGGGGGCTCTGTTTCTATGGCATTATCTGATGATAATGGTGGAGGGAGGGTTTGCTGTGGAGAAAACCACGCCCCTGTTTTTTTCTCATGATAAAATATACTTTTGCAAAAACTCAAAATTTTTTACACCGGTATAGGATGAGAAATTTACAACCTTGGTTGCTTTCACTAAGCTCTGCCCATCTACTAATCGTTAGCCAATCAGTGTGATGGACACTTTACTAAATAGTGACAACAAAGCTATTGTTTAAGTTAAAAGCATTGTTTACTGCTATCGTTTACAAACACAAGAATTGAAAGAACTCTAGACGACTCTGAGAATTTTAAAGAATTCACTGAGAATGCTTTTAATTTACAACAGGGTCTGTAGACATTTTGGATTACTGTCTATACCTCAGGCAAAATCGGCTTAGACAAAATAGAACACCCATTTCAAATTTTGTGATCCATCTCTTGATAAAACATCTTTTGATTTCTCCCTTTTTTCATGCAATGCAAAGTTATGCCATGAGTGCAAAAAATAGGATAGTACTAAAACTTCCCAAGAGTATGGTCACATGACAGTCACATGACTTGAATTGGGTAAAACAAACCTTAGGCGATTAGGTTTATTGTATATCCTTGACACAAATATTTTTGAAATAACTAATTATTTATTTTTTTCTTTTCCTAAAACAGGCATTGATGGGTAAGTTGCAAACTTTCAAATTTTTCAGGAAATCTTTCAAATACGCGTATTTTTTCGTAAGAAACTAAGAATTTGGCGCAGTTTCTTAAAATTATCAGATTTTTGGTAATCATTCGAATAACAACAATGTAATCTTGCCTCTAAGCAACAACCATTACAATGTTGGTTTGCTGTTTGGAGTCAAGGTCGCATAATTAGCGCTGCCTAGCTAACTGCAAATCCATAATGGCTGCTAATATGCCCATTTTCTGGGTGTATTTGATCAAAGTGTATTCATTCGGCTTTGTGATCAGCTGAGCATATGGTTGTCATTCTCATTGAGGTTGTCATGCTTGCATTTCAGAAAATGCAAAACATTTTTTTTCCATCCTCTGCCTATGAATTGCCAATAAGTCATTACCTTTTTATTGCAGAGTTGTTTTTTGGCACAAAGATTGTAATTCAAGGCGACAAAATATCTCCTGAAGAATCAGCACTGATTATTATGAATCACAGATGTCGTTTAGATTGGATGTTTTACTGGATGGTGCTTTTGAGAAATGGAAAACTTGACCAGGAGAAAATTATTCTGCGTGATGATCTAAAGCTTATTCCTGGCCCAGGTATGAATTGTTACCAATTTTTCTATTTGATTATTGAAGAAATGGGACAATTTGTGGTATCATTTGCAGTTTTTTTCTTAGATTTTTTTGTTAGTGTTAGTGTTAAAAAAAATGTATTCGTATTAATTTCAATATCGCTGAATGTTAGCTTGACAGAGGCAACGGGCACCTAGCCCGAAAGCTCATTAGAGTTCTTTCTAGGTGTCCTAAGCTACACATCTATTATTAAATCGGTAGAAAGTAGTATTAAAAGTTTGTATTTTAAATTGCGTATGTTTTTTAGCTACCGTAGATATGTTGCTTGTTAATAAATAGCTTGAATTCTTGATGAAATGAAAGTCACAGTGTGGATCCTGTACGAAAATACAAGGCCATGTAATAGCCATGTACAAGCCTTGTAGTTATGGCCTTGTAACCTTGTTTTAGCCTGGGATAGCCTTGCTGTAACCTTGTAAATGGCTTGAAAAATGCTAATTAGCATTGTAGAAGCCTTGTGGAAACCTTGTGTTAGACTGGTTGCAGCTTGGAATCTTTACTGATAGCCTTGTAATTTTCTTCCAAGGTTAGTACAAGGTCATAACAAGGTCATAATCCCCTCTACAAGGCTAAAACTTGGCCTGTACAAGGCCAAATTTAGCCTTGTATTTTTGTACAGGATACTACGATGTGTCCCAAACATTTTGCTACATATATTGCTGCTGTGGAGGAGCTTTATGGTCTAGTGCTCCAATAGTGATAGGATAGGTTAGGATAGGTTTGAACTTAGGGGTTGGTTTCTTGTTTCAGCCAATCCGACCAGTGGTTGCTGATTTATGGCACACAAAAATAGAAATTGTGATTGCACTTCAAAAACAGCACTTTCTTTGTTTTCCAAATATGTCAAAATCATTTCAATTTTGAAAGAACGGGTTCTATGGTGTATCTGCATTTTTTCTACATTTGAAAATGGCTCAGTTTTATTGTATCATTATCAGTATTATCAGTAAACAATACAAAGACAGCAATAGAACCTTTTCTTGTAGTATTTTCTTGATTTTGATATTTTTGGAGAACAAAGAAAATGCTGTTCTTCAAGCAATCACTTTTTTTACTATGGTATGCCATAAGTCAGCAACCAATTTTCTTGTCATAATTTATGACAATTTCTCTGTTGGTAAAAATATTTCTTTTTTCATGGGTGATTATTTCTTCTTTATTGATAATATAAAATTGTGCTATATCTCATAAGTCGTCTAACTCGCAAACCAGAAAGGTGATGGACTTTTTGCTAATACCCTATTCACACTGGCAAGCTAAACTAGTTTAATCTAACCCAGGTTATCAAATGTGGCCATCTAATTGGTCAAGATGCAAATCAAATGCATTTGATTGGCTAGAATTTAACCTGGCTAGATAAAGCTAATTTAACCGTGCCAATGTGAATGCGCCAATGTATTAGTGATATACTTTCAACTTGCATGAACTTGGGTTTTCTTGCAAATTCTACCAGTTGATTTGATTTGCAATTTTCAATTGACTTAATTCTTCGAACATTTCCCTTTCCATAAAAGGAACACAATGTGATTTAAAAAAATCAAGACATCAGGCCTAAAACTCTCGTTTCAAGAGATCCAAGCGAAAGAAAGATATAATATGGTTTTTTACTATTGGTTGAAGCTTGCATCATCCAATCAATTACGTTGTAGTTTTCAAGTTTCAAGCATCTTTCTCATTTTCTATTTTCTCCCAGGATGGGCAATGCAGAATGGGATGTTTCTCTTCCTACGTCGCAGATGGGAACATGACAAAAAGTACCTGAATTCAGTGTTTGATTATTTCTTGGAAATAAAGTATCCTTTGCAACTGCTTATTTTCCCAGAAGGAACAAATTATTGCAGAGATGGAAAAGCGAAGAGCGATTCATTCGCTCAGAAGAATAATCTGCCTCATTATCAATATGTTCTGCACCCACGAGTCCGAGGCTTCAATTTCATTGTGCAGAAACTTCGCAACAGTAGCCTGAAATCTGTCCATGATGTTACCATTGGTTACAAAAATGGCTTCTGTTATGGTGAGTTGGATTTGTTCAGGGGGAAATTTCCTGGTGAAATTCATGTCTACATAACTCGATATGATATCGACAGTTTGCCGCAAGATTCCGATTCCCTTGATAATTGGTGCATCCAAAGATTTGCAGAGAAAGAAGAAAGATTAGAGAAATTCTACAAAGATGGTGCGTTTATGGAACATAATTCGATTTCTACAAGTGACACGATTGAAACGGAAATTGCTGCGAAAAGAAAAATGCAACTTGCCTTGCTGTTTTGGTGTACATTTCTTGCTATTGTCTTCTACTTGATTTATTACTACTGGCTTTTTAGATGGTTTGGAATGCTTGTATCGCTATTCCATTTGGTGGTACAAGTGGTTTTCGGTGGCACCGATCTGTTGCAGTTGAAACTTTTGGAAAGAGAGAAAACGTTGAATACAGCTGGGAAGAAGTCGTGACTACAGATATATCAGTTGACGTTCGTTGTGGGTAGGGAATTAATTGGAAACCAATGATTTTAGGACTTAAAAAGATATATACAGATTCCTGATTTAAAATTTACGATGTTTAAAGGTAGGTTCCTTTTTATTATATATCTATATATCCTTTTTCCGGTGGATAGGTTGAGCAAACTTTGGATGGAAATCCTTTAAGTTTGTGGCGAAATTGCTAGAAAAATGAAGAAACCCTCGCAAAGAAATTTCAAAGAATATGGGATGCGCCAAAAAAGAATTGAGATGTTCTTTTTTTCAGTAATTTATTTTAAGTAGGCTGGAAGGATTTGTAGCTAATTTAAGCTAATTTAAGCCCACTATGCATGCCGCATCCAGGCATGGGACCCCTAGTTTAACGCCCCTTTTGAAGGACGGCGAGGTGAGTTGGAGGTCAGGCCTAAGAGAGGTCATCCATCCGGAGTTTGACCTCACTTCACCAAGCTTAACATGACGGAATCTGTATAAGCCGCTCGGCCAGTCACCTCACCCCATGTTTGAAAGGTCGTAGCACCTATTTACTAGACTTGTTTCAGTGGACTATCAGCATTGAAAGAATATAATTACTAATGCAGGGGCGTAAGCTACTAATGCTCAAGAATTTTGGGCATGGAGGAGCATCCCTTGAAGTTTTAAAGGAAGACACATACAGCAAGGCGCATCTTCTCGGGGAAAATCACCTTCGAAGTTTTAATCTCAAGTTTGACCTGTCTACCAACACTAAGGACATTTACAACTAGACTTACTACATTCGCTGGAATTTCGCCATTCAAATCTACGTAGTATAGGTTTACTTTAATTCCTTGTACTTCTTGTTCCCATTCATTTTTTATTAACGATTTATAACCAGTCGTTTCATAGAAGAAACTGGAAAGAAACTGTACCCATTTAGATTTTTTTGACATGATGTCGTTTTTCATGTATAATATACCTATCGATCATAGAATCTTAATTTGGAAAATTTTATCATGAAATTGATATTTAGAAGAGTAAAGCGTGCATTTCTTTTGTAAAAGGAGCTATTATTTATTGCATCGGAGGGGAAATTTAGAACATTAATTAGAATATGGATTATGTACCGGGTGTCCCAAAAATGATGTACGGGAGTTCGTCAGCATAGGTTCCAAATCTTTAAAAAGGCTGGTGTAAAATTGAGTGACCTATTTCTTTGAACTGGATAACTTCAAAGAAACTTTAGCCAATTCTCCATAATTCTACCGTTGGAATTTTCTGAAATCTTCAATATTTTCAGAATTAGAGTGTTTTTCTTCTTTTTCAAGAATTCAAGAAAAATTTTCAAAAAAACTCAAAACCATCGTAATTTCTAAACAGTTTGACGTAACATGAAATAATTTCGAAGGAAACCATAGTTCATAAATAATGCCTACAATATGGTGTCAAGCAAAACTCTCTCACTCATCTGGTTTATGATTTATAAATTTGATGACGTCACATCCTCAAATGAGTTGAAATGTAAGTTCATGGGTAGTTAGACACTGCTGGTGTGCTTCTATGTAGGAGCGCTGGATAATATGTATCTGCGGAGGAAATATTGTTTTCCGCAGTACTAAACAATATTTCCTCCGCAGATACATATCATCCAGCGCTCCTCCATAGAAGCACACCAGCAGTGTCTAACTACCCATGGTAAGATACGCTGTAATTTCCAAAAATATTCAAAGTTTCTGAAAAGTCCAACGGTAGATTTATAGATAAGTATCTAAAGTTTCTTTCAAGCCATTCAATCAGAAGAAATAGGTCATTGAATTTTACACCCACCTTTTTACGCCGAGATAAAGATTTGGAACCTATGCTGAGTTCGTCAAAATGTTCCAGCATGAATTATCAACCGATTTTGATACAGCACGCGCGATCATTTTGTGGCAAAATTCCTAACTTAGGCACAGAAGTTTACGAGACTAAATCTGTCATACCATTCCAGAGTTACGGGCCATTTTGCTTTCGAGTTGTTTTTAACATGCCAAAAAGAAAACTAAAAATGTCGATCACTCTTTTTCCATGTTTCAGCTTCAAAAAAGGAAAGTGGGCATTCGTTCTCCATGGACCTGAACGTAACGACAGATATATGCTTCTTACATTCACAGGGTGTCCCAAAAGTTGTTCGACGTTTGATTAAATATTAAGAAATAACGAAATAAGAACAGATTCCATTGTAAGATAATCATATTGCTGAGATTCTAAATTGATTTTAGACACTAGAAGCTAACACATCGGCTGAATGTTCACGGAGCTACAAGGTTTTGAAGTTCAAGTGTGTGCAAAAGCTGAAACCAGGCGCCCCTAAATTGCATATTTTGTGAAAGTAAGATCTCGTTTATTCAAAGCAAATCAAATGGAATTTAAAACGCATTTTCGATAAACTAGTTTTCTCCAACATTGAATCAATGTTATGGATGCTTGGAGGAATCCAGTTGAGCACAATTTGGAATGGTCCCGTTTGGATGCTTGCATTCTTAAGTAAATTTTGGTAACGGTTATAAGAATTAAATTACTTTTGAAGTCCTATTTGGTTTGCTCTGATGTCAACGAGGGGTAAAACATTGGACAGTCTTCATTTACCTCGATTTTTGGACGTCTTTTTGAAGAACAAGTCAGTTAGGGACGTCTGGTTTCAGCTTTCACACAAACTTGAACTTCAAAAGCGTGTAACTCGGTGAATTCTTGGCGGCTTCACAAGATTCTGGCGTCAAAAATTAATTTAAAATCTTAGGAACTGGGTTATCTAACCAGGAGCCTGTACATTTTATCGTTACTTTTTAATATTTAATTAAACGTCGAACAATTTTACTAGGACACCCTGTAGATGTATATCGGTTGCCTCTTCGGTGCCTCTTTAAGTTTGTAAGAAGATGATTTATGCAATTGCCATCTGAAAATAGGACGAAATTTGTAGTCTTCTCAAGTTTTTCAGAAGTATCTTTCAAGTAAAATTATTATGGCTCTAGAAAGAGAAGACCGATTTAAATTTCCAGATCTAAGTTAGCTTTTTGCTTCAAAATGGTAGGGATTCATTCAAATTTGTGCATTATTCGTGATTGTACCGTTCAACAAACGCCGATATATAATTTTGGGACATCATTTAGGGATATTATTTTGAGACATGATCTAGGGATATCATCTCGGGAGTGAATAAGGGAATGACCTAAGGAACATTTTGAATAGACAGGAATCAAATAAAACAACTCTCAAGGGTTCTCCTGTGCTACTGTAGACTTGCCCCAAGTCTATTTCGTCACTTTCCGGTAGACTTATTACAGTTGACAAAACAGACTTGGGGCAAGTCTAGTGCTACTTTGAATTCACAACTGTGTCTCCAAAATTTGCGCAGGCACGGCATGAGCGATAGGACCCCAAGTGTTTATCCGTGTTTTGAATTTATTTTTACTCAGTAGTGACCCACATCGCTGGTCCCTGATTTGAACATTTTCAGTTGGAGCCGCCGTAAATGCAAATCCACCTTAACCACCAATGGTTTTGCAGGTTTACGGCCAAGATAGATCTGCACTTAAGGTGATTCAGTACTTTTCATGATAATAACTTGCTACACTTTTACAGGAGCGTCGTTATACTTTAACATAAAAAAAGTACTGACAACTTTTTAATTCACGGCCAGCCAAAAGGTGGCTCACTACTTATTAGAAATAAATCAAAACACAAAAAACAATAGGTTGAGGTGGCTTGCTACTGATGAAAATTTCACACTAATACGTACTTGGTGTTCTATCGCCCGTGGACACAGTTGTGAGTTGTGGTTACATGATAAATGCGGAAGTACGTCATTATCTTCCGGGTTTATGATACCCGGAATTTTATATATTGACAATAAAAAGAGCACAGGCTTGTCCAAGCTGACTGTAATCGACATCTCTTCAAGTGAAAGAATGATGAAGCTTGCTGTAATTTTAATGATTTTGGCTTGTGCCCTGAGCAAATCGTTTGCAAGAGAAGATAGGGATGGAAAAGCAAAGAAAAACTTGTTGAAGCCACATGGGTAAGTTTTTGACATCTCGTGACGTAATCCAGATCATAAGATATCATAGGCTTGGCCTGTGTTGTTATTTTCCTAGCACAGAAATTATGAAATATGAAATGTTTTCTGCCACTCAAGGAGTAAAAAGATGCCTATGGTATACAGCAGATATAATTTTACAATTCATGTTTTATATATGATTAAAAGATTGTCTGAAATAATAAAATCTAAAGATGTCATGTTTGAGAGACTATATTTCCCTTCATTTTTATCTGATTTTTATCATCAACGGTCACAGAAAGGAGTGCGTTATAAGACATGCAAAAGACTCTGATTTTCATTTATTCTGGTAATTTTTTCTTTATTCTATTAATGTTCTTCAAATACAGCTTTATACTGGTTGTTTTCCTCTGAGATCTCTGATTGCTTTCAGTAGAGTTTCTTGATTTTCTTGAAGAAGTTACAACAGTTTTTCTGATGAGTGGTTTCTTTTGAAAAAAGTTCTATCTTATGGCAATCATTGTTTTCATGGTCACCCACGGTCCTTCGTGGGCGCGCTGCAATTTCTAACACTGCAGTAGTTGAACTGACAGAAACAAAAGTTAACTTTAGTTGCATGCGCGTAGGGGAAGATAACACTTGGGGGGCTGCCCTAGAAGGCGGATTTCCCCTGGATTTTTGTCCGATTATGGCCGATTTTTGCAAATTTTTCCAACGTTGTGGGGGGATCCATGTTTTCCAAATTTGATTTTCAAACTGTCTGAAATTGCAGAGTGGCCGCAAAGGACCCTGGGTGACAATGACTCTTTAACTTGTGCGTTATCTTTGTTTCAGAAAAAATGTTTGTGATTACACCGAAAGTAGACCTGTACAAGTGAATGTTTCAAGAATTGCAGAAAAATTTGTGCGTGTAAGAGAACGCTACGTAACGACATCTTGGTTTCGTAAAGTTGTTCGTTACAGGATTGTTGTCAGGTGAATTGATTATTTTCTAATTTCTCCTCCTATCTTATTTTTTTCAGTTAAATTTTCAAATAATGCATTTCTGTAAATTTCCTATACATGTAGGTATTTTTTTCGTATGAAACTAAGAATTGGAGCGATTACTGAAAGACGTGGGAACGCTCGAAAACGAGGAAAACGGAACACGCTTTCAAAATGAGGCTGATCAAATGTATAAGGTACTTTTCACTAGCAAAAATTGTTTTGTAAAGCAATGTCTCTCAAAAATACGAGACCAGACAAAAATTAGATTATGAAATAGTGAAATCTAATTAAAAGTGGCGTAACTACACCGTACAAAACATTGGTGCTCTTTATGTGGAATAACCTTCTCCTTTCTATAGATTAAAGTAAACTCAAAACAGAAAAACTTACAGGAAAAATCTTAAAGAAAACATAATCTCCTATCTCCACATATCAAAATCAACCATAAACAATTTGCATGATAAACACTTACAAACCAAAATAACACTTCTTGCTAACAAAGATGTATGTCTTATTTATTTTTGAATTCCTAGCTTGTGCTATGACGTAATGTTTCCTTTTTTCATATACCCTTTTGAATTTTATTTACAGCCCAAGCTAGATAAGCTCTGCTTCTCCAGGATCGTGTAGAATCATGTGTTTTTATCTTACATTGTATTAGGCTGTTGTATTCTGCAAATGAAATTGAATTGAATTGAACCTGGCCAAACCATGTTTGTTCGCTTCAATTCACTTCAATTGGAAATGTTTATGAAAACTTTTTGCGTCATTGCTTTGTAGAAAGATAAGCATGATTGAATACCACATGGAAACAAGGATCAGACATTTTAAAGTGTTTTATTGTTGTGATGGATGGACCAACGAAAAGGAAAGCAATGAATGTGAAAAACGTACGTACCAAATATCTCTTGCCACTTTTTATCAAAACTTATAACTTTCTTGTTTTTAATTCATCTTTGTAGTGTGCCGTTCCGTACATTAAAATCCAAAGGTTTCGGACGTCAAAAGTTTCGGGAAAATTTTACGAAACTTTTGCAGCCTCTAAAATTTTTACTAAATTCATGTTCACGATAATTTTATTTGAAGAATTCACTGCCAAGCTTTGGTTAAAATTTGGCTAATTCTATGCAACTATGGCCGATTTCAAGCGCAGAATTTGATCAATAAGCTCGTAGGTGACTAGACGCGTCAGTTGTGCTTGATTGGCGCAGCTGTATGCCTCTGCGTAGGAAAATTGCAGGTAGTTCTTTGTCCTTGACAGAACGATGTAATAATGAAATAATAGTAATAATGATAGTAATGATACCCCAATAATACTGATTTTTTCAACAGTATCAAAACTTCAACAATTTTAAAATCGTTGTTGTCAATGTTTGTCCTGCAAAAAGAGAGGTGCTTGAAAAGGAAAATTGAGATATGTTGCAATTTCAGATCTAAAAAAGCAGTTTTACAGCATCAATAACATATTCAAATTCTATGCATACATAGATATCAATCATAGTCTTCGTAAAAGTTGTCATTGTCCGAAGTCCTTGCACTAAGTCATGACGATTCTTTAGAAAATTTTATCGTCGTTTTTTGATCGTTTTCAGTGTTTTTGAAAACGAAACTTTCCAGAAACTCTCATCTAGCTCCAACAGCTAAAAGCAGAAAAATTTGCAAAAAATCTTTGTATCTAATTCAGGCTTTTTTCTAAAGATTAAGTCATGAATCTTCAAAATCGATCGAGTGTACGATTTATTATGGCCTGCCAAACATGCATACTTTATTTTGGCGCGAACCCGGTTATCAAAATGATACTTTTTGGGTTCTTTAGAGGCAATCCTGACCTAGATATCAAAGTATAAAACGAGCTGATTTTTTTTGGGTTGCGATGAAACTAAACTGATATTTTTGGGCTGTCTGAAATTTCTCGGACTAACCCCCCATGTGCATATGTACTGAGTACCTCTTGGGAGAAACCAAGGTAGCTAAATCACCCCCGCTGCACGCGAAATGGTGTTGAAATGGTGAGAATATATATATTCAATACATATATATACAATATATATATATATGTATTGAACAAAGGTGGACTGATCTGAAGATGTGCTCCGTGGTTTCAATCGTCTATCATTTCTTTATTTATTCATCTGTAAATCTATTTATTTATTTATTCATTGCAGCTGTTTGTGGATTCGAATGCATGAATGGTGGACGTTGTACAGCACCAAACATATGCAGATGTGCTCGTGGCTTCCAAGGGAAATTTTGCCAAAATGGTGAGATATGACGTAATAACTCATAGAACCATAGCTATTGTCTATGATAGAACTTATCAGTACGTCAACATGGGATCAGAAATCTCGTAGCTCTTGCAAGAACCTAATCGGGTTTCTCCAACCAAGGAGTTAAATCGACCAGAAAGAATATTCTAGCTATTTAGTATATTTTGCTAACGGGATGTGCACTCCTTTTTCCAGGTATCGTTTTCGCCTCTTTTCTCACGCCAGGTACCAAGAGGAGGCAATTTTCGGCTACCACTTCGAGGGAAAATTTCTAAAGCCGGGTGAAGATTTTTTTTCTAGAGAGCACACCCCGTACTATTGAAAATCAAGTACCCCCCCGGATTGCAGCTAAATTGTCATTAAAGGGGCTCGGTCAGAGTCACGTGACCGTCGTGTCACGAGACAAGCGTCTCTCAAAACGATGATTTTGCAACTATCATATGATACAGTTTTTGTTCAAATGAAACTGCTATTTCGAAGATAGATTTAAGAATTTCACAGAGAAACTAACAAAACGTTCATACGTTGTAAGATTACAGAAATATCGATGGACTTCTCAGATTTCTGAAAGTAACTTTATTACTTTATCACTTTATTTGTTAACTTTATTTTTAACGTGGATGATAAGGATCCCAGGTCTGTTTAAGTTTACTTGTCCCAGTCCCTTTAATGCATTATTTATCTTTTACCTCCAGATGAAAATGAGTGCAATAATGCTTTCTTGAATAAGTGCCAACAAGAGTGTATAAACACCAGAGGCAGTTTTGAATGTGGATGCCGGTCAGGCTTTGCTGTTGATCCAAACGACAGGACAAAATGCATCGGTAAGGTCTTGCGTTACACCTTCTTTGCGTATCAATTTTTATTTATTTATCTTTCCTCAATATGCTCCCTGGATAGCAAGGTAACAATATTTGCAAATACAGTATTAAATGCAAATTTACGCTACTGAAATTGGTTACTCCGTTCTGAAATCATGAGGGATTTTCTCAAGAAAGCCTCTTCAAGAAACCTTCATCAAAACCAGGGCGAAATCACGACCACATTTTCTGCCCTACAGCAATGACTTTTACATGCATAGCACATGTTATCCCCTCAAGAGGATGAAAGTGTCATCCCTCCTGGGAGCATAACAATTAACATCATTATTCTGGTTGATGTCATCTTCCCAAGGGAATAAAACATGCTAAAACGTATTGGAAGTCGTTGCTGTAAGGCAGAATGAAGTGATTTTCTCGAGAAAATGCCTCATAAGTTCAGAATGGATTGGCCGATTTGAGTCAGGTAAAAACGGATTTGAACATTGAATGATATATTTGCTAATTTATATCCAGGGAGAAGTTTCAAACTGGAATTGTTTTTTTATACTCAGCCTCAGCAGGCCTGATACCAGCCATAATTCTTAGGGGGGCAAAGAACCAAAATTTTCCGACGCTGTAGTATCAACAACAACAACAGCAACAACCCCAATTTTAGGAACATATGTTAAAACATGCACCAAAAGACTGATGTGCACCTTTAATAACTAGATTTTGGAATTATTTTGTTGTTTCAACGTTGGAGCCTTCAAAATTGGTCAATATAAAGCAAAAAATGCTGTAGATTCAAAATTCATGTCAAAATTTATCCCCGAAAGTCAATAAATTCAAGTTCTATGCATCATTTTCCCAGTAAAATCTTCTAGATGTGGGCCCGTAACAAACAAAAAATTCCGACAGGTGGAGTAAAATTTCCGACAAATGGCCTTCTGGGGGGCGCTCCGCCCCCCCAGCCCCCCACTGGCTTCGGCCCTGAGCCTCAGCCGGTATACTTTATAATTTTCTTTTCATTCTCATACTTAGACGTCAACGAGTGTGCCACAGGCTCAGCTTGCAGATGCCAACCTAATGATGCAAATTGTGAAGTTGCTTGTGTTAATACCAAAGGCAGTTATTTATGTTATTGCAAGAAAGGATACCGACTTGGTTTTGATGGTGTGTGCAGAGGTAAGTTCCTATTTTAAGTAACAGGTGAGCAAAAAAGAATTTCACATGTTTGAAAATTCGTTTTATGAAGAATACTTAATAGATGAATCAAAGTTTGGTTGATATGCGAAAGGCTGAAGTATTTTTCTTTTTGTGACTTTTGCTCTATTTTCCGTGATAAATTGAATTTATCAAAATTCATTTTTGCTTTGAAATGCATGAAAAGGGTCCTAACTTTTTAAGATAAGATCAATGGAAAGTAAATCATGGACATGAAGCGAACGTGGAATTCTCGTTCCGATTCCAACCCCTTACCAAGATATTCCTAATTTCTGGGTCTAAAAGATGAGTGATTTTATCAAACAAAATTTCTCACTGTGAATATTGGCCGCATTCTTTTCATTCCACAGCCCGCCAACAGTGGCAATTTTTTCACTTGCCCGGTATACCCGAACCTTGGACCAATTTTTCAAGAAATGGCATATTTATCTGTTCTTTAAGAAATCGTGAAAGTAGATATCGTTCTTGAAATGAAAGTCGTCAAAATCGCTACCGGTCATATAAAATCGTGAAAGCGATACCCTTCCCGATGGCAAGCCAAGTCCCCAGTACCAAGAACATACCTAGTGCCCCCCCCCCCTTCGGAGTAACGTAGACTCAATACAAAGTCCTACAATCCTGGCCAAAAGAAGCTGAAGAACCTTCTGATCCCCTTTCCCCTACTTCAATGTTGAGAAGGTCGAATGGCGTTTGATTCGAGCAACATTGAAACGTGGGGAGTGGGGGGCACGTAATCAAAGAAAGACGTAGTGCAGTTTTGTGACTTGTCCTAAGTGTCTTTGGCCAAGATTGTAGTTATCGCAACAACATCATGTTTTACAACTAAATTGAACTGTTAAACGTTGGGACGAGTGGATTAAATCTACGAGTAACGGCGTCATGAAATAAAGGATTTACTCTTGTTTTCTTCAGACATAAATGAGTGCATTGAAGATATTTGTTCACATAGTTGTATCAATTTGCCTGGCAGTTACAAATGTTCCTGCTTCCTTGGATTTGACTTGAACAAGACAACGGGAGAATGCACAGGTAAGAGGCAATATTATTCGAAATAAATTAGCCTCTTTGTACCAAGTACAAAATTTGAAAATTGCTTTGAAGTCAGTGAAAATTTCGGAGAAAGGTTAGTTTCAAGATTTAATAAGAATGTAATCCATATTTGGGTCGTCAAAATTTTAGACTCAAACTTTGAGGACCAACAAGCAAGTCTCACATTGACACCCTCTTTTATTGAAAACCAGGGATGCTTTGTGCTGTGTTTTCCTCTTTTTGATTGATTGATTGATTGATTGATTGATTGATTGACTGATTGATTGATTGATTGAGTGATCGATTGATTTGTTTCAATTTTCAGACATTGATGAATGCAAGATTAGAAATGGTGGATGCAGCCATAAATGTCATAACGTAGAAGGAGGCTTTACTTGCAGTTGCAATGAAGGATATTATCTTGAATCTGACCGAACAACGTGCAAACGTAAGTGATTTCTGACTTGTTTTGTGAATTTCGATAGTATAACGGGTAAGTGAGAAATAATCCATTCACTGTTTGACAAAATCTATGCAGGATTATATATGTAACCAATTTGTAAAATTTTGATTCGATGACTTTACTGAGGCTTCAACCTAATTTTTAAGTTTTTCCTTGTGATTGTAGGTGCATCATCATGTCCTTTAGAAAGCAGGAATTAGTCCAAGGCTCTATTTCTCGATATGTCCCGAAACAGTGACAAATTACTTGACCATTTATTTCTATGATCTTGACATTCTGATGCCAACCATTCATACGGAGACGTATTAACATTTCACCAGTGTCCATATCATCAGAAAGCAATTCCTGAGCACAGAAAAACGCCATTGTACCATTTAATCGTTGAAAGATGGATGACCACTCGTGTAAAGTTTTGGACAAGGCCCACGGAGGCTAGTTTTTGGGAATTCTTCTTTGAGATAGTTCATTGCAAATTATGAGTAATTTCTAAAATTTCGTCGTAACCAGAGTTAGGCAACGCTATTGTGTTCTTTCTAATCCTTGCTATAGTTTTTTATTACGATCTTTCAAAGAGTACTCCCGACTCAACCGGTATCTCGTCCGCATAAAATTTGTCGTGCCCGATTTCTTGGTCTACAGTTTTTGGTGTCGTAAGCAACTTCGTGAAAATTCGTCTTCTGAAAAGCGTCTTTATCCAATGAAAATATTAATAAAATTTGCGGAAGACAAGACTTGAAAGAGGAAAAAGTAAAGGAAAACGGTGAAATTAATGAATTTGTCAGTGACTCATTTTGCTCCCATTGTGACCCATTTTGCCACCACTGTGACCCATTTTACCCTGTCTAACTTAATATTTTATGACTACTGATGAAGGGTTAAGCCCGAAACGTTTAGCAAATTAAACTCTAGGCTATTCATTCATTTAAAGATATTTTGTGTGTTAATATTTTTGGTGTGCCTTTTTAGGAATCCCATCTTCAATGAAACATGATCTCATTTGCACTGATGAAGCGAAGAACTACAAGATGTTGTCATGCTGGCCGCGCAAAGTGAAAATATTGCATGCATTTTATGGAAGGGCAACACCAAATGTATGCCAGTACAAGACTTTCACAACAAAACAACGTTGTTCTTATGATGGTGTAACTGATTTCATGGCAAAGCAGTGCAATGGACGCACAAGTTGCTTTTTTGATGCCTCAGCAAGTCTATTTAACAACTTCAGAGATCCTTGCCCTGGTATCAGCAAATACCTACAAGTTTTAGCAAAATGTGTCTGACAAATTTGGCGAAAAACAAATTGATTGCTTGTAACTGCAAACAGTTGAGTATTTAGCATTTTGTTTTGTAATGATTTGCTGCTTTCTCGAGGCCTCAGCGTCTGTTGAACAACTTTGAAGATCCTTGTTTTTGTATCACCAAATACCGATAAGTTTTAGCTAGATGTGTCTGACAAATTTGGCGAAAAACAAATTAAATTGAGTATTTAGCACTGTATTTTACTGATTTGCTGCTTTCTCGATGCTCCATATATCTGTTGAACAACTTTAAAGATCCTTGTCGTGGTATAAGCAAATATTTTTCAAGTTTAACTAAATGCGTCTGACAAATTTGCCGAAGAATGAATCCATCGATTGTAGTTTCAAACAATCGATTATCTAGCATTTTATTTTGTGATCATTTACCGCTTTCTTGACGCCTCAGCAACATATCTGTTGAACAACTTTCAAGACCCTTCCTCATTGATACCCCAGGGGGGGGGTACTCATTGACTTTCAATACAGGGGGGTCCATGCCAATATTTGGGGTCCGAAATTTTACGTTGAATCAATATTTGGGGCCTGTGAATTACAACGTGGACTAAAATTCAATATTTGGGGTCCACAATTCTGAAGAAAGGAAGAATGGCGCAATTTAGCCCTGAAGTTGCGAATCATGAGATAAATGTTTTGGTATTATCTAAAAACTGAGAAAGATCAAGAAGCTTTAATTGAAATCATTCAAAAATATTTTAGGGGCCCCAGAAATAGATAGCAATATTTGGGGTCTCCAAAACATTAGACTCAATATTTGGGTCGGTGGCTTAATATTTAGGGATCAGCAAAGAAATATTGGCATGGACCCCCCCTTTTTGAAAGTTAGGGAGTACCCCCTGGGATTGCTACAGGCAAATAATTGCAAGTTTTAGCCAAAAATGCATTCGATTTGCTCAAGAACACACTCATCGATTGTAGTTTTAAGGAGCATATTATTGGCAATTTTGTTGTCAGAGACGTTGTTTCAGCTAAAATCCTGGTTTTCATTAAATCATAATTCATCAACGACCAGCAGCATCAATTACTTTCAGAATCAAACAATTTTGTTTCCAGAGCTCATAGGCGATCGTGGCTGATGCTGTAAAACAACTAATTTCGAATGAAAACAAAACATCGGCGATCATCAGCGATAAATTATGTGCCCTTGAAATGTCTTTTCCCCCAAAGTTTAAGATGCTTCCGTCGGCCTGTTTTGTTGTTTCATATGACACCATTTGACTCAGTCTGTAACAGAAGTCTCTTTACCTGAATTTTACGACTCAGAAAATGAAGTTGCAGAAAGATGAAAAGAAAACAAGAAAATAGTGTTAGTCTTTCTTCTTTGAGCAAAGGTATCCAAAAAAGACGAATAATTGAGAAAAACTTTGAACATAAATCTGATACTGGAGCTATAAAATTCTACACGAAAATATCTAAGGGTTACATAAATCAGTACACAATCCAATTCTACTCTAAGATTTATGGGTATGAAATTATAAAAAGTAGATGGCTAAAATTTAGAACAGAACTGAAACGTATTAACAGCCAAGAACAGCGTGGTTGCAGGCAAAAAGTCATAGATGTTTTTAGCCATTCGTTAAATAATCTGGATCCAACGATATTTTTATCAGTTTTATACACTTTGTAGAAATTTTGGATATGCAGGACGGTGATAGAAGGCTTCCAAAGGACCTAAAAATTCGAAAACAAGTATTTACAGAAATTGCACTCAAAACAATGTCAAAACCTTTTTTAACATGGTATAGTGTCAATAATTTTGCGTGGCCTTGGAAAACTGAAGCTGCAATTACAGAATAGTTTCTTGGTATTTCAATCCTGGTAGCCTGGTTTGTTGATTTTTGAAAAATTGAGCCTTCAGTTTATTATAAACGGTTTCTTATAAAAAAGGAGCGTGTACCTCTAATCTATGTAATATGACGAATTAAGAGACAAGGAGTTTGTACGTAATACGTAACATAACCAACTATGTAATTGTAAGAAAGAATTGGTACCAATAGTTAAACTAGTTGATAAATGTGAAATTACTACAGTGGAATGCAATTCATCGTCTACAAATCATGAATTGATATCCGAGTTGAAACATTAGTCTTCAGTCTGAAGCAAATAGTTGTACTGCCTAAAAATCTATGACGATATAACATTGTCCTTATGATGAAATCGCCTTTCAAAACAAATTTCATGCAAATATATCTCATAGCAACGCATGGAAGTGAGATTGACATTTAATACTAAACGAGGCAATCAGGGACGCCGGGCAAAGCATATTTTCAGAGGGGGCCAACTTGCAAATTGACAGCCAAAACATTAGACAATAACGAATTAATGAAATTTTCAATTGGACACGGGGGATGATTGCCCCCCCCCCCTCTCCAGCGTTCTTGATGTCAGTCGAGTGCGAAGGACCTACTGCTAAGATTAAATTTGAAATCTGATGTGATTTTTGCGACAGTTGTTTAAGGAAATGGACTATTTGTATTTAGCTGTGAACAGAAAAATAGCTCAAGATTTTGGAGGACAATGGCTGGTTGTTGAAGGCCTATTCATGGGGTTCTTCTGGTATATCTTCGGGGGAAATTTCAAGAAATTCCACATTTTGAATGGTTATTTGCACAAAGTACTCCTGTTTGAAAAATCACCAAAATTTGATTACATGGCCTATCCCTAAATTTTTTTCTATAGGCAAGCAGATCAACGACCCAATTATTTCCTCAGGTATAGATGATATTGTGATTGGTTTAAAAATTAGAAAATTTTGCTCTCTTTTGTGCGGCCTAGTTTTGAATCATAAAAGTACTGATGATTACCAGATCAATTTATTTGTTTCTTTTGAGCTCTTAATTTAGTCATAACTCATAAAAAGAAATACACCATGCCATTACAAACTTCCAACGGTAATAAGAAATCTAAAATTTTGGCATTTGGGCAGGATTTAATATTTTTCTCAAAAAAGTATAGCTTAAAATAAGGTTTTTCAACGTGTAATTTTTTATTTCATTTGAATATTTTTGGGTCAATGAAATAAAAAAAACCAAAAAGAACATTTTAGAATAGGTTTGATAATCAAATGTTGATGATTTTTGAAACAAGACTACTTTTTTGGGACACTCCTTATTTCTAGTATTTTGCATTATTTTGGGGGAAACTAAGAGTTGAACAGACATAACATCATCAGGTTGAAAACTATGTGGCCTTTGTCGTGCGGAAGTCACAGATTTCTAACTATAACCTGGCAACATTAGGAGGGATTCACTTTTAAAACTATGCTGCACAACTTCGCTAGGCTGATAGGTCTAGTTGCCGAGTTAAAATAATGATAACTAAGGCGAGAAACCATCTATTTTAATGAGATTTTATATACATCTGATAAAGGATTACTTAAATTTTAAACAAAATTTGGATTTTCATATGAGAAACTTTTGAACTCCTCTTGTGCAATAGACTTAATGACACTTTTTTCCGTTGGTGTTAGTTTCGGTTCTTCCCGCGTAAAATCTTTATCGAAGTTATCCACATCCGTGCTTGATTTCTGAAATGTAAAAAATTAATCCAAAGTTTAAGGAACAGACAATATTAGAATAGGGCTGGAATATTTGCAAAACTTTAACGGCGTATTGTTTTGGGCATCTTCTGCAAACGGTAGAGTTGGAAGAAGCTAAAATCTTATTCTTTTGATGCCATTCTAACGAAAACGGTAGACTTCGCAGGCTTCAGATCATTTTTTATGGAAGCCCATTCTTTTGGTCATTCTGTTTTCGGTAGACTTCCGAGAGATTCTTGACCATTATTTCGGTCATTTTGGGCTCTTTTGAAAACGGTAGACTTCCGAGGGCTCGGAAACCTTCTGCTCCTGTCTCCTGAAGCTGGTAGACGTCCGAGACATTGAAAATAACCTCGTATCGTGAATGAAACGAGTAAATATTGCTCCTCAGCCATGGACTAAGTTTCCCCAATAATGTCTGCTTCATTTGATAATAATGGACGAACATTGGTATCTATCACAAAAAGATAAACATTCACAATGAAAACTTACAATTTGTGGTTGGAAAGGAGGCCTGACCTGCCTCGCTTCTAATTTTCGCCAGTCAATATAAGCAAAGAATGGGTGTTTATTAATAGCTACTTCGCCAATTCCTGGAACACAACCAAGTCGCCTTTCTGAGTTTTTCGTCATGAGCTAAAATACAAATAAATTCAGATTTAAATACTAGATTAAGCGACAGCTGATGAGCCAAGCCAACAAAAAGTAACCGTCAAAAATCCACTTATATCCGAGCAATCGTCAGAGATACGAATGTTTGGTTTTTTCCTCTGTGAAGTATGAAGATTTAGCTTCCAAATGACGCTCTCCTTTCTAAAAAGACAGATGAAAGGACTGTGTGATATTGCCTTTCAAAAACCTGCAAACTCACTATTTCCGACCATTTCGACAAAAATTAGGAGACGGAGCCCCTTTAAACTTGCCAGTATGTTAAATGGACGCAGAGACGTAGGAACAGGGGGGGGGGGGTACTGGGGGCACGTGACCCCCAAGATTTTGCAATAAACAAAGAAGTGCCCTTTTCATTTTCAGGAAGTGCCCCTTTGGCTTAATGAAAAAGTGCCCTTCAAATGTAGTGCCCCCCCCCAAGTTTGAGATGCTGCCTACGTCCCTGAATGTATGCTGGAGAATTCGTTAACGAGCAGAATGACTCACCCCTTTTAATATTGACACAGCCTCTTTTGAAAGCCATGCTGGATATCCTACTTCTTCATGAAGAATTATTTCAAACATGTCGTCCTCATTGTCTGCTTGAAATGGAGGCTACGAAAAAAGATTGGCAGCAGAAATGAGAATGTTGCAAGGCATCAAATGGAACGCTGTCTGGTAGAAAGCATGTATCTAAGGCAGTCTTGATTATGCGCATACTAACCGGTTTTGTGTTGTACAGGAAAATATAAAGCCTGAGGTCTTAAAAGTACAGACCGAGGGCTTTATATTTTCCTGTTCAACTACAAAACCGGTTAGTATGAGTTTTATTACCTGATAGCTTGTAATTTTGTCTTACATCGTTTAGTCAAACACATTTTGTAACTGTTATGTCGTTTGAGTTCATTGTAAATCTCACAGGCCTAAATTAGTTGCTGTGGTGACAAAAACGCGTCCTTGTATCGTATTATACAAGGCTACGGGAAAACCGCGGGAAATGTGCGATTAGCCAATGGGATTGGCAGGATTCTTGTATTGCCTCGTTTTTGAAACGTCAGTCAGGTAATAACAAGTTATATCAACTTAGCTGCAAAAGCGTAAAATAAAGGGCCAAATGATGATCATAATAATGATCACTGCCAACTACCGAATTTAGTGCATAGCGAGGGTCATTGGGCGAGTAGGATGATGCAAAGAACACAAGAAGCTTCTAGAAGGTAATTGCAGCTATCAATCTGAGTTGAGATGATTGTTGGATGTCCGAACAAATGACATAAATATGATGTCTTACCAATCCAGCCATCATTTCGTACATTAGAACACCAAGTGCCCACCAATCTACAGAAACGCCATACGGTTCTTCTCGAAGTATCTAGAATTAGGTGAAATTAAAAAAAGGTACATAATTGCATTGAAATAAAGGTTTAATTATGGGGAGAGAAATTCAAGTTCAAAATTACCTGCAAAACATGAGACCCAAAATCTATCAGCACAAAAAAGTGATCTTTTTCCGGGGAACCAAATTTAGAGAAACTATACAGTATTTCTATGTCTTAAATTTGTCGAAAAATTAACCAAACTCTATATCTTCGAGGATTCAGATCTTATCCGATCAAACCTCTCCATAAAAATGTCTGCATCAGTAATAAATTATGTTTTTACCTCAGGAGCGATATAGTCAGGTGTACCACAAAATGTTCCAGTCCTACCATCCTCCAGCATTCCATCTTTACACATTCCGAAGTCCGCCAATTTGACATGTCCTTCATGGTCTAATAACACATTGTCTAATTTCAGATCCCTAGAAATTGCAGAGCAAAATCATTCAATAAATGGGTAGCCAGCAAAATAGTGGTTGATGTGACATTAACTAAATACTCAGCCTAGAATCAGAGCATAGGGTTCAAATCTTTAAAGAGGTCGGCGCAAAATTCTATGACATTTCTCTTTGAATTTGGCTTGAAAGGAACTTTTGGCACTTTGCTGTAAATCTGCCGTGGAAATTTTTTGATATCTAGATTCTTTTCAAAATGGCAGCAATGTAATTATTTTCCAACAAAATCATGGAAAATTTTGAAAGAATTCAAATCATGGTATATCCTAAACCAACAGAGGAAAAGTGATATAACCTTCAAGAAAACCATAGTTCATGAAGGTCTAAAATATGGTGGCAAGCAGAATCTGTAGCTTTTCTGGTTTAGGATTTAGAAATTTTATGACGTCATAGTCTCAAGTTTAATAAATGCCGCCATTTTGAAATCAATCAAGATATCAAAAAAATTCCATGGCAGAAGGAAACTTTAATAGAATTTTACGCCGACCCTTTTAAAGATTTGAGCCCTATTTTTAGAACCAGCGTTATGAAATTAGTGCACAATTTTGTAGAACAATGTGGGAACATTGAAAATGTGTGAACAACAAAATAAACCTGATGGAAGCTCAAATTTGGAGCCCTTTACAGCGAAGTGTTTTACCAAAATGAATGATTAAGGAATTAAGTTCAGTTACAAATGGTTTCTGTCCATTGTCCCAATCTACAAGTTTGCAGAACTAAGAGAATCTTAACAACAATTATCTATGTATTACCTATATATTATGCCCTTCCGATGAAGAAATTGCAAGCCAAGCGTGATTTCTGCTGCATAAAACCTGGACAAAAAACAAGAATAACAGAAATTTATCATCAGAAATGTCATAAAATATGTTGTTTGAAATGTGCAAAGAAAACATTGTTTAACAAAGAAATGAGAGCTGCGCTTGCAGCAGTGTTCTTCAAAATTTGCAAGATATTCAAATATCTCTGCCTGATTTCTTGAACCAGTAGGAAACACTATTTGCCTTATAATTGGCCATTCACTTGAAAGATAAGACTGAAATTTCTTGCATCAACATCAGTTTATTCCCATTAAACTGCAGCTTTCTCCTGGGGGGGGGGGGGGGCACTTAAAATTTTGCATACGGGATGAGCAGTCCTTTCCGGATATCATTTTCACCTCATTTTTCCAACGCTAGCTATCCAAAGAAGGCAATTTTGAGCCGGCTGTGAAAAGGGGTAGTATTTTTTGAGAGGGAGTTGTTATTTCATCGTTTCCTAGTGTATTTTTTACGTGTATTTTTCATTTTTGGAGTATATCTTTCGCCGAATTCTTCCACAACCGGCTATCCTTTGGAGGGAAAATAGTCTAAAGCAGGGTGAAAATATACTTCTTTTAATGCAAACCCCCGTATTAATGAAAGTCAAGTGACCCCCCCCCCCCCTTCCCCGAGCTTCCTTTTGACTTTCAAGATGCGTCCTTATACTTCTATATACGCAAATTGCCTATCGTATGCAATTTTTAACAAAAATATTGAGTTACATAGCTAATGCAGTCGTAGCTATTTACCTTGATCTAGTTTCATCGAATTTGTTTGCTTTTTGAATTTGGAACATCAAATCACCACCATTTACATATTCCATCACAAAGAATAATCGATCCTGCAAGAGAAAACTGTCCAAATCACGAGCTCGTCGACACAATACGCACAAAGAGCTTATATAAACAATAAATATCCAAAGCATCGTCTTAAGATTGCTTAAAATGAAGGACTCATTCCTATTAAAGGAATTGAGTCCATATAAATAGCTGAGCGTTAACGCTATGCTGACAAACTGCTGACGGCCCTTTGTTATCGCATAATTGTGCTAAAGTCATTAGTAGTGGAGACCAAAGACTTCTTAATAATGCAAGGATTAAGGATAATGCAAGGATTAAGAAGTCTTTGGTCTCCACTACTAATGACTTTAGCACAATTGTGCGATAACAAAGGGCCGTCAGCAGTTTGTCAGCATAGCGTTAACGCTCAGCTATTTATATGGACTCAATTCCTTTAACCTTCAAAAGCACATTCATGTTCTCTGGCAGCAAAATGGGGATGCAAACAAGAACAGTTTAACAAACACTGCCAGTGAGGGTTTGTTTGGAGCTTCTTCAGAAGGTATTGTGTTCAATTTTGTCTACTTCTATTGTAATTTAGTTGAGCAACATTTTTCGTTGGTAATTTCTCACCAGTCACTTTCTATCGTGAAGCCAAATTCGAACTGATCCAAAATCTGAAGTGATTGAGAATTAAAATGTATGTACTATCATTTGCATAACAGTCTCGTAATAGAAGTAGGATTCTTTTGCCAGAATTTTTATAAGCTCTTTTTCTGTTAAGCCTGATTTCTACCAGGCAGGCAGAAATTTCTATCACAAAAACATTCCATTGTCCCGAATGGTGCCTTTGCTTGACAAGCTGCATGGGCTTGTAAATTTGACCGACGTCACTTTTCCGCAATAGAATCAGCCTAGTAATGCAGCTATGCATGAAATTTGGCTTTGTGGAAATTGGCCCAAATGAAATGGTCCCTTGAATTAGTAGTACTGAAGGGACCTTGTCAAACATCTTTAAAGTGTATTGGCAATCTAAATGAGCTACCGTAAAAACTCTATAAGCCCCCGCAGGCTTATTTAATTTCGGACACTCTAGAGGGGGGCTTAAAAGAGAAGGGGACTTTGTAGAGAGAGGGGCTTATTCACGAAATCAAATGACCAGGATATATATGATAGATTTCAGTTCTTTTACCCCATATTTGGCTGATTCAACATACAATTTTACGAATCAAATACATGAATTAAACACAATTTTATCCCAAACCATATCAAAATTAATATGGAAACTTGTTTAGCTAAATAGATGGATACTTTTTTGTAGCCTATGGAATTTGATAAAAGAAGGGGGTCTTAATAGAGAAGGGGTTAAATAGAGCTTTTACGGTATGTACAACAAGAGAGGTGGCAATATTTATAACCCGAAGGACAAGCTAATAAATAATGTTCTTACTGCAGTTTGAAAACATGAGTGTAATGATGTAAGATAAGGATGCTCCCCCGCAAGAGCCAAGACACGTTTCTCCGTAAGAACACATTCCATATCATCATCTTGAATAATTGCTTCTTTTTTTAGAACTTTGATTGCGTAATGTTCACTCGTTCCTCTTCTCTCTGCTAACATCACCTGTTGATAAACAACGCAATACATCAACCAACATGTCTACCTTGGAGTGAATGGCCGAGCGGCTTATACAGTTTCTGTCAGGTGACCGAAGTTAAGCTCGGTCATGTGAGGTAAAACTCCGGATGGGTGACCTCTCGGAGGCCTAACCTCGCAAGTCATTTCGCCTTTGCTTTGGAAGGGATGTTAAACTAGGGATCCAATGCCTGGATGCGGCATGCATAGTGGGCCTAACATATTTTTAGGTAGCTAAATATCATTCCGGCTATCCAAAATAAATAATAATTTACTGAAACCCCCCCCCCCCCTTTTTACTGGCGGAAGGGTGCTCAACCAACTTTAGCACAGATGCGTACTTTCGCGTTTCAGATGACTCATTCTGAAAGCAAACGTTATGAACAAAAACAAGTACCAGTATGTAGTTGAAGGCCTTAGCTATCTTTTGACTTGTCCATGTTTTGGAAGATGTGATAGCCGAATTCCAAATTTGCATGGGACTGGGAGCACGCAATTTGAACAAGGAACAGAGTTCATCTTTTTGCAAGCAACAGATTTTTCCCCAGACGACTTCAAATCCATCTCTACGTTAACTTTTCACAAAACGTTGACTGGAAAATGATACTTATTATTTCATTCTAAATGAGAAATCTGAGATCCAGCATCTCAAAAAATAGCCAAGCCTTTCAACTAAAAGGTGCTGCAACACTTTTGTCAATAAATGTTGGTTTCACAGAGATTTAGAGAACAGTAGAAGGTTCACAACCTACCTTTCCAAAACTGCCTTTACCAATAACTTTTAAAAACTTAAATGAATGTAAACCAAGTTTCGAGAACTGTTTTCTTTTTTCCCCAGGGGACATAGACAATTGATTTGTTGATAATTTGATATTTTCTTCTCCTTCGATTGAAATATCAAGACCATTTCTATGACGTTGAAGATTGCCAGGAGCAGATTCTGTGCTAACTTTCCGATTTTTCTTGTCTTCACTGTTACTTCCCTGAAAGTCAAATAAAAATGTTTTCAAAACATAAAAAGGACTCTTTTCTAGCTCACTAACCCCCCAAGATGAATCGTATCATGAATGGCATACAATATTAAATGATTTGGTCTCAGGAAGTAGGAAGATAGCAAGAGATAATTTTGCAACAAAAAATAAATAGGTCTCCAAAGTTTGTCAAAAGATTACGAATGAATTCACTTCAGTCGGTACACAATCTTCGAGCTAATACCCCATCCACACCGACACACTTAATCCAACTTTATCTATAACATGAAAATGTTTGTTTTGCGTGCAGTACGTCTTTAGGCATACGTAATCAATTAATTCTTTAGAATACGACAATGTACCATGACAATTATAAATCACATTGTTCGAGCTTTGCCCTTTATCGGGTGTGAAAGTAAGGTAAAGAAGCAGTGTCCATTTATCTATAACAGGTTAGGTTTCAACCAATCAAATGATTTCGATTTGTTGGACTGACGAATTTAGAATGTAACATGTACCAAACTGGGGCTGGTTTAAGCTGGCTTAACTTGCCAGTGTGAATAGGGGAATGATTCTGCCAGGATTCAAAGATATATTGGGAAGAACTTCCATAGGTGAAGGCAGAATTTCAAATTTCCTTGGCAGTCATCTCTCTGCTTGACGCTGAAAAATTGCAAATAGAAGAATCTCCTGAAGATCAGATAAGAACGTTACACGAAAATATCAATCTATTTGCAACTGGAAATAATACTGATCAGAATTAAAGTGAATTGTAAAAAATGAAAAACAAATAACAGATGAATGAGCTTGCTTGTTTTTTACGAGAAACATGCACAAAGAAGACAAGAACCTCACATCACACACGAAACATTTTCATAGAAACCGTATGCATAGCAAATGAGCAGAAAGATAGAGCTCATTAAAAATGAATTTGAAGGATGTTTATGAAAACCACCAAATGAAAAGAAATTGGGGAAAAAGGGAAAAGATGGATTTGAACTGGTGATAAGATTCCCTTGCAAGGCCTTGTGGTCAAAGAAATGGGTGCATTTGCACCATGCTGGAGACAGTAAGATAATAAAATCGAAATCTTTCTGTGGTGATAACGGATTGCAAACGACTTAGTTACTAAGTACAGGGAAGACATTGAGATGGTTGACACAAAAATAGCACTTCGCCCTCTTGTTAAAGTGAGAGGTAGCTACCGAACGCAGTTTATTAGGATCATAAAAGCAAAGAGGCTTTTGGCTTTGATCATACAAATATACAGAGCAGGGAGATTGGCCTTAAAGTGTCACTTGGAACTACGCAAAACAACACTTCGCCTTCTTGTCTTGAGAGAGAGGTACCGATCGAATGCAGTTTGTTAAAATCATGAAAGCAAAGATGTTCTTGGTTTTGAGCATACAATATACAGAGCGGGGAGAAAGGCCAAAAAGTGTGTTTTGGATCTTCGATGCAAAATCATGAAAATTGAGGAACTGCCAATCAACTCTTGAAGTCAATTTATACTTTTACTAATCTTCATCAATAAGGAATGAGAAATAAAGATTTAAATATCGAATGGTCGATGGTCAGATGGATGGAAAAGAAGTGAACAACAACAATCATGAGAATGAAATGCAAATTAAACAATCATTTTGCAGACCAAATTCTCAAGTCTTCTGGCTTTAAAATGTGAGTTGCCCCGATCTTGTCTGTTCATATCTGATTATGCATTTTGTGAATAGATAGTATCCGCTGATTTTGCCTTGGTATTACGTTGCTAAAACTTTTCACTCGAATTGAAAAGTCTATTCTTTTCGTTCAAAATTAGTTGATGGAGATAAATAGCAAACTCAAGAGCTGCACATGCATGTCTAAAATAAGTTTATTTTATTTGATGATTTCGACACGTGCGTGCATATTGCTTAGCTAGAGAAACAATAGCGTACGTAGGCGCTTTCTTCGTCCTATTTATAGATTACATCGTCTTAGCTCCGTCAACTTTCAGTGACGATTAAACCATGCTTTTGGATGAAAATTGGATGTCGTTTTCAGCAATCAATCTTGCATTCAAATCAATATGTACAAGGAAATGATTTCACACGAGCTTTTCAAATGAGCAGCTTAGTTAAATCCATTTTGTTAATATCAGATGAAACATCTTTGTTTTTTCAAGCGAGGTAGTGCCTTCAGAAGACAGTAGCAGTGCTGCTACAAATCATGTAGTATTCTTGTCAATGAATACTTGCATACTTGAATAAAATGCCTGTTGCGGAAAAGGATCTTCAAAGCCAAAACAACGAACATTGTGCTTTGAATATTTTGGGAAAATCAAAGATAAATCTATAAACAAATACTGTGCAAACTGTTCTTTCTTATTTCGTTTTCAATTTCAATTCTATGATTATGGGATAACAAAATAGCAGTTCAAGTTTTCTATATTATCAATGCACACTAGCTACAGCTGCAAACAACAACAAACAGTAACTGAAATATAACAAGAGCAACACAAATGAGACCAAGTAAGACCACGATTGCTCAAGAATTTATAGCAAGATCACTTAGGCCTGTTTATATGAGCTCAGCAAACGGGCTGGCTCGGCAAGCGAGTTAATTTTATTCGTTTGTTTGTTAATATCACTTCTTTGTTTATGTCATGTTTTTATGGAGAAATTTCAGCCCGCTTAGCGAGACAGAAATTGGCGACGTGCCTAAAACTGACACGTTCCCATTGTTTACAAAAGAAAGTGACATGCACCCATTGTCTAAATAAGAAGCGCATGAGCAGCAAATACATTTTCATCTCGGTAGCCGGGATGGAGTGCTAATACAAAAAAATTTTCATCCCCCCGTCCGAGATTTCGCCAGTGATCAAATTAGATTTCGCTTACCGGGCTGGCTTGGCTTGCTTCTCCATGTAAACGAAATCCAATTGTCCTATTGATTCCTTAAGATAGCGAGATCTCGCTCACCGAGCCAGTCCGTTAACCAAGATCATAAAAACAGGCCCGAAGTCAGGACTTTACATTCTATCAAAATACGAAACAAAACAGAGGGAAAATTAAACTCACAGGGCTAATAACTGATCTTGATTTACTATTGTCTCTGTTGAGTTTGTCACCTGATAATCCTAATTCTGCCAACTGTTTCGCCATTTTCGCTAAATCAATCCCACAATTATTTGGAACAAGTGTATGACATCTTCTGTGTACGTTCATTTCACAAGCTAGTAACCAAATGAATACAAATTCAGTAAAAAAAATGAGAAATGGGGTCCTCATTACAAGGGAATCGAAAACTCTCGCAATAATGAATTCGGAAAAGATTTTATCTTGGCACTGATAGTTTGCTTATTTGAGTAGTTGCATTCCTGAACTCTACAAATACCCGTAAAAGCTGTATTAAACACGGGGGGGGGGGCTAATTTGATTTAAGAAACTCCAGAGGGGGGCTCAAAAGAGAGGGGGCCTATGCACGAAGTTAAATGACATGGATATGAATCATAGCTTTTTAGTGCTCTTACCTCACATTTTGCAGAATCAACATACAATTTTAACAGTAACATACAAATATTCGAATTCAAATAAATCACCGGCATTTGATATAAGTAGGGGGAGCTTAATAGAGAGGGGGCTTATTCAAATATTTGACTCAGAAGGGAGGGCTTATGAGAAAGGGGTCTTAACAGAGAGGGGGCAAAATATAGCTTTTACGGTGTGGTCAGGGTTTATTCACAAACTGTTCTTTCGTCGACGTCCTTTCTTCCATTTACAATTTTCAACTTTAATGGGCATGTCCCAAATATAGACTGCTTACACGTTCGTAGATTATCGCTATTGATAGACTGATGGACGCTATAACTACTAAAGCGACAACAACAACATCAATTCACTTCAATTAGATGAGCGTAAGTTGAGGGTCCTTGTGTAGTGAGGCTATCCCAAACATTCGAGTAAAAGAAAAAGGAACAAGAAATAGAAGCTTACATTTACACTTCATCCCCTGCCTCATTAGTCCATATAACAGCGAGCCACAATGCTCACAAAATGTCGGTCTCAAATAGTTGTATATTGCAAATTTATGTGGCACATCGATTGAGAAACCAGAGGGAATGGCTGCATTTTTCTGCAAAAAAGAACGTTATTGTCACATGTTTATGATTATGATTACTATTGTTGCTGTAGTTGTTGAGCAGTACCTATACCAATGAACACATATAACGAAGTACCTGAAGTTCTTTTCGAGCCATTAAATCAAACGAAAGATGCATTAACCACTCGTGCAATATGCATTTTAAAGATTTGATCGTTATGCTATCTAATTATCAAAAGAATGAGGATCTCAATCAAAACAATCGATCAAAACAATCAATCAAAACAATCAATGAATCACAATAATGACAACGAATCATACCTCTTGTTTCAATCCTGAGCACTGAATCACTACATCTTTATGACATCGTTTATGAACGACGCATGAGCATACTAAAAAGACAAAAGCCGTGTTGGTGAATCATATCAAATGTGCTGCCAGTTTCATTCCTCAAACACTGAAATGGCAAGGTTAAAAAGCCCCGTTCAATGCATACCAAAGACTTTGATATTTTGCTAAATATTTTGCCTACCTTCGGTGAGTTTTAAATTCTGCCCTTTATCGTTTGAGGGAGGGGAAGGGGGGAAGGGGGAAGGGGGAGGGCTACTTTACATAAATGTTGCATTTGAAACTGTAGAGTGAAGAAGAGACTTAATAAAATGGTATCAATATGCGATGGATTTTAGGCAGGTATGCTAAATTTTCACATTAATGACTTCTCAGAGAATGCAGCAAATGAAAGAACATTGAATTCGGTGCCAAAACCTTTATGTAGCTCTCGTTTCTGAAAAAGGATTTGCTTGAAAGGCTATTTTTTGGATTTAAATTCAGCCGTTGTTAGAAGGAGCTCCCATCATTTCGCAGGCCAAATATTTTGAGTATCCTCCCAAGAAGAATGAATTGCAAAATTGTTCGTATTACCTTGGCATTGGTATCCTTGCTTGTTCACGATACCACTAGAAATGAAAATGAAATCGATAAATAAAAAGAGCACCAGCAATCCTGGCCACAAAAAGCTGCGACAAAGCAACCTCATTCCCAGGGAGTTCTTACGTCATACGCTGATGACGAAGCCAAGTGAACACCATGGTACACTTCAATGATCTGTCCAGATGTAGTTTCTGAAACAGTTATACCCAGGTGAGTCAATAAAAAGGCCTGGCGCTTGAAAAAATGCTGCTCCCTCAATATCAAAGAAATAATATTGAAAACTGTCTTGTTTTATTCCCGATATGTCCAATTAGGTTCAGTAATTTACCCGGCTTTAATCGGCCATTGCTTCCCGTCGATATGAGAGATTTTCTACAGAAAGCCCCTTTCGAAAACTTGCAAAAACGAAGGAAAACGACAAACAACATTTCCCTTTGTTTTCCTTCCTAGCAATAATGACACTCACATGCATTCATGCATTTTGTCCTCTTGGGAGAATGTAATCCCCCTGAATAAGTTATTCATACTAAGGGGAAGACTTTTTCATTCCCCAGGAGGATAGCACGTGCTAAAGTGTTCTCAAGTCATTGCTGTAAGGTAAACACATTTGGGAAACTTGCTCATAATTTTAGCACGTTTAAAATTGAAGGTTTCTCGAAGGGAAATTTGTTTAAAAGTCCCTTGCAAAATCTTAACGGAGTGACCGATCCCATGCATCTCTTGAAATTTACTATTTGGCAAGAAAAGACTTACTGTGAATATCACTGCAGGATAGAGTGGAAAGTTGTAAAGTCAAAGTTGATACTTACTAAATAAAGTCCGAACAATGGGAACAGAACGTTGGTTGCCTAAGATAGGTTGCCATAAACTTGTGGCCGTTAACTTGATGTACTCTCCTTCGAACAGCATTTCTTCTTTTCGCCTTTCTTCCAAAGTAACTGCTTGATGGATTAAATGGCTTCCTTTCTGGATCAGCTGCAAATCATAAAATCAAATATTTCAAACATTTAGCCTTCATCAGGAAGAGGGAGGGTAATCATGAGTTAGACTAACTATATGATTCTGAGTTTTCCGCATTGAATTGAATGATCGTTATGGCTTCAAACTTGTTTGAGAGAAATAAAAATCAGGTCAAAAACAATTAATGAATACATGGAGTCACATCACTGGTGTAATCATGAGTATCAAGCATAGTCAAAATTGGCAGGCTTGAGGGCAAGAAATCACCCATTTTCTTTACTGGCAGGAGAATTTTTCCTGAACAAACCGGATAGTTACAAATTGTTAAGTCATCGTTGCCTCCATCTGCGCAAATAGAAGAATATTTCCCAGATCGATTCGAAGCTGACGCAAATAGTTGCACAATGCAGAGGAAGCAATGCACAGCTCCTCTCTGTGGTTTACAAGAGAGACTACACCGAGATCGGAACTAAAGCTCTCCTACAAACTGGCCAGGGCATAACACGATGTACAATCCTTGCTGGTTTTCAAAACCACAAAAAAATTTGCCCTAACGATAGTACTTTGCTTTCCAAATAAAAATTAAAGGATGTTAATCTTCTTACCTTGGTGGCCTGATTTCAGCTCGATAAACACATGAATTTTACCAGCAGGTTCTAGAACGATCTAAATTAAAAAGTGACGTTTTGTTAATTATATCATGACATTTTATCTGAAAAGAACAATTAGCACTGAGTTATTCTAGACTATTGGCGAGACCAAAAATAACGAGGACATACAGCAAAATCTCTGTAAATCAGACAATGTTTCTGCTTTATGGAGGTGTCCTTGCTACAGAGAGAGTTTTAACTGAAATCAGTCGATCAAGACCGAGAAGTAATTCTTTGGGAGATAAATGTTTCAGTTTCCTATATTTTAAATTCCACTACATACAATTTCATACAACTATACCAAAAAAATTAAGTGAACTATATGTGAAACTAAGACAATAACAGTTTGTAGATCTTGTAATAGTGACAGCGTGTAATGACCTTGGTGGAACTATCACCCACCAAACAGCTGCTGCAAACACGCCTGCATAGTCTCCTTTTTTCGGGCTTCAGTAAGGTTAGCCTTTTCCCGTAGTATCTTTAAAACTCAATCAAATCGTTGCTGGGCAACAAAAAATACCAAATTCTAAAATCTAAGTAATGTAAATCTCTGGTGTCAGCCCACTTTGCGACTCTTCACTAACCCACAAACGTGGACACTTTTGTAGTGCCACACTGGTCTAATGAAAGTGGGGGAGGGTAATTCTGCAGTTCATTCCTGTGTCTTGTCTCCATTATGCACTGCAGTCTTCTTTATAGCAAACTACTTCTTGTAGAAACAGGGATTAAATCAATAACAATACTCAGATAATTCTGCGTGGGGGCCGATTTTGAATGTGTAGTCGCCGATTTTGGGCATTGAAATGGAGGCCAGGCCAGTGTCCTTGGAAACTTGCAGAATCTATGGGGGAATCTATATCAAATACCCATGCAGTCCTTAACAAGGTCTGTTTTCAGTTACTTTAAACACAAGGAGAAGATGTTGAAGGTGGCAGAGTTAGTTTTTGACTTCAAATAGGAAATCTGGGAATTTTACGAAGCCAAAAAGTCGTGTCCCCTAATTATCTTCCTTGCAGCAATGCCCCTTAGAATCCTAATATCCTTTGTCTCCCTCCCCAAATTTGTTTGGTAAGTCTGTCATTAGTCTAGGCATGCCGTGCATATACTGCAGAGATTTTAGTTGGATCTATGTTTTTTTCTCTTTCCTCGATGTTTACGAAATAAATATTCCGTTACTAACGATTCTAGGTGAACACAAGCTGGGAGAAGCATTTAGGTCATTTGAACGTGTTTAAAAACATTCTTTCCACATAAAATTAAGCAGAGAAAGACGTCTATAAGAATGCCAGAATGACCCCAGAGGACAAAAAAGAGATGCATTTCAAATTTCGTGGGTTTTGATCAGGAAACAAGTAGAATCTGAAACAGATGTTAATCAAACCAAATGGATCATATTTTAATCACCGTTAAAGACTCAGTGAAAGATTAAATCAACAGACTTAACAGTGGTTAAACGGTAGCTTAGCTGGGGGGACTGGGGTAATCAAAATAAAACCTTCTATTGTATATAATGCTCTCAGTCAATGAAAACAATTAGGAAGATAAGTGGCGCGTGTCCTTTTTGGAATACCGGGCGAGTAAAAAGTTATATTCAAAAATAGAATATTACTCTGCAAGTTAAAGATGTGACAATTTTGCTTTGTAAAATCACTAAAATCCAACGAAATTATTTAAAAGAGAATCCAACGTTCAATTCCGGTCCATGATTTTCTTGCCGTTGAAATTCAAATTATATTTCTAAAGCAGATAGTTGTATTGAATCTATATTCTAATCGTAAGTAAATCGTGGACCAGTATCACTTCATTTCATTTTATATAAAGCGCAATACAATACTACATTGTATACGGCCTAAACAGAACATAATTTAAAAAAATACAATTATAACAAGCTACGATAGAATATTACAGCGAGAAAACAGTAACGGAATATCGTGTAATAAAAAAGTATAATAAAACGAATTATTTTCGTGGGTTATGGCAACATACTCTTGGTGTGTTTTTACGAGCGGACATTTTATGGTTTCATGTTTAGAGTTTTTGTCCTGAGTTCTGCTGCTTTTTGCAAGAATTGTGTGAGGTTTTTCTGCTTGCTGATATCTTGGGATGACAATATATCAATGAATGTGTGCTCTACTTGTGTAACTGTTAGCATCCTGTTTAAATTAGGTCCGAGGAAAGTATGTCTTAGGTCGTGATATATTTCGCATTCAATCAGGAAATGAATTTTGTTTTCCACGTTGCCAGACTTACACATGTCGCATGTTCGTTTTGATACTTCTAGTTTTTGGTGTCTGCCAGTTTCGATTCTGAGTTGGTGGTCACTGCATCGGAATTTGGCGATAAGCTTCCTGAAGTTGAATTGAGGGAGGTTTAGATAAGTCTTCCCTCTCAGCTCCATCTTGAAAAGTTTATAAGTTCGTAGTTTAGAGTTACTTCTGCTGCTAATTGACGATTGGTTTTATTTTCTTGTACCATTGACTCTTGAAAATTTCGTTCAGTTTTTTGAGAGTCTTTTTGAATAATACATTACTGGATATTTGATTTGCATTAGTGTAAATGTGTTCCATATCAACTAGTTTCAGGATAAACTTAACAGAGTTTAACCAATCATTTTTATCTTCCGGGAGCATTTTACTTCGTTGTACGCAAGGTGAATGTGTGAGTTATCATTTAGGGTAGCGATTCTGTGCCAGAATTTCATCATTGTGGCCAACATATAGCGTGGAATTCTCATTCCCATACAAACCCCTCAATAGAATTTTTCTGATTTCTGGCTCAAAAAGATGAGTGATTTTTCCAAACAAAATGTTCACATCAAAGTTAGCCTTTGACTGATGAATTGACAATTTTAGTCTTGAATATTGGCCAGGTCCTTTCTATTACACAGCCCACCAAAAGTGTTAACTTGTTTTTTCTCATCTGGTATGTTTAGACTACACGTATTTTTTTATAAGAAACTAAGAATTTGGGCCAGTACTGGAAGTTTCTTAAAATTATCAGATTTTGAGTACTCAGAGTTTCTTACGAGTTTCTTAGAGGTTCCACAGCAATCTTCATGTTCACTACCTGTGCCTTCGTGAACATTTCAAAACAAGGTCTTTTCAAGCATTTCCAATGTTTAGACATTACTCAAGTACCTTACGAGTAATATGATACACGAAACAAGTGAAAGTAAAGTAAAAACATGTCGAGGATTTTCTTTATCAAAATAAATAGTTTCTTAGCTTATATTTTCCCAGTACTGGAGTTTCTTAATTTTTTGGCGACCAGAGAGTTGAGTTTCTTATAAGCAGTTTCTTATAAGAAAAAATACGTGTAGATCACTATGTGTCTAAATAAGAAAATTTGATGAGTTGATACCCCATTTACACTGACATAGTTAAACTAGCTTCATATAAACCATGTTAAATTCTAACCAATCAAATGACTTCGATTTGTTGGATTGACCAATCATAATGCGGCATTTGATAACCTGGTTTAACTTCATTTCATTTTATCATATTCTACCAAAAAACCTATCAGCTACATTCAATATGAAAAAGGAAAGATTATCGCTATACAAATAAATATCTATTTACATATTAAAATTCTACAAATTTGCTGGTCTTCCTAGGGATCGTGCTTCGAGAGGGATGCTAATTTTGCAGGAATCACTTCAGTTCCTTTTGAACGTGGTAATTGTGGAACTTATTCTAATTTTCAATGGGATTTCGTTCCACGTCTTTGCACCAGAAAAGAAAAAACTGCGTTTTAAGGATTCTAGGTTCCGCCTTGGGGTGTCCAGATCTAACTGATTTCTTGTTGGATAGTTACTGTTGATACTTGAGATCTGGGTTTCAACTGGTATTATTCTAAGCTTTTCAAAATTTAAGCTTGGCAAATTTAAGCTGGTAAGTCGGGCAGATTTAAGCAGAATTAAAACTTAAGCTGGTTTAACTTGCAAGTGTGAATAGGGAATAAGTAATCAAGAATTAGATAAGGAAGAAATTGATCACATTGTACAAGGATTACTCCTGAACAGAAAGTTCACCAATATAAGGGAAAGGACAATTTTACAACGGCTTACGTGAAACAATCTAGGGGCCATTGCAAGGTGTTTTTACTGATTTGGATCTCAAGTCCTGAAAAACGAACAAACGAACACTGTTTGCCAAACATTTGAGACTTCCTTGCCAAGTAATGTGAAGAATTCGCTGAGCTTTCTTGTTAAATGTTGAAAAACATTTTCTACTTTCTCAAAGCAAAAATCTTTGTCATAAAACATTTTGCAACATGACCAAATATTTACTTCAGAAGAAAATTTCAAATTTTTAGTAAACAGGGCTCTCGCTCATTTGGTCATGTCTTCAAGCATGTCAACATTTTCAAGCATATGGCGAGGCAAAAGTAGCAGCTAAACCTTTCTCCAAAGAAATGCTGCATTTAGCTCCCAGGAGAAAGCTGACCAGATTATGTGGGCAATAGCTTTTCGATTTCCATATCATGTCATGTAAATGTTTGCAGCGCTCATTGATTATTCATGACTTGCCCTTAAAAGCAAAATATTTGTCAAAATAGGTCAGTCCTTTTTTTCTGACCATTTTCTATTCACATTGCAATGTGAATAAAATTTGGGAGGAAATTCCTTCTGTTAGCTCATACACCTGCCTTTTGCATATAGCGTACTTTTAAAGAGCAAACATTAAACAATTCAACTTGGCTTAAAAGCTTCTATTGCCAAAATAAAATCAACCAGTAGCAATCAATGAATGCAAGCAGAATGGTGAATGTGACGTAAAATCATTATATTAACAAGCCAAACTTTGGGTGTTGCCAAAAATATTTGTGAAATAGTGTCAACAAAGATTTGCTCAGCAAATCTTTGTTGACACTTAGCAATCATTTCTACCTGCAAGGCCTGTAAACCAGCATTCCCAAAAATGAAATAGAACTTAATGAATTATAAAGCATAGATAGAATCCAACAGCTTCTTTGACACTTTAGTCTGTCTCAAATTAGATGTCACCTGCGATTTATCAAAACATAAAATTACTCATGCAAATACCTTCAATTATTGTTAATGACAGGCATTTTCATATGACATCTAATTTGAGACAGACACACACCTTGAAACTTTGAGTTTTGAGTGCTGCATTATCTAAAACCTGACGTTCAAGGTTATTGCTTGGCAGTGCAGGACAACCAAATAAAACATAGGAACTTAGGAAAGATGATCACTGCAAAGATCATTTTTATGCAGATGCAAAAGTGTAATGTATACACTCTTTTGAAGCATCACTTATTGCCCCCCGCCCCCCACCACATGGATTTTATTGAGGTAATAAATTGTTCTACTGATTTCATGATTCCTTCATATTTTGACTTCGCTTTTGACTTCATAGATCATTGAGATGATCAAAAGCTTGGAAATGAATCATCTCAAGATCTCAGCCATACACCACATGCTTCAATACAGTTCAGTTTCAGTTCAGTTTCATATTTTAAATTCCTCTACATACAATTTATTCTGATTAATTATACAAAAAGTAACTAATACATACCTACTACACAATATTACACAAAATTAAGACATCAACTACACCTAAAATTATTACAATAGATAAATACGAAACAAAGAACAGGATAAATTGTATGGAGGGAATTACTTAAAGGAGGAGCTCTCTCAGTAGTTAAACTAATCGAGGAGAGAGCACCCCCTGTTTTAGAATTTCTCATATAAATTTGATTTCTTCAAAGAAAAAAGAAACTAGGGGCAAATGGTGACTTTCTATCTCAATATTTCAACAATCAACTTTTATCAATAATCTCCTCCCTACTGTTGGCCCATTCTATGTGCAAAGAATGAGCACATTGAATTATGGGGCAGATTTTCCATATAATAATTATAATAAAAGGCATATAGGAATGAAACAAGGTACGTTAATCTACAGACACTGTTTTTGCCATGAAAATCAATGAAGAGCCTATCATAAACGTTTGGCATTCTGCCTTGACCATGGAATCTTCTAGACCTGTGAGAATGATTAGAAGTTTACATGGCCTCTTTCACAACACAGAAGTATTATAACCCCTGTTTTTTCTTCATGTAACTGAATTCTATGCACATTCCCAGATGATAACCTATTTTTCATTGGTTGTAGTATATAATGCCTAGATGTATACTGCATTTGATGGTTTATAAATTGCACTTGATAGCTTAGAAAAGAAGCTTTGTGACCTTGCAGATATGCCTAAAACAAAAATGGGTATCCTGGAAAACTTGACAGTTTCCTTGAGTCTTTCTTTAAAATGTGAGTTACACACCTGCCTTGTTTTATAAACATTCTAATCTTAAGAAGAAGAATTTTAATCTCAGGTGACAAACAACTTTGACCCAGCTGTTGAGTGCAATTTCAACTCAAAATCTTTACTGAACATACATAAAGGAACATGAGAGCATCTGGCATCTGGAAAGGTCAGCTATGAGAGCGAGGCTCTTTTTCAATTATTGTTATTCTATTTCTACCTAGCACCCAATGCTAGTTTTTTGAGACACTGAGAGCGAGTGTTTTCCCATACTTCCTCACCACACCCCAACCACACCTTGTGATTCATTTAGCCTGGAATTACAGAGTTGCTGACTCTCATCACTGTACAAGGCAGGTTTGACAAGGGGGTGGGGGTGAACTATGAACATGCTAATCAAGAGTGCTACCACTAGAAAAATTCCCACTTTTTAAGCCTCCCCTGCTGTCTTCTTGGCTTGGCAGTTAGTGACACAAAAATGGCACATGCTGCCTTTTGTTTCTGGATTTTACTTGTTGCTTTGTAGCATAATAGTGGGGGTTGTGGGGATACAAAAACCGTAAAAGTGCCAACACATTTCGGGAAAACTGAAAAACCGCCTCAAAATTCAGCTTCTTTCTGTGTTTTGCATCTCTATATAACCTCATTTCTATGATGCAGGCAACTGCCTCACTATCATACTGTGACCCCAAAAACTGACAGCCAATTCCAATTCCTTATTTTTGCTGGTAAAAGAGAACATTTGTGGAATTCTCCCCAAATTATATTGAATGGGATATCTTTTTATAACTGTATCTTAAATTTTGTAACAATTTGCCTTACCCATTTGTTTTCACATAGTTCCTTGTTGGTCCATTTTTGTATTCATTTTAGTATCTGTTAGCCACATGGTTACAGTGTACTTTCATGCTCCTTGTACTATCCTCTTGTAATGATATTGTTTGTTAGTAACTTGTACATTTTAGGAGAATTTATATTTTTTTAGACACCGCAAACCGTCTGCCCCCATCACCCCCATGAGAACCCACTAGAACAAAATTGAATTTAAGAGATTTTAGCTTTGAAACTTAAAAAATTATTGATGCCACTTATAAGGACTGGGATTAACCAAGAATATGGAAGATGACTTCTTGAAAGAAAAGATATGCAAAAGAAATAGAAAGATTGATAAAAGGATGTAACATTGGACAGATTTCTTGTTTGCACTAGCATATCATTTGATTACCTTATTGAATGTTTGGGTTAACAAGCAGTATTTCATAGCAAACCCATATGAGGGAAGTTTTGATATTATGGGCAGTCAACATACCCAATGTCAACTGTACCTTATATGGACTTTTCACATTTGTCAGATTAAACAAGGAAATTGTCCAGCTAAATGGGTGACTCATTTTGATAGTTTCACCATTTTGGCAACCATGGGAACACCAATAGTTGTCTGTAGAACTTCTCAAAATTGGATCACATTTGATAAATATACAAAGATCATATTTGTATGTATATGTTACTGTATGTTTGTACATACAAATTTGATGAAAGTTACAAATTTCGTCCACAGATCCACAGAGTTATGCAGAGTTTCCTAAATAATACAATGTTCATCATCTCAGCATTTCAAACTGCCTACTGTGAAAGTGTGCCCACTTCACCAAATCACATCATGTCAAACATTCCATTGACAAGATGTCACGCATTCAATTGACATTTTCACTACTCCTTTCATCCCATTACTTGAAAAAGGGGGAATTATTTTCCCAATAAAAAACCCTCCAACTTAAGAAATTTTAAAGATCAAGCCAAGCATTCTTTTTATAGAGTCTAGTTTTGATAGGGTCTACTGTCGGTAAAGTGGGTAAGTTTTGGGTAAAATGGGAAGGGCAAAAGATTTAGCTAAATTTTGTGCAAATCTTTTGTTAGAACTGTTTGAACTACCCTCCCTGAACTGAACTAGTGAAAGCTGATTTATCAATTTATGATTGATTTTTTCCAACAGTCAAAATGCATATTTATATTTTTCCCCAGCCTCCCACTGCACTTTACCCCAACAGACCATAATCATTGTTGTAACTGCAGGTATCATTCACCAACAGTTTACTAGTTTACCTAACAGATATCATACTCTATCTGCTAAACAAAGACAATTGATCAAGTACATAAAGATAACAGTCTGTCATGAAGTGAAATGATAATCTGTTCTTTTCACAAAGGAAGAAATAAATGTGAAAAATAAACAATTGTTATTGATTTTGCTGAGTGTTTTAAAAGTGAAACAGGATTTGAAACTGGAATCTTTCCAACTTCCTACAAGGAAATGCTTGCAACTGATTGCTTGTGGTAAGATAGTGGTAGGATGGACAGTTTCTTTTCCATTAGCAAAGTATAAGATATTGAAAACGTTTAACAATTTGTAATGATCACTTCATTGGTTACTTTCTATCATTATTCATCAAGATAACCATAATCTATAATCAATATAAAATTTCCCATCAGAGGACAGATGTGATCTAATATTAAATGTCCTAACTTTTTGGCAAGGCAGTAAATAAGTCTGCAATAACATCTGGGGTGTCTTTTCACTTCACCGCGATTGTCAACTGGTCAATAAAATCGTTATTAGCTACCGATTACTAAAAGTCATACGGGCCTTCTTAAACACAGATGGCGCAATAATTTGTGAAAAACCTTCGTTAATTTTTAGGATGTTTTACTGGTGGTGAGATCGTGATCAGCCAAGGGTAAGATCCGCAATAATCTGCTGGATTGCTACGTGTTGTTTTCATGGTGTGACAACGACATAGTAGGGCCTAAAAGGCTTTTACAAAGGGCTGATCAACTCAAAGGCAGCCAAGAAATAAACTCCTGTTTCCTCCTTTCTTTTAAGAGCAGGTGTTTACAAAAAATTTGATTCTTAGACTCGTACGCTAATGTGTGATTAGTATTTGAAAGTGAAATTACATACCCATAAATCTGGTTGGCCTTCTTGATGGCGAATAATTTCTTGCAAAGGAACGCTGATGTTAGCCACGAATGGATCAGGTCCAACCACTGCACTGTGGAAAACAGTTAGATTGAGGCTCTTGGCGTTGTGCAATGTCGCTGTAAATTCTTCATTCCAAAATGGAGAGAATGTCTTCGCTTTTGCAGCAGTTCTTGCAATATTCTCATCATCAACATTTACTTGAAGGAAGGGATCAATCACCGTTATTTTTCCTGCGCCAAATTGTGAACGGACATGTTTCACGTCTAATTCCAAGGCTTCTATAACGCGAAGCTTCATAACGCCACTAAATCCAGCCATTTTGTCTCTTGCCAATGATTATATGCAACAGTAGTTAAATAATTTGTGAGGTTTGGCTTCAATCGGGACAAAAATTATCCATATTTTGATGAGATTTGTGCATTTGATCGCATCTTGAATTCAATAAAGTCAGCCATCAACTGCATTCCATGCCCACAAACGGGAAATGCTCATTACTCCATCCCAGGTCCCTTCTCCTTCGCATCATAGTACAAGGGGGTCATCAAATTTAACAAAGGGAGGGGGCCATCATGTTACAAAGGCCCCCTTTCTGTATGATGGGTAACAAACAAATAAACGTAATTTGTTTTGTAAAGCCTAGGATTCATCTGTTTTTTCCAAAAAATTGCTGAGAAAACTTTCGTTTGGAGGAATTGAATGCAAAAGTATCTCGAGATATCCTACCCAGCGTGTCACACTACCTCAGCACTGGCCAATTTTTTCATAATGAATTTAGAGAGGGTACTCTTCTCTAAATAGCATGTTACTCGACCAGGATAGCTTATCCTCTCCTTCCTTGTTACTGGACGGAAATTTGGAGCAGGAGTTTCCTCTTAGGGACAGTACAAAGTTTATTTTAAAACATGGCAAGTGCAAAACGTAAGTGGGCAACTACTTTTTTGAGCTTGTACAGAACTGGGTGAACACTTTTTACAAAGCAATATGAACGGGGCAGTAATATTTTATAAGCTCAAGATGAAGAAGTTTGAAATATAAATGGCTCATTTTGAGGACAAAATTGTGAATTAGGCAAGTTGAGAAATGCTTGGAAGGATGATTTCTCTTCATCATCAAAGTCGATTTTGTCGTTGACAAAGACTGGTAAGGGCAAGAATTGATTTTTTTATGGTCTTTGGCTAATTCATCGGTGGTATTTTACAACATCTGCTGTTCATGAATACGGGAAACACATTTTTTTAAGGAAAGGTTCACGGGGCAGTTGGTTTTTTGCAATAATTTCACATACACAGGGCGAGCAGATTTTTGTGCAATAATTTGTGTTCTCCACCGGCCATGTGATATAATAAATTTAGAACTGCCCCTTACCTGTCATCTTAGGTCATCTTCGAAACAATCTTTGCCATCATCGGGTACTAAATAATAGAATTGGCACGAGACCAACTACCCTGGACACCAGAATGCCCTGAAAGTATGTCATCCCTTCCTTCTCTGTCAATGTTGATTGGTGTGACCATGATACTGGATGTAATTTTTCATCGGAAACATTGCTCAGAATCACAACATTGAGAATGGTGCAGTGACAAGTAAGATGTACCAAAGTACCACAGGGACAGTACCGCAGGTACTAAAACATCCGGTACCAAGTACCATTAAGGTCAGTACCAGGGAACATCGGAGGAGGAAAACATTACCACTACAGAAAATACTGGGAAAACTTCGGAATGAAAAAGTTGAGAATTTCCGCGTTCCAGTCCTGTCAGTCCTCGAAACATGTCCTCGGTACTTTACAGTCATTCCTGCTAGTACCCAGTATCATCAATACCCCCTGTCACCATCCTCAACATTGACTGAGGGGATACACGTATGTTAAGATAAAATTGCTTATAAGAAACTCAACTCTCAGAGCTCTCAGATCGCCAAAAAATTAAGAAACTCCAGTATTGAGAAAATATAACTTAGAAACTATTTATTTTCTTCATGGAAATCCTTGACATATTTTACTTTATTTCCATTTGTTTCCTATATCATAAACGTATTTTTCAAAAGAAACCAAAAATTTGGGCCAGGACTGAAAGTTTCTTAAAATCATCACATTTTGAGTACTCGGAGTTGCTTACGAGTTTCTTCAAGGTTCCATAACAATCTTCATGTTCACTATACCTGTGCCCTCGTAAACATTTCAAATAAGGTTTTTGAGCTTTTCCAATGTTTAGACATTACTCAAGTACATTACGAGTAATATGATACTGGTTTCAAGTGAAAGTAAAGTAAAAATTTGTCAATGATTTCCTTTATCAAAGTAGATAGTTTCTTAACTTAGATTTTCCCAGCACTGGAGTTTCTTAAATTTTTGGCGATCTGAGAGTTGAGTTTCTGTTTCTTGTGGAAAGTTTCTTACAAAAAAATACGTGTAACCCTTCATCAATAAACCTTCATTACTGATGAAGGGTTATGCCCGAAACGTCTTATCATAACATTCAAGGCTGTATGCTTTATAACCAAAATCTTCGTGTACATTCAAAGAATCATAGCCACACATACGACAACTGATTTATTTAGTACTCTTGTAATGTCTAAATATTGGAAAAGGTTCAAAACTTTGTCTTGAAAAGTTCATGAGGGCACAAGTAGTAAACATGAAGATTGGTATGGAACCTTTAAGAAACTCGTAAGAAACTCTGAGAACTCAAAATCTAAAAAATTTAATAAACTTTCAGTACTGGCTTAAATCCTTAGTTTCTTATCAACAAATATGTGTTTGCGATTGAAAGAATCTACATGGTTCGAAAAGCACACTTGCACTTAGATGTGACATTCACACGGCGAATAGGAAATAAATCTTTATGAGATAAATCTTGATAGAGAAAGGTTGCGAAACTTTTAACCACATGCGATGTGGCCATATTTTCATGAATATTCTGGTTTAAATCTTCTGAAACTGGCTTCAAAGGACTAAGCACATGTTATGAATCGCTAATCGACTTACAAATTCATATTCCAAAAATATAGCCGACAAGTCTGAAAAACGTTGGGATATTCCAGAAATGGGTGAATAAAAACATGAAAGGGGGGTTGCAAAATTGTATTATGATGATTTCTCCTCAGATTTTAACGTAATACACCTATCTTTTTTGCAGGCCCGTAGGAAGCGGGGGGGGGGGTAGGGGGGCTCAAACCCCCCCAATAATTTTTTTGAAACAATGGTGCTACGTCACATGACTTAATTAGATGCATTGTTCTCTATTGTTTTAAGAACAATTGCCCCCCCCCTCGTAATCCGAAGCTTCTTCCTACGGCCCTGCTTTTTTGTAAGAAACTGCTTGTAAGAAACTCAACTCTCAGATCGCCAAAAAATCAAGAAATTCCAGTACTGGGAAAATATTTATTTTGACAAAGAAAATCTTTCACATATTTTTACTTTATTTTCACTTATTTCCTGTATCATATAGTACTAGGAAGCTACTTGACTAGTGTCTAGAAACATTGAAAAGGTTTTTTCAAAAAAACATTGTTTTGAACAGTTCACCAGAGCACAGGTAGTGAACATGAAGATTGGTATGGAACATCTGAATACTAAAAATCTGATCATTTTAAGAAACTTTGAATATACTGGTCCAAATTCTTAGTTTCTTACAAAAAATGCGTGTACTATTATTAGCCATTATATGGAGAAAGATCTAAAGAAGGTGCAAAAATTAATTTCAATAAAATCGATTGTAAAGTTCTGGATTGATGGGCCATCTATTTTGAAGCTGTTTTAGAATGGTTAAGAAATTCAAAAAAGGAGTAGACCCTTGTTAACATATCACATTTATCCAAAGCTTCAAGTCAATGACAGCGAGGATAACAATCCTTTCAGGATCAAAGCAAATTAAAAATATGTGCCCCTTGGATATAAAAATGTGTTTTTAGTTAAAATTCTTCTTTTTGAGGTTTACCCTTGAGGTGGATCAGCACTTAAGGCGGTGCAAAGCTTTGCGTCTTCTATTGTTTGGCAACAGAGAGTAACTTAGCCTGCGTGCAGAATCTACTGATTCCCTGAAAAGAAGTGGGGGAAAAGAGTTTTGAATTTCCCAGCAATCAAGTTTCATTTCACTTTAAACGTACAATTATGAAGATAAAGTTACAACCAACTAAGTTTCAGAACTAAAACGAAGAATATCCAACGTTAAAAATAAAAAACTTGACAACGTTTATGCTACAATTCAAAGAGGTTATAAATTTCTAGCGGAACAGTTACATTTTGAGACCCATATTTAGGGATAAGCAGCATGTACCTATTCCTCGCTCTACAAATGGAAGCTACCCCCCGGAGTTAGCCAATCAAATAAAATCACTTGAACATGTTGAAATTAGAGGAAATCCACCTTTAGGTACACAATCATATGTTCATCATGTAACGATGGTTTACAATAGTATTAATCAATGGGAATTAAGACCAACCTACATAAATACACTCAAAACATGGGTAGTTAGACACTGCTAGTGTGCTTCTATGGAGGAGCGCTGGATAATATGTATCTGCGGGGGAAATTTTTTATAGTACTGCGGAGGAGATATCGGAAGAACGAAAATATTCCGCAGTACTATAAAAAATTTCCCCCGCAGATGCATATCGATATCTCCTCCGCAGTACTATAAAGAATTTCCCCCGCAGATACATATTATCCAGCGCTCCTCCATAGAAGCACACCAGCAGTGTCTAACTACCCATGCTCAAAATCCAAAAAAACAACTGGTATCATATCCTGTTTCGTTAATGGCATAGTCTGCAGGTGCAATGTCCAATTCTTATTTTTTGGAGTATATTTTTGACCGATTTTTCTAAAATCGGGTATCCTTTGGAGGGCGAAATTCCTGAGCCGGGTAGAAAACAATGTTGTCGTGGGCACACTCCCGTACAAATTTAGGTCAAGTACCCCCCTCCGGGGTTGATGAATGTCTTCCGCGCAGGAGAAATTCAATTTGCAGACACTCTGACATAGCAGCGTGCTCGCAAAGGACCCCGGGTGACAATGGTTCTAGGATCCGGCAGTTATGGGATAAACTTCTTCGCAGGAAAATTTCGCAATCAAAGTCTGTCTGTCTGTCTGAGAGGATATTTCCACTGTCGAAAATGGATTTCAATTCATGCTGCAATCTCACAAAAGACACGTGCCGAAAATCGTTTAATCCCATTTTCAAGTTAAAGCTAGGAAGGACCCATTGGGAGGTAAAGATGGTACTCCATTGTCGTAAATCCCTCCTGACAGACCAAATGGAATCAATTTTGATCAGGCTCAAATTTTAGGTTTGGAAGAAGGTTAAGATCCTCACTGGATTATGCGTTTGCGTACCTGCGGAAGCAAAGTGCAAACTTTTTTATTTTCAAGCAAGTCTGTAAACGAATTTCAGAAACTCTAATTCCCTTATCGGTTTGAAGGATGATCTCTATTTCCCTTATCGGTTTGAAGGATGATCTCTAATTCCCTTATCGGTTTGAAGGATGATCTCTATTTCCAGCATTTAGTTGACATCTTGGGTTGTTTTCTCAGGTTTTTGCTACATAATAATCTAAAAACTTCAAGCATCTTTTAATGGATTTAACGGGACAACTGAAACTAAAAGATCAGTATCCTCATTAGCACTTTGCATAAACAACAGGTTAAAATCGATTATTAGCTCCGCAAATAGCAAGGCCAAAAATGCAGAACAACACAGATCTAACACTATAAAATGAAACTAAATCACAGGGAAATAACACTGTTAAATTGATCTTGTGCCATATCTAGTTTTATTGGTCCAATGAACAAGGACAGATTTGGTAAGACAATAACACGAATTGGTTTTGATTGACACCGTAATTCAAAGCGATAAGCGATCGCAGACAAAGGAAATTCTCTCAAGGAATAATTCAAAACAAGCAAAGCTGCAAAAGTTTCTCTGAAACCCAGGTAGCTAGCTCACTCGTTGTGCATTCCAGAAATTGTTTTTAAGAGCAAACTTGAGCATACATCGAAAGAAGAAGGATATATCTTTACATCTGCCTCGGGCATTTAATTTGTTTGGTTCACAAGCCGATTGGGAGGCGATTCAATTCTCTTATTTTTTGGGTGTCATAAAAACACTGCTCAGCTTCTGAACCAAAGAAATCAAATGCCTGAGGTAGATGTGTTTATATATCCTTCTTCTTTCGATATATGCTCATATTTGCTCTTAAAAACAATTTCTGGAATGCACAACGAGCGTGCCAGCTACTTGGGTTTCAGAGAAACTTTCGCGGCTTTGTTTGTTTTTAATTTATGATTGAGAGTTTTCTTTGTCTGCAGCCACTAATCGCTTTGAATTTAGGTGTCAACAAAATCATCTCATGCAATTGTGTTACAAAATCTGTCTTTGTTAGTCCAATGAGATATTGGGTGCGGCAAAAAATCTATGCAATTTTGGCAGGGCACAATAAATCGTGCACTGGACCGATTTTGAAGATTCATGACTTACTCTTTAGAAGAAAGCCTGCATTAGATCCTAGGATTTTTTGCAATTTTTGTTTGTTTTCATTTTAGGGTTGTAAGCGAGTTTCTTGAAATTTCCGTTCTCAAAAACACTGAAAAATGGTAAAAAATGGTCAATTCAAGACTAAGGTTGAATGGACAAAGAGATAACTTTTTCGAAACAATTTCACATTTCTCACTAGAAGGAACCAGTGCTGATGCAGCAGATTACAAGTAATCGATTTCTAAATCCCAAATCACTACGGAAAAAGTTTTCTTTTTGTCCATACACGTCGAGCATAGGTTCCAAATCTTTATCTCGGCGTAAAAAGGTGGGTGTAAAATTCAATGACCTATTTCTTCTGATCAAATGGCTCGACAGAAACTTTAGCTACTTATCTATCATTCTACCATTGAACTTTTCAGAAATTTTGAATATCTTTGGAAATAACAGCGTATTTTACATTTCAACTCATTTGAGGATGTGACGTCATCAAATTTGTAAATCATAAACCAGATGAGTGACAGACTTTTGCTTGATACCATATTGTAGGCATTCATAAACTATGGTTTTCTTCGAAATTATTTCATGTTACATCAAACAGTTTAGAAATTACGATGGTTTTAAGTTTTCTTGAAAATTTTTCTTGAATTCTTGAAAAAGAAGAAAAACACTTTAATTCTAAAAATATTGAAGATCTCAGAAAAATCCAAAGGTGGAATTTTAGAGAAATAGCTAAAGTTTGTTTGAAGTCATTCAGTTCAAAGAAATAGGTCACTCAATTTTACACCAGCCTGTTTAAAGATTTGGAATCTATGCTTACACGTCGGGTCTTTAGAAAACTTGATCAACGTTTTTGACCTTTTTTCAGTGTTTTCGGACACGAAAATTTGAGAAACTCACGCATAATTCTAAAAACTGTAAACAAAATAATTTGCCAAACTCCTTTGACCAAATTCAGGCTTTTTGATAAAGATTAAGGCGTAAATCTTCAAATCAGTCCAGTGTACGATTTATCATGGACTGCCAAAGAGGCATGGCTTATTTTGGCACACCCGGTAGCATCTTGAAAATGCACCCTGCACAATTGATAGCCAAAGAAACAATGCTGTGTCTGAGTGTTCTCTTTGTTCGATTTATAGAGCAGTCTATTTACTATAGCACACTCCTTTTTATGAAAAGGCCAAGGAAAAGACCTGCACATTCATCGTTGGTTTAGATTCACAATAAATCGGAACGTGCCAACGTCATCAAAGAGAATAGGCTAACAATGATGTCACCACTTGCCAGTTTTAACTATGTCAGTTCCCTCTAATGAATATATATTGGTAGAAAGTTGTACGAATAAACTGTATAAAAGAACTTCGGATGCAAAAAAGACGAGATATTTAGCACACTGAGGCCTTTCTGACTTGTGTCTTCATCAGAGTGTGACTTACAAAACAACACTTTAGTTTTGTAAGTCACACTCTGATGAAGACACAAGTCAGAAAGGCCTCAGTGTGCTAAATATCTCGTCTTTTTTGCATCCGAACTTCCCTCTAATGAAAATGCATGGCAAAGATTGATGATAAAAGATGGTGTGATCAAACATCCAGAAATCTATCTGCAGAGAGACATGCTACAAAAAATAACAGTTCTCTTCTATGCCTATGCTTTGTGATGGCGCATCCTGTTTTTTTCTAGATCAAAGCTCAAATTTTATACAACTGAAAACCCCATGACAGTTTCTAGACAATTACATCTAATTCTAGGCAAAGTTCTCTAGTTCAATCCTCAAACTGTGCAACGAACATGAATCAAAACAGGAAACGATTAAAAATACACCTGTTATCTGTCATATCCTTGTGATTATGCTTCTTGTCCTTCTGCAAGAATATCGAACTCTTCAACTGGAAGACGAATCCTTATCTCTTTCTCTTGCATGATATCAATAATATCTTCGAAATCATCTTTGAAAGCATTGATCGCATCAAGATATAGCTCCTGCAAGGCAAAGAACATTGATTTTTGTTAGTGAAAAGGAACCTTTCTGGAACTCACGGATCTTATAAAAAGGAACCTTGTGGGGCTCACAGATTCCAACACGTTTGAAAGCATTGTGGAGAAAGACCTTTTAGCTATTCTACAAAAGAGCCTGGATCGAGCGTTATTTTGATACATTTTTTATACACGATGTTCGATCGAGTGGCGTTAGAGCTTCTATCACTATTGTGCACATTCGAAAACTCTACAAAAAGTAGCAAATATGGTTCGATTATGATTCTGTTCAGAATAGCTAAAAGGTCTATTGAAGGGATTGTGCAAGGTAAAAAGCCTGCATTTGCAAAGAGACAAAAGGTCTATTGAAGAGATTGTGCAAGGTAAAAAGCCTGCATTTGCAAAGAGACACAAAATCTAAAAATATCCCATTCAAACTGAAGTTGCAAACGCGCCATGAGCAATAGGGTGCAAAAGAGACAATGCTGTGTGTGAGTGTTTTCTTTGTTCTATGTATAGACAAGCTCTTTTACCATCGCATGTTCTCAAAATTAAAATTAAAGAAAAATGAAAATATCGCAAAATTGTTAACTTTTTGCAAACGGACTAGGATATGATCTAAGTTTCCTTCAAGTATTATCAAATATATTAATGATTTGTTTTCAGTGCTTTAATGACCCATTGCTAACCATGATCCTTCACGGCGCCACAGTCGACTTTCGTGTTATTTAAAAGTCATTTTTGGCCTAAATTCTCTTTGTCTTGCTTTTCATTCGGCCCACAAAGGATCATGGTTGACAATGGGTCTTTAAGAATTTGCTTTGGTCTGGTTTGGAGACATAACGAAATTTGAACTCTCAATATTAATATTTCAACACTCGTAGCACCAATATCAAGAAACGAAGTATCTATGTTCAAGTTAACTATCGAGGAGCAATTATGATTGATTAGCAATTGATTAAAGCTAAATTCACATCGCTGGATCCAACCAAATTTGCATACTTTTTTATCTAAGTTCAAGTTAACTATCGAGGAACATTTCGAGAGTAATAGACCTTTTAGCTTTTCTGAAGAGACTCGAAATAGAACGATATTTTGCTACATTTTGTAGAATTTTCGAATGTGAACAATAGGGATAGAAGCTCTAACGCCACTCGATCGAACGTCACGTATAAAAATGTATAAAAATAACGCTCGATCCAGACTCTTTTGTAGAATAGCTCAAAGGTCTATTAGCCATTGCTCAAAGCTAGATTCACGTCGCTGGACCCAACAAAATCTGTCTACTTTTTCTTGGACACCCGATATCATTTTGGCAATCCAGATGTGGTCTTTTCAGCAATTGCATCGTATAAATAAATGATGTTAGTAATTTGTATCTATACAGTCAAACTGGCATTAATCTGATTAGCGTAAGTCAGATTTTTATAAGTCGGAAAGAAGTAGCAGTCCCAGCCCCATTGGTGTGAATCCTTTGAAATTTCTTCACTTACCTCGGATTTTTATAAGTCGGATATTCGCGTAAATCGGTGCTCTTTATTCTATGTTCACTTTGATATTCAAGGGGGTCATTCAAGATGGGAAAAGGTTAGACTGAAAAGTAATCCATCTTGATATTCACTTTTTTCTTTGGAAAATCTTACCTATCTCTAAGTCGAACAAAGTCAGACGAAGGCGTAAGTCGGATTCGCAAAAAAGTCAAATTATTTCTCTTGGTCCCATAAGATCCGACTTATGCAAATTTGGCTGTCTTAGATACTTTGCAACTGTCTTCATCCAAACTTCTATTGTGAAGAAGAAATTAAATTATGTTGTTTTCAAGGTCATGTTCCTTACCAGAAAATTTATTATTTTTATGAAATCAAATTTAGTCTTCAGGAATACAACGTCTTACTTGTCAAACTAGTTTCCTTGTTTCGCCAAAACGTCTCGATCAAAAAACTGTCACCGTATGAAACGACTTTAATTTAACCTGACAGTGATTAACTTTTTTCTTGAGCCACGGGGCCAGCCTGCACGGCTTGTTCTAATATTCAAAAGGCTTCTCGCATACAGAAAACCGACAAGAACTAAACGGTTTAAGTCATCTGTTCTCAAAGAATTCCTGCAGTTCTCACTTCATACACTTCCTATAATTTTGAACTTTCAAAGTAGGCCTACTGTGCTGTCCTTGGGTTTGCGGGGAACTTCAATGGATCTCCTTTCGAGTCAAAGCTAAACACCGACGTTAATCACAACAATACTGTGAGGAATGATCATAATGTGATTTCCAAATGAGCAAGAAACTTTAATCTCTTCCACAACCAAGCAAACCAACATGCAGGCTGAAGAAAAGATCTCTGCAGAACGAAGCAGATTAATATCTAAACTGTTGTTTTTGACTAGTACATGTGGCCGATTTCAAATGCACATGCTGCAAGACCAAAAATCACACCTTCTTTTAAAAATTTACGAAAAATATTTTGTGAAAACATTTCAGCGTAGAAGAAAATGAGGTGATACTTTTGCCAATTTGAGTTTAGGGTCTAAATTTGAAGACAGAGAGCTAGCATGGGTTCTTTGCTTTGCAATCTTTATGTACTTTGCGAATGGAATTGAATCTGCGAATGAAATTATTCATGATCTCGAAGTAAACATTAGACTAACTAAATCCCAAATTTTGAAAGTGACAAATTTGAAACTAGAATTGCTGATGTATACATTTTCTATGCAACATACCAGCCTGTCCAATATACGAAAGATTATTTGGCAGGCAGTTGAAAGATTCCCCGAAGATCCAAAATTAAACAGAATGTTGATGGAGATTGAAAATAAGGGAATTGCATCGTTGAAAGTCAGAGGACATTATCACAAAGTTTTAGAGAATCCTTGTTCAGTTATGCCGTGGATTTTTGCTATTTCGTATGAAGAAGAAAGGCTGAGAACCATGCAAATTAAACATGTTAATGGAGATTGTAAATAAGGGAATGACATGACATGCAATTGTGTCGAGAACGGGACAATAGAATGCAAAACTTGCATACAGCAGTCACACAAATAGGGCACAATTTTCTGGAACATCTTGGATATCTAAATTTATATACGAGCAGGTATATGAGAAGGATATCAAAAATGGAAGAATCAAAGAAAAAGGGGAATGCCTTCTGAGCCAAGAAAATTCGGTGGCATTTAGGATTCTCCGCCAGTTTTGAGAACCATAGGTCATTTTATCGGGAAGAGGCTCATTTAGTTGTGGAAATATATTCGAGTAAAGTAGGTCAAACAGATCGAGAATTATAGGCATTTCTACTTGAAAGATGTTTTTGGAAATGTTTGAACAACGCAACGACTAAAAATGTTGATCATTTCAACAGATTTGGAAGACATTCAGGAAACTTTGCTCTGCTAGTTACGTGATATTGAAAAAGCATCCAACCGTGTGCATAATAATCGCAGTAAATTTTCAGAAGTTTCTGTCTTGCATGAAAACTTTCGCGTTTTGTTGAAGAAAATATTTGGACACATTACTTTGATCACACAAAGAAAATTCTCATGGCCTGCCCACTGATGTACAGGTGGACAGTAGAAACTTCATCATGGTTTTGATATCAACAAGAGTTTTCAAATTGCATGGGAAAATTTCGAGTAGCGGAAAACAAATCTATTAGAAGTTGAGGGATCAATGATTTTGAAAAGCAATAAAAATTTTCAGCAAGTTGAATTCTAAAGTAACTTTAAAAACCCAGAAAAGAAAACGAACACTTTACAAAAGCCCAAGCAAGTCTTCTAAACTCTCACATCTTCTGCAGAATATGAAGGTGTTGTGGCGCAGTGGTGTAATCCTCAAACTTTGCAGCCAGAACAGTCAGGCAGACAGGGTTTGATACCCGGTAGGGCCCCATCACTTGAGCGACACGACGAAGGGTGGCGGACTCGATTAGCGCTTAGCTACTTCTGTGACCCCAGCACTGAGCGCTAAAAGCCGCAACTTCATATTCAGAATGTTGCAGAACAGAGACAGAGGCATATAGCTTTCTTGTAAGAAGTGCCACTTCACATGAAAAGTATAAACATCAAAAGAATTATTATACCTTTGACCATGGACAGTTTTGTAAAGCTGAGTAGAATATATTCTTTGCTCTTTTCATATTTCCATTTGCAACCTGAAAAAGACTCCTTTTTAAAGATTTTGATATTATGCTACGAATTGGCTAAAGAAAACGTTGTTGAAAAAAGCAGTTCAAAGTTCATGTCTCTAGTATTGGAAGGTGGCATGACAAACTGAGAGATTGATGATTATTTTTGCCATAAAGTGGAATTATAACACTGGTATTCTTTTAAATACTATGAAGTTATTGTCGCTACAGAAAAGTAAACCAGATCGGAAAATTAGTCCAGTGTGTGTGTGTGTGTATGTACGTTAAATCATGAATTCTACTTGTGTAATGTAAGCTTCATATTTGTTGTAGCATGATAGTAAATTTGTGATGTTGTTATGTTTTTGCCTCCACCTCAACAGTAATTAAATTTGAGTTTTGTATTTTTGTGCATTTTAAGTTTTCGAAAATTATATGTCTACGTGAACGTGAAAGCTTCTATCATTATTATGCATTTATGACAATCTGATAAATTTCTACAAAATATAGAAAAATATTTATCGATTCGGTCTTTTTTGGAGACTAGTTAAAAGGTACATTGTACGGATAGAAAGTGAGTGCTTGCTTCTAAATGGCTAAATGTCCTTAATCAAAAACACTTAATAAACCTCCACCAATTAATTTTCGGCTCGTAAGAAACTTCTTTTTACGGGGATTACCCAGGCATTTACAATGTTCTTCCAAATTGATTACTTGAACATTAAGGATTAGATTCTCAGATCGACTTGTTTTTAATGGCTAAACGAAGAGTTCTGTTAAAAGCACTTGATATAACTTTCTGTGATTCTTTTTCGGTTCTTTAAAACCCAGCAGAATAAATCTTGCAGCAGTCTCAGATAAAACATTACTATTTTAAAAACATTGTCAAAAAACATCAAAGTCTTTAGCTTATCAGTTGTATGAAATTTGCGCAAGGATAATTTACTCAATGTTGTGCTAAATGTTGGTCCATTTCGTGAGAGAATTAGCAGCAAAATATGAAACAATAAATTATTTTTCCACATGAAATTGACGGATTGAAAAATATTTGGCCTCATCAACCCATAAAGACTGATGACGTGATTCCTTGTGTTTGTTCAATGTTTTTAGTATCATTCTTTTATATTCACTCACACATGGTCATTTCATTTCATTTCATTTCCTTAAGTTCTTGTCATCGTGGAGAATCTCCTATGCCTTCGCTATGTTTCACATATACTTTCTACAAAACGAGGCCCTGGGTATGACATGTCTCTGTAGCCTCACTACATAAGGACCCTCAACTTACGCTCATCTAATTGAAGTGAATTGATGTTGTTGTTGTCGCTCCAGTCAAGGGCCTTATGGACTAACTCTTCTCAAAACGGCAAAAAATTCTCGCCAGGAACAAATTTGTTCCTGGACCAATCAGGTTGCAAGACTTGAAATAGCTTGATGGGATTGGCTGATTCTTCTTCAATTCAAACTTCCCGCCAAGGCAAACAAACGCTTTCGAACAACACGTTCGACTGACCTGCTCCAACGATCAAAATCTCAAAGTAGCGAACGAATTTACGAGATCTTTTGCGTCCCCAAACAACCAAAATATCACTTATGGGTAGGATTTTTTTGCTTTAATAGCTTGAAGAAACATTCATCTAAGTACTGATAGCTTGTTTTGCAGTGTAGCACTTCAGGAAAACCACTTTTTGCGGTGATTTAGGGTCGGTGGTTTCATGAGCCTATCAATAGCGATAACCTACGAACATATAATCAGTCTAATGTCTCTGTCCAGAAAATTCGGTTGCCTTGTAGTTTATGGGTTGTAGACTGATTACACGAGTCTCAGTTTTCCGCAGTGAATTGAATGATGGTTATTGCTTCAAACTGAATGGCTTCAAACTCGTATGAGTGAAAATGAAATCAGTTTACAATACAAGGAATCATGAGAGCTATCAACTGCACATTTATTGCCATGGGATTAAAAAATGTTAGTATTTATTTGAAAATCTACTTCTGATAACTCCCGCGAGAGGTGAAATCTATCTATCTATCTGATACGCATTTCGTTTAACTTAACATAGCGCGGTTAACTACGGACTGCCATAACGGCCTATTATTTGCTAGATATTCATCAGTCACTACAAAGATCGTTCCATCTTCTTTTGCAACCATAACCCTTGCTGTCTCAAGATCTTTTTCAATCATTTTTATCCATGTTAACTTTTGTCCACCCCTTGGTTTCTTTACATATCTCTGAGCTTCTCTTAGTGCAGTTTTTGCAGGTGAAATGCCCTTGCGTATTATTTTGTGTAAGGAGATTCCTTATGATTTGGTCATATCTTTACGCCCTTTTTCAGGTATTTCACCGAGTGCTCATAAAAACGCGAGAAAAATGACAAAAAAACTTCGGTCTTTCAGCGTTGAACAAGAATTTGAATGACCCAAATCCGTCAAGTACCCTTGGTTCTATTAATTTTTCGAAAGCAGGATATTCGCTCTGGCTCACCCGATAGTGAAGTCAAATAAAAGGCCTTGACAACGAACCTCGAATCTGAGAAAATCTCTCCATAACCAACAACAAAAACGTGCTTCTTGGCTTGAAGTTGCTTTGCTGTAAAGTCCACGCAAGCGATTAACAATTCCTGTGCTTGGAAGAGTTGTTGTGATTTGATCCTGAAAGGAAGAAATTTTGAAAAGTTCTCACAAGAAACTCAACTCAACTCTCAGATAGCTAAAAAATTAAGAAACTTCAGTACTGGGAAATATCATTTGAAAAACAATTTATTCAAGTCAAGGAAAACCTTGCATATTTCAAGGTTATTTTCATTTCTTTTTCTTTTTCACATTCCAATAAAAATGTACAATACAATCACACAAAACCAAGACGACATACATATGAATCATCAAAGGAAAAAACAACAAGAAATGAAAAAAAACCAAGTAAAGAACACTAAATTCTATCTCAAATTAGATATCAGGTGAAATAATGTCACTCGCTTCCTGTATCATATTACTCGAAGGTAGGTACTTGAGAAATATCTGAACATTGGAAAGGCTTCAAAAAACTTTCTTTCTTAATGACTTGATTTTGTCATTTATTGTCTTGTGCCATAAATCAGCTACCACTTGTCCGATTGGCCAAAACAAGTTTCCAAATTGAAGCCTATCCTACGCAACTGAATCAAGAAAATGACCATAGGATGTACAGCTCCTCCGCAGCAGCCACACAAATGGGATATAACATTTTGGGACAGTCTTATATACTCAAAAAACTTCACGAGCTAGATCAAAACAAGCTCTCTGAAATCAAAAGCTATTGTCAAATACTTTGCATCACAGTTTAATTGAAAGAAATCAAAAGCTATTGTCAAATACTTTGCATCACAGTTTAATTGAAAGAAATCAAAAGCTATTGTCAAATACTTTGCATCACAGTATAGTTGAAAGGCTTGGCTATATTTTGAGATGCCGCATGGTCATTTTAAGCAATCATTACCATCCGAAAAACCAGATTCAAAGAAAATTTCGAATCACGGATTCCTCACTTTGAGTGAAAACATTGGCCATCATTTTCCAGTTAACATTTTGTGGAAACGATTGACATCTGTTCTTCATTTAAATGTTGTGCTCAAAAGCAAATTTGGAATTCAACTTTTTTCACATCTTCCAAAAGATGGATTGGAAAAGGAAGGAATAGTCTGAGAAATCACTGAATTAGCATCTATGTGAAATTGTTTTTCGGACGGTAGGCATACCTTACACCAACCAAGCAACATCTCAAAAGATATCTGAGCCTTTCAGCTACATGATGATACCTCGCTTGTATTTATAACATTTGCTTTCAGGAAACTACAGGGTGTCCCAAAAAATGTGTGCCCCGTTTGCCTAAAGATTGCAACTAAACGGCAAAAGATTCCCGCCAAACTTTCGCACGATGTTGCTCTCCAGATATTCAATTAAAGCTTGCAACCACCCCCGTAAAAATCCGTTGAGAAATGATAAAGCTATGACCTTCAGAAGACCAAATTTGCCTGATGACTGAAACCAGCGGTCGGCCATTTTGTCTTACTATTTTGCAGTGACAAGTATCTTCACGTGAGGTAAGAAATAATTTCTGTGAGGTCAGAAATAGTGGAACTCACCAAGGATTATCGGAATATTCATGATAGCAATGAAATTAGAGGCTGCTGTCTCATTTTGAATCCATTTTCGCTGCAAAATAGTAAGACAAAATGGCCGACCGCTGCTGGTTTCACTGATCGGGCAAATAAGTTCTCCCGAAGGTTATAGCTCCATCATTTTTCAACGGATTTTCATGGGGATAGTAGCAAACTTTAATTGAGCATCCGAAGAGCACCATCGTGCAAAAGTTTGGCGAGAATCTTTTGGCGTTTTGTCGCAATCTTCAGAGAAACGGGGCACAATTTTTTTGGAACACCCTGTATATGCGATCTAGGTCGTGAAGTTTTCTGGGGTTACCCGGTATAAATGTATACTATTTACCTGTCTGCTCACCATTACGTTGACATCTTTTAGTTTGTATGCTGCTTGCATGGTTCTCAGCCTTTCTTCTTCATACGAAATAGCAAAAATCCACGGCATAATTGAACAAGGATTCTCTAAAACTTTGTGATAATGTCCTCTGACTTTCAACGATGCAATTCCCTTATTTTCAATCTCCATTAACATTCTGTTTAATTTTGGATCTTCAGGGAATCTTTCAACTGCCTGCCAAATAATCTTTCGTATATTGGACAGATTGGTATGTTGCATAGAAAATGTATACATCAGCAATTCTAGTTTCAAATTTGTCACTTTCAAAATTTGGGATTTAGTTAGTCTAATGTTTACTTCGAGATCATGAATAATGTCATTCGCAGATTCAATTCCATTTGCAAAGTACATAAAGATTGCAAAACAAAGAACCCATTCTAGCTCTCTGTCTGCAACTTTAGGCCCCGAACTCGAAGTAGCACTGGCGGCATCTTTCAAAACCTGCTTTTCAGATACGGTTCTCGGGCGTTCTTCCAAAATGTTAGTGAATGTTTCTTTGAAGGATTCCTTCACACGTCGTAACCTCAGTGGGTTCATCTTTTCCAACGATATTGTAGGCGTGGAAGATGAAATTTCTACCGATAGTTTCGACAGCAAATTTATAACTTTGTTTTCGATTTGACAAGCATTTGTTCGGTCCTGTTGAGCTGCATGCATCAAGAAACTTGCGTAATTTCTGAAAAATAAAGATACTTTTGACAAAATTTATAAAAAAGGCCGAGACAAAACCTAAATTTGCCACAAGCCGATCTCTTCAGTCCGTTTTACCGTTCCCTTTTCGGTAGTTCCTGGATCCGCCATTCCAACATTCCGTCAAGAGAGCCATTCCAACGCTTTTGACTCTCTCCCCACTGTCCGGAATATTGGAATGACGGACCCAAGAACTACCGAAAAGGGAAGGGTAAGACGGACTCAAGAGATAGACTTGGGACAAGTTTAAAAAAAGCCCCAACGTACAACACAAAATTTGGTTAAGCCTGTTCAACTTTCGTATGGATACTTGTTTCCACTTTTAATGATAATGGCCTTGTCCTTGTCATTCATAATAATCTTACTGAATTTGTCAAACATGGATTGTCTATTATAACTGGAAACGTCGATTTACACTGGATTTGTTTCTTGTTTTCCCTTGCATCTTCAAAATGATGCTCGTCGTGGTCCTTATACTGAAATGAAAAATGAACCTTACCTGAATACCTCTGAGAATTGACTAACGACTCCTTCATTCTTTTCTCCAGAACACATCGATATGACCATGTCAAAAATTCTGAACGCTTCTTCCCGATTTCCAAAATCATATTCAAAACAGGAAAACATTTGCCATAGTTCAAAGCAATTTCTATTTGCAGAATGTTTCAGCAATGACTTTGCAAATTTCTTTGTACCTTTAATGGTGTGCTTTTGCCTGCTTCTTCCATCCCTTTCGCATCTTCTTTGCAATAACAATATTTCAAACAAAAGCCAACACTGACTTACAACATTCGTGAAGTTCTCTGAGCAAGTGCCAGAAAAAGTCGTTGCTTGTGAAAAAACTTCTTCAATATAGCATAATCGATCTTTCGATAATCCCAACAAACCATCCCCCTCACTTTTCAGATGTCTTGAGGCAGCAGGGTTGAGCACTTCAATTTCAACTGTATTAGAAAAAGGTTTCACAACTTGTGGTATGCAACCCATTGCCAAAAGCTTTTTGTTGATATTATCGTTGATGAAATCTTTCTTGATAGGAACACCTAAAAGCATTAAATGAATCAACAACAGATTCAAAATGTCTTCCTCTGATCTAAGTTTGAAGATGCAGGGAAGAACATCATCAGACAAGGCGACTCTGTCAGGATCTTCGCAGTCATCCACATCTGAATTATCATCTTGTTTCCATGGTTGCCAATGATCAGTTTGCCTCTTCCTCTCAGTTTTCAGCCATTGTTCCGATCTGGCAAGATTAACCTCCATTATTTCTTCTGATATTTCAAGAACATTGTCATGACAAATTTTCACACTGATAATCTCGTTCTTGGCAGGGGCTTGTGCCTCAACTAAACCTTTCTGTTGGAGCATCCAGTTATTCCATCCCAGGGCACCACTTTCTCCAAATCTTACAACAGAAGATTAAATTAATTACCTACCTACAAAAGGCATACAAATAATGGATGTAAACTGACTTGTTTTTGCCGAGGCTTTCTGAAAACAGCTCTTTTGGATTTCAATTATTTTTTTGCTTATGAAAAACGCTATGAAATCAGATTGAAATTAAAAAACAATGACGGGAAACTTTTTATGTTGAAGTGTTGGAAAACATTCAAAAAAATTGAGGCAATTTAGCAATGAATACAATCATATTTATATTTAAACAATAAAAAATGAATAGCAGTATGAAATGTAACCAGTCACCATCCTAGCACCGCAACAATGATTGACCCATGAGCATGCCGTTACAGGAAAAATTTGGCCATGTGCAAATGTATTTAGAGACATGGTGTAAAGTTCTGAGTATAGCAATTTTAAATACTATCATGCCAAGGCATATGAGTCCTCGCCATTTTCATGCCAGAACTGTCAATTTTTGTTTCATGCAAGCACTCTCAATTTTGGTTCCCAAACACAGGGGTGGATCCAGCCTAAAGTTGAAGGGGGCGGGCAACTTGCCAAGAAGGCGCCAAAAATATAATGGAAAATGAGCGCGTTGAAGGCGCGCAAAAATCTTTGGATGCTTTTCAAGAAAATTCTTTGATTTACTACTAAATAATGCCTTGATTTATATGTTTCCCCCATATTCAAATCGAAACAGTTAAAAAATTGTGCGCTAGAGTCAGGATGAGGGGCACTTTTCTTGCCAAAAAAGGGGTACCAAGCTGAGTTTTCATCAAGAAGGGGGGAATTGCCCCCACTTGCTCACTAAATCCGCCACTGCCCAAACAATCCTATTGGAATCATGGAACACAGCATGGAATACAGTGACTGAATGATAAAAAATTGATATTGCAAAAATTTAGAACTTTTCAGACGCTGAGTAGCGTTTTGAAAGAACAAAATTTTTTAGCATGATGCTGATGTGAAAGAATGGATACCATCTATGAATTGAATGAATACAACTTAATCAACTTTTAAAATCAAACTCATACCTTGGTACTTCACTGTCCCAAAATGCCTCAAAAAATGCCTTCTGCCCTGATGCAGGAACGGTATCCATGTCTTTTGAGGCAAAGCAATTGAATTCAATCATAGCTTGCATTGATGAAAGCAATTTTTCTGTCTGATCTGAAAAGTAAGCACACAGCTGATAATAGCAAAACTTTGCTTTCATTTCATTTCATTCATTCATTCATTCATTCATTCATTCATTCATTCATTCATTCATTCATTCATTACATTTCATTTCATCAAAGGAATTAGCCTTTCTACAACATTTGAAGTTGTAATCTCTTACAATAGACCTTTTAGCTATTCTTAGATAGGATCTGAATCAAACACTATTTCTATACATTCTTTAGAATTTCCTAACGCGCACAATGGTGATAGAAGCTTTTGATTTCTAGCAATTCTAGTTGCAGAAAATTTACAGTTTTGATATGGCTCAAGAATTCTTATCAAAGATGAAGAATCCTTGCAAATTCTTAAAATCCTAATAATGTTTATGTGCAGAAGACCTGTAATGTAGAAGCAATAAGGTACATTGTATAATGCAAATTATGGAAATAACTACAATTTTCAAATCATATTGTAAAAGGGCTGTTATAAAGTCAGGAGCTTGTAGATTCAAATAAATCATAATATAAGTATTATAAAAAGGCAAATTTGATGGCATTTCATACAGTATATCACAAGCCTTGCCCGCATTACATAAGGTTTCCTGTCTAAGAAATTTTGATAACATTTTTATTTCTAGCAATTCTAGTTGCAGAAAATTTACAGTTTTTGATATGGCTCAAGAATTCTTATCAAAAATGAAGAATCCTTGCAAATTCATAAAAATTGGGTCTTGAGAATCCTCATAATGTTTATGTGCACAAGACCTATACTGTAGAAGCAATAAGGTACATTGTATATCCTACCTGCATGCATCAAAAACAAACAGTACTGGATGAAAATTTCCATGAGATTACTTGCATGATCATTATCAGGCTTGAATAATTTGATTGTTCCTTCTGATACTGCCAATAATGTTTTGAAACATTTATTGTAACCAGTTATCACATTTGTTGTTGAAAAGTTTGACAAATCTGACTGCAAAAACATCAAATGTTCTTGCCAAAGCACACCATTGTTTGGATTCTTTGACATGAAGTCATTCCATTTCTTTTGAACTTCAAGAGGGTCTAGGATTTCTCTGCAATGTTTCATATATTCAACTATTAAGGGTGTTATGTTTGGGTTCTTTGTAAGTGCTTTTTCCAAAATGTCAATCTTCTTTTCTGTTACAGCTTTATGTTTTCCAATTGGTTCATTACTTTTGCTAAACGTTGCTGAAAGAAATGTTCCTTCCTCCTTTAAAAAAGCTTTGTCTTGAAGATCAGCTAGTTGAATCCATGAATCAACATCATGAGGATTCTGTCTTAGTGTTTGATTGAGATATTCTGTGGTTTGTGAGAATTCATCTTGCTTTTTCCCCCCAGTGGTGTCCTTTGTGCTTTCTGCTTTCCTTTCGTCAAAATTTAAAGGAATTTGCAATCTTTGAACCCCTTCTTTCTGTTCTCCACAGTCTTCAATAATGTTTCCACTCTTTGGTAATAAATGTTCCTCTACATCATTACTTGCAAAATCAGTTGGATGCTTCTGTTTCTTCACATCAAAATAGCGATATCTCACATCTTTTTGTTTTGTTTTCCTCTTCTTACTTCTCTGATCATTCCATTCAAAATCTTGACTTCTCTTTAGCCCTAGACATTTCAAGTTTCCAAATCGTAAATAATTTGCAATGTCTAGCCTATACAAAGTGTCAAATTGAAGATTTTCAGTAACTTTCCTCTTATCAAACCTAAATGCATCTTGCGATTTCAAGGATGTCTCTTCAAGCCAAATTGTATCAGGTTTTGATTTGTCATAGAAAATGTTCCTTTTTCCTTCTTGTTTCTTTTTTGTCTTTTTATCTTTTTTCCGTTTCTTCTTTTTCTGTTTTCTTTCAGAATCATGGTCCTCCTCGGAACTACTTCTTTTCCTTTTTAATTTGTTCTTATGCTTGTTTGATTTTTTATTGGTTTTTAATCTATTTTTCAAAATCTTGTGGTCACCTTTCTTTTCAGGAAAATCTTCATTTCTAACATGAGTACTTTGATTCCCATCTTCAATAAGAATTTTCTTTTCTATATTTTCATTTTCAATCTTTGGCTGGAAACTGCTAAATCCAGATAAACAAATTTGTCCTGCATCAGAGAAACCTGGAAGGAAAGAAAGATCAAAGCTAATCAAGGATCAACAATAAAAGTCAAAAATCAAAATCCTCCTTTTCTGCACTTGAAATGTGGTAATTTTGATGTATTCAACAAACAAACGCACACTCTAACAGGGACGTAGGAAGCAGCTCAAACTTGAGGGGGCACGACACTTTAAGGGCACTTTTTTCATTAAGCCAAAGGGGCACTTCCTGAAAATAAAAAGGGCACTTCTTTGTTTATTGCAAAATCTTGGGGGGGGCACGTGCCCCCAGTGCCCCCTAGTTCCTACGTCTCTGCACTCTAAACTCTATCGGTGTTAAGCAAACTTTGTTCTTTGTTCAGACTTGCAAGACAGAGCAGAAACTTCACATGTATGCATGAAAATTTGTAACTTTGAGGGCCCCTAGCTCCCTGCAATAGATAACGAAAAATATCCACTTGATATTTTCTTCCTCAAACCTCACATTCTAAGTTTATCATTTCAAAAAACCAAACACTTCCTAAGTCTGAAAGTCAGAATGCATGATGACAGTTGAAATAGAATAGGCTTCAGGACTATTTCCTCCAACTCTTGTGGTTTCATATCCAAAGAAATTTCCAGAATCATACACAAATTGTCAGACCTATGGCTCATTTTGGAAGAGCACTGTAACTGACATAAGGATGCCCAGGTGTGTCCATGGTGAAACCCTCGAGTTCTTTAGGCTGTTGATGCATAATGTGCTTAGAGGTGAATGAGGTCATGGATAAAAGACACAGAGACGTAGGAACCGGGGGTGGGGCACTGGGGGCATGTGCCCCCTCTGCAAGATTTTGCAATTAACAAAGAAGTGCCCTTTTTATTTTCAGGAAGTGCTCCTTTAGCTTAATGAAAAATTGCCCTTGAAGTGTCGTGCCCCTCCAAGTTTGAGATGCTTCCTACGTCCCTGGAAAGACAAAAGAGTTAAATGCGGGAGTAAAAAGGTGAGAGAGAACTAGCTGAGAACTTGGCTAAGATTTGTCCAGTACAGGGAGGATAGTGTTTCTAGCTGAGTCATCCGCTAAGTTTCGGTTTTCCTACTGTATATGCTTTAGCAAAAGTTCGCTATTATTTTTAGCTCTTAGTATACAAGAGTTTAGCTTAGCAAAATAGCTATTGTATGCTCTCCCCTTTTTAAAAAGAGGTTTAATTTTGGCTTGTTTACAATCATCGGAAAATCTTTGCCGAGGAAATTGAAAGATTACATAGTTCCGTCACTGGTGTAGCTAAAATTAATGTTCAAGGAATTTTCCTGCAAGATTATCAGGTCCTCCAGTATGCAGAGTATGGCACTTTTCGACGAGATCTCCGGTGTGCAACAAGAAATTTCTTTTGTTCTCTATTGTCTAATTTGAATAGCCTATTGAAAATCTCCGGTGTGCAAGTGCCATACTCTGCACACCTAGGTCCTGCTGCTTTTGAAGGATTGATTCCCTCAAGAGTTTGAGGACGTTATCATGGTTTGCATGGTGAAGTGTGAATAATGCATTTCAAAGTTACCTTTTGGTTCAAGAAAGCTTTCACCACCTTCAGCTAAAACTGCTGGAAAAAGAAATCCACTCGGCTGTACGTCATCACCTTTTTTCACGCCATCCGGATCTTCATCCTCATTTTCGCCATTGCTGTTTTCGTCCGACATTTTGAATGCCTCGTAATCAAATCGAGAACGCTTAATTCGAAAAGTGAAGAGCAGGGGAGCAAGAAAACAACCTTGTGGAGCAGCAATAACTTTGTAGAGGATCAAAACTGTATGGGTACAGTACAAACAGGGTCAAGTTCTGTTGATTGATTCTCTCCTAAGACGAGGCAGATTCTGTCCTTCAGCTCAGCTTGCATGTAAACAAGAAAATCGACGAATAGAGCAGCTTGTGATTGTGCGCAGACAGATACCGTGCGCAAGCTAGTAATGCAATTCCAAGGCCTTGCCACCACTAGCACAGTAAATTGCATGGGCATTGCTACTGGGCTGTGTTTTAGAATAGAAAACCATCAATTTTCAAGAGGTTGCTTGAAATTCTCTGCATTGGCTTAGCAGATGTGTAGCGTTGAAATTCATAACGAGTACAACAACCCAGAAATAAAAGTAATTTTCTTTTGACATACAAGGAGAGAAACAAGATGATTACAAAATGAAAGAGCTAAAGAAATTGGCCAGCGCCCATGGATATTCAGGCTGGGGCCAATACTAAATGCGCGCGCATACAGTTAATGTGCAGTACTTAAAATTTGTACAAAATAGGCCTTGCTAAAACATAAAATATGTCAAGTTTGGGTATTCATAGAAGCATTGGAACTTCTCCTGTTTAAATAATCATTACCAGAGAATGCTATATATTGCAAACATTGTAGCAATCAATTTGTTTCCCTTCAGAAATGAGGAGCGAGCTAATTCTTAATCGCAGAATTTATGGTAGTTGTTTACCATTAAAACGAGGTTGCTAAATTCTTAACTGGTAAGTCATCCTGACAGGTGGCCGCTTGACTTTTGCACTTGGAAGCTAAATTGAATTTTTTTGATTGAATTTCTACGAAGAAACATGATTTTTACGCATTTTTGCCTGAATTATTTGCATGTGTTTGAAGAGGAATAACTTTAACAGAGGTGTAGTGGTGGGCCTATTACGGGCCTATGTAAAATTTGTGGCAATGACTCGGAATGTCAGAGAATGCATCGAAGAGTAAGTCCTTTTCAAAATTCTTTATTTCATATTCTGCAACCTGCTTGAAATATTATCTAATAGTCTTTGGTATTGCCTGATTATGTGTCGATGGTAAACCATTTGCTATGGGCATAGAAATGACTCTCTGAAGTTGATCAGACTTACAGAGTTTGAGATATGCCAGAAGTTGTTAGGTGATTCAATTTCCACCTTCGTCTGTACGCAATAACTTGTGGCCTAGATATAAATTTAGAATATGCAAGGGTTATTGCTCGTGCCACAATTTATCTTTTGAGAGATACCGGCAATTCTCTTTCCAAAACATCTTTCCTAAAAGACATTTTTCAACTTTAAAACGACTGCTTTCGAAGAGGAAGGTTTTTGAAACTGTCGTGCGAGTCAGAAAAATGTATCCAATCTTTGAAAAATCGTGCAACAAACACCATACAGCCGACTTGAAAATTACAGCTCTGTGGGCTTGGATGAGAGTTTAACTTAACTTTGAGAATTCATTCGTAAGTAAAAATGCAGTATTAATCTCAAATGAAGAATTCCCGAACGCTAGCTTCCGTGGACTTTGGCTAAAGCGGCAAGTGAATTGCTATATTTAATTACTTTTCAATTTCATCCATCAAAATGGTGCAATAATGTGTGTTATAACTCAGTCATTGCTTTCTAATGATACAGAAACTGTTAAAATGAAACTGAGCGTCAAAAATAAATAATTATTAATGGCCTACTTTTGGCTGCTTTTTGGCAAATTGAAAAATAGGACTTTTTGCCAAATGCTGCTTCCAGAAGAAACTAATGCACCTAAGATTATGACAAAAACCTCAAAAATTAAATTAAAGCCTGAGTAGATGATGGAATCGTAGACAAATGAGTTGCATTGCTTTTCCTGCACGATTTTTTAAACAGTTGATAAATTGTTCTCATCGCTGGTAATTTATCATTCAAGATGTAACAACATTTTAGAAATGATCTTCTTTGGCATTAATTTGAAACAATATACTGTGAAACAATATACTGATTGGATGAATGGACAAACAACAGCTACAAGGAAAGTTCACTGTCGCTTTAAAATTATACGTACTTCACAGTGAAATTCATCTTTTGTAGTCAAAACTTGATCGAATGTGACACCAGTCATATCGTTGTAATGTTATGGGTTATCTTGATTTGAGACCATTTTTTTAACATACTGCAACAGGATTGATTTGATTCGATCGATTTGATTTGATTTGATTTGATTTGATTTGATTTGATTTGATGATAATTATACTGGGTAAGTATTCAACGTATATACATGATTGATTTACAAACGGCCTTGTTGAATAAAGGAAAACTACACAATTACAATATTTTGATATTTTGAGGACTGGAAGTTTCAAAGAGTTTGCCTCCAGCTTCAAAATAATGACAGTGTGCATGAGTGCCCTCTAGTGAGGAGAAACAAATGAAAATATGTATCTTTCAGTTGCAAATTTATATGGGCTGTTGCTTATCTAAGCTCGACAGGAGAAAATCTGTGCCACTGTCTTCATTTTGAAGCTGAGCTTTCAAGAAATGTTATAATAACTTCGAAGTAAAACTGTATGAAACTCTACAGCTGTTTGACTGATTATAGTGAAATTAACTTTTCCTTTAAAGATTGCGTTCACACGATGCCGGCTCATTTTTGAAAACAAAAAAATCTTCTTGTTGCGTGTAGTGCAATTGTACAATGATAAACAAGTAAATAAAGTAAAACATAAGAACTTTGATGCGAATTGAAATAAGCACGACGCTTCGAGCATAGCCCGTTACATTTTGAAAACGGTGGAAAATGTGACGGATAGGCCTCCCGTTCACACGAAAAAAAAAAAAAATTTTGCCGGCAGATTTTGAAAACGGTAAATTTTGAAAACGGAACTCTAACTGGTACATTCTGAAAACAAAATGTTGCCGGTATCGGGTGAACGCTAGCTCAAATTTTGCTACCGTCACATTGTTCACCGTTTTCAAAATGTGCTGGCATCGTGTGAACGCAGTCTAAGTCAGACTGAGCTCATAAGATTCGATACTGACACAATTTGAAAATTGAGACAAAATGTGAAAAAATGTGACGGACGGTAGCAAAATTTTACCTGGCGTTCACACGATAGCGGTACTATTCAAAATCTACCATTTTCAAAATCTGCCGGCAAAAATCCAATTTTTGAGCGAATTGGAGCCGTGGTCTCTTTGCTACAAATTGATTGATATCTCATTGAAATCTGTCAGTAATCTGTGACTGGACGTTTTGAAAAGCCTCAATATATCATTTTGCCGCATTTCGATACGTGAATGAATCAGATAATATGCATTACACTTTTTCTGAATGGGGGGTAAATTTCAAAATTTCAGGCTGGAGGTCTATAAAAAGTAGGAGGTTCTTGAATTGTACGTGCAGTAGTCGTTGGTGAAACGTATAGCATGATCGTAAACTTTGACGACTGGGGATGAGGACCTCGATTGAAGTGTCGTGCCCTCGCCAACAATTTAAGATGTATCAAACGGTCCTGAAAGGACGAGAAGGAGCAAAAATAGCAATGAATTTACAAGTATGAATGTATTCAATAATTATAGACAGAGGAGCACCAGTAAAAATAGTCACATTGCTTAATGATGGAGGAGCGAGCAGGGAATAGCTAAAGACCACCTGATAGCCATTGATTTTCAAGAACATGCATTGCTTATGATGATGATGATGATGATGATGATGATGATGATGATGATGATGATGATGATGATGATGATGATGATGATGATGATGATGATGATGATGATGATGATGATGATGATGATGATGATGATGATGATGATGATGATGATGATGATGATGATGATGATGATGATGATGATGATGATGATGATGATGATGATGATGATGATGATGATGATGATGATGATGATGATGATGATGATGATGATGATGATGATGATGATGATGATGATGATGATGAGGACGATGATGATGATGATGATGATGATGATGATGAGGATGATGTGTTGCTTTGTTGAATTTCTTAGAAGATAACTGATACAATTTTCATCTTATCAATGCTAGAAATGGGACGAAATTTGATTGCAATTTTTTTAGCCTTTGTCGCAACTAGTCAAAAAGCTTGCAAGTAAAATTGTCCATAACTCTGTAACCATATGACCGATTTTAATGAAACAAACTTTTACATCTAAGCTGGTCTTTTGGCTTAAAAATGAACGGTTACTTATTGAAATCGGTGCAGAATTCATGATTGTACGACTCTGCAAATATCGATACATCATTTTCAAATTCCGGTATCTGGAACATGAGGTTTCGGACGTATTCCCCAACATTTTATATCTACCTTTTGCAGAATATGTGACTGATTAATAGACGTCTTAGCTTTTCCAAAAAAGAGTCTGACTAGAACGATATTTGCACAGAAGCAAAGAAAAATCTAGCGCTGCTCATTCTAACCTCTCATATAAAATTATGAAAATATTGCTCTTTTGTAGAATGGTCTATTGCAAGTTCTCAGCCTTCAAAAAAGAAGTTAGTACCATGCAAACACGGCCATGAATCCTTTCAAATCGTTATCTAAAAACAGCTGATCTTTGAACAAAACGTGGAAACGATGATGTGGGGTTGTTTTTAATTTCGGGTATTTTGCAGAATATTTATATGTTGCAGGTTGGTGCGCATTCACTGATTGCAAAACACGTTCACTGAAGCATAACGAGCAAGGATAATTAGCATACGCAGTTGACGGGTTGACGGGTTGAAGAATTAAAGAACACAAGCAATTTGATTTTGATAATAATAAAGCTGGCTTTTCACTAGCCCGGGTTAAAGCAGAAACGGGTTAAAAGTTATCAATTTTTTAATAAGCAAGTCGATAGAAATGCCAGTTCTGCCATGAGTAGCTAGGCACTGTTGGTGTGCTTCTATGGAGGAGCGCTGCAACTATTATGTACCTGCGGGGGGATGATTTCTATAGTTCTCTATAGAACAAAGCTGTGAGAATGAAGCACAACTGCAGTATCTAACTACCCATGGTTGTACCCTGAACCCATTCTTAATCGTTTCAGTTGTTTCTACTGGTCAAGTTTCGTAGGCCTGTAAAGTGGTCGTCCGTTCTTTTACGAGCATGCGTTTCGAAACTACAACTACACATGCGCCTGGCTAAACTACAAAATCGTGGCAAAATATTGTTGGATTCTGATTCGTTTCAGATTAGCTACAATTTCTATTGCGAACAACCCCCCTTTTACCCCCGATACAATGTTGTTTGGATGTTTTCAGCTTCAAGATGCCAACCAACATTGTTTCGGGGGTAAAAGGGGGTGGTGCAGATGTAAGAGTGAGAAGAACTGAGATCATCACCAAAAAATCAACTTTGTTCCAAATATTTTGTCCAGGATTGTAGAATGCTAATCATGCAAAACATTGCATAATCATCATCATAATTCTTCATTCGCGTCTCAGTTTGTACAATTTTCACTCACATGAGCCCATTTTCCAAGCCCTAGTGTTTATTAGCAGGCGAAGTATTTATGAACTATTTTCATCTCGCACATCCAGTAATGGCACTAATAATCAAGGGTTGTATCAAATATAACTTTTTAATAAAACAAAATTTTTAATAATAACATTTTTCTGCTTCTTACGCTCTAACGTACCTTTTTCTCGTTACTACTGATGAAGGGTTAAGCCCGAAACGTTTAGTCTTCTAAGCTCTAGGCTATTTATTCATTTTAAGATATTTTGTGTAATAATCAAGGGTGCCTACCTTGTAGGAACTATATTTATTCTCAGTACTGTAGAGTGATTGGTGTCCTGTAACCCAGTACAGAGAGTATCCCAGTACTGTAAAAGATGATGTATGAATAACTTTGTGGTTTCAAATTCCGGTGTTGATGTAATACGAGATCAACTGTTATACGAGTTGGCCACAGGGAACCAGACAGCGTGGTTTTTGATTGGTCAACACTGACAGACGTTAGAGTTTGAAAACACAGATTAACAGGACTGGGGTCACAGGACATTCTGTGTACTGGGTCATGGGTACAATACTGGAAATAAACACACTTCCTACAACGTAGACGCCCTTGTAATAATTTGTTCGTTTTCCAAGGTGCTCAAAAGAGCAAAAAATGGATTCCTGTGTTGGCCGCGACGTTTGATCATGGTTGGACTGGCTCAAAGTGTCTTGATCAATAAACAAACAACGGGAGGGGAAGAGGAAGAAGAAAAGGGAAGAAAAGGGGAGAGGAGAACGAAACGAGGTCCTTCCCCTTCCCTTCTCTTTTCTTCTGCCTGTTCTTCCCCTCCCGGTTGTTTGTTGATCAATGGTGAGACTTGGAGCAAGTCCAGATCATGGTTTGATCATGAACCTTGTACTTATTCTCTTTGCCAGTGCACAGCAGTCTTAACATTAGCCTTCTTTGTTCTATTTTCAAAACAGATCGCCATAACTGCATTCATTTATTTTCAAATTTCTTTTTTCTTTCTTGCAGTTCCTTTACCTGCAATTGTATTCATAGCGGTTCTGCTTGGATGTATCCTCATATTAGCAATACTCTATCAATTATTAAAACGCGACAAATGTTGTCAAGTTCACGGACGAGAGGGTGCCGACGAAGAAGAACAAGAGGAGTTGATACCCCAGACGGAAGGCGAAAATCAGGATGGCGAACAAACACAGACTGTACCGAAGGAGGGCACCGAACAACCAGATGGTCCCGAGGGACTAGGCACTGTTGTGGCAGGCTCCTCCATAGGCTCAGCACTTGTCGGTATAGGGACCTCAGCATCGGGAGTAGCCTTGCCTGTAACACCAGGCTCCATCACAGGATCTGCAAAAGGAGGCTCCGCAGGGGGAGGTTCAGCTGCAGGAGCACCAGCAGGTAACACAAGTATAGACTTATCAGAATCAGCAGCCTCGTTTCCATCGATTGAACTTTTACCACAAGAAGATGAGCCGGTCTCACATTGTGGCAGGTTGCTATTAGAAACGACGTTCTCGCCAATAGCAAATAAAATGATTATAACAGTGGTCCGGGCAGCAGATGTACCCGGAGTTGATCGTGGGGGAACAGCTATGGTTGAAGTACATCTAACAATATTACAGGACAAGTTTAAAAAATTCAAATTCCGAACAAGTGCAAGACCATCGAACAGTCCGGTTTATAATGAGAGATTTACCTTATACCCTGTAACTTTGAAGCTGTTGGAAGAGTTGAGTATACGTGTAAGACTTTATGGAAAAAAAGCATTCGGAAAGAAAGTACTTGGAGAAGTGGAAGTATTAATGACAGATATTGATTTGCATAGTGATTTATCAGATGAGCCAATGTGGAAAACTTTATTACCTTATGGAATGGTGGTAAGTCTTAGTAAATTCATCATTTTGATGTGTTCTTCGCTTTGAGATGCTTGAAAGACTATTGATCTCAATTCTTTCAAAGATTTTAAAGTTTTGGAAACCCGAATATTGTTTGGTCACATAAATACATCGTTTGATGCGTTTTCAAGATTTGGTCCATTTTTGATTCATAAACAAATCCCCATGTTGATTCTCCTCTTTGAGATCCAAAGACCCCAAATATCTAATTCAAACACCCCACTCTCCCACTTATTGGCATTTATGAAGTGCCACCCTGGGTGGCAGTGCTCTTGAGGTACAAATATTTTGTAGCCTGTGTCATAGACTCTCTCAAAAAAAACATAAATGGTAGTGTGTAGATCTATTACCCAGGGGGGGTACTCAGGTATACTTAGGATAGGGGTGCTCAGGCTGGGGTACAGCGCATCAACCCAAAAAAATAATTTCTAGCATGAAAATAGACCCAAAAGAATAATTTTTCCGACCTTGAATACCCAAAAGTTATGAAGTCAGTATCTTAATCTGTATAAAAGTGCCCTAACTGATTAGATTTCTCATAATGTGTTTGGATATTTATGTTTTTTATTCTAGTACTGTTACTTGACTCTAATTTTATTTGTAAATTATATTTTTCCCAATGTTTTTACTTTTTCTCATATTTGAGACCCAAAAAAGTAAGCCAGAATTTCTTGAACCCAAAAAAATAATTGTACAAATCATTGACCCAAAAAAATAATCCTTGCCTAAGTTTTAGACCCAAAAAAGTAACCTGAGCATCCCTATCCTGAATATACCAAAGTTCCCCCCTGGGATCTATTACAGTCATCGTACCTTGATATGAAATTGAGAACCCCTGAGAACCAACCCCTCTGTATATGAAAGCGAAGACGCTCAATGCTATGCATCATGGAATCGTATGGGGCTTGTTTACATGCGAAAACACGAGCTTCAACAACCATGTATTCGGATTCAATTTCGAGGTCCCATGCAATCCCAAGATAGACTTATGACATCTCGTCCCTTGTTTCCCTGCGTTCTTTGATTTGCAGATATCACTTGCTCACTAGGGAAACCTTATTGAGCAAGTGATATCTGCAAATCAAAGAACGCAGGGAAACAAGGGACAAAATGTCATAAGTCTAATCCCAAGATGCATCGCCTTCACATTCGACTGCAGAATAGCCTGTTTATAAACAAAATAGAAACAGCAGGCTCAGGTAGTCAGTCTATGAAGTGTGAGCAAAGACTTTGACAGGAATGACGAGGTAAATCATTTGGTCAGATAGCTCTATGGTTGGAGAATTGGAAAACATAGTTGATGATCGGGCCCTAATTCCCCTTTTGGGGTTATAATTGCTTATATCATATATTTTGTCCACCTTGATTATAAATTTGTTACCCTGCCTGGGTACCAGACTCTCAAAAAGAATTTTGGAGTGTCTGGTACCCAGGGCAGACTGATCACAAGTTCGTAGAAAAATATGTTGTTGTTGTAATTGTCATTGCTGTTGTTGTTGCTGTTGCGATAACTGGGACTATTTCGTGAGTCTATACCCAGGGTATAAATTTGTTAAATTTGCAGACAAAGTTTTGCGCAAATTTGCAGACAAAGTTTTTGTGCCAGATCTATGAACTTGGAAATAATTTTTTAAATAGATTTAGACTTTAGAATAAAAAGTGCGTTGGCCAGTTTAGCCGTGGAATAGTTCGCAATAATGAAAAAATTTCTTCATCAATTTTTGTTTCCCAATTGTCATCTTTTGCAAAAATAGATCTTGGCTGAGATGAGATCTTTGCAATTGCAAAATCAACATGGGCCTAAAGGAGTCCAACATTTTTTCAAAAGATTAGATATAAATTCTACGGCCAGATAGCCAACGCAAATAGGAGAACGAATTATTTTCGGCAATATGTACTGATACATTTATGTTGGCTATTCCTAGGCTAAACTGGCAGCACTGAGGGAGACGGGAGAAGATGAAGAGTTTGAGATGATGGAAGATGAATAAAAGTCAGACCATGGAGGACTGAATCAATATTAATGATTACATCTGGGATGATAGAAGATGATGATGAATAAAAGTCAGACCTTGGACGTGTATTATGCGGAATAGCTGAGACATTGAACACTGAAGGCAGAACAGTCTGGAGAACTGAGGTTTTAGAAGATGGCGATGAATAAAAGTCAGACCTTGGTCCTTGGACGTGTATTATGCGGAATAACTGAGACAGTATTGCCACGTTATTTGAGCGAAACACTGAAGGCAGAACAGTCTGGAGAACTGAGGTTTTAGAAGATGGCGATGAATGAAAAACCCGTTTGTTGTTTGATATCACGAAGAATGAATGCAATGAGGGGTCCGATAATTTGAGTATAAAGACTATTTTGCAATGCGCAAGTCATAGTGTTGACGATTTGCGGTTTTTAGACTTTTTTACAACCGTTTTACGGTTTTTGGCAGTAAAAATAGTTTTACGCTTCCTATCTCCCTTTGGTTTGTAGCTTTCTTCACCAAATATGATTTGAGAAGGCAACTTGTTAGATGTGAGATACAGCTACGAAAAAATATCCCATTCGATATAATTTTGGGGAGAATTCCAACAATTTTCATTTTTACCAACGGATATGAGATATATAAGGCATTGGAATTCTTGTTCACTTTTTGGATTGACTAACATGATAACGAGGCAGCAGTCTGCGTCATAGAACCGAGGTCATGCATGTAAAAGAGTGGAAGGATGTTACTACGGTTTTAGCAGTATTTAGGGGCGTTTTTTGGGTGTTTCTGAAATATTTCGAGTGTTAAAATCATTAATTGAGTTGTTAATCAATAGACCTAAACCTCTGTACTACCTTGGCAACGCAGAGGTTCAGGAAGATAATGAGGAAGAAAACACAACCGACAATGGCAATATCGTGGACTTCTTGAACGTCGTGGCAGTACGTAAAAAAAGTGAATTTTAAGAGTTGGCGGGGTTTCTACTGAAGAAAATGTAAATCAGGTCTTGACTGTCTACAGATACAGAATATTCGAGGATCCATAAGAAGGGAATATTTCTGAAGAGTTTCCGAAGAAAGTATCTGCAAACTGTGGGGAAACCCAAAACTGTTTAAAAGTCTAAAGAACTTTTAAGTCGATTTGAAAAGATGGCCTTACTTATAACAAAAATATGCTTTTCTTCACTGTTGCCTTGTCTTCAGAAGGCTGTGGGTGCAAGCCTTAAAGAGTCACAGCACACAAGTAGCATTCCTTAAGTATATTTTGTTAATCTAATAGATAGCATAGCTATTTAGTTATTTTTCATTTAATTTGCGACTACAGTTTGAAAGAAGACTGCAATATATCGTATCATATGTAGATTATACTATGTATAGCTTTAACTTTATTTTTTATGTAATTCTTACTTTATTGTTAGTATTAGAAATATTGAATTGTATCATTGATTGTGTATGCTATAGCTGTTTTCTCTAAATGTATTTACCATAACTGTTAACGGCCGTAAAGATTTATGGTTAAATCGCTTATGCTGAAACATTCAAGTGATTTGGCCAATCCTCATATGAACGAAATGGGTCTGCCACCAGGTTTTAAAAAGCTACCCTACCCATTTCAAATTGCACAAATTTGCCTTTGTACCCATTTTTACTGATGACTTTTGGCGGAAAAATGGCTATGTTACTCATGTATTCATGCTCATATTTCAGGAAAATCTGTCGAAAAAGACTATTGTTTTAAGAATTTTGGGCCCAAAAACCTATCCATTTCGGCGCTACATGCCCATACCGTCAACGTGTTATGTACACGCATGCACAAAAAGAAACATATAATTTACTCACCTAATGTGTGTTTAATACAGTGTTCAGATTGCCCCCTTAAGCACCTGCGCATAGTGCTTCGCAGTGCAGTGTTTATGTTTAAAGAATTCAAATTTCAATGGTAAGTATACCCAGGGTACCAGAGCCTCAAAATTGAGGAAAGGAAGATCGAGAAAAAGAAAAGAGAGGAGGAAGTTCTCTCCTTCTTCAATTTTTTCTTTTTTATCATTTTTTATTTTTGTTGGCTCTGGTACCCACAGGGTATGGTAAATAAATCATGGCCAAGGATCGAACATGGAATTCTTGTTAATATACAAACCCCTTACCAGCATTTCTTTTATTTTTGAGTCTAAAAGATGAGTGATTTGCCAAAAAATGTTGACATCCAAGTTAGCCTTTGACTGATGGATTGAAATGTTAGTTTTGAATATCGGTCTCGTACTTTGTATTCCACAGCCCGCCGAACGTGCTGACTTCTTTCACATCAAAGTTAGCCTTTGACTGATGGATTGAAATATTAGTTTTGAATATTAGCCTCGTACTTTTTATTCCACAGCCCACCAAACTCTTAACTTTTTTGACTCACCCGGTAAAGTGCATTGAAATGGGTGAACAATTCATGATGTATGCTTCGGCGTACGTTGATCACAGGAAGCCCAAATAGATAAATGATAGATGTTATTGTTGGCCGACTGCTTGCTGGCTGGTGTGTGCATGCAGCAGTAAAGAAACCGGCTCTATGATCAGTAGATTTTTCAGAATGAAGTTAAAGATTATCATTTACCTTTTAAAAGCATCAGTGTTGTTTCTTTGTGTATCTAACTCTTGTATTAATTATAAAACAAAGCAGCATTCTCTTCACCCTTACCTCCGTCAGGTCTGCCATTTCTTATTCATGACGAATGTTTCAGAGTACGTAGTAAATACTTGTAATATTTCATAAACAAGTCTATTGAATTACGTTCAGACGACAATGCCAATTGCACTTGAGTACTGCCCCTTTCCCATTCCTACGCCAATGACTGAAGAGAGTTAGCACCATGCACAGTCGAAATTAGTTTTATTCATTTATATCTATATTCAGTTTATTGCTGTATTTCTGTTACTACATATTTGGATTAGTTCTTTCGTTGCTGTTGTTGCTGTTGCTGTTATAATTAGCTTCTTTTATTTTATGTTAAAGTACAACGACGCTCCTGTAAAAGTGTAGCAAGTTATTATCATGAAAATTGAAATTGAATTGTACGTTGATAGAGATTTTGCATTTATCCCAGTAAATATCTGATTTGGATATCGTTTTGGGTTTTGCAGGAGCCAGTTATTCGAGCGAAATCATCAGCATCTGAAGGCAGTGGTCCAAAGACAGACCCAGCTGAAGTCCAAATTTCTCTTCATTACAAATCAATCACTGGACGACTGGAAGTTTGTGTTATGAAAGCAAGAAGTTTGAGCTCCATATTGCCATCTGCAAAATCTGGTAATACTTATTTTGAATCTTATCGTTGAAAAATCGCAGTGCTAAATAAGGATAGATAATGTTACAGGATCCGCTACTCTTGATTAACATTCAAGCACAAAGTGATTAGCGATTGCAGAAAAAGGACAGATTTTGTAAGTCAATAGCATGAGCTGCTTTTTTGACACCTGAATTCAATTTGCCATTGCAGACAAAGGAAATTCGCTCACCTAGTAATTCAAAACAAACAAAACCGCAAAAGTTTCTCTGAAACACAGGTAGCTAGTGCGATCGTTGTGCATTCCAGAAATTGTTTCTAAGAGCAAACATGAGCATATATCGAAAGAAACAGAATATATGTACACATCTACCTCGGGCATTTTATTCATTTGGTTCAGAAGCTGAGCAGTAAGTATTTTAACAACACCCAAAAAAATAAGAGAATTGAATCGCCTCCCAATCGGCTTTTGAACCAAATAAATAACATTCCTGAGGTAGATGTGTAGAGGTAGATATATCCTTCTTCTTTCGATCGATGCTCATGTTTGCTCTTAAAAACAATTACTGGAATGCACAACAAGCGAGCTAGCTACCTGGGTTTCAGAGAAACTTTTGCGGCTTTGTTTGTTTTGAATTACTGGTTGAGAGAATTTCCTTTGTCTGCGATCGCTAATCGCTTTGAATTGCGGTGTCAATCAAAAGCAACTCATGCTATTGTCTTACCAAGTCTGTCCTTGTTGATTGCAGACAAAGAAAATTCCATGCCCGGTTGGTCAAGTCATAAACAAAAACAAAGCAAGCCGCAAATGTTGCTCTAGAGTCGAGGTAGCTACCTCGCCCATTGTGCATGGCAGAAATAGTTTTTAAGAGTAAACATGAGCATATATCGAAAGGTGAAGGATATTTTTAATAACTGATGTGGGCTTTTTATTTGTTTGGTTTAGAAGCTGATTGAGAGGCGACTCAATTCTTGTATATTTTGGGTGTGATCTCACGTGACAGCTTATTCAAGACAGACTGTAGCATTTCATATGACAGAATTTGTACTTAAATTTTCAGCATGCTATGTCACTATTCTGTGCCTTGGTCCACAAGACTTCTCAGCTCAAAGCAAAACAAAGAGCAGAAAAGGACTTGAACCGGAGTTCAACGAAACATTCATATTTACAATGGGTCACGATGAAATTCCAGAAGTTGGCCTCACATTCTCATTAAAGACTGGGAACACTGTACTGGGCTGGTTTTCACTTGGACGGAATTTCAGTGGCACAAGAGAAGAGAGAATGTGGAACGCATTGTCAGAAAATTGTGATGTTACGCTCAGACAATGGATACGGCTTCTAAGTGCAGGCTAAGCCAAAATGAAATCGGCCAAAATGATGATCCTGAAGTAACCACTACTTCATGACCAATAATTCAATTAATGAAAGTTTTCTGAAATGAAAAATATTAGAGTTCCAAACACGTTTTTTAAGAGTCCCATACCTAACTTGGTGAAAATGTAAGACCATTTGATGATTTAACTTTCCTATCGATTATAAGAGAAAGATTTGTTTTTCAGTGGTGAAAGTACAATTTCTCAAGAAATACTGTAAAATCACAGGAAAACAAACGTTTGATTCCCTATCCCACATTGAAAAGACTTGCTAACTTTTCATTATCTAATTTTTCTCAAAATGTGGTGTTTATTACATCGGCGTAGGAGGAGATAAAATTTGGGGGGGGGCTGCCCAACAAAAGATCCATTGTTTGAGCATTTTTTGCCCGACTTGAGGCGGATTTCTGCCCGATTATGGCTGATTTTTGCAAATTTCTGACGTTAGGGGGGACTGCAGCCCCCCCAGCCCCCTGCCTCCTACGCCTATGGTTTATTAGCACAAGGTTGCTTCTGCCTAAAAAGAGTTTCTCGTATAAAAAAGAAATACGAATTATTTTTATGAACAGGGCACTGATATCTGTGCTGGTCGCAGTCTTAAATTAAGTAAAGTAACATAAATAACCTAATACCAGATTTTGACTTAATAAAATTTCTTATCAAAGTTGATATGTTACCTGCATAGATCTTATCAGTTTATGTGAATCTAATATATGGTCTGAGAGCTGCAGACTCTCTAACGCCTATACATTGTGCGACTCTGCCAGTATGGCTAAAAATGTTAGATACCTTTGCAGTGCGAGGTAGATTTGATTATGTAAATATATACATGAATGATTTGGAATCTGTAAATAATGAATTTGATTTTGCAATCGATAAAACATGATTAATCTATCAATGTGACTCCCTGTTGTATAGCCTGCGTGCAGACTCTATTGATTTCTTTTCATTTCAGAGAGGTTCTTCTCTACTGGAGGAGATAACCTCCCTGAAAAGAAATCAGTAGAGTCTGCACGCAGGCTACTGTTGTACAGTTTGATAGCTTGAAATATTACTCACCCTCTGACGGGAACTGTGCAACAAATTTAGTAATGAATGAATGAATCCCGGTGGGGGGTCCTTGATTTACGAAAATACGGGGACGTGCCGCTGGAAAATCTGAAAAGGCACCCTGTCCCGGAGTAAAATTCCCGAAAATGATACCCTGTCCCGGAGTAAAACTGTAAAAACGATACCCTGTTCTTGGGTTTCTTCGTAAAAAATGTAGGCTGCCCTGGGAATTTGATAGAAATTTGATAGAAATCTATCAGAAAATGCGGAAATGTTGCCATCCAAACGATTTAAATCATATTCGCGGAGTGCAAATAGCTTACAGCGACGATACGTAGTCAATTATACAAAATATGGACCCTGTCATGGAGCCGACCATACAAAAGTGATACCCTGTCCCGGAGTAGGAATCCTGAAAATGATACCCTGTTCGGCGGCACATCCCCGTACGGAAAAATATATGAGTACCCCCCCCCCCCCCCGGGGAATGAATCTAGCAATGATTTCTCTTCAAAATTTTTGAAAAAACCTTGAAAAAATTGGTTGATCATCAATCAAATGACCAAAAGAATGGGTTTTCGAAGAAAATGATCTTAAGTCTGTGAAGTCTACCGTTTTCGGTAGAATGGCACCAAAAGAATGGGTTTTCGAAGAAAATGATCTGAAGTCTGTGAAGTCTACCGTTTTCGGTAGAATGGCACCAAAAGAATGGGTTTTCGGCTCCTAAAAACTCTACCGTTTTCAAAAGAATATTCCAAAAGCCACCTTTTGCGTGCAGAAGGCGACAGTTTCCTCCACTGGTTCAGACAAATTTTATCGGCTTTGTTTGTGAATTTTTTTGTTTGCAATCCCGTGGAATAATCACTTGGAATTCCTGATAATCCACCTTTTCAAGGTAAGAGGCGCGAAAGCGGAAGTATTTTGTTGTTTGAGATTTTGCATTTTTGAGACTAAAATCTTGTTGCGCGTACAGAGTTTAGCGTTGAAACAAATTTTCACATTCATATCTGTCTTTATTTAGAAATTATGATGATATAAAGAAACTAGGCTTGCCGGTCTGCCGTCGTACCGAGTGATTGCTTGGGAAAGAATTTGTTGCTTCTTGACGTTCTGAATATCCCCCTACTATACTGATGATGCCTCACCACACACCACACACATCATGGTATCCCCCCACTGTTCTCCAGATGCCTCCCCACTCAGTGGCGGACTGGCCCACCGGCCCCCCCTCAAAATTGTACAAAAAGGGCCCCATTTTTGCTAGAAAAAGGCCCCTTTTGTGAAATTAGGAACTTCTTTATTAGATCTGCATCATTGAATAATGGACATCTCACTTCACATTTGAATCCTTCCGTGTCAGTGAACTTGATCAAAGAAATTAATACAGTCGAGAGTGAAGATACGGTAAAGACCCGGTCAATTTCTGTCAAAAGATGGTTCTAGAGATTCTTTCAAAGAAAATAGTAGAGTTTTGGTAGTGTAGGGTAAAACTCTCTGTAAAATGCTGCTATAAAATGACTGGGAGAATCGTTCTAAGCCAAAATAAGGCTGTCAGTTTCAAAAATTTTCCAGGAAAAACTTTGTCAAGGCCTCCACTTTGGGGGCACGCATAAATTAGATTGCTGTAGCAGTGTAAAAGCTTTTGCGCGAAAACGTTTATGAGAGTGTTGATTGATAAAAAACTGCTAAAATAATTTTGAAAATTTCAGCCAAAGAACAGATATTTATTGACAAAATTTCCCTGTGGATGCTTATTCATAAAACTACTGTCACACTTGCTAGAAATTTAATTTAAGCACCTTCAAACATGGGATTGGAAGAAGCGTTCTAAGCCAAGGTAGAAGGATGTCCTTAGAGATTTTCCTGGAGACTTTGCCCCCAGACCCCTCATTTTGATACTCCATCAGTCAGTGGCGTGGCCACGGGGGGTATGGGGGCAATTGCCCCCCCCAAATTTATCGAAAGATGGTCCTCGAGATTCCTCTAAAACCGGGGAGAAAATAACTGGGCATAGGTTGGGTAAGGAGTTTCCGAGAAATGTCAAATCTTCCATTATTTTAGCACTGGCAAGCATGATATTGGGAGATGCATACTAAGTCGAAGTAAAGGATCTTTCTTCAAAAATTTTCCTTGTGCTCTGATTCATAGGATAACTGTTACAAAACGATCAAGGTTTTCTTGTCGCTAATGGCAAGGATGATATTGGGAAATGCATTCTAAGCCAAAGTAAAGGGCGTGCCCCAAAAAATTTTCCTGGGAGCTTCACCCCCAGACCCCTCCTTTAAGTCCCCCCACTTCATTTACCCTGGCCACGCCGCTGCCATCAGTAAATTTTCTTTGGCCACACTGCCGGGCGAGGTTCGAGAAAGGGTTGCTCAACAGTTCATCTGTTCAGCTGTAACAGATCATCTGGCCCACAATACTCTCAAAAGGTAAGTGTTACTTTTATAAAGTAGAGACTACGTAAAGATTTTAATCATGCCATAATATGGTATGAGCCTCATTTTCAGAGAAAGTGAGTTTAGCTTTGCTATTGGTAACAAATCGAGGAATTGCCACTAATTTTGTACATGACCACACCCTCATGATGTAGGCCACACCCACTTAGGGCCCCCATAACTCATCCATGGCCGGTGCAAAAATCCGAGCCAGCCCGCCACTGTCCCACTGTACTGAACACCCCCGTCCCCCACTGCACTCAAGGTATCTCCCACTGAACTCCGGATGCCTCCCCCACTATACTGAATTGCCCCACTGTAATCAAACATACCTCCCCACTGTACTGAACACCCCCAACTGTACAGCACACTCCCGGTGGGTGCAATTCAACAGTAAATGGATTTTGGCACTTTATTACGATTCACTTATACTGATATCTCTTCTCTTTGTTGGAAAACAGTAGAATTCCATAAAGCTTGGGGTATGAAACTTGGGCAGGTGAATTTTGACTTTTATTTTAGGGCCCCGAGTCCACCAGCCAGCATTTCACTGTTTTTGTGTTGGAATATTTTCTGAAGAAAAATAACCCGTTTTTCCTAAGATTCTACAAACAACTTTCATAAAAAGGAATATAGCTCTATAAATTCTCAATTTACTCTGTATGTTACGATTATTGTGGTAGATTTTTCCCGGTTTATGGGGTCATACCATGGGTAGTTAGACACTGCTGGTGTGCTTCTATGGAGAAGAGCTGGATAATATGTATCTGCGGGGGACATTTGTTATAGTACTGCGGAGGAGATATCTGCGGGGGAAATTTTTTATAGTACTGCGGAGGAGATATCTGCGGGGGAAATTTTTATAGTACTGCGGAGGAGATAAATTAATATTTTCGTCCTTTCGATATCTCCTCCGCAGTACTACAAAAAATTTCCCCCGCAGATACATATCATCCAGCGCTCCTCCATAGAAGCACACCAGCAGTGTCTAACTACCCATGGTCATACTTTAAAATTTTGCCCTGGTTACGGGTCCTAACTCTGAATTCTCAAAGACACATATATACCAGACCCCCTATAGGAGTTACCCCCTCGCCCTTTGCTTTCTAGCCCTCTCATCCCAAACAGAGGCTCTGAAATCACTTTCTGATTGTTCTTTCCAGCAATTGTTCTGGTTTGAAAAGTATTGACGTCAGTTATGTGTCTGGAATGGAAGGGCAATTAGCGGTGTTGCCTTCCAATGAAGAAAGTACAAATAGAATTGTAATGTAATGTTTAATGTGTTGTTGTTCAATTTCAATGACCTCTGAAAACAGAATAGGTTGTAAACATTAGGCCTCTCAATTCAGATCACCCATCATGTTCAGCCGAGGATAGTGATAACACCCCTCAAAATTGTACAAAAAGGGCCCCATTTTTGCTAGAAAAGGGCCCCTTTTGTGAAATTAGGAACTTCTTTATTAGATCTGCATTATTGAATAATGGACATCTCACTTCACATTTGAATCCTTCCGTGTCAGTGAACTTGATCAAAGAAATTAATACAGTCGAGAGTGAAGATACAGTAAAGACCCGGTCAATTTCTGTCAAAAGATGGTTCTAGAGATTCTTTCAAAGAAAATAGTAGAGTTTTGGTAGTGTAGGGTGAAACTCTCTGAAAAATTCTATAAAATGACTGGGAGAATCGTTCTAAGCCAAAATAAGGCTGTCAGTTTCAAAAATTTTCCAGGAAAAACTTTGTCAAGGCTTCCACTTTGGGGGCACGCAAAAATTAGATTGCTGTAGCAGTGTAAAAGCTTTTGCACGAAAACGTTTATGAGAGTGTTGATTGATAAAAAACTGCTAAAATAATTTTGAAAATTTCAGCCAAAGAACAGATATTTATAGACAAAATTTCCCTGCGGATGCTTATTCATAAAACTACTGTCACACTTGCTAGAAATTTAATTTAAGCACCTTCAAACATGGGATTGGAAGAAGCGTTCTAAGCCAAGGTAGAAGGATGTCCTTAGAGATTTTCCTGGAGACTTTGCCCCCAGACCCCTCATTTCGATACTCCATCAGTCAGTGGCGTGGCCACGGGGGGTATGGGGGCAATTGCCCCCCCAAATTTATCGAAAGATGGTCCTCGAGATTCCTCTAAAACCAGGGAGAAAATAGCTGGGCATAGGTTGGGTAAGGAGTTTCCGAGAAATGTCAAATCTTCCATTATTTTAGCACTGGCAAGCATGATATTGGGAGATGCATACTAAGTCGAAGTAAAGGATCTTTCTTCAAAAATTTTCCTTGTGCTCTGATTCATAGGATAACTGTTACAAAACGATCAAGGTTTTCTTGTCGCTAATGGCAAGAATGATATTGGGAAATGCATTCTAAGCCAAAGTAAAGGGCGTGCCCCAAAAAATTTTCCTGGGAGCTTCACCCCCAGACCCCTCCTTTAAGTCCCCCCACTTCATTTACCCTGCCCACGCCGCTGCCATCAGTAAATTTTCCTTGGCCACACTGCCGGGCGAGGTTCGAGAAAGGGTTGCTCAACAGTTCATCTGTTCAGCTGTAACAGATCATCTGGCCCACAATACTCTCAAAAGGTAAGTGTTACTTTTATAAAGTAGAGACTACGTAAAGATTTTAATCATGCCATAATATGGTATGAGCCTCATTTTCAGAGAAAGTGAGTTTAGCTTTGCTATTGGTAACAAATCGAGGAATTGCCACTAATTTTGTACATGACCACACCCTCATGATGTAGGCCACACCCACTTAGGGCCCCCATAACTCATCCATGGCCGGTGCAAAAATCCGAGCCAGCCCGCCACTGTCCCACTGTACTGAACACCCCCGTCCCCCACTGCACTCAAGGTATCTCCCACTGAACTCCGGATGCCTCCCCCACTATACTGAATTGCCCCACTGTACTCAAACATACCTCCCCACTGTACTGAACTTCCCCAACTGTACAGCACACTCCCGGTGGGTGCAATTCAACAGTAAATGGACTTTGGCACTTTATTACGATTCACTTATACTGATATCTCTTCTCTTTGTTGGAAAACAGTAGAATTCCATAAAACTTGGGGTATGAAACTTGGGCAGGTGAATTTTGACTTTTATTTTAGGGCCCCGAGTCCACCAGCCAGCATTTCACTGTTTTTGTGTTGGAATATTTTCTGAAGAAAAATAACCCGTTTTTCCTAAGATTCTACAAACAACTTTCATAAAAAGGAATATAGCTCTATAAATTCTCAATTTACTCTGTATGTTACGATTATTGTGGTAGATTTTTCCCGGTTTATGGGGTCATACCATGGGTAGTTAGACACTGCTGGTGTGCTTCTATGGAGAAGAGCTGGATAATATGTATCTGCGGGGGACATTTGTTATAGTACTGCGGAGGAGATATCTGCGGGGGAAATTTTTTATAGTACTGCGGAGGAGATATCTGCGGGGGAAATTTTTATAGTACTGCGGAGGAGATAAATTAATATTTTCGTCCTTTCGATATCTCCTCCGCAGTACTACAAAAAATTTCCCCCGCAGATACATATCATCCAGCGCTCCTCCATAGAAGCACACCAGCAGTGTCTAACTACCCATGGTCATACTTTAAAATTTTGCCCTGGTTACGGGTCCTAACTCTGAATTCTCAAAGACACATATATACCAGACCCCCTATAGGAGTTACCCCCTCGCCCTTTGCTTTCTAGCCCTCTCATCCCAAACAGAGGCTCTGAAATCACTTTCTGATTGTTCTTTCCAGCAATTGTTCTGGTTTGAAAAGTATTGACGTCAGTTATGTGTCTGGAATGGAAGGGCAATTAGCGGTGTTGCCTTCCAATGAAGAAAGTACAAATAGAATTGTAATGTAATGTTTAATGTGTTGTTGTTCAATTTCAATGACCTCTGAAAACAGAATAGGTTGTAAACATTAGGCCTCTCAATTCAGATCACCCATCATGTTCAGCCGAGGATAGTGATAACACCCCTCAACTCGTTTCACGTTTTTAATCAGGCAAAGGGCGACGTGCAAATCGATGGTTTCTTTGTAAAACTGCCTTGTAAAATAGCAGTCAAGTCCTAGTCATTGCTCATAAACCATAAAAAGACAGCAGGTAAAAATAAAACTTACGGAGACTCCTAAAATAAGACTGCAGGAAATCAGAAGAGTCGACAGGAGTCTGAAAAACTCCCATAGCTAAACTTTATTTCGAGTTGGCCCAAGACGTGGCCCCTGTCTTCTTTGAAGGATTTTCTTCAGCTTCAATTTCTGCACATGTGGTTTCTGTGAAAAACAGAATGCACGCATTCGTTGCCGATCCCTTACTTCCAGTTATCGTCCAATATTTCACACCATTTTACTCTTCCTTCCCTCTTCTCATTTCATGAAGGCCTATTCTTTAATAAGAGACTTAGCCAATCTAGGTTTAGTAGCCATTTGCTGCCAAAAGCTGGTCGAGAGTATCGTAAATGTTAATTTTCTCAAGGAACAATTCAAGTACTATTTTATTGTAAAAACTATCAACAGTTTGAAAGCAATTTTCCATGCTGCACAACAATGTCAAAACCTTTTTGCGTGACAACTCAGATGGTAGTTGAAAACATAAAAGGGGATGTTTCTCTTGAGAGAAGGGGGAGTCCCCGAGAAAGGGCTAAAAAGGCATTTAAAAATTAGAAAATGTTGCAATTGTGGCACCCTGGAGCGCCAACCCCTCTCCTAATAACTCATATTTTGAGGTAGAAACCCCTTAAATATAGCAAGGCTGTCAAAAGATAACATTTAGCAAATAAACTGGGGAAAATGGCCTTTGAAGGGTAGGAAATGTGCAATTTCCACTCGACCCCCCTCCAGCACCTAAAAAATCCCCGGACCTGAATCCCTCTCCAAATGGGTCCCAATGCATATCAAGCGAAAAGAGATCCCACTGGGATGTTTAACAAATCAGAAAATCCCTCAATGGGGTGTTGAAGGGCACCCATTTTTTGACGTCATGAGCAGCGCGAGAACAATGGAATGACAAACGATTTCGAGCTCAACACAAAGGGAAACAAAGGGCTTGGCAAGCCGAAAGTAGGGTGAGGAAATTGGCGAATAACCCCTCGACCAAAGTGTTGACTGGAAAAAGAGGACGTTTCCAGGAGGAACGGAATGTTGGGCGACGTTTTCACCTGTGGTTTGACTTCGCCCATGTTGCGGTTCTGCCAATCGAACTGTCTAGACAATGAGAACGTTCGCGAGAGGGACAAAGGGAATGACGCCACATCCGACTGCAACGAATATGTATATAGACTAGGCTTGCCGGTCGGCGCCTGCGGCGCCGACCTGGCCCGCCGTCGTACCGAGTGATTGCTTGGGAAAGAATTTGTTGCTTCTTGACGTTGCTTTCTGTTACAAAGCTGCTGTTCATAGTTGCGCAAGGAAGCATTTAACAACATGAGTGTTTACCCCCAGGGCCGTCGAGAGAGAGGCCGGGCAGCACGCACTTTTATCCTTGGGTCACGCCCCCCCCCCCCTATGCACTGGTAAGACACTGCTGTTAGATTTTTCTCAGAATCTCAGTGGGCCTGCAGGCCTGAAAGCGTTCCTGAAAGAAAACTACAACAAAGAAAAACACATACCTTATTTCTTGCTGGCCCACAGAGGCCCTGGGCCCCCTAGTAACTACCCTGGCAACCCCCCTCTCTGTTCTGAATATCCCCCTACTATACTGATGATGCCTCACCACACACCACACACATCATGGTATCCCCCCCACTGTTCTCCAGATGCCTCCCCACTCAGTGGCGGACTGGCCCACCGGCCCCCTCTCAAAATTGTACAAAAAGGGCCCCATTTTTGCTAGAAAAGGGCCCCTTTTGTGAAATTAGGAACTTCTTTATTAGATCTGCATTATTGAATAATGGACATCTCACTTCACATTTGAATCCTTCCGTGTCAGTGAACTTGATCAAAGAAATTAATACAGTCGAGAGTGAAGATACAGTAAAGACCCGGTCAATTTCTGTCAAAAGATGGTTCTAGAGATTCTTTCAAAGAAAATAGTAGAGTTTTGGTAGTGTAGGGTGAAACTCTCTGAAAAATTCTATAAAATGACTGGGAGAATCGTTCTAAGCCAAAATAAGGCTGTCAGTTTCAAAAATTTTCCAGGAAAAACTTTGTCAAGGCCTCCACTTTGGGGGCACGCAAAAATTAGATTGCTGTAGCAGTGTAAAAGCTGTTGCGCGAAAACGTTTATGAGAGTGTTGATTGATAAAAAACTGCTAAAATAATTTTGAAAATTTCAGCCAAAGAACAGATATTTATAGACAAAATTTCCCTGTGGATGCTTATTCATAAAACTACTGTCACACTTGCTAGAAATTTAATTTAAGCACCTTCAAACATGGGATTGGAAGAAGCGTTCTAAGCCAAGGTAGAAGGATGTCCTTAGAGATTTTCCTGGAGACTTTGCCCCCAGACCCCTCATTTTGATACTCCATCAGTCAGTGGCGTGGCCACGGGGGGTATGGGGGCAATTGCCCCCCCAAATTTATCGAAAGATGGTCCTCGAGATTCCTCTAAAACCAGGGAGAAAATAGCTGGGCATAGGTTGGGTAAGGAGTTTCCGAGAAATGTCAAATCTTCCATTATTTTAGCACTGGCAAGCATGATATTGGGAGATGCATACTAAGTCGAAGTAAAGGATCTTTCTTCAAAAATTTTCCTTGTGCTCTGATTCATAGGATAACTGTTACAAAACGATCAAGGTTTTCTTGTCGCTAATGGCAAGAATGATATTGGGAAATGCATTCTAAGCCAAAGTAAAGGGCGTGCCCCAAAAAATATTCCTGGGAGCTTCACCCCCAGACCCCTCCTTTAAGTCCCCCCACTTCATTTACCCTGCCCACGCCGCTGCCATCAGTAAATTTTCCTTGGCCACACTGCCGGGCGAGGTTCGAGAAAGGGTTGCTCAACAGTTCATCTGTTCAGCTGTAACAGATCATCTGGCCCACAATACTCTCAAAAGGTAAGTGTTACTTTTATAAAGTAGAGACTACGTAAAGATTTTAATCATGCCATAATATGGTATGAGCCTCATTTTCAGAGAAAGTGAGTTTAGCTTTGCTATTGGTAACAAATCGAGGAATTGCCACTAATTTTGTACATGACCACACCCTCATGATGTAGGCCACACCCACTTAGGGCCCCCATAACTCATCCATGGCCGGTGCAAAAATCCGAGCCAGCCCGCCACTGTCCCACTGTACTGAACACCCCCGTCCCCCACTGCACTCAAGGTATCTCCCACTGAACTCCAGATGCCTCCCCCACTATACTGAATTGCCCCACTGTACTCAAACATACCTCCCCACTGTACTGAACATCCCCAACTGTACAGCACACTCCCGGTGGGTGCAATTCAACAGTAAATGGATTTTGGCACTTTATTACGATTCACTTATACTGATATCTCTTCTCTTTGTTGGAAAACAGTAGAATTCCACAAAACTTGGGGTATGAAACTTGGGCAGGTGAATTTTGACTTTTATTTTAGGGCCCCGAGTCCACCAGCCAGCATTTCATTGTTTTTGTGTTGGAATATTTTCTGAAGAAAAATACCCTGTTCTTCCTAAGATTCTACAAAAAACTTTCATAAAAAGGAATATAGCTCTATAAATTCTCAATTTACTTTGTATGTTACGATTATTGTGGTAGATTTTTCCCGGTTTATGGGGTCATCTTTCAAATTTTGCCCTGGTTACGGGTCCTAACTCTGAATTCTCAAAGACACATATATATCAGACCCCCTATAGGAGTTACCCCCTTGCCCCCCGCTTTCTAGCCCTCTCATCCCAAACAGAGGCTCTGAAATCACTTTCTGATTGTTCTTTCCAGCCATTGTTCTGGTTTGAAAAGTATTGACGTCAGATATGTGTCTTGAATGGAAGGGCAATTAGCGGTGTTGCCTTGACAATGAAGAAAGTGCAAATAGAATTGTATGAATGTAATGTTTAATGTATTGTTGTTCAATTTCAATGACCTCTGAAAACAGAATAACTTGTAAACATTAGGCCTCTCAATTCAGATTACTCATCATGTTCAGCCGCGGATAGTTCGGAAGAGTGATAACACCTCTCAACTCGTTTCACGTTTTTAATCAGGCAAAGGGCGACGTACTCCGGGTACCAGAGCCCAATGACCTCTGAAAACAGAATAGCTTGTAAACATTAGGCCGGCCTCTCAATTCAGATCACTCATCATGTTCAGCTGAGGATAGTTCGGAAGAGTGATAACACCCCTCAACTCGTTTCACGTTTTTAATCAGGCAAAGGGCGACGTGCAAATCGCTGGTTTCTTTGCAATACTGCCTTGTAAAATAGCAGATGATAAGTCCCTGTCATTGCTCATAAAAGCATAAAAAGACGGCAGGTAAAAATAAAACTTACGGAGACTCATAAAATAAGACTGCAGGAAATCACAAGAGTCGACAGGAGTCTGAAAAACTCCCATAGCTAAACTTTATTTCGAGTTGGCCCAAGACCTGGCCCCTGTCTTCTTTGAAGGATTTTCTTCAGCTTCAATTTCTGCACATGTGGTTTCTGTCAAAAACAGAATGCACGCATTCGTTGCCGATCCCTTACTTCCAGTTATCGTCCAATATTTCACACCATTTTGCTCTTCCTTCCCTCTTCTCATTTCATGAAGGCCTATTCTTTAATAAGAGACTTAGCCAATATAGGTTTAGTGGCCATTTGCTGCCAAAAGCTGGTCGAGAGTATCGTAAATGTTAATCCTCTCAAGGAACAATTCAAGTACTATTTTAATCTAAAAACTATCAACAGTTTGAAAAGCAATTTTCCATGCTGCACAACAATGTCAAAACCTTTTTGCGCGACATCTCAGATGGTAGTTGAAAACACAAAAGGGGATGTTTCTCTTGAGAGAAGGGGGAGTCCCCGAGAAAGGGCTAAAAAGACATCTAAAAATTAGAAAATGTTGCAATTGTGGCACCCTGAAGCGCCAATCCCTCTCCCAATAACTCATATTTCGAGGTAGAAACCCCTTAAATATAGCAAGGCTGTCAAAAGACAACATTTAGCAAATAAACTGGGGAAAATGGCATTTGAAGGGTGGGAAATGTGCAATTTCCACTCGACCCCCCTCCAGCACCTAGAAAATCCCCGGACCTGAATCCCTCTCCAAATGGGTCCCAATGCATATCAAGCGAATAGAGATTCCATTGGAATTTTTAAAAAATCAGAAAACCCCTCAATGGGGTTTTGAAGTACACCCATTTTTTGATGCCATGAGCAGCGCGAGAACAATCGAATGACAAAGGACTTCGAGCTCAACACAAAGGGAAACAAAGGGCTTGGCAAGCCGAAAGTGGGGTGAGGAATTTGGCGAATAACCCCTCGACCAGAGCCTTGACTGGAAAAAGAGGACGTTTTGAGGAGGAACGGAATGTTGGGCGACGTTTTGACCTGCGGTTTGACTTCGCCCATGTTGCGGTTCTGCCAATCGAACTGTCTAGACAATGAGAAGGTTCGCGAGAGGGACAAAGGGAATGACGCCACATCCGACTGCAACGAATATGTATATAGACTAGGAATCCGAACCCGCGCTGCGCGCGGGTTCGGAGTTCCTAGCTCCTGCGGAGGGCTTGGGCGCCTCCGGCGCCCGGGCCGCCTGCGGTGGCCACTGTCGCGCTTCGCGCGCCATATTATCAATACTTTCAGTGTTATTTTTGTCGTTGGTGTGGCTTCTTTATACTTGCTCTTGTTATCCTTCATTGTTCTAGTTACCTTAGCTGATGTAGTTGCATTGGTAGATGAAGTGAGAATAGTTGTAGCAGTTCTTCGGGTACCTGGAGTGTGTTAGTAGTAGGCCTTAATTAGTAATAGGCCTTAATTAGTAGTAGGGCTTCTTAGTAGGCCTTGTTAGTAGGCGTTAATTAGCTGTCGTAGACCTTAATAAACTGTAATTGTAGCTATTTATTTTCTAGCCTACTTTAAATAGATAGAATAACAAAAATAATAAAAAAAATAACGATGTCGATGTCTTCTAGGCTGAAGAGTAATTTGCCTCTCTCAGGCTAACTCCGTTGTTTTTCATTTATTTTTTATTTTAGATTGTAAATATAGGTAATTTGTTAGTAATTTTTAGTAATATTGTAAAGTTTGGCACGGCCCCCTGTAAAGCAATCCTCTCGATTGACGGGGCTACCGTGTAAAAATAATGAAAAATGAAATGAAATATAGTTATTGCAGTTAATATTATTCTCTTCCTTTTTCATTAATTCACATTTTTTGTTATTGTTTTCTAGCTATCTCCTTGACTTTAGTGGCGTTAGTAGCCCAAGGGCGGGGTGGGGGAGCGGTAGTTTGCATTTAATTTAATCCATAATTTTTTAAAGAAAGATCCATAAGAATTCCCTACAAACCCCATTGTTTTATAGAGTCCAGGAGGCTTTTTGGGAAGAGAGATAGACCCCATGGCTTCTTCAGGCAGCTTTTTTTGTTTCGGTAGGGTTGATTTATTTGCCTGGTATTTGTTCACTTAGGTGTTTGTTTTTTTTGTGGCGTTAGTAGCCTTCGTTGTTGGAGAAATTAGTTGTTGCCTTTAACATGATTCTCTTCTTTTTCATTAATTCACATTTTTTGTTATTGTTTCTAGCTATCCTCTTGACTTTAGTGTTCGTTGATGTCGGATATTGAAGGGTGGACGCAGATAGTACACCATTTTGTTGTCTGCCTCGTGTATCAACTCTAACTTAGATTCCGGGGGGCCTGGGTCTTACATATATGATAATAATCATAACCATAAAACATTACATCATTCCCCTTTTTTTTGACAACATAAACATAACATAACGTGTTTGTTCTTTGAGTCCTGTTCTCTTTGCATAGTATATAAAATAAAAATAAAGAAATAAAATAAATTCTCCTCCTAGTCTGTTGCTACAACTGTTCCATATCTTTCAGGCATTCGTCTTTGTCTAACAGGATATCTGTTTTCTCTGTTATTCTCTTCAACTGTTTCTGTTCTTTTGTGATTGTCATCATCAGACAAATCATCATCATCATCATCTTTCTTACTAAACTTTTTGAAAAAGCTAATATTTCTAGTGACTTTCCTTCCATCTTGTCTTTCTGCTGTTACTCTGGAACCTTTACGATATATAACTTTGTAAGTAGTGCTTTCAAAGTTTGCAGAAAACTTGTTCTTTTTATCTTGTTTTAACAAAACTGTATCACCAACTTTGATATCAGAAATCTTTGTGTGTCTTCTTTTATCTGCATAGCTTTTCATCTTCTCTTTCCCAACTGCATCATTTTCCTGAGCTTCTCTGTGTCTTTTAGATTTACTTGTCTTGATTAAACAAGGTAGTTTCCCTCTAATGACCCTATTGTATAGCAGTTCTGAAGGTGCAATCTTTGTGGTTGCATGTGGGGTGGATCTATAACTCAATAAAAATCTTTGAAGTTCTTGTCTCCAATTTCTATTTTCTATACATGCAGCTCTAATTGCTTTTCCTAGAGGTTGATTAAATCTCTCTACCTCTGAGTTCCCTTGGGGCCATAATGGTGTAGAAGGGTCAAACTTTATTCCTAGAGTCATCAAGTATCTTTCAAAATCATCACCATTAAATGGTGGACCATTGTCTGTTACTATTTCTTCAGGAAGTCCATGCATTGCAAAAACTTGATCTAATTTTGGAATAATGGTTGGAGCAGCAGTAGATCTTACAATTTCTGTTATGGGGAATCTAGAATAAGCATCTACAATAACAAGTATATACTCACTACTTGGAAGTGGTCCATAAAAGTCAATATGCAGTTTTTTCCAAGGTCCAGATGGCATAGGTCTCATTCGCAATGGTTCTGGTGCTTTTTGTGTTCCTACTGCTTGACAAGGTAAACAGCTACTAATCTCTTCTGTTACCAATTTTTCAATAAATGGAAACCAAACTTTTTCTCTGATTAGGGCTTTAGTCTTAGCAAGGCCCTGGTGACCCTCATGAGCTAGTTTTACTGATCTTTTCCATAATGATTTAGGCATGACAATTTGGTTTCCCCGCAAAATAATTCCATTTGCATGATTAATTGTCAATGAATCTTTGGCTAGCTTGTAAGGTACTAAAAACTGGTTACTCCAATCTCCTGTTTCAATTGCCTTTATGACTGCTTGGAGTGTCCCATCTTTTTCTGTCTCTCTTTGTACTTCTTCTATGGTCATGGCTTTTGGTATTGCATTTATTGTTATATATCTCACATACTCATCTGCCATGTTTTCTTTGACACTGACTGTTGTAGGATGTCTTGACATGAAGTCAGCCGGATTATCTTTTCCAGGCTTGTAAATAACTTTGAAACAATATTGCTGTAAGCGGAGCACCCATCTTTCAATGCGTAATGATGGTTTTGATTTAGGGTTCCCATAAATCACCTCCAAAGGCTTGTGATCTGTTATCAGGTTGAAACTTTTTCCATAAAGATACATATGAAAATGTTCAGTACCCCACACAATACTAAGTGCTTCTTTCTCAGTTTGTGAGTATCGACGTTCCACAGGGGTAAGTGCTCTACTGGCATATGCAATCACTTTTTGAGGCTCATCTTTGTTTGATTGTGCAAGAATTGCAGAAATACCAATGGGACTGGCATCTACAATCAGGTATGTTTCTTTTTCAATATCAAAATATGTCATAACTGGACTGTCTGTCAGAACATCTTTGAGTTTCTTAAATGCTTGTGAGTGTTCTTTCTCCCATTTGAATACAATGTTTTTGTGAGTTAATCTTCTCAGTGGTTCTGTTATATCTGCAAAATTTGGTATGAACTTTGCACTGAAATTTGCCATTCCTAATAAACTTCTCACTTCTGATGCATTGTTTGGTATAGGAGCATCTACTAAATCTGCAATCTTCTTTTGATCTGGTTTGACACCATCTTCTGAAAATACCATACCAAAGAATGAAAGTTCTGGTTGTAAAAATTTACATTTTTCTCTGTTTACTGTGAGCTTTCTTGCCTTTAATCTTGCAAGACATTCATTCAATGCTTTATCATGCTCTGCTCTGGTTTTGCCAAAAATGATAATATCATCTGCTAAGTTTCTGACATTATCTATACCCTTTAAAGCTTCTTGTAATGTATGTTGAAATAACTCAGCAGCTGCATTTGTGCCATAGTTTAATCTTTTGTACTGGAATAAACCAATGTGCGTGCTGAACGTAGTGATATATCTGCTATCTTTGTGCAATTCTAATTGATGGTATGCTTGACTAAGGTCTATCTTTGAAAAGAATTTAGCTCCATTTAATTGTACCATAATTTCATCAACTGTGGGCATGACATGTCTAACTCTTTTTATGGCTGTGTTTGCTGAACGCATATCAACACAAATTCTAATTGACTTATTGTCCTTCTTTGGTACTGCAACTATCTGGGATATCCAAGGGGTTGCTTGCCCCTCTGGCACTCTCTCTATTATTCCTTGTGCTTCCAGACTTAACAATTCTTCTTCTACTTGCTTTCTGATGTGAAATGGTATGCGTCTGGTATTTTGAACAACTGGAGTTACATTTTCATCAATGTTCAATTTAATTTGAACTCCATCTAACTTTCCTATTCCTCTAAAAATTTCTTTATTTGCAAGTAAAGCAGCATCAACTGATTTATCATGGGTAGATCTGATAGGAATCCATGAGCAGGTGGAAGCAATTTGTGGTTTCACATTTTTATCTTTCACTTTTGAAGCCATTGGATTGATGTGAAATGTAACAAGACCAAGTTCTTGGGATGTCTCTGAACCTAATAGTGAACCAGAGTTCCCTTCTGTGACATAAAATGTGGCTACAGTAATGCGCTTTTTGGTCTCCACAGTGGCTTGGAATTTTCCTAATAATTTTACAGGGCTGTTGCTGTTGTATGGGTACACTTTAACTGTTGTTTTCTCTAATTTAGGATCTGATGGTATCTGACTAAATGTTTCTTCATCAAGAATATTTACTGAGGCTCCAGTATCCACAAGTAAATCACATTTGTAATCACTGATTTTGGCAGTAACAGTGTTACCAGGTTTTTCCTTCTGTTTCACAGCATAGATGTAATCAAAATCTGAATCAGAATCACTTTGTGTTTTATCCACTGATTTTGTTGTAATTGGCCTAACATGTCTTTTGAAAGGCTGTGTTTTCCTTGGCTCTTGTTGAGTTTTGCTCATACAATACTTTGCAAAGTGGTTCTTTTTCCCACATTTATGACATATCTTACCAGCAGCTGGACAGGTCTGGTTTTTATGAGGGTAAGATCCTCCACACTGATGACATTTCTTTGTTTGTACATGTCCTTTCTTGTGCTGACTGTGTATTACACGATGCACTTCTTGCTTTATTTCAGTGTTACCTTCAATGCTACTTGCTTGCTGTGTACTTGTTTCATCTCTTTGGCCATCTAATAACATTTCTTTCAATGTGTATTTTGGATCTCGTAAAGCTTTCTTTCTTAAACGACTTGATGATCCATTTGTGACAATTTGCAACAATATTTCGAACTCTTTTCTATCCCCAAAGTCACAACGTGAGGCTAAGTTCTGTAATCGAACATGGAATTGACCTAAAGTCTCATTTGGCTCTTGTCTGGCCTGGCGAAATAAATATGTTTCATGAAGCAAGTTCTTCTGTGGCTCAAAATGTCCCGTGAGCTTTTCTAACGCTGTTTTGTAATCATCTCCATTATCTGGGATTGTATTCAGGATATCTGCAACTGGTTCTCCAGCCAAATAAATCAACAGGGCTCTTTTTCTTTTATCATCTTTGATATCAGCAGCGACCAAGTACTGCTCGAATCTTGAAACCCAACGTTTCCATGCGTTACACGCGTTGGCAGGGTCTGACACTGCATCAAACGGAGGCACAGGTTGTATTGAACCAGCTCCTGCCATTTTCTTTTTCTTTCCTAGTTTATTCTCGTCGCCATTGTCGGATATTGAAGGGTGGACGCAGATAGTACACCATTTTGTTGTCTGCCTCGTGTATCAACTCTAACTTAGATTCCGGGGGGCCTGGGTCTTACATATATGATAATAATCATAACCATAAAACATTACAGTTTTCCTATGTGGCGTTCGTAGCGTTTGTTGTGGGAGAAATTAGTTGTTAACTTCGTTTCGGTGTGTGCGTTATTTGTTTAGTAGAGAAAATATAGTCGTAATTGTTGCCATAGTGGCCATTGTAGCTTTTGTGCCCTTAGTTGCCTTCCTTGCGTTATTAGTGTTAGTTGTGCAAGGTAAACCTCGCTGTTGTGGTTGCGTTAGTTGTTCAAGTTCCTCCCAGTAGCTTTAACTCCGTCCATTAATGTAGTTGCTCTTCTTGGGTAATTTCCCTTAGTTGCATTTGCTGACGTTGTTGTTATTTTAGAACGTTTCCGTAGATCTCAGCCTCCCTTGTGGAAGATAAGATCAGGTAGGAAGACTGCAAGAGTTATACTCAGCCCTTCGAGGAAAGTTTTATGGCAACAGTGGAAGAAATGGACTGCTCATGCGCAGGGGCATTTGGGGGGGGGGGGAAGTTGGCACATTGCCAAATGACGTCACATAATTTGGCAAAGTGCCAAGTCACATGACCGGATCTTGGCACCGTGCCAAGTCACATGACCAATTTTGGAACTTTGCCAAGTAAGTCACGTGACATGGGGGCAGACACGTGACTGCCCCCAACTAAAGTGAGATAGTGTGACTGCCCTGACAGTGTAGCCCCCTTTTCTATGGGATAGGTCATTTGAAATTAGCCAATAAGTGTCGGCTGTTATGTTTAGTAAGTTCAGTATGGAGTTTGTACCAATTGAAATTAGCCAATGGCAATCTGCCTATGCTAGATGGGCTGGGTGATTTATAATTAGCCAATAACAGTCAGCTTGCATATTTAGTAGCTTCACTATGGGGTTTGTACCAATTGAAATTAGCAAATGGCAATCTGCATATGCTAGATCTGTTGGATCATTTGAATTTAGCCAATAGCAGTCGGCTTTCATCTTTAGTAGCTTCACTATGTGTTTTGTACCAATTGAAATTAGCCAATGGCAATCTGCATATGCTAGATCTGTTAGGCCATTTGAAATTAGCCAATAAGAGTCGGCTATTATGTTCAGTAAGTTCAGTATGGAGTCCGTACCAATTGAAATTAGCCAATAGCAATCTGCATATGCTAGATCTGTTCGGTCATTTGAAATTAGCCAATAAGAGTCGGCTATTATGTTCAGTAAGTTCAGTATGGAGTCCGTACCAATTGAAATTTGCCAATGGCAATCTGCCTATGCTAGATGGGTTGAGTCATTTGAAATTAGCCAATAGCAGTCGGCTTTCATTTTTAGTACCTTCACTATGGGTTTTGTACCAATTGAAATTAGCCAATGGCAATCTGCATATGCTAGATCTGTTAGGCCATTTGAAATTAGCCAATAAGAGTCGGCTATTATGTTCAGTAAGTTCAGTATGGAGTCCGTACCAATTGAAATTAGCCAATAGCAATCTGCATATGCTAGATCTGTTTGGTCATTTGAAATTAGCCAATAAGAGTCGGCTATTATGTTCAGTAAGTTCAGTATGGAGTCCGTACCAATTGAAATTAGCCAATGGCAATCTGCCTATGCTAGATGGGTTGAGTCATTTGAAATTAGCCAATAACAGTCGGCTTTCATCTTTAGTAGCTTCACTATGGGGTTTTTTACCAATTGAAATTAGCCAATGGCAATCTGCATATTCTAGATAGGTTAGGTCATTTGAAATTAGCCAATAACAGTCGGCTATTATGTTTAGTGAGTTCAGTATGGAGAGTGTACCAATTGAAATTAGCCAATGGCAATCTGCCTATGCTAGATGGGTTGGGTCATTTGAAATTAGCCAATAAGAGTCGGCTTTCGCCTTTAGTAGCTTCACTATGGAGTCTGTACCAGTCCAAATTAGCCAATGGCAATCTGCATATGGTGGAGGGGCTATGTTACGTGAAAATAGCGAACAGGAAGTACCTTTTGTCTTTGCTGGAGAAGTGCTGAATGCTGCGCACAATGACCTCTGTGCAGGTTAACGTATTCATTATGAATTGAAGTAATGAGCAACTAATGATGTGATCGTTCTTATAAACGATTGTTTCCCGGAGAAATAGCTTCCTAATGATCTTGGCACGATTAACTTCTTACCTAATGATGTTGGCACGATGAAATTACCTGCAAAATCTGTTGCGTCGTAAGATTTGTTCGTGCAGATGATCTGTAGTTGACCGCTGAATGTTAGGATAGTGATTCGTGAAGTTGAAATATCTACAGGAGTGTTTGTTTTGGGAGTAGATCTTCGAAGATAGCGATTATGAAATTTAAATTGGATGAAATTACCTTGGGGGAAATAGTGAAGGGAATTCAACGGAAGTTTCAGAAAGCAAGAGCATGGAAGTGAAACGTAAGTAGGCCTATGTTTTCGCTGGAGCAGGAAGAAAGCATTAGTTATATGCTTCTTGCGTATTATTGACGACAGAACAGTTTCACTTCTTGCTTCAGATCGGAATAGGCCTATGTATTTCGTGTTGATTTCCATGTTTTGCTGACTGGAAACGTAGGAACTTGCAAAGTCACATGATAGGAACTCGGGGGTTGTGCCGAGTGACATGACCGATTTTGGCAACGTGCCAAGTGAGTCACGTGACATGGGGTGCGATCACGTGACTGCCCCCAGTCAGTCTTCCCATTGTTTTTGTGGAGGTGAGCCCCAACTGTTGTGGAGGAGGAACTGATATTTATTTTCTAGCCTAATTTAAATGGATTTTTAATAATAAAAATAATAACAAAAATAATAATGTCTATAGTTATTGCAGTTAACTTTATTCTCTTCTTTTTTCATTAAATCACATTTATTGTTATTGTTTTCTAGCTATCCTCTTGACTTTAGTGGCGTTAGTAGCCCAAGGGCGGGGTGCGGGAGCGGTAGTTTGCATTTAATTTAATCCAGAATTTTTTGAATGAAAAATCCATCAAAATTCCCTACAAACCCCATTGTTTAAAAGAGTCTCGGAGGCTTTTTGGGAAGAAAGATAGACCCCTTGGCTTCCGAGGCAGCTGTTTTTGCTTCAGTAGGGTTGATTTAGTTGCCTGGTATTTGTTCACTTAGGTGTTTGTTTGTTTTGTGGCGTTAGTAGCCTTCGTTGTTGGAGAAATTAGTTGTTGCCTTTTTTGTTTTAATGTAGTTGCTCTTCTTGGCTGAGTTCCCTTAGTTGCATTTGCTGACGTTGTTGTTATTTTAGAACGTTTCCGTAGATCTCAGCCTCCCTTGTGGAAGATAACATCAGCTAGGAAGACTGCAAGAGTTATACTCAGCCCTTCGAGGAAAGTCTTCAGGAAATAGTGAAGGAAATGGACTGCTCATGCACAGGGGCATTGGTGGGGGGAAGTTGGCACAGTGCCAAATGACTTTGCTGACGTTGTTGTTATTTTAGAACGTTTCCGTAGATCTCAGCCTCCCTTGTGGAAGATAACATCAGCTAGGAAGACTGCAAGAGTTATACTCAGCCCTTCGAGGAAAGTTTTCAGGAAATATTTTAGAACGTTTCCGTAGATCTCAGCCTCCCTTGTGGAAGATAACATCAGCTAGGAAGACTGCAAGAGTTATACTCAGCCCTTCGAGGAAAGTCTTCAGGAAATAGTGAAGGAAATGGACTGCTCATGCACAGGGGCATTGGTGGGGGGAAGTTGGCACAGTGCCAAATGACGTCACATAATTTGGCAAAGTGCCAAGTCACATGACCGGAACTTGGCACCGTGCCAAGTCACATGACCAATTTTGGAACTTTGCCAAGTAAGTCACGTGACATGGGGGCTTGGCACGTGACTGCCCCCAACAAATATACATTTTAGCACCCTACATACTCCTTAGTTATTAACTGATGTAGTCTTTACTTACTATCACCCCTGTAATGAAGCATTTTCATACAGGGAGCCCTGTATATTCTTATAAAGAGCACCATTGTGGAGGAGAAAATATCACGTGATATGGGTGTGGTCACGTGACATCCCCCAATAGGCGGTACCAACCGCTGGCACCAACCATGCACCCCACCACCCAACGACATCGTCCATACTGTGGGATGTAACCTCTAAGTCACGTGACATGGGGCTAGGCACGTGACTGCCCCCAACAAATATACATTTTAGCACCCTACATACTCCTTAGTTATTAACTGATGTAGTCTTTACTTACTATTATGACCCCTGTAATGAAGCATTTTCATACAGGGAGCCCTGTATATTCTTATAAAGAGCACGATTGTGGAGGAGAAAATATCACGTGATATGGGTGTGGTCACGTGACATCCCCCAATAGGCGGTACCAATCGCTGGCACCAACCATGCACCCCACCACCACTCAACGACATCGTCCATACTGGGGGATGTAACCTCAGAGAGCGCCGTTGTGAAGGAGGATACCACTGGCACAAACCTGCCAGCCCCTGCGAGGGTGAATGTGCACGTGACCACGGGCGATGTGACGTGTTAGGTTGTTTACCACCACCGAGCACTACTGACTGGATTGTTCGTTGATAGCCCTTGATAGCACGATCAAGTGTCATTAGTTGGGAAGACAATCGGCTGTCAATCAAAAACAATGACCTGCTGAAGAAGACTGCCAGCAAATTTGCCCCGCTGATACCCCAGCAGCTGGAGGTGACCCCAAAATTTGGCGCCCTGATGAGGCGCATAGATTTTCCCGTCGATTTTTCGAGACGAAGAGCGAGATCGCCGAGGGCGGGAGAGCTGAGATCTCGCTGTGGGAGAGGAGCAAATTGAGCGTCTGATCTGACCGCTCACTCCTTATGTATATAGACTAGGAATCCGAACCCGCGCTGCGCGCGGGTTCGGAGTTCCTAGCTCCTGCGGAGGGCTTGGGCGCCTCCGGCGCCCGGGCCGCCTGCCGCGGCCACTGCCGCGCTTCGCGCGCCATATTATCAGTACTTTCAGTATTATTTTTGTCGTTGGTGTGGTTTCTTTATACTTGCTCTTGTTATCCTTCATTGTTCTAGTTACCTTAGCTGATGTAGTTGCATTGGTAGATGAAGTGAGAATAGTTGTAGCAGTTCTTCGGGCACCTGGAGTGTTAGTAGTAGGCCTTAATTAGTAATAGGCCTTAATTAGTAGTAGGACTTCTTAGTAGGCCTTGTTAGTAGGTGTTAATTAGCTGTCGTAGACCTTAATTAACTGTAATTGTAGCTATTTATTTTCTAGCCTACTTTAAATAGATAGAATAAAAAAAAATAATAAAAAAAATAACGATGTCTATAGTTATTGCAGTTAATATTATTCTCTTCCTTTTTCATTAATTCACATTTTTTGCTCTTGTTTTCTAGCTATCTCCTTGACTTTAGTGGCGTTAGTAGCCCAAGGGCGGGATGGGGGAGCGGTAGATTGCATTTAATTTAATTTAATCCATAATTTTTTAAAGAAAGATCCATAAGAATTCCCTACAAGCCCCATTGTTTTATAGAGTCCAGGAGTCTTTTTGGGAAGAGAGATAGACCCCATGGCTTCTTCAGGCAGCTTTTTTTGTTTCATTAGGGTTGATTTATTTGCCTGGTATTTGTTCACTTAGGTGTTTGTTTTTTTTGTGGCTTTATTAGCATTCGTTGTTGGAGAAATTAGTTGTTGCCTTTAACATGATTCTCTTCTTTTTCATTAATTCACATTTTTTGTTATTGTTTTCTAGCTATCCTCTTGACTTTAGTGGCGTTAGTAGCCCAAGGGCGGGGTGGGGGGCGGTAGTTTGCATTTGATTTAATCCATAATATTTGAAAGGAAAATCCATAAAAATTCACTACAAAGCCCATTGTTTTCAAGAGTCCCGTAGGCTTTTTGGAAAGAGAGATAGAGCCCTTGGCTTCCTCAGGCGGCTTTGTGTCAGTCGGGTTGATTTAGTTGCATGGAATTTGTTCACTTAGGTGTTTGTTTCTTTTGTGGCGTTAGCAGCCTTCGTTGTTTGCCTTTGTTTTAGTGTATGCGCTATTTGTTTGGTAGAAATGATGTAGTCGCAATTCTTTGCTTAGCGGCCATAGTAGCTTTTTGCCGTTATTGACGGTACCATTGTTGTTGTGGTAGCGTTGTTCATTTGGTTGCCCAAGTAGCGTTTGTTGCGCTCACCCCTTGATTTAATGAAGTTGCTCTTCTTGCCTGATTGCCGTAAGTTGCAGTTGCATTTCGTGACGTTGTGATTATTGTTATTGTGACCGCTTCGGTAGATCTCCAGTCTCCCTACTCGTAGAAATTTTTCGTTTCAGTAGAGTTGATATAGATTCCTTCGTTGCCCTAGTTGTCTTTCCTTCTTTTGTGGCGTTGGTAGCGTTTGTAGTGGGAGAAATTAGTTGTTAACTTCGTTTTGGTATGTGCGTTATTTGTTTAGTAGAGAAGATGTAGTCGTAATTGTTGCCATAGTGGCCGTAGTAGCTTTTGTGCCCTTAGTTGCCTTCCTTGCGTTATTAGTGTTAGTTGTGCAAGGTAAACTTCGCTGCTCTGGTTGCATTAGTTGTCGAAGTTCCTCCCAGTAGCTTTAAATCCGTCCATTAATGTAGTTGCTCTTCTTGGCTGAGTTCCCTTAGTTGCATTTGCTGACGTTGTTGTTATTTTAGAACGTTTCCATAGATCTCAACCTCCCTTGTGGAAGATAATATCAGGTAGGAAGACTGCAAGAGTTACACTCAGACCTTCGAGGAGAGTTTTCAGGAAATAGTGAAGGAAATGGACTGCTCATGCACAGGGGCATTTGTGGGGGGAAGTTGGCACAGTGCCAAATGACGTCACATAATTTGGCAAAGTGCCAAGTCACATGACCGGAACTTGGCACCGTGCCAAGTCACATGACCGGAACTTGGCACCGTGCCAAGTCACGCGACCAATTTTGGAACTTTGCCAAGTAAGTCACGTGACATGGGGGCTGACACGTGACTGCCCCCAACTAATGTGAGATATTATAACTGCCCTCACAGTGTAGCCTCCTTTTGTATGGGATAGGTCATTTGAAATTAGCCAATAAGAGTCGGCTATTATGTTTAGTAAGTTTAGTATGGAGTTTGTACCAATTGAAATTAGCCAATGGCAATCTGCCTGTGCTAGATGGGTTGGGTCATTTTGAAATTAGCCAATAACAGTCAGCCTTCATCTTTAGTAGCTTCACTATGGGGCTTGTACCAATTGAAATTAGCCAATGGCAATCTGCATATGCTAGATCGGTTAGGTCATTTGAAATTAGCCAATAACAGTCGGCGTTCATCTTTAGTAGCTTCACTATTGGGTTTGTACCAATTGAAATTGGCCAATGGCAATCTCCATATGGTAGATGGGGTCGGTCATTTGAAATGAACCAATAACAGTCGGCTTTCACCTTTCGTAGCTTCACTTTGGGTTTTGTACCAATTGAAATTGCCCAATGGCAATCTCTATATGGTAGATGGGATCGGTCATTTGAAATTAGCCAATTAGAGTCGGCTTTCATCTTTAGTAGCCTCACTATGGGGTTTGTACCAATTGAAATTAGCCAATGGCAATCTGCATATGCTAGATCGGTTAGGTCATGTGAAAATAGCTAACAGGAAGTACCTTTTGTCTTTGCTGGATAAGTGCTGAATGCTGCGCACAATAACCTCTGTGCAGGTTAACGTATTCATTATGAATTGAAGTAATGAGCAACTAATGATGTGATCGTCCTTATAACGATTGTTTCCCGGAGAAGTGGCTTCCTAATGATCTTGGCACGATTAACTTCCTACCTAATGATGTAGGCACGATAAAATTACCTGCAAAATCTGCTGCGACATAAGATTTGGTCGTGCAGATGATCTGTAGTTGACACCGGAATGTTAGGATAGTGATTCGTGAAGTTGAAATATCTACAGGAGTGTTTGTTTGGGGAGTAGATCTTCGAAGATAGCGATTATGAAATATAAATTGGATGAAATTACCTTGGGGAAAAAGGGAATTCAACGGAAGTTTCAGAAATCAAGAGCATGGAAGTGAAACGTAAGTAGGCCTATGTTTTCGCTGGAGCAGGAAGAAAGCTGGAGTTATTTGCTACTTGCATATTTTTCATGACAGAACAGTGTTACTTCTTGCTTCAGTAGAGGGGAATAGGCCTATCTATAATCGTTGTTGACTTCCATACTGAGCTCACTCGAAACGTGTGAACTTACCAAGTCACATGATAGGAGCTATGCCGAGTCACATGACCAATTTTGGCAACTTGCCAAGTGAGTCACGTGACATGGGGTGCCATCACGTGACTGCCCTCAGTCAGTTTTCCCATTGTTTTTGTGGAGGTGTGCCCCACCCTCTACGGAGGAGGACCTGAGCCCCTGCGAAGTTCATTGCGTGACGTCGGTGTTACGTAGCCCCTAGGTTGTTGACAATCCAGCATTGTTTTCCGTTGACAAACCGATTTTGTCCGTTGACGACCCTTGATGACCCCATCAAGGGTCGTTAGTGACTCACCTCGATTGTTCTGTGACGTTCAACCTACGTCAAACTGGAAAATAGGACGGCTGCCAAAAAGTTTCCCCGCTCCTACCCCAGCCCGAGTGGCTGCCCCCAACTTCTCGAACGCATTCTGCAAACCTAGGTTTTCGGGGCGATTTTTGGAGTGGAAGAGCGGCGGCGAGGGGGCACGGGAAGGTGGAGATCCCGGCACAGCACACAAACATAGTCCACGACAAAAGAACAATCTTAACCGACCTTGCAGCCGTTATGTATATAGACTAGGAATCCGAACCCGCGCTGCGCGCGGGTTCGGAGTTCCTAGCTCCTGCGGAGGGCTTGGGCGCCTCCGGCGCCCGGGCCGCCTGCGGCGGCCACTGTCGCGCTTCGCGCGCCATATCGTCAGTACTTTCAGTGTTATTTTTGTCGTTGGTGTGGTTTCTTTATACTTGCTCTTGTTATCCTTCATTGTTCTAGTTACCTTAGCTGATGTAGTTGCATTGGTAGATGAAGTGAGAATAGTTGTAGCAGTTCTTCGGGTACCTGGAGTGCGTTAGTAGTAGGCCTTAATTAGTAATAGGCCTTAATTAGTAGTAGGGCTTCTTAGTAGGCCTTGTTAGTAGGCGTTAATTAGCTGTCGTAGACCTTAATTAATTAACTGTAATTGTAGCTATTTATTTTCTAGCCTACTTTAAATAGATAGAATAACAAAAATAATAAAAAAATAACGATGTCTATAGTTATTGCAGTTAATTTTATTCTCTTCTTTTTTCATTAATTCACATTTTTTGTTATTGTTTTCTAGCTATCTCCTTGACTTTAGTGGCGTTAGTAGCCCAAGGGCGGGGTGGGGAGCGGTAGTTTGCATTTGATTTAATCCATAATATTTTAAAGGGAAATCCATAAAAATTCCCTACAAAGCCCATTGTTTTCAAGAGTCCCGTAGGCTTTTTGGAAAGAGAGATCGACCCCTTGGCTTCCTCAGGCGGCTTTGTGTCAGTAGGGTTAATTTAGTTGCCTGGTATTTGTTCACTTAGGTGTTTATTTGTTTTGTTGCGTTAGCAGCCTTCGTTGTTTGCCTTTGCTTTCGTGTATGCGTTATTTGTTTGGTAGAAATGATGTAGTCGTAATTCTTTGCTTAGCGGCCATAGTAGCTTTTTGCCGTTATTGACGGTACCATTGTTGTTGTGGTAGCGTTGTTCATTTGGTTGCCCAAGTAGCGTTTTTTGCGTTGACCCATTGATTAAATGAAGTTGCTCTTCTTGCGTCATTGCCGTAAGTTGCAGTTGCATTTCGTGACGTTGTGATTATTGTGACCGCTTCGGTAGATCTCCAGTCTCCCTACTCGTAGAGCTTTATTCGAGTCAGTAGAGTTGATTTAGATTCCTTCATTGCCCTAGTTTTCTGTCTTTCTTATGTGGCGCTCGTAGCGTTTGTTGTGGGAGAAATTAGTTGTTAACTTCGTTTCGGTGTGTGCGTTATTTGTTTAGTAGAGAAAATATAGTCGTAATTGTTGCCATAGTGGCCATTGTAGCTTTTGTGCCCTTAGTTACCTTCCTTGCGTTATTAGTGTTAGTTGTGCAAGGCAAACCTATCTGTTGTGGTTGCGTTAGTTGTTCAAGTTCCTCCCAGTAGCTTTAACTCCGTCCATTAATGTAGTTGCTCTTCTTGGGTGATTTCCCTTAGTTGCATTTGGTGACGTTGTTGTTATTTTAGAACGTTTCCGTAGATCTCAGCCTCCCTTGTGGAAGATAAGATCAGGTAGGAAGACTGCAAGAGTTATACTCAGCCCTTCGAGGAAAGTTTTATGGCAACAGCGGAAGAAATGGACTGCTCATGCGCAGGGGCATTTGTGGGGGGAAGTTGGCACATTGCCAAATGACGTCACATAATTTGGCAAAGTGCCAAGTGACATGACCGGAACTTGGCACCGTGCCAAGTCACATGACCAATTTTGGAACTTTGCCAAGTAAGTCACGTGACATGGGGGCAGACACGTGACTGCCCCCAACTAAAGTGAGATAGTGTGACTGCCCTGACAGAGTAGCCCCCTTTTGTATGGGCTAGGTCATTTGAAATTAGCCAATAAGAGTGGGCTGTTATGTTTAGTAAGTTCAGTATGGAGTTTGTAGCAATTGAAATTAGCCAATGGCAATCTGCCTATGCTAGATGGGCAGGGTCATTTGAAATTAGCCAATAACAGTCAGCTTTCATCTTTAGTAGCTTCACTATGGGGTTTGTACCAATTGAAATTAGCCAATGGCAATCTGCATATGCTAGATCTGTTGGATCATTTGAAATTAGCCAATAGCAGTCGGCTTTCATCTTTAGTAGCTTCACTATGGGTTTTGTACCAATTGAAATTAGCCAATGGCAATCTGCATATGCTAGATCGATTAGGTCATTTGAAATTAGCCAATAACAGTCGACTTTCATCTTTAGTAGCTTCACTACTGGGTTTTGTACCAATTGAAATTAGCCAATGGCAATGTGCATATGCTAGATTTGTTAGGTCATTTGAAATTAGGCAATAGCAGTCGGCTATCATGTTCAGTAAGTTCAGTATGGAGTCCGTACCAATTGAAATTAGCCAATGGCAATCTTCCTATGCTAGATGGGTTGGGTCATTTGAAATTAGCCAATAACATTCGGCTTTCATCTTTAGTAGCTTCACTATTGGCTATTTTACAAATTGAAATTAGCCAATGGCAATTTGAATATTCTATATAGGTTAGGTCATTTGAAATTAGCCAATAAGAGTCGGCTATTATGTTTAGTGAGTTCAGTATGGAGTTTGTACCAATTGAAATTAGCCAATGGCAATCTGCCTATGCTAGATGGGTTGGGTCATTTGAAATTAGCCAATAACAGTCGGCTTTCATCTTTAGTAGCTTCACTATGGGGTTTTTTACCAATTGAAATTAGCCAATGGCAATCTGCATATGGTGGAGGGGCTAGGTTATGTGAAAATAGCCAACAGGAAGTACCCTTTGTCTTTGCAGGATAAGTGCTGAATGCTGCGCACAATAACCTCTGTGCATGTTAACGTATTCATTATGAATTGAAGTAATGAGCAACTAATGATGTGATCGTTCTTATAAACGATTGTTTCCTGGAGAAGTGTCTTCCTAATGATCTTGGCACGATTAACTTCCTACCTAATGATCTTGCCACGATAAAATTACCTGCAAAATCTGTTGCGACATAAGATTTGGTCTTGCAGATTCTCTGTAGTTGACCGCTGAATGTTAGGATGGTGATTCGTGAAGTTGAAATATCTACAAAAGTGTTTGTTTGGGGAGTAGATCTTTGAAGATAGCGATTATGAAATTTAAATTGGATGAAATTACCTTTGAGGGAAATAGTGAAGGGAAATCAACGGAAGTTTCAGAAAGCAAGAGCATGGAAGTGAAACGTAAGTAGGCCTATGTTTTCGCTGGAGCAGGAAGAAAGCAGCATAGGAATCATTCGTCGTACATAGCCGATTGCTCGTGGCCCATGGTCGAAACCGCCAAAGCCTCATTTTCACGGACCAATCAGACGGCTAAAAAGCGAAGGAGACAAAAGAAACCCGTGAAAATTTTCCTAAATTTTACCTACCTTCATAAAACGCAACCAGGACAAAAAACTGCTTGAGATTTCCCGAATCTTTTTAAAGCAATCTACTCTCCAGATGTTTGGGAGTAAAAGTTTGGATGCCCGTTAAAATATCTTCAGGATAGGCGGAGTTATTGCCTCTCCAATAGACAAAATCGGCGAAGGCTTGTCGAGACCTGTTTACGCCACTTCAAGTCAGGTGATAAAGCCTCTTGATAAAACCTCTTTTGAATTTTATAAGTTATTTCGCAACGAGCAAACTTTTGCCATGAATGTAAAAAGTAGTACAATACAGAAACTTCCCTAGAGTATTGCCACATGACTTGAAATGCGCGAACAAACCTTTGTAGACTTTTTCAATTCACATAGAAACCGTAGGGGCATTGAATCTTCAATAAAAGAAAATTTAGCGAAAGACAATAGCAAGAACAATTGAAAAAACAGATTGTGGCGTTTTCGGGTCGTTCTTACAACAATCACAATTGTTATTGCTATTGTCTCCCGGCCAGAATCTCTATTGTTGAAGGTTCAGTGCCTTGTCGGTTTGTTTGTGGCCATAACTCCACCAATCCTGGAGATATTTTAACGGGCATCCAAACTTTTACTCCCAAACATCTGGAGAGTAGATTGCTTTAAAAAAATTCGGGAAATCTCAAGCAGTTTTTTGTCCTGGTTGCGTTTTATGAAGGTAGGTAAAATTTTGGAAAATCCTCACGGGTTTCTTTTGTCTCCCTCGCTTTTTAGCCGTCTGATTGGTCCGTGAAAATGAGGCCTTGGCGGTTTCGACCATGGGCCACGAGCAATCGGCTATGTACGACGAATGATTCCTATGCTGAAGAAAGCATTAGTTATATGCTTCTTGCGTATTATTGACGACAGAACAGTTTTACTTCTTGCTTCAGATGGGAATAGGCCTATGTATTTCGTGTTGATTTCCATGTTGTGCTGACTGGAAACGTAGGAACTTGCAAAGTCACATGACAGGAACTCGGGGGTAGTGCCGAGTCACATGACCGATTTTGGCAACGTGCCAAGTGAGTCACGTGACATGGGGTGCCAACACGTGACTGCCCCCAGTCAGCTTTCCCATTGTTTACCTGGGTGTGAGCCCCACCCTCTACGGAGGAGGACCTGAGCCCCTGTGCAGTTCATTGCGTGACGTCGGTGTTACGTAGCTCCTACGTTGTTGACAATCCAGCATTGTTGTCTGTTGACAAAGCGATTTTGTCCGTTAACGACCCTTGATGACCCCATCAAGAGTCGTTAGTGACTCACCTCGATTGTTCCGTGACGTTGAGCGTACGTCAAACTGGAAAATAGGACGGCTGCCAAAAACTTCCCCCGCTCCTACCCCATCGGAAGTGGCTGCCCCCAACTTCTTACACAGATTCGGCTAACTTAGATTTTCGGGGTGATTTTTGGAGTGGAAGAGCGGCAGTGAGGGGGCACGGGAACGTGGAGATCTCAACACAGCACACAAACATATTCCACGACAAAAGAACAATCTTAACCGACCTTGCACTCCTTATATATAGACTAGGAATCCGAACCCGCGCTGCGCGCGGGTTCGGAGTTCCTAGCTCCTGCGGAGGGCTTAGGCGCCTTCGGCGCCCGGGCCGCCTGCGGCGGCCACTGTCGCGCTTCGCGCGCCACAATGTCAGTACTTTCAGTGTTATTCTCTTCGTTGGTATTATTGCTTTATACTTGCTCTTGTTATCCGTCATTGTTCTAGCTACCTTAGCTGATGTAGTTGCATTGGTAGATGAAGTGAGAATAGTTGCCGCAGTTCTTCACGTACCTGAAGTGTGTTAGTAGTAGGCCTTAATTAGCAGTAGGCCTTAATTAGTAGTAGGCCTTCTTAGTAGGCGTTAATTAGCTCTGGTAGCCTGAATTAGTTGCAATTTTAGCTATTTATTTTCTAGCCTACTTTAAATAGATTATCTATAATAAAAATAATAACAAAAATAACAATGTCTATAGATATGCAGTTAACTTTATTCTCTTCTATTTTCATTAATTCACATTATATTGTTATTGTTTTCTAGCTATCCTCTTTACTTTAGTGGCGTTAGTAGCCCAAGGGTGGGGTTGGGGGAGCGGTAGTTTGCATTTAATGTAATCCATAATTTTTTAAAGCAAAATCCATCAAAATTCCCTAGAAACCCTATTGTTTTAAAGAGTCCCGTAGGCTTTTTGGGAAGAGAGATAGACCCCTTGGCTTCCCCAGGCAGCTCATTTGCTTCAGTAGGGTTGATTTAGTTGTCTGGTATTTGTTCACTTAGGTGTTTGTTTCTTTTGTGGCCTTAGTAGCCTTCGTTGTTGGAGAAATTAGTTGTTGCCTTTGTTTTAGTGTATGCGTTATTTGTTTGGTAGAAATGATGTAGTCGTAATTCTTGGCTTAGCGGCCATAGTAGCTTTTTGCCGTTATTGATGGTACGATTGTTGTTGTGGTAGCGTTGTTCATTTTGTTGCCCAAGTAGCGTTTGTTGCGTTCACCCCTTGATTTAATGAAGTTGGTCTTCTTGCCTCATTGTCGTAAGTTGCAGTTGCATTTCGTGACGTTGTGATTATTATGACCGCTTCGGTAGATCTCCAGTCTCCCTAGTAGAGTTGATTTAGATTCCTTCGTTGCCATAGTTGTCTTTCTTTCTTTGTGGCGTTGGTAGCGTTTGTTGTGGGAGAAATTAGTTGTTAACTTCGTTTTGTTATGTGCGTTATTTGTTTAGTAGAGAAGATGTAGTCGTAATTGTTGCCATAGTGGCCGTAGTAGCTTTTGTGCCCTTAGTTGCTATCCTTGCGTTATTAGTGTTATTTGTGCAAGGTAAACCTCGCTGTTTTGGTTGCATTAGTTGTTGAAGTTCTTCGCAGTAGCTTTAACTCCGGCCATTAATGTAGTTGCTCTTCTTGGCTGAGTTCCCTTAGTTGCATTTGCTGACGTTGTTGTTATTTTAGAATGTTTCCGTAGATCTCAGCCTCCCTTGTGGAAGATAACATCAGGTAGGAAGACTGGAAGAGTTATACTCAGCCCTTGATGGGAAGTTTTCAGGAAATAGTGAAGGAAATGGACTGCTCATGCACAGGGGCATTTGTGGGGGGAAGTTGGCACAGTGCCAAATGACGTCACATAATTTGGCAAAGTGCCAAGTCACATGACCGTAACTTGGCACCGTGCCAAGTCACATGACCAATTTTGGAACTTTGCCAAGTAAGTCACGTGACATGGGGGCAGACACGTGACTGCCCCCAACTAATGTGAGATAGTATGACTGCCCTCACAGTGTAGCCTCCTTTTGTATGGGATAGGTCATTTGAAATTAGCCAATAAGAGTCGGCTATTATGTTTAGTAAGTTCAGTATGGAGTTTGTACCAATTGAAATTAGCCAATGGCAATCTGCCTATGCTAGATGGGTTGGGTCATTTGAAATTAGCCAATAAGAGTCGGCTTTCATCTTTAGTAGCTTCACTACTGGATTTGTAAAAATTGAAATTGGCCAATGGGAATCTCCATATGGTAGATTTGCTCGGTCATTTGAAATTAGCCAATAACAGTCGGCTTTCACCTTTAGTAAGTTCAGTATGGAGTTTGTACCAATTGAAATTAGCCAATGGCAATCTGCCTATGCTAGATGGGTTGGGTCATTTGAAATTAGCCAATAACAGTCAGCTTTCATCTTTAGTAGCTTAACTATGGAGTTTGTACCAATTGAAATTAGCCAATGGCAATCTGCATATGGTAGATGGGTTGGGTCATTTGAAATTAGCCAATAACAGTCGGCTTTCGCCTTTAGTAGCTTCACTATGGGATCTGTAGCAATTGAAATTAGCCAATGGCAATCTGCATATGCTAGATCGGTTTGGTCATTTGAAATTAGGCAATAACAGTCGGCTTTCGTCTTTAGTAGCTTCACTATTGGGTTTGTACCAATTGAAATTGGCCAATGGCAATCTGCATATGCTAGATCGGTTAGGTCATTTGAAATTAGCCAATAACAGTCGGCTTTCATCTTTAGTAGCTTCACTATGGGGTCTGTACCAATCCAAATTAGCCAATGGCAATCTGCATATGGTAGAGTGGCTAGGTAATGTGAACATAAGATCCATTTGGATGATTACAAAGTCTGTCCTGAGCTAAACAAGCTAAGAATATCGGAATATTGATTTCTTCATAACCCCAAATGATCGTAGATGCTGTTTTTAGCTACAGTCAGAGAGATAAGTGTTGCTGCTAAAGTCGCCTTCAATGGAAAATCAAGCGCCTTGTATAAGAAAAAGAACCGCATCAAAGGCAACATTTTGGTCTTTATGTCAAACGAGAATGATACGCAAAAATCAAAAGTCATTACCCTTAGTTTGCTTAGTTCGTGCAAAAAACTATTGGTGCATTTGTGTCAAATGAGATGTCATGTGAGATTTACGATAACGCAAGATTACTTATGCAGAACCCAACAGAACGTTTCAATTGTTACTATTCGCGGGCATCTAATTTGAGACAAGCAGTCACGAAGATAACCTCTGTGCAGAATGATATGCATGAAGATGTTTTGGTACAGTGTGATCTCGTGCCTTCCCCCTGTCAATGGCGCCATTGTTTGCTGGGATTCTGCAACTTTCTGTAGCTGTGTAGGAGGGGGATCCTTCTACCTTCGGTGATGCTGCGATTGCTAGCCTCTGTGCAGGCCACCGGTTACATCATCCTCTAAAGTTGACTTATTTGCATAATGAGTACTATCAATAAGGCTAATGATTCGTTCGTTCTAGAAAACGATTGTTTTGACATAATTGAGCTGCTAATGAAGTCAAGAACGTGCCAATTCTGGGTAAATTTGTTGCTGTGCCAGGGTAAACATCATGGTGATTTATCCATCTTATGGTGTCAAATCTGTCTAACATGAAATAAGCCGACGTCAAATGTTCCTATAGGATCGCGGGAAACTTCTGTCTTGTATGCGCTTTATGTGCGCTTTCTTTATTTCAGTGCCAATTAGCAGAGATAAAACGTTAATCAATCGCTTTAACGAGCGTGACGGAAGTGGGTTACTTACTTACTTACTTTCTTTCTTTCTTTCTTTCTTTCTCACTGACTGACATCGAAGCCCCTTCTTAGATTACAAAGTGGACTTTGTAATCAAAAATAGCTAACAGGAAGTACCTTTTGTCTTTGCTGGATAAGTGCTGAATGCTGCGCACAATAACCTCTGTGCGGGTGAACGTATTCATTATTTATTGAAGTAATGAGCAACTAATGATGTGATCGTCCTTATAACGATTGTTTCCCGGAGAAGTGGCTTCCTAATGATCTTGGCACGATTAACTTCCTACCTAATGATCTTGGCACGATAAAATTACCTGCAAAATCTGTTGCGTCGTAAGATTTGGTCGTGCAGATGAGCTTTAGTTGACCGCTGAATGTTAGGATAGTGATTCGTGAAGTTGAAATATCTACAGGAGTGTTTGTTTGGGGAGTAGATCTTGGAAAACAGCGGTTATGGAATTTAAATTGGATGAAATTACCTTGGGGGAAAAAGTGATGGGAATTCAACGGAAGTTTCAGAATGAAGAGCATGGAAGTGAAACGTAAGTAGGCCTATGTTTTCGCTGGAGCAGGAAGAAAGCTGGAGTTATATGCTACTTGCGTATTTTTCGCGACAGAGCAGTGTTACTTCTTGCTTCAGTAGAGGGGAATAGGCCTAACTTGTTGTTTACTTCCACATTGAGCTCACTCGAAACGTAGGGACTTGCCAAGTCACAGGATAGGTCACATGACCGATTTTGGCAACGTGCCAAGTTAGTCACGTGACATGGGGTGCCATCACGTGACTGCCCCCAGTCAGTTATCCCATTGTTTGTGTGGGTGTTTGCCCCACCTGTTGCGGAGGAGGGACTGAGCCCCTGTGAAGTTCCACTGCGTGACGTCGGTGTTACGTAGCCCCTAGGTTGTTGACAATCCAGCATTGTTTTTCGTTGACAAACCGATTTTGTCCGTTGACGACCCTTGATGACCCCATCAAGAGTCGTTAGTGACTCACCTCGATTGTTCCGTGACGTTCAACCTACGTCAAACTGGAAAATAGGAAGGCTGCCAAAAAGTTCCCCCGCTCGTACCCCAGCGCGAGTGGTTGCCCCCAACTTCTCACACACATTCGGCTAACTTAGATTTTCGGGGTGATTTTTGGAGTGGAAGAGCGGCGGCGAGGGGGCACGGGAACATAGGGATCCCGACACTGCACACAAACATATTCCACCACAAAAGAACAATCTTAACCGATCGTGCACCCGTTATATATAAGACTAGGAATCCGAACCCGCGCTGCGCGCGGGTTCGGAGTTCCTAGCTCCTGCGGAGGGCTTGGGCGCCTCCGGCGCCCGGGCCGCCTGCGTTGGCCACTGTCGCGCTTCGCGCGCCATATTATCAATACTTTCAGTGTTATTTTTGTCGTTGAGGGTTGATTTAGTTGTCTGGTATTTGTTCACTTAGATGTTTGTTTCTTTTGTGGCCTTAGTAGCCTTCGTTGTTGGAGAAATTAGTTGTTGCCTTTGTTTTAGTGTATGCGTTATTTGTTTGGTAGAAATGATGTAGTCGTAATTCTTGGCTTAGCGGCCATAGTAGCTTTTTGCCGTTATTGATGGTACGATTGTTGTTGTGGTAGCGTTGTTCATTTTGTTGCCCAAGTAGCGTTTGTTGCGTTCACCCCTTGATTTAATGAAGTTGGTCTTCTTGCCTCATTGTCGTAAGTTGCAGTTGCATTTCGTGACGTTGTGATTATTATGACCGCTTCGGTAGATCTCCAGTCTCCCTAGTAGAGTTGATTTAGATTCCTTCGTTGCCATAGTTGTCTTTCTTTCTTTGTGGCGTTGGTAGCGTTTGTTGTGGGAGAAATTAGTTGTTAACTTCGTTTTGTTATGTGCGTTATTTGTTTAGTAGAGAAGATGTAGTCGTAATTGTTGCCATAGTGGCCGTAGTAGCTTTTGTGCCCTTAGTTGCTATCCTTGCGTTATTAGTGTTATTTGTGCAAGGTAAACCTCGCTGTTTTGGTTGCATTAGTTGTTGAAGTTCCTCCCAGTAGCTTTAACTCCGTCCATTAATGTAGTTGCTCTTCTTGGCTGAGTTCCCTTAGTTGCATTTGCTGACGTTGTTGTTATTTTAGAACGTTTCCGTAGATCTCAGCCTCCCTTGTGGAAGATAACATCAGGTAGGAAGACTGCAAGAGTTATACTCAGCCCTTGGAGGAAAGTTTTCAGGAAATAGTGAAGGAAATGGACTGCTCATGCACAGGGGCATTTGTGGGGGGAAGTTGGCACAGTGCCAAATGACGTCACATAATTTGGCAAAGTGCCAAGTCACATGACCGGAACTTGGCACCGTGCCAAGTCACATGACCAATTTTGGAACTTTGCCAAGTAAGTCACGTGACATGGGGGCAGACACGTGACTGCCCCCAACTAATGTGAGATAGTATGACTGCCCTCACAGTGTAGCCTCCTTTTGTATGGGATAGGTCATTTGAAATTAGCCAATAAGAGTCGGCTATTATGTTTAGTAAGTTCAGTATGGAGTTTGTACCAATTGAAATTAGCCAATGGCAATCTGCCTATGCTAGATGGGTTGGGTCATTTGAAATTAGCCAATAAGAGTCGGCTTTCATCTTTAGTAGCTTCACTACTGGGATTTGTAAAAATTGAAATTGGCCAATGGGAATCTCCATATGCTAGATTTGCTCGGTCATTTGAAATTAGCCAATAACAGTCGGCTTTCACCTTTAGTAAGTTCAGTATGGAGTTTGTACCAATTGAAATTAGCCAATGGCAATCTGCATATGCTAGATGGGTTGGGTCATTTGAAATTAGCCAATAACAGTCGGCTTTCATCTTTAGTAGCTTCACTATGGAGTTTGTACCAATTGAAATTAGCCAATGGCAATCTGCATATGGTAGATGGGTTGGGTCATTTGAAATTAGCCAATAACAGTCGGCTTTCGCCTTTAGTAGCCTCACTATGGGATCTGTAGCAATTGAAATTAGCCAATGGCAATCTGCATATGCTAGATCGGTTTGGTCATTTGAAATTAGCCAATAACAGTCGGCTTTCGTCTTTAGTAGCTTCACTATTGGGTTTGTACCAATTGAAATTGGCCAATGGCAATCTGCATATGCTAGATCGGTTAGGTCATTTGAAATTAGCCAATAACAGTCGGCTTTCATCTTTAGTAGCTTCACTATGGGGTCTGTACCAATCCAAATTAGCCAATGGCAATCTGCATATGGTAGAGGGGCTAGGTAATGTGAAAATAGCTAACAGGAAGTACCTTTTGTCTTTGCTGGATAAGTGCTGACTGCTGCGCACAATAACCTCTGTGCAGGTGAACGTATTCATTATGAATTGAAGTAATGAGCAACTAATGATGTGATCGTCCTTATAACGATTGTTTCCCGGAGAAGTGGCTTCCTAATGATCTTGGCACGATTAACTTCCTACCTAATGATCTTGGCACGATAAAATTACCTGCAAAATCTGTTGCGTCGTAAGATTTGGTCGTGCAGATGAGCTTTAGTTGACCGCTGAATGTTAGGATAGTGATTCGTGAAGTTGAAATATCTACAGGAGTGTTTGTTTGGGGAGTAGATCTTCGAAAACAGCGATTATGGAATTTAAATTGGATGAAATTACCTTGGGGGAAAAAGTGATGGGAATTCAACGGAAGTTTCAGAATGAAGAGCATGGAAGTGAAACGTAAGTAGGCCTATGTTTTCGCTGGAGCAGGAAGAAAGCTGGAGTTATATGCTACTTGCGTATTTTTCGCGACAGAACAGTGTTACTTCTTGCTTCAGTAGAGGGGAATAGGCCTAACTTGTTGTTTACTTCCACATTGAGCTCACTCGAAACGTAGGGACTTGCCAAGTCACATGATAGGTCACATGACATTAATTTTGGCAACGTGCCAAGTGAGTCACGTGACATGGGGTGCCATCACGTGACTGCCCCCAGTCAGTTTTCCCATTGTTTGTGTGGGTGTGAGCCCCAACTGCTGCGGAGGAGGGACTGAGCCCCTGTGAAGTTCCATTGCGTGACGTCGGTGTTACGTAGCCCCTAGGTTGTTGACAATCCAGCATTGTTTTCTGTTGACAAACCGATTTTGTCCGTTGACGACCCTTGATGACCCCATCAAGAGTCGTTAGTGACTCACCTCGATTGTTCAGTGACGTTCACCCTACGTCAAACTGGAAAATAGGACGGCTGCCAAAAAGTTCCCCCGCTCCTACCCCAGCGGAAGTGGCTGCCCCCAACTTCTCACACAGATTCGGCTAACTTAGATTTTCGGGGTGATTTTTGGAGAGGAAGAGCGGCGGCGAGGGGGCACGGGAAGGTGGAGATCCCGACACGGCAGACAAACATATTCCACGACAAAAGAACAATCTTAACCGACCTCTCACCCGTTATATATATAGACTAGGAATCCGAACCCGCGCTGCGCGCGGGTTCGGAGTTCCTAGCTCCTGCGGAGGGCTTGGGCGCCTTCGGCGCCCGGGCCGCCTGCGGCGGCCACTGTCGCGCTTCGCGCGCCACAATGTCAGTACTTTCAGTGTTATTCTCTTCGTTGGTATTATTGCTTTATACTTGCTCTTGTTATCCGTCATTGTTCTAGCTACCTTAGCTGATGTAGTTGCATTGGTAGATGAAGTGAGAATAGTTGCCGCAGTTCTTCACGTACCTGAAGTGTGTTAGTAGTAGGCCTTAATTAGCAGTAGGCCTTAATTAGTAGTAGGCCTTCTTAGTAGGCGTTAATTAGCTCTGGTAGCCTGAATTAGTTGTAATTTTAGCTATTTATTTTCTAGCCTACTTTAAATAGATTATTTATAATAAAAATAATAACAAAAATAACAATGTCTATAGATATGCAGTTAACTTTATTCTCTTCTATTTTCATTAATTCACATTTTTTGTTATTGTTTTCTAGCTATCCTCTTTACTTTAGTGGCGTTAGTAGCCCAAGGGTGGGGTTGGGGGAGCGGTAGTTTGCATTTAATGTAATCCATAATTTTTTAAAGCAAAATCCATCAAAATTCCCTAGAAACCCTATTGTTTTAAAGAGTCCCGTAGGCTTTTTGGGAAGAGAGATAGACCCCTTGGCTTCCCCAGGCAGCTCTTTTGCTTCAGTAGGGTTGATTTAGTTGCGTGGTATTTGTTCACTTAGGTGTTTGTTTCTTTTGTGGCCTTAGTAGCCTTCGTTGTTGGAGAAATTAGTTGTTGCCTTTGTTTTAGTGTATGCGTTATTTGTTTGGTAGAAATGATGTAGTCGTAATTCTTGGCTTAGCGGCCATAGTAGCTTTTTGCCGTTATTGATGGTACGATTGTTGTTGTGGTAGCGTTGTTCATTTTGTTGCCCAAGTAGCGTTTGTTGCGTTCACCCCTTGATTTAATGAAGTTGGTCTTCTTGCCTCATTGCCGTAAGTTGCAGTTGCATTTCGTGACGTTGTGATTATTATGACCGCTTCGGTAGATCTCCAGTCTCCCTACTCGTAGAGCTGTTTTCGTTTCAGTAGAGTTGATTTAGATTCCTTCGTTGCCCTAGTTGTCTTTCTTTCTTTGTGGCGTTGGTAGCGTTTGTTGTGGGAGAAATTAGTTGTTAACTTCGTTTTGGTATGTGCGTTATTTGTTTAGTAGAGAAGATGTAGTCGTAATTGTTGCCATAGTGGCCGTAGTAGCTTTTGTGCCCTTAGTTGCTATCCTTGCGTTATTAGTGTTATTTGTGCAAGGTAAACCTCGCTGTTTTGGTTGCATTAGTTGTTGAAGTTCTTCGCAGTAGCTTTAACTCCGGCCATTAATGTAGTTGCTCTTCTTGGCTGAGTTCCCTTAGTTGCATTTGCTGACGTTGTTGTCATTTTAGAACGTTTCCATAGATCTTAACCTCCCTTGTGGAAGATAACATCAGGTAGGAAGACTGGAAGAGTTATACTCAGCCCTTGAGGAAAGTTTTCAGGAAATAGTGAAGGAAATGGACTGCTCATGCACAGGGGCATTTGTGGGGGGAAGTTGGCACAGTGCCAAATGACGTCACATAATTTGGCAAAGTGCCAAGTCACATGACCGGAACTTGGCACCGTGCCAAGTCACATGACCAATTTTGGAACTTTGCCAAGTAAGTCACGTGACATGGGGGCAGACACGTGACTGCCCCCAACTAATGTGAGATAGTATGACTGCCCTCACAGTGTAGCCTCCTTTTGTATGGGATAGGTCATTTGAAATTAGCCAATAAGAGTCGGCTATTATGTTTAGTAAGTTCAGTATGGAGTTTGTACCAATTGAAATTAGCCAATGGCAATCTGCCTATGCTAGATGGGTTGGGTCATATGAAATTAGCCAATAACAGTCAGCTTTCATCTTTAGTAGCTTCACTATGGGGCTTGTACCAATTGAAATTAGCCAATGGCAATCAGCATATGCTAGATCGGTTAGGTCATTTGAAATTAGCCAATAACAGTCGGCTTTCATCTTTAGTAGCTTCACTACTGGATTTGTACCAATTGAAATTGGCCAATGGGAATCTCCATATGGTAGATTGGCTCGGTCATTTGAAATTAGCCAATAACAGTCGGCTTTCACCTTTAGTAGCTTCACTATGGAGTTTGTACCAATTGAAATTAGCCAATGGCAATCTGCCTATGCTAGATGGGTTGGGTCATTTGAAATTAGCCAATAACAGTCGGCTTTCATCTTTAGTAGCTTCAACTATGGAGTTTGTACCAATTGAAATTAGCCAATGGCAATCTGCATATGGTAGATGGGTTGGGTCATTTGAAATTAGCCAATAACAGTCGGCTTTCGCCTTTAGTAGCTTCACTATGGGATCTGTAGCCAATTGAAATTAGCCAATAGCAATCTGCATATGCTAGATCGGTTAGGTCATTTGAAATCAGCCAATAACAGTCGGCTTTCGTCTTTAGTAGCTTCACTATGGGGTTTGTACCAATTGAAATTAGCCAATGGCAATCTGCATATGCTAGATCGGTTAGGTCATTTGAAATTAGCCAATAACAGTCGGCTTTCATCTTTAGTAGCTTCACTATGGGGTCTGTACCAATCCAAATTAGCCAATGGCAATCTGCATATGGTAGAGGGGCTAGGTAATGTGAAAATAGCTAACAGGAAGTACCTTTTGTCTTTGCTGGATAAGTGCTGACTGCTGCGCACAATAACCTCTGTGCAGGTTAACGTATTCATTATGAATTGAAGTAATGAGCAACTAATGATGTGATCGTCTTATAACGATTGTTTCCCGGAGAAGTGGCTTCCTAATGATCTTGGCACGATTAACTTCCTACCTAATGATCTTGGCACGATAGAATTACCTGCAAAATCTGTTGCGTCGTAAGATTTGGTCGTGCAGATGAGCTTTAGTTGACCGCTGAATGTTAGGATAGTGATTCGTGAAGTTGAAATATCTACAGGAGTGTTTGTTTGGGGAGTAGATCTTCGAAAACAGCGATTATGGAATTTAAATTGGATGAAATTACCTTGGGGGAAAAAGTGATGGGAATTCAACGGAAGTTTCAGAATGAAGAGCATGGAAGTGAAACGTAAGTAGGCCTATGTTTTCGCTGGAGCAGGAAGAAAGCTGGAGTTATATGCTACTTGCGTATTCTTCGCGACAGAACAGTGTTACTTCTTGCTTCAGTAGAGGGGAATAGGCCTAACTTGTTTTTTACTTCCACATTGAGCTCACTCGAAACGTAGGGACTTGCCAAGTCACATGATAGGTGACATGACCAATTTTTAGCCAATAACAGTCAGCTTTCATCTTTAGTAGCTTCACTATGGGGCTTGTACCAATTGAAATTAGCCAATGGCAATCAGCATATGCTAGATCGGTTAGGTCATTTGAAATTAGCCAATAACAGTCGGCTTTCATCATTAGTAGCTTCACTACTGGATTTGTAAAAATTGAAATTGGCCAATGGGAATCTCCATATGGTAGATTTGCTCGGTCATTTGAAATTAGCCAATAACAGTCGGCTTTCACCTTTAGTAGCTTCACTATGGAGTTTGTACCAATTGAAATTAGCCAATGGCAATCTGCCTATGCTAGATGGGTTGGGTCATTTGAAATTAGCCAATAACAGTCAGCTTTCATCTTTAGTAGCTTCACTATGGAGTTTGTACCAATTGAAATTAGCCAATGGCAATCTGCATATGGTAGATGGGTTGGGTCATTTGAAATTAGCCAATAACAGTCGGCTTTCGCCTTTAGTAGCTTCACTATGGGATTGTACCAATTGAAATTAGCCAATGGCAATCTGCATATGCTAGATCGGTTTGGTCATTTGAAATTAGCCAATAACAGTCGGCTTTCGTCTTTAGTAGCTTCACTATTGGGTTTGTACCAATTGAAATTGGCCAATGGCAATCTGCATATGCTAGATCGGTTAGGTCATTTGAAATTAGCCAATAACAGTCGGCTTTCATCTTTAGTAGCTTCACTATGGGGTCTGTACCAATCCAAATTAGCCAATGGCAATCTGCATATGGTAGAGGGGCTAGGTAATGTGAAAATAGCTAACAGGAAGTACCTTTTGTCTTTGCTGGATAAGTGCTGACTGCTGCGCACAATAACCTCTGTGCAGGTGAACGTATTCATTATGCATTGAAGTAATGAGCAACTAATGATGTGATCGTCCTTATAACGATTGTTTCCCGGAGAAGTGGCTTCCTAATGATCTTGGCACGATTAACTTCCTACCTAATGATCTTGGCACGATAAAATTACCTGCAAAATCTGTTGCGTCGTAAGATTTGGTCGTGCAGATGAGCTTTAGTTGACCGCTGAATGTTAGGATAGTGATTCGTGAAGTTGAAATATCTACAGGAGTGTTTGTTTGGGGAGTAGATCTTCGAAAACAGCGATTATGGAATTTAAATTGGATGAAATTACCTTGGGGGAAAAAGTGATGGGAATTCAACGGAAGTTTCAGAATGAAGAGCATGGAAGTGAAACGTAAGTAGGCCTATGTTTTCGCTGGAGCAGGAAGAAAGCTGGAGTTATATGCTACTTGCGTATTTTTCGTGACAGAACAGTGTTACTTCTTGCTTCAGTAGAGGGGAATAGGCCTAACTTGTTGTTGACTTCCACATTGAGCTCACTCGAAACGTAGGGACTTGCCAAGTCACATGATAGGGGTGTGCCGAGTCACATGACCAATTTTGGCAACGTGCCAAGTGAGTCACGTGACATGGGGTGCCAACACGTGACTGCCCCCAGTCAGTTTTCCCATTGTTTTTGTGGAGTGTTTGCCCCACCTGTTGCGGAGGAGGAACTGAGCCCCTGTGAAGGTGCACTGCGTGACGTCGGTGTTACGTAGCCCCTAGGTTGTTGACAATCCAGCATTGTTTTCCGTTGACAAACCGATTTTGTCCGTTGACGACCCTTGATGACCCCATCAAGAGTCGTTAGTGACTCACCTCGATTGTTCCGTGACGTTGAGCGTACGTCAAACTGGAAAATAGGACGGCTGCCAAAAAGTTCCCCCGCTCCTACCCCAGCCCGAGTGGCTGCCCCCAACTTCTCACACAGATTCGGCTAACTTAGATTTTCGGGGTGATTTTTGGAGAGGAAGAGCGGCGGCGAGGGGGCACGGGAAGGTGGAGATCCCGACACGGCAGACAAACATATTCCACCACAAAAGAACAATCTTAACCGACCTCTGCACCCGTTATATATAAGACTAGGAATCCGAACCCGCGCTGCGCGCGGGTTCGGAGTTCCTAGCTCCTGCGGAGGGCTTGGGCGCCTTCGGCGCCCGGGCCGCCTGCGGCGGCCACTGTCGCGCTTCGCGCGCCACAATGTCAGTACTTTCAGTGTTATTCTCTTCGTTGGTATTATTGCTTTATACTTGCTCTTGTTATCCGTCATTGTTCTAGCTACCTTAGCTGATGTAGTTGCATTGGTAGATGAAGTGAGAATAGTTGCCGCAGTTCTTCACGTACCTGAAGTGTGTTAGTAGTAGGCCTTAATTAGCAGTAGGCCTTAATTAGTAGTAGGCCTTCTTAGTAGGCGTTAATTAGCTCTGGTAGCCTGAATTAGTTGCAATTTTAGCTATTTATTTTCTAGCCTACTTTAAATAGATTATCTATAATAAAAATAATAACAAAAATAACAATGTCTATAGATATGCAGTTAACTTTATTCTCTTCTATTTTCATTAATTCACATTATTTTGTTATTGTTTTCTAGCTATCCTCTTTACTTTAGTGGCGTTAGTAGCCCAAGGGTGGGGTTGGGGGAGCGGTAGTTTGCATTTAATGTAATCCATAATTTTTTAAAGCAAAATCCATCAAAATTCCCTAGAAACCCTATTGTTTTAAAGAGTCCCGTAGGCTTTTTGGGAAGAGAGATAGACCCCTTGGCTTCCCCAGGCAGCTCTTTTGCTTCAGTAGGGTTGATTTAGTTGTCTGGTATTTGTTCACTTAGGTGTTTGTTTCTTTTGTGGCCTTAGTAGCCTTCGTTGTTGGAGAAATTAGTTGTTGCCTTTGTTTTAGTGTATGCGTTATTTGTTTGGTAGAAATGATGTAGTCGTAATTCTTGGCTTAGCGGCCATAGTAGCTTTTTGCCGTTATTGATGGTACGATTGTTGTTGTGGTAGCGTTGTTCATTTTGTTGCCCAAGTAGCGTTTGTTGCGTTCACCCCTTGATTTAATGAAGTTGGTCTTCTTGCCTCATTGTCGTAAGTTGCAGTTGCATTTCGTGACGTTGTGATTATTATGACCGCTTCGGTAGATCTCCAGTCTCCCTACTCGTAGAGCTTTTTCGTTTCAGTAGAGTTGATTTAGATTCCTTCGTTGCCATAGTTGTCTTTCTTTCTTTGTGGCGTTGGTAGCGTTTGTTGTGGGAGAAATTAGTTGTTAACTTCGTTTTGTTATGTGCGTTATTTGTTTAGTAGAGAAGATGTAGTCGTAATTGTTGCCATAGTGGCCGTAGTAGCTTTTGTGCCCTTAGTTGCTATCCTTGCGTTATTAGTGTTATTTGTGCAAGGTAAACCTCGCTGTTTTGGTTGCATTAGTTGTTGAAGTTCTTCGCAGTAGCTTTAACTCCGGCCATTAATGTAGTTGCTCTTCTTGGCTGAGTTCCCTTAGTTGCATTTGCTGACGTTGTTGTTATTTTAGAACGTTTCCATAGATCTCAACCTCCCTTGTGGAAGATAACAGCAGGTAGGAAGACTGGAAGAGTTATACTCAGCCCTTGGAGGAAAGTTTTCAGGAAATAGTGAAGGAAATGGACTGCTCATGCACAGGGGCATTTGTGGGGGGAAGTTGGCACAGTGCCAAATGACGTCACATAATTTGGCAAAGTGCCAAGTCACATGACCGGAACTTGGCACCGTGCCAAGTCACATGACCAATTTTGGAACTTTGCCAAGTAAGTCACGTGACATGGGGGCAGACACGTGACTGCCCCCAACTAATGTGAGATAGTATGACTGCCCTCACAGTGTAGCCTCCTTTTGTATGGGATAGGTCATTTGAAATTAGCCAATAAGAGTCGGCTATTATGTTTAGTAAGTTCAGTATGGAGTTTGTACCAATTGAAATTAGCCAATGGCAATCTGCCTATGCTAGATGGGTTGGGTCATTTGAAATGAGCCAATAAGAGTCGGCTTTCATCTTTAGTAGCTTCACTACTGGATTTGTAAAAATTGAAATTGGCCAATGGGAATCTCCATATGGTAGATTTGCTCGGTCATTTGAAATTAGCCAATAACAGTCGGCTTTCACCTTTAGTAGCTTCACTATGGAGTTTGTACCAATTGAAATTAGCCAATGGCAATCTGCATATGCTAGATGGGTTGGGTCATTTGAAATTAGCCAATAACAGTCAGCTTTCATCTTTAGTAGCTTAACTATGGAGTTTGTACCAATTGAAATTAGCCAATGGCAATCTGCATATGGTAGATGGGTTGGGTCATTTGAAATTAGCCAATAACAGTCGGCTTTCGCCTTTAGTAGCTTCACTATGGGATCTGTAGCAATTGAAATTAGCCAATGGCAATCTGCATATGCTAGATCGGTTTGGTCATTTGAAATTAGGCAATAACAGTCGGCTTTCGTCTTTAGTAGCTTCACTATTGGGTTTGTACCAATTGAAATTGGCCAATGGCAATCTGCATATGCTAGATCGGTTAGGTCATTTGAAATTAGCCAATAACAGTCGGCTTTCATCTTTAGTAGCTTCACTATGGGGTCTGTACCAATCCAAATTAGCCAATGGCAATCTGCATATGGTAGAGGGGCTAGGTAATGTGAAAATAGCTAACAGGAAGTACCTTTTGTCTTTGCTGGATAAGTGCTGACTGCTGCGCACAATAACCTCTGTGCAGGTGAACGTATTCATTATGCATTGAAGTAATGAGCAACTAATGATGTGATCGTCCTTATAACGATTGTTTCCCGGAGAAGTGGCTTCCTAATGATCTTGGCACGATTAACTTCCTACCTAATGATCTTGGCACGATAAAATTACCTGCAAAATCTGTTGCGTCGTAAGATTTGGTCGTGCAGATGAGCTTTAGTTGACCGCTGAATGTTAGGATAGTGATTCGTGAAGTTGAAATATCTACAGGAGTGTTTGTTTGGGGAGTAGATCTTCGAAAATAGCGATTATGGAATTTAAATTGGATGAAATTACCTTGGGGGAAAAAGTGATGGGAATTCAACGGAAGTTTCAGAATGAAGAGCATGGAAGTGAAACGTAAGTAGGCCTATGTTTTCGCTGGAGCAGGAAGAAAGCTGGAGTTATATGCTACTTGCGTATTTTTCGCGACAGAACAGTGTTACTTCTTGCTTCAGTAGAGGGGAATAGGCCTAACTTGTTGTTTACTTCCACATTGAGCTCACTCGAAACGTAGGGACTTGCCAAGTCACATGATAGGTCACATGACCAATTTTGGCAACGTGCCAAGTGAGTCACGTGACATGGGGTGCCAACACGTGACTGCCCCCAGTCAGTTTTCCCATTGTTTTTGTGGGTGTGAGCCCCAACTGTTGCGGAGGAGGAACTGAGCCCCTGTGAAGTTCCATTGCGTGACGTCGGTGTTACGTAGCCCCTAGGTTGTTGACAATCCAGCATTGTTTTCCGTTGACAAACCGATTTTGTCCGTTAACGACCCTTGATGGCCCCATCAAGAGTCGTTAGTGACTCACCTCGATTGTTCCGTGACGTTCACGTACGTCAAACTGGAAAATAGGACGGCTGCCAAAAAGTTCCCCCGCTCCTACCCCAGCGCGAGTGGCTGCCCCCAACTTCTCACACAGATTCGGCTAACTTAGATTTTCGGGGTGATTTTTGGAGAGGAAGAGCGGCGGCGAGGGGGCACGGGAAGGTGGAGATCCCGACACGAGCAGACAAACATATTCCACCACAAAAGAACAATCTTAGCCGACCTCGTGCACCCGTTATATATAAGACTAGGAATCCGAACCCGCGCTGCGCGCGGGTTCGGAGTTCCTAGCTCCTGCGGAGGGCTTGGGCGCCTTCGGCGCCCGGGCCGCCTGCGGCGGCCACTGTCGCGCTTCGCGCGCCACAATGTCAGTACTTTCAGTGTTATTCTCTTCGTTGGTATTATTGCTTTATACTTGCTCTTGTTATCCGTCATTGTTCTAGTTACCTTAGCTGATGTAGTTGCATTGGTAGATGAAGTGAGAATAGTTGCCGCAGTTCTTCACGTACCTGAAGTGTGTTAGTAGTAGGCCTTAATTAGCAGTCGGCCTTAATTAGTAGTAGGCCTTCTTAGTAGGCGTTAATTAGCTCTGGTAGCCTGAATTAGTTGTAATTTTAGCTATTTATTTTCTAGCCTACTTTAAATAGATTATTTATAATAAAAATAATAACAAAAATAACAATGTCTATAGATATGCAGTTAACTTTATTCTCTTCTATTTTCATTAATTCACATTTTTTGTTATTGTTTTCTAGCTATCCTCTTTACTTTAGTGGCGTTAGTAGCCCAAGGGTGGGGTTGGGGGAGCGGTAGTTTGCATTTAATGTAATCCATAATTTTTTAAAGCAAAATCCATCAAAATTCCCTACAAACCCTATTGTTTTAAAGAGTCCCGGAGGCTTTTTGGGAAGAGAGATAGACCCCTTGGCTTCCCCAGGCAGCTCTTTTGCTTCAGTAGGGTTGATTTAGTTGCCTGGTATTTGTTCACTTAGGTGTTTGTTTCTTTTGTGGCCTTAGTAGCCTTCGTTGTTGGAGAAATTAGTTGTTGCCTTTGTTTTAGTGTATGCGTTATTTGTTTGGTAGAAATGATGTAGTCGTAATTCTTGGCTTAGCGGCCATAGTAGCTTTTTGCCGTTATTGATGGTACGATTGTTGTTGTGGTAGCGTTGTTCATTTTGTTGCCCAAGTAGCGTTTGTTGCGTTCACCTCTTGATTTAATGAAGTTGGTCTTCTTGCCTCATTGCCGTAAGTTGCAGTTGCATTTCGTGACGTTGTGATTATTATGACTGCTTCGGTAGATCTCCAGTCTCCCTACTCGTAGAGCTTTTTTCGTTTCAGTAGAGTTGATTTTTTTCGTTTCAGATTTAGATTCCTTCGTTGCCCTAGTTGTCTTTCTTTCTTTGTGGCGTTGGTAGCGTTTGTTGTGGGAGAAATTAGTTGTTAACTTCGTTTTGGTATGTGCGTTATTTGTTTAGTAGAGAAGATGTAGTCGTAATTGTTGCCATAGTGGCCGTAGTAGCTTTTGTGCCCTTAGTTGCTATCCTTGCGTTATTAGTGTTATTTGTGCAAGGTAAACCTCGCTGTTTTGGTTGCATTAGTTGTTGAAGTTCCTCCCAGTAGCTTTAACTCCGTCCATTAATGTAGTTGCTCTTCTTGGCTGAGTTCCCTTAGTTGCATTTGCTGACGTTGTTGTTATTTTAGAACGTTTCCATAGATCTTAACCTCCCTTGTGGAAGATAACATCAGGTAGGAAGACTGGAAGAGTTATACTCAGCCCTTGGAGGAAAGTTTTCAGGAAATAGTGAAGGAAATGGACTGCTCATGCACAGGGGCATTTGTGGGGGGAAGTTGGCACAGTGCCAAATGACGTCACATAATTTGGCAAAGTGCCAAGTCACATGACCGGAACTTGGCACCGTGCCAAGTCACATGACCAATTTTGGAACTTTGCCAAGTAAGTCACGTGACATGGGGGCAGACACGTGACTGCCCCCAACTAATGTGAGATAGTATGACTGCCCTCACAGTGTAGCCTCCTTTTGTATGGGATAGGTCATTTGAAATTAGCCAATAAGAGTCGGCTATTATGTTTAGTAAGTTCAGTATGGAGTTTGTACCAATTGAAATTAGCCAATGGCAATCTGCCTATGCTAGATGGGTTGGGTCATTTGAAATTAGCCAATAACAGTCAGCTTTCGCCTTTAGTAGCTTCACTATGGGATCTGTAGCAATTGAAATTAGCCAATGGCAATCTGCATATGCTAGATCGGTTTGGTCATTTGAAATTAGCCAATAACAGTCGGCTTTCGTCTTTAGTAGCTTCACTATCGGGTTTGTACCAATTGAAATTGGCCAATGGCAATCTGCATATAGTAGAGGGGCTAGGTAATGTGAAAATAGCTAACAGGAAGTACCTTTTGTCTTTGCTGGATAAGTGCTGACTGCTGCGCACAATAACCTCTGTGCAGGTGAACGTATTCATTATGCATTGAAGTAATGAGCAGTGGCTTCCTAATGATCTTGGCACGATTAACTTCCTACCTAATGATCTTGGCACGATAAAATTACCTGCAAAATCTGTTGCGTCGTAAGATTTGGTCGTGCAGATGAGCTTTAGTTGACCGCTGAATGTTAGGATAGTGATTCGTGAAGTTGAAATATCTACAGGAGTGTTTGTTTGGGGAGTAGATCTTGGAAAACAGCGATTATGGAATTTAAATTGGATGAAATTACCTTGGGGGAAAAAGTGATGGGAATTCAACGGAAGTTTCAGAATGAAGAGCATGGAAGTGAAACGTAAGTAGGCCTATGTTTTCGCTGGAGCAGGAAGAAAGCTGGAGTTATATGCTACTTGCGTATTTTTCGCGACAGAACAGTGTTACTTCTTGCTTCAGTAGAGGGGAATAGGCCTAACTTGTTGTTTACTTCCACATTGAGCTCACTCGAAACGTAGGGACTTGCCAAGTCACATGATAGGTCACATGACCAATTTTGGCAACGTGCCAAGTTAGTCACGTGACATGGGGTGCCATCACGTGACTGCCCCCTGTCAGTTATCCCATTGTTTGTGTGGGTGTTTGCCCCACCTGTTGCGGAGGAGGGACTGAGCCCCTGTGAAGTTCCATTGCGTGACGTCGGTGTTACGTAGCCCCTAGGTTGTTGACAATCCAGCATTGTTTTCCGTTGACAAACCGATTTTGTCCGTTGACGACCCTTGATGACCCCATCAAGAGTCGTTAGTGACTCACCTCGATTGTTCCGTGACGTTGAGCGTACGTCAAACTGGAAAATAGGACGGCTGCCAAAAAGTTCCCCCGCTCGTACCCCATCGGAAGTGGCTGCCCCCAACTTCTCACACACATTCGGCTAACTTAGATTTTCGGGGTGATTTTTGGAGAGGAAGAGCGGCGGCGAGGGGGCACGGGAAGGTGGAGATCCCGACACGGCAGACAAACATATTCCACCACAAAAGAACAATCTTATCCGACCTTGCAGCCGTTATATATAAGACTAGGAATCCGAACCCGCGCTACGCGCGGGTTCGGAGTTCCTAGCTCCTGCGGAGGGCTTGGGCGCCTCCGGCGCCCGTGTCTCCTGCGGCGGCCACTGTCGCGCTTCGCGCGCCATATTATCAGTACTTTCAGCGTTATTTTTGTCGTTGGTGTGGTTTCTTTATACTTGCTCTTGTTATCCTTCATTGTTCTAGTTACCTTAGCTGATGTAGTTGCATTGGTAGATGAAGTGAAAATAGTTGTAGCAGTTCTTCGGGTACCTGGAGTGTGTTAGTAGTAGGCGTTAATTAGTAATAGGCCTTAATTAGTAGTAGGGCTTCTTAGTAGGCCTTGTTAGTAGGCGTTAATTAGCTGTCGTAGAACTTAATTAACTGTAATTGTAGCTATTTATTTTCTAGCCTACTTTAAATAGATAGAATAACAAAAATAATAAAAAAAATAACGATGTCGATGTCTTCTAGGCTGAAGAGTAATTTGCCTCTCTCAGGCTAACTCCGTTGTTTTTCATTTATTTTTTATTTTAGATTGTAAATATAGGTAATTTGTTAGTAAATTTTAGTAATATTGTAAAGTTTGGCACGGCCCCCTGTAAAGCAATCCTCTCGGTTGACGGGGCTACCGTGTAAAAATAATGAAAGATGAAATGAAATATAGTTATTGCAGATAATATTATTCTCTTCTTTTTTATTAATTCACATTTTTTGTTATTGTTTTCTAGCTATCTCCTTGACTTTAGTGGCGTTAGTAGCCCAAGGGTGGGGTGCGGGAAGGGTAGTTTGCATTTAATTTTATCCAGAATTTGTTGAATGAATATTCCATCAAAATTCCCTACAAACCCCATTGTTTAAAAGAGTCCCGGAGGCTTTTTGGGAAGAGAGATAGACCCCTTGGCTTCCTCAGGCAGCTGTATTTGCTTCAGTAGTGTTGATTTAGTTGCCTGGTATTTGTTCACTTATGTGTTTGTTTGATTTGTGGCGTTAGAAGCCTTCGTTGTTGGAGAAATTAGTTGTTGCCTTTGTTTTAGTGTATGCGTTGTTTGTTTGGTAGAAATGATGTAGTCGTAATTCTTGGCTTAGCGGCCATAGTAGCTTTGTTGCCGTTATTGATGGCACGATTATTGTTGTGGTAGCGTTGTTCATTTGGTTGCCCAAGTAGCGTTTGTTGCGCTCATCTCTGGATTTAATGAAGTTGCTCTTCTTGCGTTATTGGCGTAAGTTAGAGTTGCATTTCGTGACGTTGTGATTATTATGACTGCTTCGGTAGATCTTCAGTCTCCCTACTCGTAGAGCTTTTTTCGGTTCAGTAGAGTTGATTTAGATTCCTTCGTTGCCCTAGTTGTCTTTCTTTCTTTTGTGGCGTTGATAGCTATTGTTGTGGGAGAAATTAGTTGTTAACTTCGTTTCGGTATGTGCGTTATTTGTTTAGTAGAGAAGATGTAGTCGTAATTGTTGCCATAGTGGCCGTAGTAGCTTTTGTGCCCTTGGTTGCTATCCTTGCGTTATTAGTGTTAGTTGCGCAAGGTAAACCTCGCTGTTCTGGTTGCATTAGTTGTTGAAGTTCCTCCCAGTAGCTTGAACTCCGTCCATTAATGTAGTAGCTCTTCTTGGCTGAGTTCCCTTAGTTGCATTTGCTGACGTTGTTGTTATTTTAGAACGTTTCCATAGATCTCAACCTCCCTTGTGGAAGATAATATCAGGTAGGAAGACTGCAAGAGTTATACTCAGACCTTCGAGGAGAGTTTTCAGGAAATAGTGAAGGAAAAGGACTGCTCATGCACAGGGGCATTTGTGGGGGAAGTTGGCACAGTGCCGAATGACGTCACATAATTTGGCAAAGTGCCAAGTCACATGACCGGAACTTGGCACCGTGCCAAGTCACATGACCAATTTTGGAACTTTGCCAAGTAAGTCACGTGACATGGGGGCAGACACTTGACTGCCCCCAACTAATGTGAGATAGTATGACTGCCCTCACAGTGTAGCCTCCTTTTGTATGGGATAGGTCATTTAAAATTAGCCAATAAGAGTCGGCTATTATGTTTAGTAAGTTTAGTATGGAGTTTGTACCAATTGAAATTAGCCAATGGCAATCTGCCTGTGCTAGATGGGTTGGGTCATTTTGAAATTAGCCAATAACAGTCAGCCTTCATCTTTAGTAGCTTCACTATGGGGCTTGTACCAATTGAAATTAGCCAATGGCAATCTGCATATGCTAGATCGGTTAGGTCATGTGAAAATAGCTAACAGGAAGTACCTTTTGTCTTTGCTGGATAAGTGCTGAATGCTGCGCACATTAACCTCTGTGCAGGTTAACGTATTCATTATGAATTGAAGTAATGAGCTACTAATGATGTGATCGTCCTTATAACGATTGTTTCCCGGAGAAGTGGCTTCCTAATGATCTTGGCACGATTAACTTCCTACCTAATGATGTTGGCACGATAAAATTACCTGCAAAATCTGCTGCGACATAAGATTTGGTCGTGCAGATGATCTGTAGTTGACACCGGAATGTTAGGATAGTGATTCGTGAAGTTGAAATATCTACAGGAGTGTTTGTTTGGGGAGTAGATCTTCGAAGATAGCGATTATGAAATATAAATTGGATGAAATTACCTTGGGGAAAAAGGGAATTCAACGGAAGTTTCAGAAATCAAGAGCATGGAAGTGAAACGTAAGTAGGCCTATGTTTTCGCTGGAGCAGGAAGAAAGCTGGAGTTATTTGCTACTTGCATATTTTTCATGAGAGAACAGTGTTACTTCTTGCTTCAGTAGAGGGGAATAGGCCTATCTATAATCGTTGTTGACTTCCATACTGAGCTCACTCGAAACGTGTGAACTTACCAAGTCACATGATAGGAGCTATGCCTAGTCACATGACCAATCTTGGCAACTTGCCAAGTGAGTCACGTGACATGGGGTGCCATCATGTGACTGCCCCCAGTCAGTTTTCCCATTGTTTTTGTGGAGGTGAGCCCCAACTGTTGTGGAGGAGGACATGAGCCCCTGTGAGGTTCATTGCGTGACGTCGGTGTTACGTAGCCCCTAGGTTGTTGACAATCCTGCATTGTTTGCTGTTGACAAACCGATTTTGTCCGTTGACGACCCTTGATGACCCCATCAAGAGTCGTTAGTGACTCACCTCGATTGTTCCGTGACGTTCAACCTACGTCAAACTGGAAAATAGGACGGCTGCCAAAAAGTTCCCCCGCTCCTACCCCAGCCCGAGTGGCTGCCCCCAACTTCTCACACAGATTCGGCTAACTTAGATTTTCGGGGTGATTTTTCGAGAGGAAGAGCGGCGGCGAGGGGGCACGGGAAGGTGGAGATCCCGAGTGGAGCACACACACATATTCGAGGACAAAAGAACAATCTTAGCCGATCGTGCACCCGTTATATATAAGACTAGGAATCCGAACCCGCGCTGCGCGCGGGTTTGGAGTTCCTAGCTCCTGCGGAGGGCTTGGGCGCCTTCGGCGCCCGGGCCGCCTGCGGCGGCCACTGTCGCGCTTCGCGCGCCACTTTGTCAGTACTTTCAGTGTTATTCTCTTCGTTGGTATTATTGCTTTATACTTGCTCTTGTTATCCGTCATTGTTCTAGCTACCTTAGCTGATGTAGTTGCATTGGTAGATGAAGTGAGAATAGTTGCCGCAGTTCTTCACGTACCTGAAGTGTGTTAGTAGTGGGCCTTAATTAGTAGTAGGCCTTCTTAGTAGGCGTTAATTAGCTCTGGTAGCCTGAATTAGTTGTAATTTCAGCTATTTATTTTCTAGCCTACTTTAAATAGATTATTTATAATAAAAATAATAACAAAAATAACAATGTCTATAGATATGCAGTTAACTTTATTCTCTTCTATTTTCATTAATTCACATTTTTTGTTATTGTTTTCTAGCTATCCTCTTTACTTTAGTGGCGTTAGTAGCCCAGGGTGGGGTTGGGGGAGCGGTAGTTTGCATTTAATGTAATCCATAATTTTTTAAAGCAAAATCCATCAAAATTCCCTACAAACCCTATTGTTTTAAAGAGTCCCGGAGGCTTTTTGGGAAGAGAGATAGACCCCTTGGCTTCCCCAGGCAGCTCTTTTGCTTCAGTAGGGTTGATTTAGTTGCCTGGTATTTGTTCACTTAGGTGTTTGTTTCTTTTGTGGCCTTAGTAGCCTTCGTTGTTGGAGAAATTAGTTGTTGCCTTTGTTTTAGTGTATGCATTATTTGTTTGGTAGAAATGATGTAGTCGTAATTCTTGGCTTAGCAGCGGCCATAGTAGCTTTTTGCCGTTATTGACGGTACGATTGTTGTTGTGGTAGCGTTGTTCATTTTGTTGCCCAAGTAGCGTTTGTTGCGTTCACCCCTTGATTTAATGAAGCTGGTCTTCTTGCCTCATTGCCGTAAGCTGCAGTTGCATTTCGTGACGTTGTGATTTTTATGACCGCTTCGGTAGATCTCCAGTCTCCCTACTCGTAGAGCTTTATTCGTTTCAGTAGAGTTGATTTAGATTCCTTCGTTGCCCTAGTTGTCTTTCTTTCTTTTGTGGCGTTGATAGCGTTTGTTGTGGGAGAAATTAGTTGTTAACTTCGTTTTGGTATGTGCGTTATTTGTTTAGTAGAGAAGATGCAGTCGTAATTGTTGCCATAGTGGCCGTAGTAGCTTTTGTGCCCTTAGTTGCTATCCTTGCGTTATTAGTGTTATTTGTGCAAGGTAAACCTCGCTGTTTTGGTTGCATAAGTTGTTGAAGTTCCTCCCAGTAGCTTTAACTCCGTCCATTAATGTAGTTGCTCTTCTTGGCTGAGTTCCCTTAGTTGCATTTGCTGACCTTGTTGTTATTTTAGAACGTTTCCATAGATCTTAACCTCCCTTGTGGAAGATAACATCAGGTAGGAAGACTGGAAGAGTTATACTCAGCCGTTGGAGGAAAGTTTTCAGGAAATAGTGAAGGAAATGGACTGCTCATGCACAGGGGCATTTGTGGGGGGAAGTTGGCACAGTGCCAAATGACGTCACGTAATTTGGCAAAGTGCCAAGTCACATGACCGGAACTTGGCACCGTGCCAAGTCACATGACCAATTTTGGAACTTTGCCAAGTAAGTCACGTGACATGGGGGCAGACACGTGACTGCCCCCAACTAATGTGAGATAGTATGACTGCCCTCACAGTGTAGCCTCCTTTTGTATGGGATAGGTCATTTGAAATTAGCCAATAAGAGTCGGCTATTATGTTTAGTAAGTTCAGTATGGAGTTTGTACCAATTGAAATTAGCCAATGGCAATCTGCCTATGCTAGACGGGTTGGGTCATTTGAAATTAGCCAATAACAGTCAGCTTTCATCTTTAGTAGCTTCACTATGGGGCTTGTACCAATTGAAATTAGCCAATGGCAATCAGCATATGCTAGATCGGTTAGGTCATTTGAAATTAGCCAATAACAGTCGGCTTTCATCTTTAGTAGCTTCACTACTGGGTTGGTACCAATTGAAATTGGCCAATGGGAATCTCCATATGGTAGATTGGCTCGGTCATTTGAATTAGCCAATAACAGTCGGCTTTCACCTTTAGTAGCTTCACTATGGAGTTTGTACCAATTGAAATTAGCCAATGGCAATCTGCATATGGTAGATGGGTTGGGTCATTTGAAATTAGCCAATAACGGTCGGCTTTCACCTTTAGTAGCTTCACTATGGAGTTTGTACCAATTGAAATTAGCCAATGGCAATCAGCATATGCTAGATCGGTTAGGTCATTTGAAATTAGCCAATAACAGTCGGCTTTCACCTTTAGTAGCTTCACTATGGAGTTTGTACCAATTGAAATTAGCCAATGGCAATCTGCATATGGTAGATGGGTTGGGTCATTTGAAATTAGCCAATAACAGTCAGCTTTCGCCTTTAGTAGCTTCACTATGGAGTTTGTACCAATTGAAATTAGCCAATGGCAATCTGCATATGGTAGATTGGCTCGGTCATTTGAATTAGCCAATAACAGTCGGCTTTCACCTTTAGTAGCTTCACTATCGGGTTTGTACCAATTGAAATTGGCCAATGGCAATCTGCATATGCTAGATCGGTTAGGTCATTTGAAATTAGCCAATAACAGTCGGCTTTCATCTTTAGTAGCTTCACTATGGGGTCTGTACCAATCCAAATTAGCCAATGGCAATCTGCATATGGTAGAGGGGCTAGGTAATGTGAAAATAGCTAACAGGAAGTACCTTTTGTCTTTGCTGGATAAGTGCTGACTGCTGCGCACAATAACCTCTGTGCAGGTGAACGTATTCATTATGCATTGAAGTAATGAGCAGTGGCTTCCTAATGATATTGGCACGATTAACTTCCTACCTAATGATCTTGGCACGATAAAATTACCTGCAAAATCTGTTGCGTCGTAAGATTTGGTCGTGCAGATGAGCTTTAGTTGACCGCTGAATGTTAGGATAGTGATTCGTGAAGTTGAAATATCTACAGGAGTGTATCTACAGGAGTGTTTGTTTGGGGAGTAGATCTTCGAAAACAGCGAATATGGAATTTAAATTGGATGAAATTACCTTGGGGGAAAAAGTGATGGGAATTCAACGGAAGTTTCAGAATGAAGAGCATGGAAGTGAAACGTAAGTAGGCCTATGTTTTCGCTGGAGCAGGAAGAAAGCTGGAGTTATATGCTACTTGCGTATTTTTCGCGACAGAACAGTGTTACTTCTTGCTTCAGTAGAGGGGAATAGGCCTAACTTGTTGTTTACTTCCACATTGAGCTCACTCGAAACGTAGGGACTTGCCAAGTCACATGATAGGTCACATGACCAATTTTGGCAACGTGCCAAGTGAGTCACGTGACATGGGGTGCCAACACGTGACTGCCCCCAGTCAGTTTTCCCATTGTTTGTGTGGGTGTGAGCCCCAACTGCTGCGGAGGAGGGACTGAACCCCTGTGAAGTTCCATTGCGTGACGTCGGTGTTACGTAGCCCCTAGGTTGTTGACAATCCAGCATTGTTTTCCGTTGACAAACCGATTTTGTCCGTTGACGACCCTTGATGACCCCATCAAGAGTCGTTAGTGACTCACCTCGATTGTTCAGTGACGTTCACCCTACGTCAAACTGGAAAATAGGACGGCTGCCAAAAAGTTGCCCCGCTCGTACCCCAGCGGAAGTGGCTGCCCCCAACTTCTCACACACATTCGGCTAACTTAGATTTTCGGGGTGATTTTTGGAGAGGAAGAGCGGCGGCGAGGGGGCACGGGAAGGTGGAGATCCCGACACGGCAGACAAACATATTCCACCACAAAAGAACAATCTTATCCGACCTTGCACCCGTTATATATAAGATTTTTCATTAATTCACATTTTTTGTTATTGTTTTCTAGCTATCCTCTTGACTTTAGTGGCGTTAGTAGCCCAAGGGCGGGGTGGGGAAGCGGTAGTTTCCATTTGAATTAATCCATAATATTTTAAAGGCAATCTGTCTCATTCATAATTGGCTGAAGATTGTATAAGGGGATTAAAGATTTGTATGGCGGGATTATCAGAAAAGAATTGGAAAAGAGATCGTTTCAAATTGAACTGCATTTTTATCATGCGAAAAATTCAAAGAGTCTGGGATCTAGCTCCTTTCCTTTGTTTAAGCTTTGTTTTCTGAACCAATCACCTGCGTGACAGAGCTCCTTTAAAGGAAAATCCATAAAAATTCCCAACAAAGCTCATTGTTTTCAAGAGTCCCGTAGGCTTTTTGGAAAGAGAGATAGACCCCTTGCCTTCCTCAGGCGGCTTTGTGTCAGTAGGGTTGATTTAGTTGCCTGGTATTTGTTCAGTTAGGTGTTTGTTTCTTTTGTGGCGTTAGCAGCCTTCGTTGTTTGCCTTTGTTTTAGTGTATGCGCTATTTGTTTGGTAGAAATGATCTAGTCGTAATTCTTTGCTTAGCGGCCATAGTAGCTTTTTGCCGTTATTGACGGTACCATTGTTGTTGTGGTGGCGTTGTTCATTTGGTTGCCCAAGTAGCGTTTGTTGCGTTGACCCATTGATTAAATGAAGTTGCTCTTCTTGCCTCATTGCCGTAAGTTGCAGTTCCATTTCGTGACGTTGTGATTATTGTGACCGCTTCGGTAGATCTCCAGTCTCCCTACTCGTAGAGCTTTATTTGAGTCAGTAGAGTTGATTTAGATTCCTTCATTGCCCTAGTTTTCTCTCTTTCTTATGTGGCGTTCGTAGCGTTTGTTGTGGGAGAAATTAGTTGTTAACTTCGTTTCGGTGTGTGCGTTATTTGTTTAGTAGAGAAAATATAGTCGTAATTGTTGCCATAGTGGCCATTGTAGCTTTTGTGCCCTTAGTTGCCTTCCTTGCGTTATTAGTGTTAGTTGTGCAAGGTAAACCTCGCTGTTGTGGTTGCGTTAGTTTTTCAAGTTCCTCCCAGTAGCTTTAACTCCGTCCATTAATGTAGTTGCTCTTCTTGGGTAATTTCCCTTAGTTGCATTTGCTGACGTTGTTGTTATTTTAGAACGTTTCCGTAGATCTCAGCCTCCCTTGTGGAAGATAAGATCAGGTAGGAAGACTGCAAGAGTTATACTCAGCCCTTCGAGGAAAGTTTTGTGGCAACAGTGGAAGAAATGGACTGCTCATGCGCAGGGGCATTTGTGGGGGGAAGTTGGCACATTGCCAAATGACGTCACATAATTTGGCAAAGTGCCAAGTGACATGACCGGAACTTGGCACCGTGCCAAGTCACATGACCAATTTTGGAACTTTGCCAAGTAAGTCACGTGACATGGGGGCAGACACGTGACTGCCCCCAACTAAAGTGAGATAGTGTGACTGCCCTGACAGTGTAGCCCCCTTTTGTATGGGATAGGTCATTTGAAATTAGCCAATAAGAGTCGGCTGTTATGTTTAGTAAGTTCAGTATGGAGTTTGTACCAATTGAAATTAACCAATGGCAATCTGCCTATGCTAGACGGGCTGGGTCATTTATAATTAGCCAATAACAGTCAGCTTTCATCTTTAGTAGCTTCACTATGGAGTCTGTACCATTCCAAATTAGCCAATGGCAATCTGCATATGGTGGAGGGGCTAGGCGATGTGAAAATAGCCAACAGGAAGTACCTTTTGTCTTTGCTGGAGAAGTGCTGAATGCTGCGCACAATGACCTCTGTGCAGGTTAACGTATTCATTATGAATTGAAGTAATGAGCAACTAATGATGTGATCGTTCTTATAAACGATTGTTTCCTGGAGAAGTGGCTTTCTAATGATCTTGGCACGATTAACTTCTTACCTAATGATGTTGGCACGATGAAATTACCTGCAAAATCTGTTGCGTCGTAAGATTTGTTCGTGCAGATGATCTGTAGTTGACCGCTGAATGTTAGGATAGTGATTCGTGAAGTTGAAATATCTACAGGAGTGTTTGTTTTGGGAGCAGATGTTCGAAGATAGCGATTATGAAATGTAAATTGGATGAAATTACCTTGGGGGGGAAATAGTTAAGGGAATTCAACGGAAGTTTCAGAAAGCAAAAGCATGGAAGTGGAACGTAAGTAGGCCTATGTTTTCGCTGGAGCAGGAAGAAAGCATTAGTTATATGCTTCTTGCGTATTATTGACGACAGAACAGTTTTACTTCTTGCTTCAGATGGGAATAGGCCTATTTATTTCGTGTTGATTTCCATGTTGTGCTGACTGGAAACGTGGGAACTTGCAAAGTCACATGATAGGAACTCGGGGGTTCTGCCGAGTCACATGACCGATTTTGGCAACGTGCCAAGTGAGTCACGTGACATGGGGTGCCAACACGTGACTGCCCCCAGTCAGTTTTCCAATTGTTTGTGTGGGTGTTTGCCCCACCTGTTGCGGAGGAGGAACTGAGCCCCTGTGAAGTTCCATTGCGTGACGTCGGTGTTACGTAGCCCCTAGGTTGTTGACAATCCAGCATTGTTTTCCGTTGACAAACCCATTTTGTCCCGTAACGACCCTTGATGACCCCATCAAGAGTCGTTAGTGACTCACGTCGATTGTTCCGTGACGTTCAACCTACGTCAAACTGGAAAATAGGACGGCTGCCAAAAAGTTGCCCCGCTCCTACCCCAGCGCGAGTGGCTGCCCCCAACTTCTCACACACATTCGGCTAACTTAGATTTTCGGGGTGATTTTTGGAGTGGAAGAGCGGCGGCGAGGGGGCACGGGAACGTGGAGATCCCGACACGGCAGACAAACATATTCCACCACAAAAGAACAATCTTATCCGATCGTGCACCCGTTATATATAAGATAGACTAGGAATCCGAACCCGCGCTGCGCGCGGGTTCGGAGTTCCTAGCTCCTGCGGAGGGCTTGGGCGCCTTCGGTGCCCGGGCCGCCTGCGGCGGCCACTGTCGCGCTTCGCGCGCCACAATATGAGTACTTTCAGTGTTATTTTCTTCGTTAGTGTGGTTGCTTTATACTTGCTCTTGTTATCCGTCATTGTCATAGTTACCTTAGCTCATGTACAATGCCTGCCCAAAGTCTTGGAACACCTTTGCAATTTTTGCATTTTTTGCGATTTCCCCCTCTCCCCCTCAGAACAATGTTGTTCTGTGATGACAAAATGGGGATGGCAGGACGATTCGCGACTCTGATGGAATGCTAGGACAATAACCTTGCAAATCAACATTGTTTTGGGGGTGAGGGGGTGCTTAAGCCTAATCGCTATGGCTAGAACTGCGGATTGTCAAGAAATGGCCTAAGTGTTGCAAGGACTTTTGGCAGGGATTGTAGTTGCATTGGTAGATGAAGTGAGAATAGTTGCCGCAGTTCTTCACGTACCTGAAGTGTGTTAGTAGTAGGCCTTAATTAGTAGTAGGTCTTAATTAGTGGTAGGCCTTCTTAGTAGCCCTTCTTAGTAGGCGTTAATTAGCTCTCGTAGCCTTAATTAGCTGTAATTTTAGCTATATATTTTCTAGCCTACTTTAAATAGATTTTTAATAAAAAAATAATAACAAAAATAGTAATGTCTATAGTTATAGCAGTTAACTTTATTCTCTTCTTTTTTCATTAAATCACATTTTTTGTTCTTGTTTTCTAGCATTCCTCTTGACTTTAGTGGCGTTAGTAGCCCAAGGGCGGGGTGGGGGAGCGGTAGTTTGCATTTAATTTAATTCAGAATTTTTTAAATGAAAAATACATCAAAATTCCCTACAAACCCCATTGTTTGAAAGAGTTCCGGAGACTTTTTGGGAAGAGAGATAGACCCCTTGGCTTCCTCAGGCAGCTTTTTTTCTTCAGTAGGGTTGATTTAGTTGCCTGGTATTTGTTCACTTAGGTGTTTGTTTCTTTTGTGGCGTTAGTAGCCTTCGTTGTTGGAGAAATTAGTTGTTGCCTTTGTTTTAGTGTATGCGTTATTTGTTTGGTAGAAATGATGTAGTCGTAATTCTTGGCTTAGGGGCCATAGTAGCTTTTTTGCTGTTATTAACGGTACCATCGTTGTTGTGGTAGCATTGTTCATTTGGTTGCCCAAGTAGCGTTTGTTGCACTCATCCCTTGATTTAATGAAGTTGCTGTTCTTGCGTCATTGCCGTAAGTTACAGTTTCATTTTGTGACGTTGTGATTATTATGACCGCTTCGGTAGATCTCCAGTCTCCCTACTCGTAGAGCTTTATTCGTTTCAGTAGAGTTGATTTAGATTCCTTCGTTAGCCTAGTTGTCTTTCTTTCTTTTGTGGCGTTGATAGCGTTTGTTGTGGGAGAAATTAGTTGTTAACTTCGTTTTGGTATGTGCGTTATTTGTTTAGTAGAGAAGATGCAGTCGTAATTGTTGCCATAGTGGCCGTAGTAGCTTTTGTGCCCATAGTTGCTATCCTTGCGTTATTAGTGTTATTTGTGCAAGGTAAACCTTGCTGTTGTGGTTCCGTTAGTTGTTCAAGTTCCTCCCAGTAGCTTTAACTCCGTCCATTAATGTAGTTGCTCTTCTTGGCTCAGTTCCCTTAGTTGCATTTGCTGACGTTGTTGTTATTTTAGAACGTTTCCGTAGATGTCAGCATCCCTTGTGGAAGATAACATCAAGTAGGAAGACTGCAAGAGTTATACTCAGCCCTTGGAGGGAAGTTTTCAGGAAATAGTGAAGGAAATGGACTGCTCATGCACAGGGGCATTTGTGGGGGGAAGTTGGGACAGTGCCAAATGACGTCACATAATTTGGCAAAGTGCCAAGTCACATGACCGGAACTTGGCAGCGTGCCAAGTCACATGACCAATTTTGGAACTTTGCCAAGTAAATCACGTGACATGGGGGCAGACACGTGACTGCCCCCAACTAATGTGAGATAGTGTGACTGCCCTCACAGTGTAGCCTCCTTTTGTATGGGATAGGTCATTTGAAATTAGCCAATAAGAGTCGGCTATTATGTTTAGTAAGTTCAGTATGGAGTTTGTACCAATTGAAATCAGCCAATGGCAATCTGCCTATGCTAGATGGGTTGGGTCATTTGAAATTAGCCAATAACAGTCAGCTTTCATCTTTAGTAGCTTCACTATGGGGCTTGTACCAATTGGAATTAGCCAATGGCAATCTGCATATGCTAGATCGGTTAGGTCATTTGAAATTAGCCAATAACAGTCACCTTTCATCTTTAGTAGCTTCACTATGGAGTTTGTACCAATTGAAATTAGCCAATGGCAATCTGCATATGGTAGATGGGTTGGGTCATTTGAAATTAGCCAATAACAGTCACCTTTCATCTTTAGTAGCTTCACTATGGAGATTGTACCAATTGAAATTAGCCAATGGCTATCTGCATATGCTAGATCTGTTATGTCATTTGAAATTAGCCAATAACAGTCGGCTGTTATGTTCAGTAAGTTCAGTATGGAGTCCGTACCAATTGAAATTAGCCAATGGCAATCTGCCTATGCTAGATCGGTTAGGTCATTTGAAATTAGCCAATAACAGTCGGCTTTCATCTTTAGTAGCTTCACTATGGGGTTTTTTACCAATTGAAATTAGCCAGTGGCAATCTGCCTTTGCTAGATCTGTTGGATCATTTGAAATTAGCCAATAGCAGTCGGCTTTCATCTTTAGTAGCTTCACTATGTGTTTTGTACCAATTGAAATTAGCCAATGGCAATCTGCCTATTCTAGATGGGTTGGGTCATTTGAAATTAGCCAATAACAGCCGGCTTTCATCTTTAGTAGCTTCACTATGGGGTTTTTTACCAATTGAAATTAGCCAATGGCAATCTGCATATTCTAGATCGGTTATGTCATTTGAAATTAGCCAATAACAGTCGGCTATTATATTTAGTGAGTTCAGTATGGAGTCCGTACCAATTGAAATTAGCCAATGGCAATCTGCCTATGCTAGATGGGTTTGGTCATTTGAAATCAGCCAATAACAGTCGGCTTTCATCTTTAGTAGCTTCACTATGGGGTTTTTTACCAATTGAAATTAGCCAATGGCAATCTGCATATTCTAGATCGGTTAGGTCATTTGAAATTAGCCAATAACAGTCGGCTATTATGTTTAGTGAGTTCAGTATGGAGTTTGTACCAATTGAAATTAGCCAATGGCAATCTGCCTATGCTAGATGGGTTAGGTCATTTGAAATTAGCCAATAACAGTCGGCTTTCATCTTTAGTAGCTTCACTATGGAGTCTGTACCAATCCAAATCAGCCAATGGCAATCTGCATATGGTGGAGGGGCTATGTTACGTGAAAATAGCGAACAGGAAGTACCTTTTGTCTTTGCTGGATAAGTGCTGAATGCTGCGCACAATGACCTCTGTGCAGGTTAACGTATTCATTATGAATTGAAGTAATGAGCAACTAATGATGTGATCGTTCTTATAAACGATTGTTTCCCGGAGAAGTGGCTTCCTAATGATCTTGGCACGATGAACTTCTTACCTAATGATGTTGGCACGATGAAATTACCTGCAAAATCTGTTGCGTCGTAAGATTTGTTCGTGCAGATGATCTGTAGTTGACCGCTGAATGTTAGGATAGTGATTCTTGAAGTTGAAATATCTACAGGAGTGTTTGTTTGGGGAGTAGATTTTCCAAGATAGCGATTATGAAATTCAAATTGGATGAAATTACCTTGGGGAAATAAAAGTGAAGGGAATTCAAGGGAAGTTTCAGAAATCAAGAGCATGAAAGTGAAACGTAAGTAGGCCTATGTTTTCGCTGAAGCAGGAAGAAAGCTGGAGTTATATGCTACTTGCGTATTTTCCATGACAGAACAGTTTTACTTCTTGCTTTAGATGGGAATAGGCCTATGTACTTCGTGTTGACTTCCATGTTGTGCAGACTGAAAACGTAGCAACTTGCAAAATAGGATCTAGGGGGAGTGCCGGGTCACATGACCAATTTTTGCAACGTGCCAAGTGAGTCACGTGACATGGGGTGCCAACACGTGACTGCCCCCAGTCAGTTTCCCCATTGTTTGTGTGGAGGTGAGCCCCACCCGTGTGACGGTGGAGGAACTGAGCCCCTGTGAAGTTCATTGCGTGACGTTTGTGTTACGTAGCTATAAAGAATGTGAATTCATGAGGGCTTTTACCGTGAAATCGGAGTTTCACTGTCCAAACTTTGATTTCACGGTCGAGGTCAAAGCTATGAAAGTGAAAATTTGCTAATTTTCTAAACTTTGTAAGCAGAACAACATTTTGGCCTAAAAATGCATTATCTCAAAAAACAAACAACTTCCGCTTTCGCGTTGAAAAGGTGGATTGATCTCCGCCATTTCCTCGACTCGACCCAATCCTCTCCTGCAGTCTTCTGAGAAATTCTTTGCCTCGAAGGTTTACACAGAGATCGTCAGGACGACTTGGTGGAGAGAAAAAGCAAATTCAAAGCAGAGTCACGATGGCTGGGATTGACGATAAATTCGCTTCTTTGCCAATAGAACACAGTGAAGGAGATGAAGGCAAGGGAAGCCATGAAATCAAAGGATCAGACTTCCTTTCAAACGCCATCTTCAATGATGGTGCTGATGGGCCTACCCCAACACGGAGACCAAATTTTGATTGCGAAGGGATCAAAGATGCGCTCAATCGAAATGATGGGAAGGGTCTGATTGAAAATGCAAAAAGAAAGATGACAACTGCATATGCCATGTTAGAAGAAGATTTGAAAATGATCGATACAAAGTTTCACGACCTTATCAAAATGCAAGACAAGCTCAAAGATTCAAATGTTGAAGTCGAGGATGTCGTCAAATTGAATGTTGGAGGCCATTATTTTGAGACTTCACTGCAGACGCTTAAAAGACAACCAAACACATTTTTCACCGCAATGTTTTCAGGTTGTACTGAATTGTCAAAAGGAAAAGATGGTGCTTATTTCGTTGATCAAGATGGCACGCATTTTCGGCATATCCTGAATTACCTTCGCAAAGGTACTATTCCAAGTGTTGTAGTTGATCAAATTGGACAAGAGCTGATACCTGAAGCAGAATTTTATGGTATTACAAGCCTCATCGATATCTTGCTTGGTATTCCAAGTACCACAAAAGATGATGATAGTAAACTTTATGGTGGGAAGGATAGCGGTGGTAATATCCAGGAACACTCCTTGCAAGCACATTTCAATGCTGAAAAGGCTTGCAGGGAAGTCACTGATGCATACAAAGCAATGGAAAATGAGATAAAAAACCTCGAGATGATTGGAAAGAAAACAGAGGAAGTAGCAAAGTTGCTGAAGAATCCAGATGAGTCTGTCAAATTGAATGTTGGTGGGGTCATTTTTCAAACAAGCCATTCAACATTATTGAAAGAACCAGGGAGTGTTCTAGCTGCAATTGTGACAGGGGGATATGAAGTTGCTAAACATAAAGATGGCTGCTATTTCATTGACAGAGATGCAACAAGATTCAAACACATTTTGAATTACTTAAGAGATGGAGAGATTCCTACCAAGGTTGTTAAAGAGATGGGTGAAGAGCTTCATGCGGAGGCAAAGTTTTTCGGTATCCGAAGTCTTGCGAGTGTCTTGAAAGCAGCATCGCTTGATCTGGATGTTCACCTGATTAATAACAAAGATGATCAACTGAATGACATGACCAACAAAATTTTTGCAAAGATTGTTGAAGAAAGTATCAAAGTAAAGATTAAAGTTGATTCAACGGAAAGAAAGATTCTCAAACATGTTGATGAAACCTGCAACAAATTGACAGAGGAAAGTGATGCCCTTAAAGATAGCCTAAAAGAAAGCAAGGCTGATTTAAAGAGCGTAGCTTTTGACTACAGTGAATTGAAAAAGGAAGTCAATGAAACAAATGTAAAATTTGAGGGGAAATTGGCTGAAGCTAAAGATGAAACTATTGTTTTGAAGAGTTCCCTGAATGAAAGCAAGGCAGACTTTTACAAGATGGCTTTGAACTACAGTGAGATGAAAAAAGAAGTCAATGAAACAAGTTTAAAGTTTGAAAGGAAACTTGCTGAATCTAAAGATGAAAGTAACATATTAACAGAGAAAGTCAAGGTCAATGAAGAAAAGATAGTGACAATAGCAAATACAAACTCTGGCATAAGAGAAGAAATGGTTGCTGTTTCTGAGAAAAATAAGGCAAGCCTTGATAAAGTAGTTGTGGAATACCATGAGCTGAAAGAAGAAGTAAACGAAACAAATTCAAAATTGGTTGAAGTTACAGATAAAAACAATGCATTAACACAAAGATTGAATGCCACAGAAGATGCAATTGTAAATGCAAATGCTGACATAAAGAAAACGGTGGATGCTAATTGTACAAAAATAGATAATATTGCAAAGGAAAGTAGAGAGACAAAAGCTAAAGTTGAGAAAGCTGCAACAAAAGAAGAGCTTGCAATGAAACATAATTTTGCTGCATCTGCAAAGGAGGATTTCAAAGACGTGGCTCAAGAAATGGTGAACAATTCATTGACTGAATTTAAAAAAGGATTGGAACGAGAGATAAATTGTCATGGCAAATTAAGTTCACCCTTGTGTGGCTTTGAAAATTCTCATATTCTTGAAGGAAGAGATTATCTTAGACGGCAACTGGATACATGGTTGTCAGAAACAAATAACAAAGGTGTTGTCAAACTCATTCATCATTCTACTGATGTCAATGCAGAAGATTTTCATGATGATTGTGGATATAATTTCCCAACTCTTTCCATCATAAGATCCGATTATGGGTGCATCTTTGGTGGATTCACGACCCGTTATTGGGCAATCAGCGGTAAGCTGTATATTGTTGTGGCTGATATCTGCTTCAGCGATTTGTCAATTGAATGGTCAGTGAATCGTAAAACTTACCTATGTACAAAAATACAAGGCTAAAACTTGGCCTTTTCATGGATCATGACCTTGTGATGACCTTGAAGAAAACTAGTAAGGCTATCAGTAAGATTCCAAGTTACAACCAGTCCAACACAAGGTTTCCACAAGGCTAATTTGCATTTTTCGACACATTTACAAGGTTACAGCAAGGATGTTCTAGTCTAGAACAAGGTTACAAGGACATAACAACAAGGCTTGTACATGGCTATTACACGGGCCTTGTATTTTCGTTCAGGCAAAGTCTGTCTCAAATTAGATATCACATGAAAATGTCCATGAGTGAAAACAATTGAGCTGCTTTGCATGATTAATTTATGTTATCGCAAATCTCGTATGAAATCAAATTCAAGACAGACTTTGGTTTGATGTGTAGGCATCTCTAGATGTAATATTTCCTGCTCATTTGCCTCTTCTGTAGGAGTGAGCAATTCTTGAACCAAAATGAACAAAATCAGCTGCCTTTCATGAGCAATGGCTGACTCCTAGTCTAATGGTGGGTGACTCAAAGATTGCTCATTGTCAGTTCTGGGTGATTTTCGCTCATTTTGCAGTGGGGATTTTGGCTGCTTTATAGTTTAGTGATACCCATTCATTAATTCAATCAACCAACCAACCAACCAGTCAATCAATCAAAATCTTTGATAATACCTCAAAATATTTACAGTAGCTTACCAGCTAATTTGGGACACAAGGAAGAAATATATAAAATTAAATTAAATTAATACAATATATAAAATGACAATCTATTCATTAAAACTATATACAGTACTATACTGGGTGCACCAAAAGGAACCATCCACCCCCAACAGTCCATGACTAATCATATACCAGACCAGCCTAAAGACCCACAATCAAATCCTCAGCCAATATCCTGAATCAGATGCCATCAACTAGCATCAAACTCATGACCCAGCCAAAGACCAAGTCACAGATCCCAGAAAACATCCCAGCACACGACCCCCAAGGCATGCTAAAAGCGGACAGCTCCCTCTGACACACCCAGTTATCTTAAAATAATCCATTAAAGTTCTCTGTAAAACTAAGCTGCAGTCTACAGTCCAAAAGGGTTTCTCTGTCCATTCTTCTTATACTTCTTTTGAACTGGTTAATTGTTGGCACCTTCTTAATTGTTCTCTTTCACTTACTCCACAGATATGGGCCAAAATACCTCATTGAATTTTTCCTTCTCTTACTGTGCAAAATTTTGGGATAATGAAGTTGCTGTTTCTTAATTCATAAAGAGTTTCACTTATTGAAAACATTTCTTTTATATAATGTGGAGCAAAACCTTTTTTTTACTTTGTGTGGCAATATGTCTTGCAGTCCTCTATTCTGGAGAGATGGCAGATTCGCTTTCATTAGTAGTTGTGCGTATGGTGTGGACTTATCACAATAAACAACTCTTAGGGCTTTCTCTTGGAGATTCTCAATCTTTCTTTTATCTGCTTGCAGAAATACCAGACTATACTGCAGTGTGTCAAGTGAGATAGAATTGCTGACTTGTAGATTGTTAGTTTTGCATTGGTGGGCATTATTTACGAAATATGACACCTCTCTGGCTACCCATTCTTGAAAGATTTTAGACATATTATGCTTTGATGAGTCTCCTAGTCCATTGTAGGATGTACAGGCTACGCTTCAATAATTTGTAATTTGATTTGCTTGTATTGAGGCCCCAAAGACAAGCAAAGACATTTCAACCAAATTATATTCAAATTTGAATAAATCTAAATGTAATAACATGAAAATTGAGCTTTAATCTCCTGAAATTTATCTTTCAGGAAATTGTCCAAAGTTTATGAAGGACCACAACGCATTTATCTTCAGTTTAATTAGCAATGAATATGGTGCTCCAGTAAAGATGCCAGTTCAAAGTGATGAAGATGGAGGTGTTTATATTCATGCTGATGTGGGACCTGCATTTGGAAGGAACCATGACAGTTGCGGTTTCATGGCTGATTTTAAGATAGCTGAAAATACATGTGAATGGTCAGAAGCACAGCACACAAGAGGGTACAGGTACCCTTATGGTCACAAGAACAATAGATTCCTTGCTGGGGGAAGACAGTTTGATGCTTTGGAACTTGAAGTATTTTGGATTGATAAAGCATGAAGTCAATTGGTAGTTAAAAGTGTTACTTAGCATTTTGCAGATGTTTTAATATTCTCGAAATTGTGTGTTAGCCATGAAAATTCAATAAATTATTAATTCCTGGTCCATGTGTTGCTTTTTCGTTGTCAATAATGAAGAAGCATTACATGAAACCAGAAGTGGAATTATTTTTAAATCAAAGGAAGGGAGATGTTGGAATGAAAATTGCTAATTTGGTACTCTGGTAATTTTAGTTTAAAAAGTCAAATCAAGCATAGCAAATTGTAAATTTCCAAGAAGGATTCAATGATTTGAGATTCTTGCTTTTCGTTGTAAGTGCTTCATGCTCGAAATTTTGTTACGTGCCATGAAGTTTGATGTGTTGTTGTATTTGGGCCTACACATATTTTTTAATAAGAAACTAAGAATCTGGGCCAGTACTGAAAGAACGCCGGTCAACCACGCTTCCCATTTTGCCTTTCGACTGCGGCAGCCATTTTCGTATGACATCGTGCATAGCCACATAGCAGTGCTCAGCAAAGTGCGACCGCAAAGGATGCTGGTTGACCGGCGTTCTTGAAAGTTTCTTAAAATTATCAAATTTTGAGTGCTCAGAGTTTCTTACAAGATTCTTAGAGGTTCCATAACAAATCCTCATGTTCACTACCTGTGCCCTCGTGAAAGTTTCTAAACAAATTGTGTAACGTGCAACTATTTCTTTCCCTTTTTGTGTTTCAATTGTATACAAGTTTCAGTTATTATCAAGGGACAGGTATTGTCGAGAGACAGTTATTGTCAAGGGACGGTTTAAACGATCTTCGTTATTTTGTTTGTTTAAAGTTTATTTTGATCGTAAACATGTTTTTCGACCATTGACCTTGTGATACGTGGCAGTTTCTTATTTGTTTATGTCTTGTATTTCCGTCGTTCTTCGTGTTTGTCTAAATATGGTTTGATTAGCCCAGTCTCCGTAGCTATAAATACTTTTGCGCGTGCTTCTGGACAGTGTCTATGAATCCAGTCATCCAAGTTGGAAAGCAGAGTGCGGATGCTGGACAAGGGCGGATCCAGCCCGAAGCTGAAGGGGGAGCAACTTGCGAAGAGGGCGCCAAAAACATAATGGAAAAGTGAGCTACGCCGAAGGCGCGCGAAAATCTTTGGACACTTTTAATAGGAAATTCTTTGATTTACTACTAAATAATGCCTTGATTACTAAGTTTTCCCCATATCTAAATCGAAATAGTTAGAAAATTGTGCGTTAGAGTCAGGATGAGGGGCGCCTTTCTCTCCAAAATAGGGGCGCCAAGCTGAATTTTCATCGTGAAGGGGGGGGGGCAGTTGCCCCCACTTGCATCCCCCTAAATCCGCCACTGGATACGGAGGAGAAGAGTCGTGGGAGCTGAAGGCTCCAGGGGCCTACTTGCTAGCGTGGTTTGGGCAACTTTATAGCTACGAAGTACGAAGGCAAATAGATTGCAAGTTTTTTGTATTGATTTATTACCCTGCTATTTATTCGATATATTTGCATTAGCTTTGCTTTATTTATGAGAGATTTCTGCTGTTTTCATATGGATTATACTTATTACTTGACACTTTGGATTTATGCACGTGTAGGGAGTAGTTTATTAATTTCTGTTTCGATTCGATTATTTTGTATAACCAGTTGGCGTATTATTAATGTTCATATTAACCTTTTTCTTCTAATTTAGACAAATGTTTATTGTGTCTTCGTTTATTTTAGCAAACCACATTTCGAGTTCTAAGAAACTTTGCTGTTTTTTTATTGCTGTGTTTCTGCCGAGTGCGTTGATCTGCCTGCCTAAAGCCGATTTTTGTGCTTTAAAAATTTTGTTAAGCCTTTCTAATGTTTAGAACCTTACGAGTACCTCGCAAGTAACATATAAGTGACTCAACTTATATTTTCCCAGTACGGAGTTTCATAATTTTTGGACCATCTGAGAATTGAGTTTCTTACAGGCAGTTTCTTATAAAAAAAAGTGCATTTGACTGATTACTATGACTTCCAGATCATTAATCAAAAGAATTACAGTTACTTGGTCATAACTACAGGAAACATTGCATCTTGCTCAATGTTTGACGAAAATGAACTCAACTTTAATTTAACGCAGCTAAAATACACAAAAAGGATAACTAGACTTATTACTGTGATGAACTGCAATTTAAGAAACTCAACTACTATGTTTGAAAAGCACTGAGGAACTTTTTTGAAGATACATTAAAAAGGCTTTTTGATTACAAAGATGTCATTAAATCTTACCGTTAGAGTAAAATTCATTTGCATTTGTGTATTTTGAGAGTAATAGACCTCTCAGAATGAGTCAAGTCTTGCTTTGTATGCCTGCAAACGTATTGTAGTTATGGTAGAAACTAATGCCCGGGTACGCCAAAAAACTATCCACTTTTGATAGGCCACGATAAATCGTACGTACACTGGACCGTTCTTAAAGATTTATAACTTAATAATCTTTAGCGAAGATCCAGAAACAGATTCTACTTTTTTTAGTAAATTATGTCTAAAAACAATAAAATGAAACTAATTTTCGGTCAAGAAACACTGAAAACAAGCGAATGGACAGATAATTTTGCTGTAAAAAGTGCATTGTTTTGTGGAGCACCCAGTAGATCCCGGGGGAAGGTGGTGTCCTCATCTGTCATTTGACCGAGTCGTCCCGATAAAATGGCACCCCAATTCCCAAATTCTTCGTAAAATTACTACAAAATTCGCTTAAAATTGAGCGAAACTCCTGTATGTCATTTCTGTAATTTTGCTAAATTTATCTGCAACAGCACCCATATTTCTGCCTATGTCTGAAAATGATACCAATATAATTCCACAGCTTTTGAAAACTATCCCTAAAATGGCACGTCTCTCTCCATACCACCAACATACTAAGAACTTTAAGCAATGAGGAAAGATCGAAGGGATCCAATCATCGTGGTGCTGGAGTTTGGAACCTCTTGGATTATGAAGTCAAGCCTTAGGTTGAAGGAGGCAAGAGGCATCCTCTTTGAAAGCATTAATCTCGTTTTTGCTGTTAAGTCGAATTGCAAACTGTACAGCCATTTTTGCGGAATGATTCCAGGAAAATTTTACTTTTTTTAAAGTTTCTCGTTTATAACTCTGGGACCATTGGTTTTGAAGTAAAATTTGATCAAAACATTATGAGAGGGTATTTGGAGTCAAGGTGTCAAGGAGTCAAGTAACATTTTGGTGCACCTTGTAGCAATACCTTGCCTGTACCAACTTTGTGCCAAGAATCTGAATGCCAAAAATATTGATCTCACAGACGTAGCACTTGAAAAAATATGATCTTGTGTTATTCTGTTTTCCAGAAGTCACCCCACAGTCACCCATTGGGAAGTTTCTCAGTTTTCATTAATTTCAGTTCTTAATTTCGATGTGGTTCAGGAATTTGCTTGGGCGAAAAGGCTAAAGGTCTGGTTTGCAGGGGGAGGCAAATTTGAGCTTTCAAGATTGATATATCTGCTCTCAAAGCACCAATACCAGCAAACGAGGTATCTGTGTTCAAGTTAACTATCGAGGAAAATTTTGAGAGTGATTAGCCATTGATTAAAGCTAAATTCACATCACTGGAGTCAAGCAAATCTGTATACATTTTTTTGGGACACCCGGTACTGATATCTCTTCTCTTTGTTGGAAAACAGTAGAATTCCATAAAACTTGGGGTATGAAACTTGAGCCAGGTGAATTTTTGACTTTTATTTTAGGGCACCGAGTCCATCAACCAGCATTTCACTGTTTTTGGGTTTGAATATTTTCTGAAGAAAAATACCCCGTTTTTCCTAGATTCTAGGTCCTAGGATTCTGCTTCAAATATACTCCTTTCTCAGCGAAATCATGGATGAGAGTGGTTTCATGCCTTCATTAAAATTGCATTCACTGGGGCTGAAAACTGAGAAGTTGGTTGTTTTCTATCGTTGAGCAACTCCTGTCCAAATCACGCAATACCAAATTATAAAGTTCAATAACGAGCGCGAGTCTATGTTGGATTGCTAGAAACGAGATCAAAATAAATAAACAGTTCCTCAAAAGGGATACACCTATCTTTTTTTTAAGAAACTAAAAATTTGGGCCAGAATTATCAGATTTTGAGTACTCAGAGTTTCTAACGAGTTTCTTAGAGGTTCCATACTAATCTTCATATTCACTACCTGTGCCCCCGTGAACATTTCAAAACAAGGTTTTTTAAGCCTTTCCCATGTTTAGACATTACCCAACGAGTAATATGATACAGGAAACAAGTGAAAGTAAAGTAAAAATAGGTCAAGGATTTCCTTTATCAAAATATACAGTTTCTTAACTTATATTTTCCCAGTACTGGAGTTTCTAAATTTTTGGCGATCTGAGAGTTGAGTTTCTTATGGGCAGTTTCTTATAAAAAAATACGTGTACCTGTGCCCTTCCGAACATTTCAAACAAGGTCTTTGCACCCCTTTCAAATGTTTTGGCATCACTCACCTTCCAAGTAATATGATACAGGAAACAAGTGAAAAAAGTAAATATGCTAAGGAATTTCTTTATCAAAATAAATGGTTTCTTAAGGTTTTATTTTCCTGAGTACTGGAGCTTCTTAGTTTTTGGAGATCAAAGAGTTGATTGAAAAATTAAGGTGACAAAGTCAAAACAAAACATGAAAACATTTCAAACCAACGATATAAAGTAATATAAAATCTTCTTACCTTTAAATAAATAACACAGTCAACCAATTTAAAGAGAGATACACAATTCTTCATGCAGATTCGATTTTGAATACTTCCATCTTTTTAACCAAGAACTTTTCAGCACCTGCTAAGAATCTCTTGTTGCCATGCAAAGGTTTTGGATAGTCAAATGCCCCACTGTACATAGATTGAGATTTCTCAATGAGTGGCTCACTGGAGATTTTAAAATCAAGCTTGAAAAGTTCAGTTTTGGTAGATCCTATAAATGTGCCAAATGCTGGCCCAGCTCTCGTTCTAGCTAAAACTCCACTGCTGTTGTTTTTCACAGGCATCATAATGGGTGTCTTCCAATCGTTGCTAACCAAACTGAATATGAAGGCATCATTGTCATCATAATACCAATCAGCGCCTGGGGATGCAATGAAGCATTGGCACAAATCATACAAAAGACATTTTAAATGCAAGCCCAATGTACCATACTAGAAGTATACAGCACATTCGCATGGTTCATGGTTCTTAACCCCTTTAATGCCTTCAAAAAACAATAGATGATTACGGAAAAGATGGCATCGGGGGGCATTTGACTAAGATGTATTGGATTTGATGATCAAATTTCTACAGAATCACTCAATCTGCTGCTTCCATATGAGAACGCAATGCATCTTGGTCAAATGCCCCTGATGCCATTGTTTCTGTAATCGTTTTTTGAATATGTGAGTTACAGGCTATTGGGGTTTTGAGGAAATTTTCTTTCTTTGGTCCCCTTGAATAATTTAGCTTTGTATTACAATAAGAAAAGTCACAATAGCATGCTTTTTGGGAATTCTTAGCACTCTTTCTTCAGTTTATTAATTAAATCTCAAAAAATGTTCTTTATCTGTATTGGGAATTAAGAACAAGGAAAAACATTTGGCACATTTCTAAGCGCAGTTGTCAAAAAGGACCATGCTTAGAGTTAGGATTATTGTGTATCATACACTGTGCGGCAAAAATTAGGCGTGGGCATTTTAGTCATTGTATTTTGGAAGAAAAAAGATGTAAACAACTACGATGCAGGCCTTGCACACATTAAAAAATATGAACTGAACTGAACTGAATCAACATGATGAGAATTCTCAGGTAGGAAAATCATGTCAATGTGTACAAGGCTTGTACTGTAAATTTTTCCCAAAAAGAGTGCACATCAAAAGGTACACTATAACTAAGAGTTGCATGTGCAGAAAATCATGTTGTTTCTTCATCAGACATTTTTGTGCTGTGATAACAAGTAAATAAAGTAAAAATTATAAGCACTATGATATGAATTGAATCATGCATGTGTAATTTCAAGTAAAGCCCAGTGCTCGAAACATTGTGCTTGATGGAATTCATATCAAGGGGCTCCTACTGTATTTTGCTGTATTTACTTGTTTATCTTGTACAATTACACTACACACAACAAGAAGAATTTTGAAACATTTTCAAGATTTAACTTGGTGTGTTACCTTTCTCCCATGGCAGGGATGTGAAGCCACCAAAGATGCATCCAAATTCTGATTCAATAAGCACCAAAGTTGGTGCTTGACCATCACACAATTCATGAAAGTGGTTTGCAGTTGGCCCATGATAAACGGCTGAATATAGTAGACTGACTTTGCCAGCGTTTCTTGTCTCTAACAGCCAGGTATCCAGCTTCTTCCTGAGTTGGTCTTTTTCTTTCAGAATTTCTGAGCTTTTAAATCCACAAATGGGGACTCTGAGACCATTGTGGAATTTTGCTTCTTGTTCTAATTCATTTTGGAAGTCTTCTGCAGCTTCTTTCACAGCATGTTGAATCTCAGTTTTGAAGTCATGCTTCTCACCCAGGGCTTTTGCAACATTACTTGTTGCATCTAGTATTTTCTTCAAATAAAAACTTTCATTCAAGACTTCTAAAACATTAGAATTTACTTCATCGATATGATTTTTCATTTCCTTTTTTGCAAGGGTGATGCTCTTTGTGTTTATTTTCTCCATCACATCAAGACTTTCATTCATAGCCTTCAAAATGACATTCCCTGATTCCATTTTTGCTCTAATCTGACTACCCTCTTCAACGATTTTAGCAATTATGTTATTTTTGACATTGGAGAGAACATTTTCTTCTTCCAGCTTGATTTCATTCATTGTGGTCTTCAGCAAATTTTGAAATTGCACAAGTCCATAAAAAGCTGCTTCTATCAGCAATTCTTCTCCAAATACTTTAATCACTTTTCTGGACAGCTCACCATCACGTAAATAACCTAACACATGTCTAAACCGAGAACCATCTCTGTCAATGAAATATGTCCCATCCTCGCATTGTTTGAAATCAAAACTTTCAGAAAACATCATTGCCAGCATACTCTCTGGTTCTTTTCTCAAAGTACGATGACTTGTCTGAAAAACAATGCCTCCAACATTAAGCTTCACAACTTCATCAGACTTCTGTAGAGTTTGATATATCTGTACTGCCTTTCTTTCTATTTCTTCAAAATGGTTTAAATCCTTTCTTAGGATTTGGTAACCCTTGGAAATCTTGCCAAAAACATTGCTAACCAAGTCTTTAGTTTTTGTGCAATTTGGTAGCATTGCATCCAAAGAAGCATCATTCTGTGCATCGCACTTCCCCTCTCTTGATTCTGTGTTCCCTCGCAAAACATCGACAAGGTTGTGCAACCCATAGAACTCCGCCTCAGGAAGTAGCTCTTGGCCTAATTGCTCAACAACTTTAGCTGGAATAACCCCAACCCTGAGATAGTTCAGTATATGTCTGAAATAAGTCCCATCATGGTCAATGAAAAATGCACCATCTGCCCCTTTAATAATTTGATGCTCCCGAGAGAACATCTCTGCGAGAAAACTTCCAGGGTACTTTCTCAAAGTTTTCAAACTTGTCTCAAAAATTTGCCCTCCAACATTGAGCTTGATTACTTCATCAAAATGAGCATTCCCCAATTTTTCTTTCATTTCTTTAAAATCTCTAATTTTATCTTCCACGATTTCCAGGTCTTCTTTAAGAAAAGTGTAAGCATCATTCATATGCAGATTAACTTCTTCAAACATTGCTTTAGCATGCGTTTCGTTGATGTCTATTTCTGCACGGACTTCAGCCCAGTTTACCAGGGAGCTTACCCTATCTAGATCGTGTTGTGGTGAGCTCGCCCCTTCAGAATAGGAGCACGTGCTGTATGAATTTGGCCAACCGCTACTATCTTCCTTTTCACCTTGGCAAGATTCTTGCACACTATTACCACCTAAACTGCCAGTTGTCAAGGCGTTATCTTCCCGAGTGTGTACATCACTATCCCAGTTTTCTTCTACGTCCCATTCCTTACTCTGTGAGTCATTTCCTTCTATATTATCGATTCTAAACATCTCCTCCATGTTTTGGTCAGCCATCCGCCATTTCTTCAACACGCTGAGAAGTGCGCACGTGCAGTTCGAGGAAGTAATGCAAAACAAGAACAACCGGCATGCTTTGCGACACTTTCCAAAAATACGCGGGCTTTTATTCGATGATAAGATCAGTTGGTTTATCAGAGGAGAACTTATTCGCAAAGTCCAGTGCAACTTTGGATTTTCAAGGGCCTGTTTATATGACGGAAAACACCTCTTTCTCTTCCGTGAAATCAGAACGATTTAACCAAAAGAAAGCCAATACACCTCAGCATACCGGTACTCTGGTGAAGTGGGATCTCACTATACCAGTGGTGTTGCGATTGTCATATAAGCGCGAAATGAAAATATAAGAGATTCTCTATGGGAAGGTGGAAATCTCGCCTGTCAGCCCCGGGCCTGGCAGGTGAGGTGTTTTCCCTTATATAAACAGGCCCTAAGGCCTAGGTTAAACGTCGCTCTTCTCATGCGCCGAACCTAATAGTTGAATTAGGCGCATGAGAAGAGCGACGTTTAACTTGATCAGCATGCTATACTGCACACTTTATGGCGATTGAATGCAATTTAATCGCAATTAATGGAACGTGATGTTAGTTTCTTAGTCAATAGGGCTGTGTCCCTTGTGGCCATGTTTACAACTTTATCTTTGTGACAATATCGTTGAAAGTAACTTCTTGCGTTGGGGCATGTCGGCTGCACGTGGAATGTCTGTTGTTCAAAGGAATATAAAAAGTAATACTGGCATGTTTATCAGTCGTCTATAATCAAAGCAGCACGCTGGTTTGCACCAGAGGAGCGCAGATTATTTTTCGCTGAAAAGGTAGTGGCCTATTCAAGATGTTGCGTGGTTTGTTGTTTGGTCGTTCATGGTGAGATCCAACCATTAATTTATTTTCTTTACTAAATGTTTGTTCATATTTTGGCTGACTCTTTGAGCAATTTGAATTGTATTATGTTGGGAAAGATCTGGGATTTGGCCAAAGATCAGACGACCGACTCGTTTTGAGGCCTGGCGGGTATCGCGACATGCAGTATATCGTGCGTTAAAAATTTTGCTGCTGAAGCTTTGCACGGTGACACTGTAGAGCTTTCAGGCCGGTTCAGAGTGAGGTAAATGGGCTTTTGTGGGCTTTTGGACCTTTTCATTTCATTTCCTTTAGGGTTGCATGCACTGTTTACTTGCCCACCTTGTGCTGCATGTCGTGTTTGCTTGTGCTCGCCTCGCCCAATTCGAACTCGGTCTCCTGTTCTATAATTGGTCACTTGAGATAATCTTATACACTGTTCGCCATATTCTTGCAGGAGCTAGTATTGCTTTATGTTATTTGTTGAATCGTGACTTTCCCGACTTTCCAGTCATTTTCACGGTTAAAACAAAACTGCTTGGGCGCTTTTCAAGAAGCCACGCCCGGTTGGATTTCTGGCATTGTACCTGGAAAAATCTAGCCTGCGCACAGACTTTACGGAACTTAGACTACGGACTGCGCAGGAGAAAGCGGGAGAAAAGGAAAAGTAAAGAAAAGAAAAGAAAAGAAAAGTTCTGATCATTATTTCTTGTTCAGGTTTTACCCTCTCGATGTGGAAAAATGACTTAACGGTTGATAGGGCTTCTTGGAATAATTCTTCGTTGATTTCTGCCCCTCGTTTTCTTCGCAGTAACTCGCAGCTTCCTACTGATGCGGCCGCCATGTTTTTGAATGAGATTGGTTAGAGAGCACTTTGCAAAAATGAAAAGTCCGCACTTATTGGACGAAAGACAATGAAAGTAAATATGCAAATTCATATCGCTTCAGAGAATAAACAGAAAAAGCGGCGCTGATGCGCAGACTTTACTTTTCCTTTTCTCCCGCTTTCTCCTGCGCAGTCCGTAGTCTAAGTTCCGTAAAGTCTGTGCGCAGGCTAGGAAAAATCTGTATTTTGGACACTGTATTATTTGCTCTTGTTTCAAACCAGTTCTCAGGCTTCACGCTTTTATAATTCCGTCTTGTGACTAGGGCTCTTGGGCTAGTGTCGCGTAGTAGAATGTTTCGCTGTCATTATTTTCCTTTTTCCACAGGCGACTGTGTGGATTGTTTTGGAACTAGTAGAGTCTTCTTAAGGGGTTCTGAGTGCCTTGGGTATTATAGTCTTGTGAACATTTGGTAATGGCTAAGATTTTTGGTATTTTCAAATCGTGCAAAGCATCACATTCTTGCGTTCCAACGATTTTTCAACTGGTCTCAGTCGTCATATTCATTTCTCATTTCGGGAATGCGTGCTTGTATCTACATTCCTTTCAGACGTGTGTGCCTGAAGGTTTTCGGACACTGCGGGTCTGGAAATAGCTATCATTGTAAATGAAAATTGTTTTGCTTCTATCAACGCCCTCACCTTATGGATCTACATGGATTTTTTGTTTGTTTGTTTTGTTTCAGTTTAATTTTTTGTTTTTATAAGAAACTTGGGTAGCACTTAATACTAAAAGTCTCTTAGTTTCGCTTGAACGTTGGGTTGTTTCAGCAGTAAAATGTTCTGGGTTAGTTTCTTATTTTTTGGGGCCTAAAAATTGCGTTTTGGTTCGAAGTTGAGCCTTCTTATCGTGAAAGGGCTTGCATTTTGCATTGATATTGTCAGCTCAGATAAGCCATGCATATTAAGGCTGAACGTTACTGTTTCTTGCAGTCTAAAGTTGAAAAGAAAAATGGAGGTAGCTTTGTCAGAGAGTATCGAACCGTAATCTACCACTCTTATTCTAGAAAAGATTTAGAGTTTCTTAATTTTTCTTGAGCGGTAGTGCTTGAGTTTCTTGAAGTTTTGGTCATCATGGTACTGGATTCTGATAAGCCTGTTGCTTGTAAAGTAAACGTGTATGCTGAAACGTTTGGCAGTTACTTTGAAGTTTAGCCCTCGGAATCTAATGCAGTGTTTTTCTTTCAGATTTGAATAATTTGTTCAAATTTTCTCTTGACAGGTGGAATTCACTCCATTCAAGTTAACCTAACTATGGATATAAAAATGTCTCTTATAAACAAAAAATCAAATAACAAAAAACGAAAACAAAAACAAAACAAAAGTTTAAGACAAAAGACAAGTTTGCGAGTTGTCTATCATTTAGTTTTGATTATCGAAGTTGAATAAAGATTTTAGATAAACAAACAGTTTTTGGTCCGTAAGGCAATTCAAAGTATGTGCTCTGGTGAATGGGTTTCAATATTCTATTAATCTAGTGTATACGCCAACCAGGTTTAGCTCATTGGACTGCTCTCTGTTTGCATGAATGATATTCCTCCCTTGAAACTAGTTGGAGAATCCTAGAAGGGGCTGAAAGTATATCAAACTGCTAGTAAAGAGAAGAGAAGTAGTATAGAAGCAACAACTTCACCAAAACAAAAATATTAAAGCAAATGAAAAAGATGAAATGAAAATATTCGCAAGTATCTTCACTGTCTATTGAATATGGGAAAAGGATATGTGTGCAATATAATGCATTGAATCCATTGCAGTCAAGGATACCAATGTTAAATCTCACCTGAGGTGTAGTTTAAAACAAAAAACAAATAAAAACAAAAACAAAAACAAAGGAAAAAAAATATAAGAAGATCGGAAAGAATATCATATAAAAACCTTCATTTTGAGGGCAATAAACCTACTATTTCGGGACTTGCAGACTGGGCTTTGACGCAAAAATCCTACAATCCTACAATGGCAACCCACGAGATTTGCTAGTTATGTTCAGATTGGATAACGAAGTTTCTTGTTTGCAGCATCCAAATCGACTTCCTTTTGGGAGTATAGTTTCCCTTTGAATTGAAAGTTACTTTATGTGAAGGCCTATACATCTAGTTTTGGTACTAGTTGCACTAACTGCAAATAATTAATTGCTTTCAATCAACTTACCGCCTTCTTTTTGGGGGATAGGGCTTGAAAGGGCAATCCATTTTTAGCAATACTTGTAAATATTTAGAGCCTCTGTTTTACATTTTGCAGATGAAACTTGCAAAGGACGGGGCTTTCCTTTTTCCACAGATGCATCATTTAAACAAAAATCAACAACAAAAACACTCTCTCTGGCATACGATTTTGCAGTTTTGAAGTTTTGTATTTCCTAGTTCTTTTAACAATCAGTCAATCCTCATCATTTTAGTCTCTTTAAATCAAAACGGCTAAAATCAATAGTTGGCAGGCCCAGGCTGGATAAGTATGTGTATCGTTGTGTTGTTCTGCAGTTGTGGTGTAAAGTTCGTAAAAACAAGAAGTAAAACAAACTTGTAAATATGAAAATGTATTTATGAAAATATAAAAAAAAAAAGAATCAAGGAGATGAGCAGAAGAAGAAGTGACAGAAGAAAAGAAAAGTAAAAAAGTAAAAAAAAAAGTAAAACAAATCCCCTAATGTAGGGGTGGCCAAGTGCTCGGTCGTAGAGCACAAATCCTGCAGCTTTCTCTGCTTTCTGCCTTTCTCTCTCAGGTGGTGATTGGGTGGGGCACTGCGTGTTGGGCGGAAAAAGTAAGGTTTTCAGTCCAATCACCGACCGTAAAAGTTGTTGTTGTATATTCGTGCTAGCAAATTCCGGGCAACTGCACTACTGCCCAATTTTCTAGCGATTATTTGTTTTTGGCCTATTTCGCTAAATCATCCAAATTTGCGCCAAAAGATGTTTTGTCGCGTTTTTCATCAGTTTCGGAACCGCGCGGACAAACCCCTATGATAGAAGATGTTTATTTGTGGCTATTTTATGTTAGTCATATTGGACATTGTAAACTTGAGGGGTTTGTCCTTATATTTCATTATAATCAAAGGAACCATTAAATGGCGATTGAATGCAATTTAATCGCAATTAATGGAACGTGATGTTAGTTTCTTAGTCAATAGGGCTGTGTCCCTTGTGGCCATGTTTACAACTTTATCTTTGTGACAATATCGTTGAAAGTAACTTCTTGCGTTGGGGCATGTCGGCTGCACGTGGAATGTCTGTTGTTCAAAGGAATATAAAAAGTAATACTGGCATGTTTATCAGTCGTCTATAATCAAAGCAGCACGCTGGTTTGCACCAGAGGAGCGCAGATTATTTTCCCCACCCACCCTCCACCTATTGTCTCTGCCTATTTTCTTTCCACGGCCGTCGGTCGTGTGACAGGTGCATTGGTCCGGAAAAAGTAAGGTTTTCAGTCCAATCAGAGACCGTAAAAGTTGTTGTTGTATATTCGTGCTAGCAAATTCCGGGCAACTGCACTACTGCCCAATTTTCTAGCGATTATTTGTTTTTGGCCTATTTCGCTAAATCATCCAAATTTGCGCTAAAAGATGTTTTGTCGCGTTTTTCATCAGTTTCGGAACCGCGCGGACAAACCCCTATGATAGAAGATGTTTATTTGTGGCTATTTTATGTTAGTCATATTTGACATTGTAAACTTGAGGGGTTTGTCCTTATATTTCATTATAATCAAAGGAACCATTAATAAAAGTTAAAAATACCAACTCGACACAGTTTTTATCCGAAACCACGTCAAAATCAACATGCTAACTTGTTTTCTATCATTTGATATTAGTAAATTTTGGATATCACTTTGCTCTAAATAAGGACAGTTAAAAATCAAAAACAATGGTAATAAACCCAATTCTTTGTAAGAAACTGGGCTTGAGCATCACTAGAGTTTTTGAAAAATGTGTTTATGTTGTTAAAGGGAATCTAAGCATATATCAGCCTTTGATAAAAATAGGCATCCAAAAATAATAGGCCGTGACACGTGCCCCACCATATTTGGGTAACTTATCGACGTCAACAGGAAATACCGATATGTGATTGGCTAGAGCTTGATTACAGGTGGCTTGAGCCACTTTTATATGATTACATTCCCTTTAAGAATACATAAAGTTCATCCAATACAGTTGAATTAATATGACCATATCCATGCTTCAAAACCTGGCAGCTCCTCCATTTCATTAATTAATCACGAGGTGATGCACGCTCTGTCACTGTGTGACTAAATCAAAGGCTCTTGCGCCCGGCATCCACTGTCATCATTTATTTTTCGTGGATTTCATTGTATTCACGAGCAATGTTTAACACACGTAAGGAGAAGTACGGCCGCATCCAGAGCTGCAACTACGATAAGTTAGTGTTGAGCAGCATTACAAAAATATTTTCATGCATTGTAGGCCACCTTTACAAATAGGCTTGCAATGCATGCTGGTTACCCAAGAGCCTTTGAAACGTTTACTCTGATTTGATTTTGTTCTTGAAAATATTCAGATTGGCGTTCTGATCGAATCTTGTGAGTTTTCGAACGAGTACGTTATCTTTAAAGGGGCTGGGCCACGTAAAGTAAACAAACTTCTTTCGAAACGACGATTTTGCAGTTTTTTGACAGGTCATATCACACAGATTTTCCACTAATTTTCTCAAAATGAAAGTGCTATTTGGAAGATGAACTCTTGAACTTCAGAGAGAAACAAACGAAACAACCATATGTTGTAAGATTGCAAAGATATTGATGGATTTTTAGAAGTAACTTTATCGTGGATTCACCCCATCCACCAAAATCTGTGCAGAACACAATGAGCGCGTCCCGGCAACAATATAGATTATAAAGATAACAGATTTGTTTACGGTTACGTGACCCAGCCCCTTTATTACAGCCAGTAGATGACCCATTTCGAAAGAGAGAAACTCGAGAAAATCAATGCAAATTCTCTGGTCACTGGATGCAAACTTAGGGCAATAGTTTCTATCCTCTATGTCTACGTATTAAGGAGCGAAAAGATGTTCATTGACAAGCAAAAATCAAACCTACTCTGCACTACACAATGGTAAATATAAATCATGAATTCGAAGAGCCAACATGATGTATCATGCTTAAGCAGCTCATGCTAAAATCAGGAGGGGGGGGGGGCTAACTTCAGTAGCTAGTACGAGGTGTGGCATTATTCGAGGATCGCATTTCCACAGGGGTTATATTTTTAGAGGAATACGGTATTCGGGGTTTTCATCGACTTTCATAAGTTTGGAGCTTGTTCTTATTGCCATGTGGCATCTCAAGAAGGGCTCCATATCCAAAGAACACACACAGATAGGAATGATTCCATTTGTCAACGAATAAACAGAACAATGGTGCATGCTAAACCACGACAAGGAATCTTCTCCATTAAAAGACTACAGCTAATGAATGTAAACTAACAATTGTTGAGACAGCTGCAATATGACTATCTTATTCGATCAAAAGAGTACAGCCCTTAAAGGGAAATTTTCACCCAGGGTCCTTTGCGGGCACGCTATAATTTGAGACTGTCTGGAAATTATCTTAAAGGTAATGTGTCCATGTAAATACAGCGATTTTGCTATTTGCATGTGATATTTCATGTGATCTCTTTGCCATGGAACCCAAAACGTAGCCAGCTCTAATATAAGCAGACTGTTGCGCTTCTAGAGCTGAGCCCGAAGTCTCACAGCAGGCAGCCTCGTTGTGAAATTAAAATTCTAGGTTTGTATGTGATCAGTTAAATTCTACCAATCACTGTGCGCTCCTCAGGCTCTTCGTCAGCATCGTGTCAGCATGTTTTGACAAGAGTGTATACGCAGCTGTACTTACATGGACACATTGCGTCTAACATTGCTATATCTCGTAGCCGCTATAAAGAGGCTACACCCACACAACCACTGTTTCTTTCGCTATACAATGATAGCTGTTGAATACAATAGATTACATTTTTAACTTGGCCCGGGCCATCTTTAACAATGTCCATTCCTTTTAAAGGCCAAAATTGATTTTAAGGCTGTCTGAAATTTCAGCGTGCCCGCAAGGACCCCAGATGACAATGCTTCTTATGACCCATATGACCCCCTGTAAACTGCGACTGTTAAAAGACAGCCGCATTGCTGCTCACATTAAAGCCTTATATGGCAAGAACGAACAAAACCAAGGAGCTTTAATCTATTTACAACAATCGACCTTTTAGCTATTTTAAAAAAGAAACCGAATCAAACAATATTTATATATATTTTGCAGAATTTTAAATGTGCACAATCGTTACAGATGCTCTGACTCGATCGAACCTCGCGTATAAAAATGCACAATAAAATCGCTTGATCCAGGCTCTTTCGCAGAATAGCTAAAAGGTCTGTTACCAAGATATAAACAGTACTACGAGCCCTTTTTCTTTCGACCCCTAGCACCCCTTGCTCGTCCTCGTGTACGCCCTTTCCCTTTTCCCTTTACTGTCTTAACTGGCGGTGTCGCCACTTTCTCTGGCTCTATATCTGTTTCTGTTAATTGTGAAGCTTCAACCACAGGATCAATAGGTTCATCAAGCTTTTCGCAAGTTTCTTTACTGTCTGTTGCTTGTAACTTCAACCGTTTACTACCTAACTGTCCTTCATCATCAACCTCTTGATTCAACTCCTCTGTAACATCGACAATTTTTTCTACTTTATCATCAACAAACCTGATAGTCTGGTGATCTTCCTGGAAAGAGTCCGTTGCACTTTTCTTTTCAGTGCTTTCAGATTCCATTGGTTCAAGAGATGCAGCCATGTTTGGTGGTGTCGGTGAAATAACCCCCGGTGGCATTGGCTCATTGATAGATACGACGGGTGTGACTGCATGCCTTTCATCGGAAGCTTGATTCAAATTTTCAGTCGGGTGCGTCTTCTTAGACTCATCTTTGTCTTTTGTAGTTTCAGACTGGCTTTTTGTCTTATCTGTTGCTGCAGCCACCGAATGCTCTTCGCTTGTGACTTTCTTGAGCTAAACAAAGAATATAAATTAAAAAATATGTTAGAACGTTAACAATAGCATTCTGTCTGTGGTACAGGATCAAGCCTTTTTATGTACCTTTTTTATGAGTAGTCTTGGATAAAATTTCTGTGAGGAATATCCACTTTGAAAGGAATTGATGTCCTGTATAATACAGGGTGTCCCAAGAAACATGTGTGCTGTTTGAGTGGCTTCTGTGGAGCAGCCATAAATCCAATTTTTCTGTTTTTAAGACTCTTGACAGAAGAGACTTAAAATTGAAGGTTGGCACCGAGTTTGAGTAAACCTGATCACTAGTTGCTGATTTATGGAGCAAGAAAGCCAAAATTATTGGCTGCCTCAAAACCAGAGGATTCATTATTCTCCATTGCGTTAAAATCAACGAAATTGATTGAAAAAACATACCTAGCCCTATTTTCCGATGTTCATAAGTGAGACAGATAGTCACACATTAAATTTTGTGACAACCAAGAATATTGGACATATCTAGGATTGCTAGGAATGGTAATGTGCAACACAAGTGATGCAGGCCATGGCATGCGTCCATCAGATATTTTACTTCTCAAAAGTGATGAAGTCTTTTTAAACCAACAATATTGCGTTCAGCATTCTACTTGGTCAATATTCTTGAATTATATGGTCACTAATTACTCCCAAATGCGTTTCCTGGCATAACTGTAAAGTTTCAGTTCATTTGATGTAAAAATTCAAGTTATAAGGTTAACTACGGAGATAAAATCCTCTGGTTTTGAAGCAACGAGTGACTGTGACTTTCTTTCTCAATAAATCAGCAACCATCAGTCAGATTTACACAAACTCGGTTCCATTCTCTAACTTGAAATCTCTTCTATTCAAAAATTTGAACAGCAGGAAAGTTAGATTTATGGCTCCTCCACAGTAGCCATTCAAACGGCGCACATGTTTTTGGGACACCCTGCATATAGGACAGATTTTGGAAAATAGCTGTTAACTGTTAGTCAAAATCATAAACGATCCTTTGCGAATTTATTGACTTTTCGGCAGGGAGTGTCTTGAAACTTTCTTTGAGTGGAAGCAGCCTAAATTGATTGAGCAATAACAAGCAAATTTTCTGAAGACTTGAAATGCAAAGAAACATCTACAGGGTGTCAAAAACAATTGTGCCCCGTTTGTCTGAAGATTGCGACAAAACGGCACAAGATTCTCGCCAAACTTTTGCATGATGCTGCTCTTCAGATATTCAATTAAAGTTTCCAACCATCCCCGTAAAAATCCGTTGAGAAATGATGGAGCTATGACCTTCATGGAGTTATGAGAGAGTTCCACTATTTCTGACCTCACAGAAACTATTTCTTACCTCACGTGGAGCTACTTATCACTGCAAAATAGTAAGACAAAATGGCTGACCGCTGGTTTCAGTCATCAAGCAAATTTGGTCTTCTGAAGGTCATAGCTCCATCAATTTTGAACGGATTTTACGGGGATAGCAGCAAACTTTATTTGAACATCTGAAGAGCAACATCATATAAAAATTTGGCGAGAATCTTTTGCTGTTTTGTCCCAATCTTTACGCAAACGCGCCACAATTTTTTTAGGACACCCTGTAGAACTTGACTCATAAACGCAAAATCATTAATTTACTTCGTTTTTCCCACCAGTTCTTTCCTTATTCTGTTTCCTTTCCTCTTTTTATTCCTGTTTACTTTCTTTCTGGAGACATGAAAATATTTCAGGGACAATTGGTGCCATGGCTCACTATTTTTCACCCCTGTGTTTCAGACTTACATGTGCTACTTTAAGCCTTTAAAGGGGCTGGGTAACGTAAAGTAAACAAACTTCTTTCGAAACGACGATTTTGCAGTTTTTTTGGCAGGCTTTATCACAGAGATTTACCACTATTTTTCTCGAAATGAAAGTGCCATTTTGAAGATGAACTCTTGAACTTCAAAGAGAAACAAACGAAACAACCATACGTTGTAAGATTGCAAAGATATTAGTGGATTTTTAAAAGTACCTTTAATTGTGGATTCACTCCATCCACCAAAATCTGCGCAGAACACAATGGCCACGTGTGGGCAACAATATAGATTATAGAGATAACAGGTTTGTTTACGGTTACGTGACCCAGCCCCTTTAAGTACAGCTTCTTAGCATTATCAGATTTGTGTACTCAACCTTAGAAGTTTCTTAAAGGTTCCATAACAAGTTCGCATGCTACTGTGGAATGGTCTGTCACAAAGTTAAACATTTTGTGGGTTACTACATTAAAAAAGGCTGGTTTATCTATGCTGTTAATTTTCGCAAATTTTTACCTATGTTCTTTCTTTCACATTGGCACTTGAATTTGCAGGCGGAAACATTCGGTGGGTATGAAAATTCTTAGAGAGCGAGAAAGAACAGGATCCTAACAGAGTCATTTTCACCCAGGGTCCATTCTGGGCACGCTATAATTTTAGACTGTCTGAAAATCAAATTTGGCCTAAACAGAAACTATAGATCCACAATGCAGTGGTTGAACTGATAAAACACTTCAACTAAAGTCAAGCCTTTCAGTACTACTGCAGTAATAGTATGAATCCATTAATTCAGCTTTGGAAAGGAGCACCGGCAAAGGACCCTGGGTGACAATGGTTCTTTAAACATCCATCAGGGATGGACGGAGTAGGGAATGTAAAAAGAGTACAAATAATTAACGAACCTCTTCGCCATCTTTCTTTAACTTGGAACTGGCTGTTGACGATTCATTTGACTTTGAACTGCCTGTAGACGATTCCTTCGAATCCGAACTGCCCGTGGATGATTCCTTTGACTTCAAACTGCCTGTAGACGATTCTTTGGACTTTGAACTGCCCGTGGACGATTCTTTTGACTTTGAACTGCCTGTAGACGATTCTTTGGACTTTGAACTGCCTGTAGACGATTCTTTGGACGTTGAACTGCCTGTGGACGATTCCTTTGATTTTGAACTGCCTGTCGACGATTCTATCATTGCAGAGGCAGCTCTTTTCTTCTTTGACCCTTCTGTATTCGTTCCCATTGACGATGTTTGTTTCACTACAACCGCTTTTGGCACTGGTCCTTTGGTAACGGTCCCTTTGGTAACGGTCCCTTTGGTAACAGTCCCTTTTGTAATGGTACCTCTTTTATCAGCTTCTCTGGTGACAGATCCCTTAGTAACAGTTCCCTTAGTGAAAGTTCCCTTAGTAATTGTGCCTCTAACTGTAGTTGTGCCTCCTTTAGTGATTGTTCCCTTGGGGAGTGTAGGAGAGGTAACATGACTTCCTTGATTGTACTTCCCTGATTTGTACGTATCAGTTTGACCTGTTGAGTGCCACTGGCTCGCTCTTGGTCCCATCAATGATCTTGGACCACTTGGAGGTACTGCTGCAGTGGATGCAGGTGGTGGAACTCTTGGAGGGGGGCCAGTCATTGGAACTCTTGGAGGGGGGCCAGTCATTGGAACTCTTGGAGGAGGGCCAGTCATTGGTCCCCCCATCATTGGGTATGGCATATACCCAGAACCAGGCATACCCGGCACATATCCTGGAAAACCAGTTGTGGGAAAGTAGCCAGGGGGAGGGGGAAAATAGCCGGGAGGGAATGCCATTGGTGGGAATCCCATTGGCGGGAAATAGTTCATTCCCATGACTGGAGGTGGTGGATATGCTGGGGCAGTGTACGTAGAGCTGCAAATAAAATAAATAGCAAGTTTACAATAATCATACGTTTGCTCCAATATGGAAACCAGGATTAATGAATGATAAATAAAAAGAACAAGTAATTTCTTATATATCCGCTGCGGCAGTCGCCACTCTCCGTTGCAGTCTGAACAACAGTCCCATGCAGCAGAATCATAAGAAATTATCTGTTTTTATTTATTTTTTATTTATTACTAATTAATCCTGGTTTCCCTGTGCTGGTTATAAATTACACTTGGATTGACTCTGGGCTGAACGAGATCTGTTTCACAGCCTCATTTACGGAACAAAGCAGATGGCTAAAACTAGGTATCAACTTCCGAATGAAACGTCATCGACTTTCTATAGAACCACCACTGTGGATTCCTTAATAGAATGAACTGTATCTTGGTCAAATGCCCCCAACGCCACCTTTTCCGTGATCATCTATTACCAAGAAGGACGCCAGGCAATTAATCGTTCCTGAAATTTTGAAAGACACACCGCAGGAAAACAGTTACTTCTGGCACGGCGTTGCCGCGACGTCTAAATCAATACCGAGTCAATACCGCCCGGCACAGCAAATACCGTCAAGCCACTTATTCAACTAAAGTTACAATCCTTCACAGAAATTATGAGACTGTATCCCCTCCCCCTTCAGTCGATGTTAATTGGTGTGATTATGTCGAAACTGATGCAAATTTGCATTGGAAAAATTGCTTGGAACCGCAACATAAATTGCATGGGGAGGGGGGGGGGCGGTTACTGGGGCTAAGTTTTTCTGCTGTAGAGACAAGGAAGCACTGACGTTTTGGGATCTTATGTGGGGTTCCCAGTATATTTTGTGAAGAGAAAACAATGTTGTTGTATACGTTGTACGTCATTTATGTCAATAAAACAGTAATTCATTTAAAAATACGATTTTGTATGTGGACTAAAGGCCGATTTCCAGTCAGTGGAATTTTCCGAGCGGGCGGAATTTTAGACAGTAAAAGGTCACTCAGCCGTAACTTTATATTCAATGCCAGCGCGACGATCTCTCTCAAATACAACAGAAATTCCGCCCGCTTGGAAAAAATCTTAAGATTTGCAAATATCTTAGTCTACGTACAAAGTCGTGTTTTTAAACGATTCACCGTTTTATATTTTGTGAAGGACTGTAGAATCCTGGCTCGATTCGGATGTTCGAGATATTCCCATACTACTGATGTGCTGGATGAAGAAAACTCTAAAAAGAAAAATTTGTGAAAAGTTTGTAAAAAGAAAAAAATTTCAATACCTTGTTGCTTGGGTTGGCATTTGATATGAGTAACTCTGTGCACTTGTGGTTAAACTCTGAGTAGTTTTATTCTTGGCATCAACACCATACCCTTTGCTGATATTTTCCTCTTGCTGTGTTGATTTTCCATCATTTTTGAGTTTCTCCTGGAATATATCTTCAAGACTTGTTGAGCTCCAATCGAGGTTGAATCCATACGTGCATTTGAGGCATTGGAAAGATGGCGGCTCATTTTCGTCTAGAATTAAAAAGAAAGGCAATCATTTCGAGATTTTTCAAAATAGAGGGAAATCTTGGGCCTTCTGTATTACACTGCGCACATTTACCATCAAATGAATTGCATTATCATCGAGCGATTGGAACATGTACAAAAATAAAATCAATAACACGAAGTTCATAAAGATGTAAGTTTCAGCAAGCAAACGAGAATAACGAGAAAAGAAAGAGAAGGGATCAGACCATTTCCTGTAGTCCCATCAACAGAAAGGTGGAAAACTGAAAAAAACGAAAAACGATCGGGGGCGGTTTAAGTTATATCCCGTTGTATCTCTTTGCAGAAGGAGGGTTGTAACATTTTTAAATACGGTTCTTTCTACTGCTGTGAAATTGTGTCGGGTCGCAAAGCTTAATGCCATATTTTCTCCATTAAAGATATTGTTTCAAATAAACGCCTCCTTTTAAGAAACATATCCATCCATCAAATGCAGCATCAAATGTACTTGATCTTCAAAATACTGCCCATGGCGTTTTCTTGTGAACTATATCACAGCAAATTTAGGCATACTATGCTTGTCCCATTCAGGCATGGGACCCCAGCGGTAGCACAGCTTCCAAATCTTTCAAAAGGTTGGTGTAAAGTTGAATGACCTATTTCTTTGAACTGAATGACTTTAAAGAAACTTCAGCTGTATCGCTACAATTCTACCGTTGGAATTTTCTGAAATCTTCGATATTTTCAAATTTTTCTTCTTTTTCAAGAATTCAAGAAAAATTTTGAAAAAAACTTAAACCATCGTAATTTCTAAATTGTTTGATGTAACATGAAATAATTTCCAAGAAACCCATAGTTGACGAACGTCTACAATATGGTATCAAGCAAAGGTCTATCACCCTTCTGGTTTATGATTTGGAAATTTGATTACGTCACATCCTCAAATGAGTTATAATATGAAATACGCTGTAATTGCGAAAATATTAGTTTCTCTAAAGCCATTCAACTAAAAGAAATAGGTCATAGAATTTTACATCCACCTTTTTTGAGCCTATGCTGTGTCCGATGGGCTACCCCTCCAGATTTTCACCTCACACAACAAGTGTTGTAATCATTTTCGTATTTCGTATTATGTTGTAATCGTATTGTTAATTCAATTTGTGCTGTATCTATTAGAAGTTTCTTTTGAATTATGAAAAAATTGTATTAACTTTACTTAGTTGTTGTTAGATTATCTGTAGTTTTGTAAATTTTTCACTGATATAAAAAAAAAAAAAAAAAAAAGTCCTGACCGAAACTGAAAACGTCGTTCGGTCATTCACCCCACAATTGAGATTTTTAGAGTAAATACGGCAATTTACATTCAGATAATGAAAACAGACAACATTTGTAATCTATCCTTACAATTCTATGATAATTCAAGAGCCAATTCGCATGAGTATATGACAATTTTAAAAGAATAATTCAGAACTATACCAGAACTATGTTAAACGTTTTGATATTCATCTTGTTCAGTAACTGTTCTTACATAACGACTGCAACAACCACAGTCGTTGCACGAATAGTTCCCGAAGAAGATGAATATCAACGCGCTTAACAAAATTTTAGTATATTTCTAAATTATTCTTTGTAATTCTAAAGATTGTTTCGGCCCGGTAACTGACACTACTGCTGGTCTATTGGTCAATTTTTCTCCATTATGCTAATAGAGATGAGGGTTAAAAGAAATTATTCGTCCTAGGTATGTAGGTCAGCGAAGCAAACAATCAAAAGCCGATTAATTTTGCTTCGTCACAAATTTCACAGAAGTTTTCATTTCGAGACAGGTTAACTTTGGTTTAGGATGTATTTTGCTTTCGAATAATCTGTTGACGACAGGTAATAGGTGTGGGGTGTGGGTAAAAAACAAACTGTAAATACGAGAATCGATAGGAAATAGCGTTCGCTGCCACTTCTCAATGCAAATTATTCAAAGGTTATCTATGCCATGAAGTTCATTCATTAGTAAAAACTGATGAGGAACTGACGAATATTTTATTCAATTTATCGAAATCAACACATTGGTGATAAATATTTACGAAATTTGACAATAAAATAGATGGCTAAAAAAAATTGAATTCTTCTTCGGTGAGTCAAGTGCTGGAAAGGAGCAACAAATATTTGCAATATCGTGATGATATCCAGTCACGCCTGTAACAACAAAAAGAAAAATAACTTTATGCTTTTAAGATTTTTCAAAATTTCTCAGACGATCTTATCACAACAAGCATGTCCACTCCACGCACGCATTTGCCTGTTTTAAAAACGCGACATTCGCGATGAACTAGGAAGTTAATTTCATTCCAGCATGGGAATACAAACCTTTGGGCATTTTGTAAGCATAATTAATCTTGAGAAGCTTCTGCAATATTTCCGGCAAATTGTCGTCTTCTTTTTCCTCCTCATTCGAAATTATAATATAAACAACTTCGGCTGATTTGCAATACGGACAAATTCCATCTATCGACACGGGGTAATCATCAGCAGTATATGTCTTCTTTTCTGGTTTTTCTGTTTTGTTATCTTTCGAAGTTTCGTCCTTGCTTTCGTGAGCAACTGACTCAGCAGCCCCTGAAGTGCCCTCAATCTTACCACCTTCAGTTGTCTGAGTAGCTTCTGGCAGCGGAGTCGCATCGGACATATCAGAAGCTTGTTTCGTTATTTCATTAGCAGGCTGGTTGGTTTCATCAATTTGGCTCTCGGATCCATCTTGATTTACCAACCGAGGGACATGGCCTTTACCACTGGCTACCATAACAAGATTCTGCGGGTTCTTTTTGGTAAACTCAACAGGAGCCCATGGGTTACTGCCATAACTATCCCATGAAAAAGCATACAATTGTTTTTTATTATCGGTAGATTGAGTTTCTCCATCGTCGACTGCCATTTTTTCCTCGCCTCCTTCTGATTCTTCATCTGACCAAAGTTTTGCTTCCCCTTTGTCCCAGTCTTCTTTGGCATCCGAGAGAGCTAACATTGTTTTAATGAAATGGTCTTCATCATCATCCACTAAAAAAAACAAGTTAAACATGTCAAAATGTCACAAATTTCTTGGGCCAAAACAAAATGACTAATTGGCCAAAAACTGCAGTTTTAATTTCAATCATCTAGATTTCTAATGTGTTTTCATTGAAAAAACTACAATTTTCACCTGAAGGCAATGATACTTTCCTCTTTGAAATGAAAGAGTGCAGTGAAAAAGAACATACCTATAGTGCCAATCTATGACTGGTGACCTGGAAAACCTTAGCTGATCGATCGAACAAGAATATTGACACGATTTTCAAAGGGTGTATGAAATCTTCTGAAAGCGATATATCCTGATGAAGCAACCATAAAGATCTGTGGAGACTTACAGCCATTTAAGGAGGCCGTTGATTAAATAATCACATGTGATCATGACCAAAACTCAGAAATTTGTCATCATTTCATCATCAGTCTAAATTCAAGGGGGCACTTTGTAGAGGTTGCATTCAGAATAATGTCAGAAAAATCTAAACCCGGACAGAAATTGGTCCGATGCGAAACTTATCTTTTCAGAACAGGTAAAATGCATGAAGAATTAACCCTAACACTGAGAAAAATTCCCCTTCATTCACATACATTTGACACTCTCAATAAATCAAATTAAATTAAAAATCAATAAATTGAAGTCTGCAAGAAAAAATTGCAGAAAACAAATACCTTCTTCGTTGGGTGCAGTGAATTCATCAAGGACGACCCATGAAACACTGTTCTTATAATGATTCAAATCAATTTCTCTGTCATCAAAACGATCTATATCCATACAATCTTCATCAGCAGTCTTTTCTTCCTCTTTGCTCTCCAATGATTGCTCGCCAACTTTCTCTAAAGATTCTTCAACTTTCACAACGGTTGGGGATGTCACCAGTGAAGTCACTTTTAAAAGAAAATATAAATTTGATTAACAACTAGAATCATCATCACTCACTCAAAAAACAGAAAGGCATAACATACAAAAAAGTATAATTTACAATGACTCTTAGCTCCGGTCTTTGGATGCCTTGATAAATTTCTCTTTGCAGTTTCAATATCTTAAAGGAATTAAAACAGATGCACTAAAACATACCATTTTCCTTGATTTCGTTAGCATCTGGTTTCAACTGCAGTTAGAAAGAAAGTAACAGTCAGTAACAGTAGTTGCAGGTTTTTCCAAATTTCATGCTGGTCTGAAAGCTTATTCTGATCAAATATAAAAATCTATGTCTGCCCCGTGAAGCAATGTAACAATAGAGCGAGTTACATCAAAATCCAAAGGCAATGAAATTGCTGTAGAGAACTGTTTAAACACTAAAAGGGACTTGCTTTTCAATATTTTATTTCTGCTGTTTTCAAAGACCGCTCATTCCAACTCTTGATGCATAGTACGCTGTCTGTTGCGTAGTTCTACTTATTGAATTGTAATAGTCTTACAGGACAAGTCCGGGGTTGGTATAATTGATGATAAAATTCAAGGTAATACTGCTAGGAATGATGTATGATAATTGAATTGTAATGGTCTTAAGGTTCAAGATCTTAACACAGATTTTGAATTCTGTAAATATAAATCAGATACTATGTTGAATAAAACAGCAAACCAGATACTTAGCTTTTCTTCCTTCAGTACCAATTTGAAGTTGATCTAATACTCTTGATGTCCAATATACTTTTAGCTCCAAATATGCCTTAACATTGAAAACTAAACCTCGCAAGATGAAGAACGCCTAGATAGTTAACATAAGTCTGCTGCCTTTCATGCAACAAAAGAAACACATCAAAAACGCACTTGCTAGAAACAAAAACATTATTTTCTCAAATTCATTCGAAGAAAACTCCATCAAGAAATAATGATAGATCAAGTTGTCAGAACAATGCAAATTCTCAAAGGTGGCTAAAAAATTCTGATGATAGATTGAGCTTGTTGCAACATGATGCCTCAAATATGGCTTCCATTTTAAGGATGACATGTTCCTTAAATTTCTGTATCATTGAGGTTGTTTCTAATGTATGTAGAGACACGCAAATTCAGAGAAAATTAATTCAATCAGTCGTTAAAAACAGCAAGCCAACATTGTTGTGTAAGTTATCTCAACAAGCACATGAATAATACAGTCAAAAATTTCTCCTCTGAAAGTGCAAAGCAGGTTCACCTCACCTCTGCAGTTTCTTTTGGATCCTTCTTAACTTCAACCTCATCTTCTCGTGGCAACAAAAATACACTTTCCAAATCAGTTTTGTTCCAATTTAAATTAAATCCGCATTTTGATGGATCAGCTGGGCATTTTCCACGGCACAAAAAAGTTGGAGGGTCCTGTTTGAAAAAGGGGAAGATTTGCTTTTAATGATATGTCTGACAGAAAAGTAAAGTTGTGTTGTACAAAAATGCCAGATCGTAACCTTGATTTAAATCAGTGTAAATCGTAACAAAAATTACAGTTACATGAAGTATATTTTATAAACATCATTGCATCTATCTCTACTGAGATAGAATGGATGTTCAGCTCAACAGCTTGTTTAGGTAAACGAATGACTTTAAAGAAATTGACAAAATTACAAGCTAAATCAGCAGATATTGAATTTGCATAGTTCACTCGATTTTAAAGTCTGATTAGGTTCTACACAAAGGCTTTCAAAGAAAACAGAGAATTAATAGATAAAAAGCTCGGTTTTTCTGAATATGCTACAATTTTTGGCAACAAACTTTAAAATAAATACATGCCAGCACCGACCTTGCAATGGCTGTCATCCTGACTTGACCAGAGTACTGCTTGACCTTTCGTTATCAGATAATTGCATATTTCTGGCATATCACCCATCGGAAATAGGCTGAAAATGTGAGAATTTGAAAATGCTGAAAATATCTATAATCAAACAAGTCTTTTCAAACGTTTTCTGCCTTCCGACAAGGAAAGAGAAGTAATCTTCAGTTGATTTTGTGGCAAGCATTTGACATGAATAAAAGAATAAAACTGGCTACATACCTTGCTGTGAATACCGTCATGCAGTTATCAAAAACCATTGAAATCTACTACCTCTTCAAAGCCAATTATGCTCTCCATATCTGATCAATTTACCTGCTACCAAAATCATCTGCATTCATGCCCAAATTGATTCCTTACACCAAAAACATATTGGAAACTGCTTCAAAGTTTTGTGACAAATGTTTAAGGCATATCAAGGGGTAATTAAGTGGATCTTTCAAAAAATTATCAAGCAAATAGTTTGCAATGAAATGCAAGCAGACAAATTCTTTCAACGCTTTAGTCTCTTTTAGTGATTCTATATAAGGTATGTCACATAGACTTGTATGGCACACAAAGTCCTTTTCCACAAAATAACTTTGGCAGTAAATTTAAGCAGATAAACCAAAATTTTGCTTCAAAATGAAAATATATTGGTATTTGATCTTGTTTCAGCTATCAAATTTTCCTCAAAATAAAAAAGCTGCATCTATTTATTCATTCTATATATCTATTTTGGATTCTTAGTCTGCAGTGCATTACTAAAGGCTGAGCAGGTGTGATCAAAGGCTAAATTGTTTGTCTGCCATACTCATTCCCCAGCTCTCCAGTCCCCAAGGCACTATTTGTATCCAAAAATTGATGGGAACATCTGTAAGAGCAGCAGGAGGTCTATATTTTGGGGTGACCTCCTACTGCTGAGGTATCAGCGAGGGAAACTCAAAGTATATTTTATTATATGTTTATTTATACTTATTGTGTGATAGAAATGCAACTCAGTTTCTGTGATATGAGAAAAGCAGCCCTCATTTGACTCCACCTAAACACCTACTGTATGTTTTACTGTTGGCTTGGAAATGTCATTAGCAGGCTTTCTTAATGTTTTAATTCTGATCTTCATTGTTTTTCTTTCAACACAAACATTTTTTGCATTAACACATAATACATCTTGCAATGAATCATAAACAGAAAGGAGAAACTACAGACTGAAAAATCTGCAAACATTACAGTACATTACGAACAGTACAAACAGTACACATTGGAAATGGAATATTTTGGTGGACATACAGTATGCATTACTTACAAATCCAAGATGACAAAGGCATTCTTTTTGAAATGACATCTTGGACAATTCCCATCATTTGATGCCTTGAATTTCTTCCCTCGTACTTCTACTGCTACCACTCGATCATACATATCAGGGCTAAAATGCAAGTGTGGATTAAAATGCAAGTGTGGAAGAACTTCAAAGACCAGGTCCTAGTTTTGTGGCCTTTTAACTTGGTAATGGCAGGCAGGAAAAATTAAACCTGAATAAATTTGGGGAACAAGGTTCCAAAGCACTCCACTAATGAGAGCTTATCTTATCCCTTGATCTGACTGCCCTTGGAATAAAGATGGGCCACCTACAAGACATTACATGACTCTATTATCATCCTCTAAAAAGCCTTTTGCGCTGTTTATAAGCCCACATTAACATCATCAAAAATTTTGTTCAATTCCAAAGAAATTTGAAAAAGCTTTGGAAGTTAACTTTTATGGGAGAACTGTACTAGTTCTTTGTAACTAAAATAAACTCTCTTTGCAGGAATCCTTATACATCCTTGTGAAGTAATGATTAATCTACCAGATCTTTTGATAATATTCTACGGAAGAATGGGACAAAGTTCATTTGCTTCTTATTGAAAACATTTCAACAAGCTACTGCACATGGTTGAAAGTGTATAACAGGGCAACTTAAAGGGAATCAACATAGTTAAAAGCTGGCCCGGGCCAGGTCAAAAATATAATCCATTGTACTCAACAACTTTGACGCATCCGGTTTCTTTGTGTAGGTAAAGAAACAATGGGTTTGTGGGCGTTTCTTTAGCCTATTTATAGCAGTTACGAGATATAGCTATGTCTATTCCCTTTAAATGTTGAACGTTCAATCTACAAAATCATTTTAAACTGCCAAGAATGATGAAGACAATAAAATATCATAGCAACTTGGAAATGATATTAGAAAATGAGGTACTTACTCGTCCCGATAGATGAGCAGTCTTTCTATTTGTATCCGTGCTAATTCTTCTTCTAATTCTTTTTTAGACCATTGTGACTTGGCAAATCTATGTTTGAATTTTGATGCAGACACTCCCTCACTGGCATTTGGCAAGCCACCATCCACACTTTCAGAGAAGCTAGAATCCATGTCCTCATGGTTGTCTACTCCTGGTGGAGCCATATCCCCACTGTGTCCGCCTGACTGCTCATTTGTTTCATCAAGATTTTCATCTTCTTCATCATAGTAACTGAGACCTAGAGGTCCCATGCTCTGTAACACAAAATGAAATAATTGAGTACATGTACGGGATATGAAAAAGTAATATCATGAAGGAGAGACATCCCTTGAGATGCTCAATGAGGATTTCTATAAGTTCATTTTGTTGAGAGTAAACACTTTCATGTTTGCGGTAGGCCATTGTTCTAGGACCATTCTGAGGCCCGTAGCCTGCTTTACGGAGAGAAATGTGACAGATGCGAGGGTCAGGAAAGTTGTGTTGTGGCTAGGGAAAGCCAACTCTTAGAGAGGCAGCTGCTGCTATCAGTCTCTGCAAGATTTCATTTCTTGTAAGAGTCAAAATGTGATACAATCAAAGTGCCCCCCACCTGTTTGAAAGCTCAATGTACCAGACATACTTCAACAATAATGATCAATTTAGACCTTTCTTATTTCGAATAAAAGATTTTAATGTTTTTGACTCATTTTGGTAAGGTTCATATAACACAGTAGAAGTCTCCTTGTAAATTTACGACATTCAACAAATCAGTCATGCAGAACAGTGGAAAAATGTATGATTACATTCCTGAAAGATCTGATTTTATGTTTCATGCAATTTCCAGCTATTCTGCAAGACTGACTTTCTGAAGCTTACCTAATTTAAAAAGAAACTACCTGTGCCTATTATACCCAAAATTATCAACAAAATACACAAAAAATTTCAAAACCTTTTTAGTTATAAGAAAGGGTAAATTATTATGATTATAGAGTTGGCATTTTTGCTGCAATGAGGTGAATCGGGTAAATTTGGCACTGAAAATCAACATTGCATGTACATTTCTGAAGATTACAAAACCATTAGAAGACAGGATAATGAGTAGCAATAATGAAAGCCTGATATCAGAGAGGCTGCCCTAAACAAGATAATGATTATACGGGCCTCTCTGATCTCCTCTCTCTCCAACTCCAATTCTTATTTTATTATCATAAATCCAACGCACTATTTTAAAAGGATAGACTAGATTGAGATGCAAAAGGCAATTCAGTTATGTTGATGTTTTATACATTTCGTTTTTGCTGCAAGGAAGAAAAGTACGGTTCTTATCTGCGTCTTGTCTGGGCCACGGCTTTATGATTCATTTATGCCTCGGCCTTATAGGCCATAGACTAGCATATGCCATGTGGGCCTAAAATTTCTCTTCACAGAAAACGACCGGGCTTTTAGTATCCTTGGCAAAAGTGAACGATACTTTGCATAGATCAAATCAGCTAGGTCCCAGGGCAGCCATGAAAGTCTTACCTGTGACATCGACATGCTAAGAACCGCGTCAGAACCATTTGTTTCAGAGGATCCAAACCACAGTGGACCTCTCCTCCGGCGCCATATGCAAATGGACTAAGTACTTCATGTGTGTTGAATTGGTTGAATGGGCGAAATGAAGTCGTTCGCGGATATACTCATGGAAAAATGTTTATCTTTTTATTTCTTTTCGTAGTCTTTTAGGGTTTTATCATTGTCTTTTAAAATTTAGGTTTTTCATCTATTTATTGCAATTAAGTCTAGTCCTATTGCTCTCGCTCTTCAGTCAGAATATGATATGGACATACTTTGGTTGTTGTTTAGAAAAACTGCATCAGCGGAGGCTCGCGATTCTTCTTGCAAACTTCATGCAGCTTCATCTTCACGAGAAAACTTAAATTCTGACACATTGATTTCAACGAGAATTCCTTTTTGAATAAAAAAGGTCTATTCAATTCACTTAAATTGGATAAAAATCTAATGTTTCTGTTCCTTGGAACGACCATGGAGTTTCATTTCATGTGAAGTCTGTCCCCAGGGGGGGGGGGGGGGGTACTTAGTATATTTGTCCGACGGGGATGTGCCGTTTTTAAGGGTATCGTTTTCACCAATTTTTTCTAGCCCAGGGTATCAAAATGAGGCAATTTTTCTAGAGCAGGTTGTCAAAACATGTCAGAGGAGGATATTCGGCTAGCTCGGGTCTGTCTTCGGTCAAATTTCACGTTTTTGAGTATACTTTTCACCAAATTTTTCTAGAACAGGTTATCATTTTGAGCGAAAAATTCTGGAGCAGGGTAAAAAAATTTTTTTCGTGGGCACACCCCTGTACAAATTTAAGTCAAGTACCCCCCCCCCCCCCGGGAGTGTGTCTCAAATTAGATATGAGATAGCTATGTATGTAAAATTTCACCAAGAAATTACTCATAAAAACATCTCAACATATATATCTTGTTGTTGTCTTTTGATTATCCATACCGTACGAGCATACAAGTTAAATTTTACAAAATGGCACGGGGAAACCCGCAAACCTTCCAATTTCAAACGTATTCTGCGTATTAGCCAATGATGTCGTCGTATTTTCTCCCAAAAAATTATAAAATGTTTGATGTCATTGCCTGACATCAAATGTGAGACAGACATAAACTTTTTTTTTTAGTTTGTTGTTCTTTCTTTTAGTATGTTGTAATTTTTGAATTGTAAGTGCCTTTCATGGTGGGAACTCCGATGACCTAGTGTCTACTCCCGCCATGATAGGCACAGTAGATGTACTTGTTGAGTTTGTTATATTTTAATTGATTATATAAAAAAAAAAAAAAAAAAAAAAAAATGTCGTCGTATTCTGATCACATAACTGAAAATTAGGTTCTGAGACTACTTTTCGACTACTTTCACGAAAATAAAAATGGATATTCGACCAATCAAGATACAGAGCTGCTTTTACCACAAATCGATTCTGTAGGCTAGGCCAAATTCCATATTTGTTTTTCTGTATTTGGTTTATATCGATTTTCATTCCTTCGAAAATTGACCAATGGGACATTCCATGTCAAATGTAACCACCTCAAAATATCAATGTTTTTGATTTTATTGAAAGTTTGTCAGCTTGTTTACCTTGTTGAGCTATGCATTGTGTGAAGATTTGAAAGAATTATCTCCAGTGGTTTCAGAATTATGGACCATTGAATTTTTGACCTTTGCGGTGAACTCAATTGACCCCAAATTTTGTAACTTCCCTAATATTTACCCCAAAAACTTGTTCTTTATGTCATATGAAAGCTCTTGAGCTGTAAAGACCATTGTAACCAAGAAAATTGCAATAAAACATTGTTTTCATGTTAATAAAGAAGTTTTTAAAGTTTGACCTTTGACCCCTGGTCAGCGGCAATTTCGAAAATCACGAAATTTTGTGGAAATGTTCATCTATCTATATTAACATAGTCACAGGATGATATTAATTAACCTGGGTGAATTTCAGAGTGGGATTTCAATGGGTTTGATCACAGGATGATTTTGATTACACAGTGGTCAACAGTTTCTATGTAATATTCATATGCAAAACATCTCAAATTATAGCTCTTGTGCAAACTATATCCTTCATTGCAAATGTCTCAACAAAACATAAACAAATAAAACACTTTCTCTCCGACAAATTCTTCCTAACCTTTAAACTACAAGATTTTCAATATTCCAAGACAGTTATTTCATGTTTCTTAGGAGCAATGTAATTTCAGCAGCTTTCTTAGATGAAAAAAACCATATCCATTATATATTTGAGAGGAAAGGGCTTGATCTTTACAGGAGTGCTTTAGACTAGCTCTTGTAATCAGATAAATGCAACAGCAACCTATAATGCTTTAAATGGGAATCTTTCTGTCAATGTCCTGTTTCCATAATGGAACAATTTGCCATGATCCTGACATCGTTGAGGATTGCACACATAATCAGAACATATTTTGCCAAAACCGGCTGATGCACAATGCTTTGGTCACTGCATGGCAAATTTGGAGAAACCGATTCTTTACCTGAACGCTCATCTTCAAACTTCCTGCAATTCTCTTTCAAATTTCAAAGTATATGGTTCAATCGTTTTCAGAAATGTTGGTACGGGCATTGGTTTGGTCATGTGCTTTGCCATGTTAAATTACTTTGAATTTTACATTTGGCCGAAAATATATTCAAATGCGTCTTTTCTATAAAGCAACAATGCAGCATCTTACAAATGTGTTGTAAACTATATTAGCCCCATTTGTTTTACAAAATGTTTTCATAACTGCACTCAATAATTATTTAATCATTCAATGGCAGCAATGAGCCAATAGAGCTGAAGGATAAACATATTGGAAGCTGGTGTGTTATGCAAAAATTATAAGAGGCATGCGCACATTAATATGACAAGAATTCTCAAGAGTTGCTGACAATGCTTAAGAATCGTCAAGAATTCATTACAAGCTCATAGGAATCCTTAGGTCATACTGTATGAAGCACTGTGAATGTTTTAAATGTGAATTCTCAGGAAACTGAAATTGTTCTTAAGAATTCTCATATGGAATGCCGTTTGCACAAAAATGACATAAACATAGTTTATGTTACATAAACTATGTTTATGTGCACATAAAATATGTTTATGTACATAAACTGTGTTTATGTGCACATAAACATAGTTTATGTGCATAAACATAGTTTATGTCCATTTTTGTGCACATAAACATAGTTTATGTACATAAACTATGTTTATGTGCACATAAACTATGTTTATGTTGCATAAACTGAGTTTATGTGCACATAAACATAGTTTATGTAACATAAACTATGTTTATGTCATTTTTTTGCAAACGGCGTTCAATATTCTCAGGGATCATTTTTAGGCAGGAGAGCTATGTTAATGTATGCAAGGCTTGTACTGTGTGTGATATTGATTATGTTTAGTTTAAACTTTCTAGTTTTGAAAAGCTTACTATGAGTGGAGAATTTTGTTCTGCATTTGTTACGTTTATTGTTTTGCAAGGGCTATAACAACCCAATCCCAATGCAGTGACTTAGCATAAATTGCAGGCTGAAGTCTTACCAAATCGTTTTTGCCAGAAAATAATTATGGAAATCTATTCAGCAAAATGTTTGAAAATATTGACCTTAACCCTAAATTATCTTCTGATAAAGCAGTTACTAGATCTAACCTTTTATTAAGATGTTAAGAAACAACCCAATAGCCTGATTTTGAAACCTCGTTTTTTAGCAAAACATACTTCTGCAAAGGCAATGTCTTGCATATGAATATTACATAGAAACTGTTGACCACTGTGTAATCAAAATCATTCTGTGATCAAACCCATTGGAATCCCACTCTGAAATTCACCCTGGTTAATAAATATAGATAGATGAACATTTCCACAAAATTTCGTGATTTTCGAAATTGCCGCTGACCAGGGGTCAAAGGTCAAACTTTAAAAGCTTCTTTATTTACATGAAAACAATGTTTTGTGGCATTTTTCTTCGTTGCAATGGTCTCTACAGCTCAAGACCTTTCATATGACATAAAGAACAAGTTTTTGGGGTAAATATTAGGGAAGTTACAAAATTTGGGGTCAATTGAGTTCACCACAAAGGTCAAAAGTTCAATGGACCATAATTCTGAAACCATTGGAGATAATTCTTTCAAATTTCCACAAAATGCATAGCTCAACAACGTAAACAAGCTGACAAACTTTCAATAAAATCAAAAACATTAATATTTTGAGGTGGTTACACTTGACATGGAATGTCCCCAATGTTCAAGAATTTTTCAGGAACGGTGCAAATAAGATATAGCTTTCAAAATTTCACATGTTACGTGAAATATGTCCAGGAATAACATGAACATATTTGTTTGTGCTATTTTAGAAACTTCTTGAAGAATTAAAGCTATTTGCTACAAAGAAAGCTAATGGGCCTACCTTCACCCGTAGCAGAATCCCAGTAATCGGCATTAAATCAGGCAAAAAAGCAATAAGAGAAACAATAACAATGAACAGCTTATCATTTAATTTCATCAGCTGAGCTAAGCACAGTTGTGGCCAGTGGATTTTGAATTGCATGGGGGATCGGTTTTTCACAAATAATTGACTAATTTCTGACTCCCTGCTATCTACAATCTACAATCTACAATGTCAATCTCCAAAAAGGCTCAGCCCATGACGGAGATACACAATACTCACACTACATCACACCTACTTTACGTAACTACATAGAACTACATACGATATGTTGACGGATTAGTAGTTTTGGTGCAAGGGCACTTGGTCAATATATTTTACTTTGGCTGCATGGCAATGCATACATGCTACAGTTTGAGTGATATGACAGATATGACACATTAATATCAACAGTAGGCTTGCGTGGTTTGCAGTTTCAGATATCAAGGAAAGCAATACATGAACCTAGGCTTTATACCGACCAAGTCACCTCAGACCAAAAGAAAGCCAAAACGAATTTTTTTTTTCACTACGTGTAGCAGAAAATCCCCACCCCCACCCCTCACCACAGTCCCCGCCACCCTGCAACCGTGCCCCGACTATCCAGAACACGAAGCGCAAGACGGCGACAACCACAACAAGAGACAAGAAAATGAACGCCCCCCATCACACGTATTTTGGGATAAAAATAAACCTGTCAAATAAGTTTTTAATTAATTAATACGAGGAGGCGCAAAGTGCCCAAGTGTTTGTGGCAAAACACTGAATAGGAGTAATCCTTCACATACAAAATTCTACAATGATTCAGTAGGCTTGTAAGCAAACATCATAAATATCACTTGTCTACAAATGAGACATTTTCATAATTCTTTCCTATTAACCAGTCTCTTGAGTAAACTCAGGACATAGCTCAAGTATTGCAACAATAACAGCAACAACAACAACATTTTCACATTATTTGCTCAAATTGGTATGAGCAAACAGTCTCAATACTTTGAGCATCCACCAATCTATCAATAGCGATGACTAAAAATATGTAATCAATCGATTTCTTGAGTATCCAGTTGATGTCAGAAAGTATCTCTTCTTTACAGGAGGAAAGGTTCTTAAATACTCAAAACCGCTTACCTTGACGATTTCATTCTTATATTTCTCTGCCTTTTCCTTCTCTGCCTCTGTCCACACACCTGGTTTGTTACTACCCACAATTAACTCCTCAGTATTACTTTCTCCGCCATCAACTTTTGATCCTAGAACTTGGACAGCTGAGGTGTTGCTAGCAGCATGTGTCTCTACACTTGCAGCACTGCTACCAGTGGTCTTCTCAGCTGATCTCTCAATGTGTGATGCTGCAGCTGATGTCCCCGTTACAGCTTCAGGTGCTATCATATCAACATCTCCCTCAGCACTCCAACTAGCAGCCTTTTCAGTTAGTCCCTGAGAACTTGTAATGCTGGCTAGTGTTGCAATGCCATTTCCAGAAGTCGCTGCGTATTTAGATCCCTCTGCTGTTGCTGCTGTTGCATTGTTTTCAGATTCAGCCTGACTTTGTTCTTTGGTGCTCTTAGATGCAGCCTGATCCTCCGTTTCTGTTTCTGATTCTTCATCATCTGTTCCCATCCAGTAATCGTCATCTGTAGGGTCTGTCTGAATTGCAATAGTTCGAGTTTTCTGGGGCTCATAGTCTGCCAGCAAGTCAGCAAATAGGTCAATAGTCATTTGCATCTGGGAAGAAAATTAATTTGAAATTTTGCACCCGAAAGTACATGCCTTGCATACATTGACATAGTTTTCTGCCTAAGAATTCATAATATAATGCTTAAGAATTCCTGTTTAGAAAAATTTACAGTCTTTTCTATGGATCTAGAAATCTTATCATAATGTAAAGAGTTCCAAAAAATTCTCGAGAATTCTTTGCAATTCTTGTCATTGTCAATGTGCACAAAGCCAGTACTGTATTACATTTTTGCCAGTTGTAATCTTTCCAGCAAATATCTTTTTTCCTTTTTCGACTTGCCTCGCTTTGCATCCCTGCCGGTTTGGGATCGATCCAGTTGTTTACACGAGGCTCTAACAGGATCGATCCCAAACTAGCACGGATAGCGGATCGATCCAGAGCGATCCCGTGTAAACGCAAGGCCGATCCGTACCAGTTTGGGATCGATCCAGTTTTCTCTCGTGCAGACGGGGTCTTAATTCTAACACACGAATTTTTATACATACCCTGTATTCCCTGTTTAAAGCCACTATCTGCTCTTGAATAATGCTTCGTAAAGTTCCCTTGCCAATTTTCACCATAAACTGTCTCTAAACAAAAGCATTGGGCACAGAATATATAATATGATGTACTTTACCATCAAAGCTATCTGACCTTTTACAGAGCAAAACTAACCTAAAAATAAATTCTCCATTTCCAGAAGCCTGTCTATCAGAGAAGATTTATGCTGAGGGGACACGTTAGATTAGCATGCACGCAGCCTCACACACCTCCAGAGAACTATACTTTTCCAGAGGAGTATTGACGTTGGACGCAGGCTACTTTAGATGGGTGAAGTTATGCAAATGTTGAGTAATAATCAAATGCACCTTTTAAAACTGTTTCTCTCATTTTAATGTCATTTAATTTCTTTAATTACTTCTAATCAGTTTAAGGTACTTAGCAACTCTCAAGTACCGAATAATTGCTCCATCCCCCGATTAATTTTTGAAAAATTTTCCAACCCCTCCAACTTTTATTCTAGCCCCCTTTTATTAGTTCTTGAAAAATTATAATGCTAGTCAAAAGAATTGTTGAATGATTTATTTTACATAAAAAAGATGACATGTTTAACTAAGAAAACAACTATTTTCAATTTTTCCAACCTCCTCCCATTGTTCCAAGCCCCCAATGACAAGTATTTGATAATCTTGAGTTGTTACTCTTTGAAGATCTTATAGACCTTATAGAAAGTCCATCAATAAATAGATTTTTCATGCAGCAATTATTATATTTATACTTTAAGGGAGGAAACTTTCGTGGGAAGAAACTTCTCGCGCTTCTCACGTTTTTGCTAAAATTTGTGAAAGTTTATTCCACGAATTCAAAACACTACTACTACAAGCATATATACGAACGATTCGGAAGAGTTATTGAGGAGTCGAGGAACATTTGAGGCATTATAAACAGTCAATAAGCAACATAAATCGCGAAAGTTTATTCCCAAAAACTACAAATTTTGGTCCGTTCGCCAAAGATGATTAAAAAAATCTGACATTTTTTCGAACACACAAGAGTTTCTTCCAGCGAAAGTTTCTTCAAAGAAGATTTGCTGCTTAAGATAAGTAAGAATTTAGTGAAGTATTCTTATGATACCATGAGTCCTAAGTATGTCTTTCTTTGAATCACTCTTCTTTCTGTGCGCAATCTAAATGGGCGTTTTATCCTCACAGCTTCCATGAATATGCGAACAATTTCTCTGGCTAATGGCTTGTTTAGCTCCATCTCCTGGGATCTCTAAAAGGTTGAAAGAAAAATGAACTCAAAACTGAAAAATGTCAGATTTTGTGGTTTACTACATATTATGCTTAAAAACCAGACTGGGAAGCTTGAAAACTGCAAATCAGGCAAGTTATGGAAAAAGAACGACAGACACTCATTTATAGGTCATATCTTGCATGCACATTGTAAACATTTCACTCTTATTATGCAGTTCCCCCCATTTCCATACCAAAATGCATCACATTTTTTTTAAAGTTTGCTTCAGTTCAATCATCTAAAATGGTGCCTATCATCCCTACCAATATATTTTCAAATGATTAATTTTGGTAGAAACTACACATTTTCAACTATTCTTGCCAATTTCAGCCAAATTAACCCATATTTAGGGAAAATTTGCCAAAAAATGACCCTCGTTTGGAGAATTTTGGGCCAAAACCCACCCATCCTTCCTGTACCCTCAACATGGTAGGTTGCAGTCTGCAAACCAGGTTGGAAAAACACGTAGCTAGTAGCGAGTGAAATGAATTTGAAGGTGCGAGTTGGGAGTAGACCAGTGGCGTTGCCACAGGGGGTATGGAGGGGCAATTGCCCCCCCCCCACTTTTGTCGAAAGATGGTCCTCGAGATTCCTCTAAAACTGAGGAGAAAATAGCTGGGTATAGGTTGGGTAAGAAGTTTCCGAGAAATGTCAAATCTTCCATTTTAGCACTAGCAAGCATGATATTGGGAGATACGTTCTAAGATGTTCTAAGCCAAAGTAAAGGATCTTTCTTCAAAACTTTTTCTCATGCTCTGATTTATAGCATAACTGTGTCACAAAACAATCAAGGTCTCCTTGTCACTATAGGCAAGCATGATATTGGGAGATGCATTCTAAGCCAAAGTAAAGGATCTTTCTTCAAAAATTTTTGTCGTGCTCTGATTCATAGGATAACTGTCACAAAACTATCAAAGTTCTCTTGTAGCTAATGGCAAGCATGATATTGGGAGATGCATTCTAAGGCAAAGTAAAGGGCGTGGCCCTGAAATTTTCCTGGGGGCTTCGCCCCCAGACCCCCTAATTTAGATTCCCCCCACTTAATTTACCCTGGCCACACCGCTGGAGTAGACTTTAAAGAGCTGCGACCTGAAAAATTTCGGAGACCTTTGGTTGGTGCTGTGGTCCGCTATTTTTTCCACCCCTGTAGGCCAATAATTAATATGTGGTGTAGTAGGCCTAGGCCCCGTTTTGTGCACACCCTCTGCCTTCCATCATATTATCATATTATAGTATTACCATTAGGATTCTGAATTGGTATTTGAAACCATACAAACTACTAATAAAACCGTTCAAGACTTACCCGTGGGATCGACATGTTATACATTGTGTACAAACCATTTATTCTTGTGCAACTTGCGACTGAATTTTACGACCAACAAACATGGCATCTGGTGGACCATGAAATGAAATGACCTGAAAAACTGCGAGTGGACGCTGCGATGCAGACTTTTGAAAATGATAGCAGTTAAAAATAAAATACGCGTGCGCAATCGCGTAAGATTTTAATGGCGCCAATCAGTTGAATAGCTGCGAGGGAAAAGATGGATGAAAATAGAAAAACAGAGGAATCACAAGAATTATTGGTAATCTTCTATTTGTAATATAAAACCTTAGAGTTGGTAGCTCGAAATTTCCTCCTTGTATTCGGTATTTTCTTAGCAGGATTTTCATATTGATAAAATGAGCATCGTATTATGTTTATTATTTTTAGGCCTTGCTTGGGCCTATGGTTGGGGGAGTCACTAATTCAAGATTCAAGATCCAAGATTCAAGATCCAGAATTCAAGATTCACACTAATTCTAGATCCGGAATTCAAGATTCACACTAATTCTAGATCCGGAATTCAAGATTCACACTAATTCTAGATCCGGAATTCAAGATTCACACTAATTCTAGATCCGGAATTCAAGATTCACACTAATTCTAGATCCAGAATTCAAGATTCACACTAATTCTAGATCCAGAATTCAAGATTCACACTAATTCTAGATCCAGAATTCAAGATTCACACTAATTCAAGATCCGGAATTCAAGATTCACACTAATTCTAGATCCCGAAATCAAGATTCATACTGAATTGGGCTTTTTAAGAATTCCTTGGAGAATCTGTGTTTTGATCTTTTTTGCTGTATTTTCTTTGTATCAGGCTTGCGAATAAATGGTTGATCTACCCAATTCCTCAATTAAAAACACACATATTCTTTGTTTTCTGTATCACATCACTTAAAGGTACTTGAGCTAAATGTCTAAACGTTGCCAAGACTTTTAAAAACACCTCCTTTTGAGGGCACAAGTAGTGAACATGAAGACTGTCAATGGAAACATTTAATTAAAGCTGCAAATTACAAAAGTTTCTTTGCATTTTCAATCCAGGTAGGATGGTTTATCGGCTTCAAAAAATCGCCTCACATCTCTTATAAGCTGTTTCTTATGAAAAAAGCAAGTGTAAGTCAAGATCTGCAATTCTATATAAGTTAAGATTATCTTACAGGTTATTCGGACCATTCGGACAGAATTTGAAATAATGCACGTATTTTTTCTTATAAGAATATGCTTATAAGAAACTCAACTCTCAGATCGCCAAAAATTAACAAAATCCAGTACTGGGAAAATATAAGCTAAGAAACTATTTATTTTGATAAAGGAAATCCTCGACATGTTTTACTTTACTTTCACTTGTTTCCTGTATCATATTATTACTCATAAGGTACTTGAGTAATGTCTAAACATCGGAAAGGCTTAAAAAACCTTGTTTTGAAATGTTCACGAGGGTACATGTAGTGAATATGAAGATTTTTATGGAACCTCTAAGAAACTCGTAAGAAACTCTGAGTACTCAAAATCTGATAATTTTAAGAAACTTCCAGTACTGGCCCAAATTTTTAGTTTCTTATAAAAAAATACTTGTAGTCCATGTCACTTTTACTGAGTGGTATGAATGATTGCCCTTGCTGCGATGAGAATCTTAATTAAAACCCTTTCTGTCTTTACCCGCTCTGCAGATATTGAAGGAAATAATTGACATGTATGTTAGCACAAAACATAAATCTTTAACAAACGAAAGACTGTTTGTCAACAAAGCAACGTAAAAGTTATGACACATATACTATATCCGTAATGCCCTTTGTGCAAAATGAAATAGTTTCAAGCACACATTTTTAATAAGAAACTATAGAAACTCAACTCTTCGATAACAATTATGAACAAACTTCAATACTTGGCCAAATTATTCAAGAAACTCTTTTCCTTTTATCAAGGAAATCCATGGCCTTTCTCTTTTATTTTCACTCATTTTTTGCACACATTATTTTTAAGAAACTAAGAATTCGGGCCAGCACTGAAAGTTTCTGGTCAGATTTTCAATGGTCAGAGTTTTTTACGAGTTTCTTAAAGCTCCATCAACAGTCTTCATGATCACTTCTTGTGTCCTCAAAGGAAGGTTTTTTGAAGTCTTTGCAACATTTAGACATTTACAGAAGCTCAAGTACCTTTAAGTAAGAATGCGTGTGTTGTAAATTGAGGAATTGGCGGGGAATTGGGTAGATCAACCATCTATTCGCAAGCCTGATACAAAGAAAATGCAGCGAAAAAGATGAAACCACGCAGATTCTCCAAGGAATTCTTAAAAAGCCCAATTCAGTATGAATCTTGATTTCGGGATCTAGAATTAGTCTGAATCTTGATTTCGGGATCTAGAATTAGTGTGAATCTTGAATTCCGGATCTAGAATTAGTGTGAATCTTGAATTCCGGATCTAGAATTAGTGTGAATCTTGAATTTCGGATCTAGAATTAGTGTGAATCTTGAATTCCGGATCTAGAATTAGTGTGAATCTTGAATTCCGGATCTTGAATCTTGAATCTTGGATCTTGAATCTTGAATCTTGAATTAGTGACTCCCCCTTGTGTTCATGAACATTTTGAGGAATGTGTGAAGTGCTGTGCTGCTGCTCCAAGCCCCAAGCTGACCAAGCTGACCCTACAAAGCAGAGTTGTCTCTGCGTAGGAGAGTTTGAACCTCTCATCTGTCTTGCGCAATCAAATTCGGGTTGGAGCGGGTTGGCACCGGGTTGAGAGCTCAAAATGAATGTGCCACCGGGTTGGTTTTTCCTTCCTCCATTGTAATATTTCGCAATTCATGACTCATGGTATCTAACAGAGGTGGTATGACAACAGATAATTATGTTCTGTCTCCTGAATACAGTACAACAAAGAAGCGATAGAAACTCCCAAGTCATCGACAAGCAAAAGCTGATATCAGTTTTCAACGGCAGAAATTCACAGTATGCTCCTCCGTATGGTAAAAGCACACATATAGAATTGTGTCAAAAAGCCTTTCCTGGAAATCTGACCGGTTTATTGAAACCTGTCAACCCGGCCTGGATCCGCCCCTGACCTATATTATTTGGTGGCATGATAACGCATGGTTGGGATAACGCATGATAACGCATGGCTGGGATGAAATATCTGTAAGGATGATAAAAATGTGTGATTCTGCATTGGTTGTGCCTTTGAAGATAATATTCATAAACTGTTTGAGAAGCGGTACATTTCCAGATATATGGAAACATGCAAACGTTGTGCCTGTTCACAAAAAGAATGAGAAAAACATAAAACGGAATTATCGTCCAATTTCTCTGCTTCCAATCTTTGGAAAAATTCTCGAAAAACTCATTTTTGACTCTCTGTATTCTCATCTTGTTTCATCTGAATTACTAAATCCTAATCAATCAGGATTCCGTCCCGGTGACTCAACAATCAATCAGCTAATCTCGATAACACACACAATATTTACAGCGTTTGATTGCAATCCTCCTCTTGATGTTCGCTCTGTGTACCTTGATATTTCTAAAGCATTTGACAGGGTATGGCATGATGGGCTAATCTATAAATTAAAGCATTGCGGTGTCTCCGGACAACTTCTAAGTCTTATCAAAGATTTTTTTAGAAATCGTAAACAGAGAACTGTACTGAATGGACAGAGCTCGAGCTGGGGAGATGTTTCAGCAGGAGTGCCCCAGGGTTCTATTCTGGGCCCTTTATTTTTCTTGGTCTACATTAATGATCTAACAGCAGACTTGAAGTGCAATGTTAAACTTTTTGCTGATGATACATCACTTTTTACTATCGTGCAAGACTCAAATACAGCTGCCAGTGACATGAACCATGAATTAGAGTTGATCAGTAAATGGGCTCATGACTGGAGGATGTCCTTTGATCCTGACCCACAAAAGCAAGCAGTCGAATTAGTATTTTCAAAGAGAAAAACTGAAACCAATCATCCCGAAATTCTTTTCAAAAAATATTAAAGCAGCTATCTCCAAAACGAGAAAGGGTATTGGTATGTTGAGATTTCTTTCAAGATATCTACCTAGGAACACCCTTAACGAGCTATACAAGCTCTATATCCGACCCCATTTAGACTATGGAGATGTTATATACCATGATCCCCCAAAAGTATGCGAGTTCAGCGCAAATTTCACCTTGTCTAATTTAATGGAAAAGCTAGAATCCGTCCAATATTCTGCCGCTTTAGCCGTGTCCGGTACATGGAGGGGAACATATAGAGAGAAGTTGTACGCTGAGCTTGGATGGGAATCTTTAAGTCTTCGTAGGTGGAGTAGACGCCTGACTTTGTTCTATAACATTGTAAACAACCTAACTCCAAACTATACAAGGGATCCAATTCCACCACTTCAGCAGTTTCAGTACTCTCTTCGCAAACCTGACATCATCGGGCAAATAAGGGCAAGAACTGCAAAGTTCAAATCTACGTTTTATCCTCATTGTCTGTCCGAATAGAATGAACTTGAACCTGAAACTAGGCTGGCACCATCTGTTGCCGTTTTCAAATTGAAAATGTTATCAAAAATCCGCCCCCCTGGAAAACCTGTATATGGGATTCATGACCCAAGAGGTCTATCCTATTTAACTCAACTTAGAGTCGGTCTTAGCAAGTTAAATTTTCATAAATTTAAACACAATTTTAAAGATACCACAAATCCTATGTGTCCGACAAATGATGGCATTGAAGATACGGAACACTTCTTGTTGCTCTGCCCTTGTTTTGATGTACAAAGGTGAGACCTCCTCGCTGGAATCTATGCATTGATACGACCACTTGGATATGTAAATCTTGCAAATGAAGCTTTACTACAACTTTTATTGTATGGCAATAAAGATTTTCCTATTTCACTAAATAGACAAATTCTTGAGCTAACGCTGCATTTTATCCATGAAACTGGTCGATTTGAGTGAATTTCTGTAGCCACTTAACCATCCCTTCATAAGCCCCCCGATTTTGTCCCATAGTTAAAGTAGTTTCTTTTCCTTTATTATCTTTATTTAATGGCCTTGGGGTAGACACAGCCTTTTGCTCCCTGGGGTTGATCGTCCTAGTAGTATTGTAGAGTAATTTTGTAAGTAATGTAGTTCGTACTTTGTATTGTAAATTTTAGTTGGAATATATTATATAAAAAAAAGAAAAAAAAATGATAAAACTGTTGCAAGTTCAGGCAGTGTTGAAGCTAAAATATAGTTGTGAACAGAATTCCTATCGTTTTGAAAATACATATTCTGGGACCTGTCATCACAAATCACGTTCACAAGAAATAATAGAGAGAGACTCATTAATAGGCCAGGTCGAAAACTCGGGTGACTCGGGCAAACATTTTTTACTGCAAAAACAGTGTTGGATGGTATTATTTCGACCCTCCTTGGGCACAGAAGACACAAACATCCTTTACTGTTCAAAATAACACACTTTTAAGAATTTACCCGAGTCGCCCGAGTTTTCGTTCTGGCTCTATAAGAAAAACGAAAAGTCGGGCGACTCAGGTGGAGAGTCTTTCATTCAAAAATTAACGCCTAGACGTTTCTTATAGACCCTCTTCTGCCAATTTCGGCTGAAAAGAATCATCGTCTGTCGAAATAAGAGCCTCTTGAAAGAAACCCGAGTTTTTATTCTAACCCATAAGAAAAACGAAAACTCAGGTTTCTTTCAAGAGGCTCTTATTTCGACGTAGGATGATTCTTTTCAGCCGAAATTGGCAGAAGAGGGTCTATGAGAAACGTCTAGGCGTTAATTTTTGAATGAAAGACTTTCCACCTGAGTCGCCCGACTTTTCGTTTTTCTAATAGAACCACAACGAAAACTCGGGCGACTCGACTGCGACTCGGGTAAATTCTCAAAAGTGTGTTATTTTGAACAGTAAAGGATGTTTGTGTCTTCTGTGCCCAAGGAGGGTCGAAATAATACCATTCAACACTGTTTTTGCAATGAAAAATATTTGCCCGAGTCGCCCGAGTTTTCGACCTGGCCCTCATTAATACTAAAAGCAGTGCACCTCATCTGCACAGCTGGCATATCTGAAAGCTTAGCTTAAAGACCCTTCCAAGCAATCTGAAAACCATCCATTGCTCTTTTTATCCAAACAAAGTTTGATCCAAAATCTGATGTGCTGTCAAGCCAGACTGCTTTTTATTTCAAGTATAATAGGGAAAGAAATCAATCTGGATGCCAATATCTGAATATCTGACCAAAATACCTCCATGGAAAAAAAGGCTTCTGCACCAGACCTGCGGTGCACAGAGCACTTAGTTTCTATAGTTTTCATTGTTTTATCGGCGCAATGTCCGGCGCATGAAAATAAACTTTCCATACTGGCCAAAATATTGCAAAAGTCCGCATCATGTGAAACACTGCCTTGATCTGACAATCTTTAAATGTCCATGACCTGCAATATGAGCACTTGCTGTTATTTCTCATTGTGAAAGTTTCAATGATGAGTCATGACAAAATGCAGAACAAAAACAAATTGAGCTTATTGATTGGATGATCCAAATCCATACAAAGGTAATGGATGAATAAACAGCAGCAGACAGAAAATTTACTAAGCAGATGTGCTGAATAGGGCAACTGCACATTGGATATTTCAGTAGGCTATTCTAAATACACGACAAAGAAGAAGAACAAATGCCATACTCTGCAGACTTGGTGCCAAGAGGTGACATCAACAATCTGAACAATGTCAAAATCTATTGTGAAAAAAGGAAATAGAAAACTTTTATTTTTGACAATGGACAAACTTCATGCTTCACCAGACTGGAATCGGCATATGTTACGCCATATTTATATGGGGGACAGACTCACTCTAAACAATAGAAATAGCAATAGAATGAAAGAAATTGGCGTACATATATGGCGTGCGGCGTACACAGATTCCACCTAGGATGCTTTATCTAAATATTGTCTTTGCCTTGCAGGAAAAAGATAAGAAAGATGAGATGGAGAAGGAATCTTCACAATCAGAAATGCTTCAACATATGTACGGTATGCCATGTTTTTGATTGCAAAACAAATAGAAAAGCCAAATAAGAATGTTGCTCATGATCCAATGATCCAAAAATCTAAATCCTTGCATTTATTTAGGCTCCCATCAAAAAATTTTGACTACTCATCGTAAAAAATAAGGTTGCATGTAGTTTACAGCAAATTCGTAAAAAGTTTTTTTCAGTATACTGTACTTCAGATTTAGGAGTTTGCATGTTGTTTGCAAAGAGTTTGAATTTTGCACAAAACCAGTTTGCAACAGTTTTTTTAAGCTCCTGTAAACAGAGATGTAGGAACCTCCCCCCAAGAGTTTGCAAAACCAAATAGTGCCCTTTTTGTTTCAGAATATGCCCCTTTTCAAGACCGATGCAGAAAAAATAATCGCATTTTATAGTTAAATGTTATCATCTGCTGTGTGATTTATTTTGGTTTACTTCTCCTATTGTTTTGTTACGCAGGAAATCGGATATCTATCAGGATTCACACTATTTTCTGCCATGTATCGCATTCTTTGTTAAAATCTGATTTGTATGTTAAAACGCCCTTCTTATGACAAGAGTGCCCTTGAAGTGTTGTGCCACTCCAAATTTAAAATGCTTCCTACGTCCCTGCTTGTAAACTTGCAAATTTAAGCACAAGCTCTATACAATCTTGCGAACTCCAAAATGAACAGCAGAGCATTACAGTACTTTGCACAAATGTTATTTTTTTCTAAGGGTATCACTAATGTCATCTCATTTTAGAACCAGCAAATGAAGAAGATAATCTTGACCAAGCACTTGAAGAACATATGCGTGATTTATGTGTTCTGAGTAAAACAATTCCCTCAAAATGTGTTGCGTTGCTCAATGAAGAATTTGAACTCAGAACACAATCATGGGTAAGGCTTGAAAATCTGTTTGTTTTTCCACAGGCAATCCACTAATTCTTTGATGCTTCTCAAATTTTCTTTGTTTCTCTCTATAATATGTCCTTTTTTCTCTGTGATGGTGTGGCAAGAAGGCCGGGCTTACTCCACACTCCACCACATTTCCTGTTTCTCATTGTCAAGCCATCACAGAGAAAAAAGGACACTTTTAGAAGGAAACAGCAATCTTTTTAGAGAGCAACAAAAAGTCTTTGAATTCTGAATATAACTGTCACATAACAGCTCTGAAGAAGTCTTTTCCTTTATCACCAACAGGAAACAGCGGTGTCCAGCATTGCAGAGCCATCAAATATTGATAGTGAGGGATTTAAACTATCGTTCGAAGGTAAATTATATCCCATAGTTCACAGAAGTATTTCAATTTGTTGGCGGAGTCAAGATTGTTTTTTATTAGTGACAGGAATCATTTTAAGTGCATATTACTGTCTGAACATGCTCGTAAACAAACAAACAAACAATTCAACTTGCTTGAAGTTATATTTTTGATTGATTTGCAATTGATTTGATCAATATGAAATGTTGTTTGAAGCTTGTTATCAAATTTTTCTTTCTTCTGCAGAGTTTGATCGTTGTTTTCGGCAATATGAGGAATGTGAAGAGGAGAACTCATTTCCAGAGGTAAGTAGCAAGAGTTTCAAAATATTTTACTCTCTTCTTTGGATTTGTACTGGGTGAGTCAATTAAAAGAATCCCCGTTTGAAAGACCACAGCTCCCTGGATATCAAAACGATGATACCAGCAAATATCTAATTTAGTGGCAGACTGTTCTACTTTAAAATTTACTGACTGAATTCTGCCGCTTCGTTCTGAAATTTTAACGTATTTTCTCGAGGAAGCACCTTCAACAAACCTTCCAAACGTGCCCAAAATCACGAATAAATTTCCCTAACATTCCTGCCTAACACGGGCCTTACAGCAATGACTTCTGCACACTTTAGCGCATGCTATCCTCTTGGGAGGATGAACATGTCTTCCTCCTGGTATGAATAGCCTATTCAGGGGGATTCCATTCTCCCAAGAGAACAAAATACACAAATACATGCGAGTGTCATCATTTTTAGGAAGGAAAACCAAGGAAATTTTGCTCATTGTTTTCATTCGTTTTTGCAGGTTTTTAGAAGGGGCTTTCTGCAAAATATCTCCAATATGACTTCTTTCGGTAATGATCATTATAATCAATTCTTACAGGAATTTGATGATCTCACTCAACAATGCAGAAATCTGATACAATTAAAGAAAGTGCAAAGTGGAATGGGCCTAAATGACACTCAGGAGTTGTTATATGGCGGTAGAAGGAAAAGAGAAGCGGAGAATCCCTTGCAACCCCAAGAGACAGGGAAACATATAACAAGACCTGGCTTTGAAGATTTACCATCGCTTTCATCGCCGATTTCCAGCAAAGACAGTGCAATGAAAAAAGCAAGTTCGTCAAAAATACCACGTCGAAAGAAGGGACATATGACTCCTGTAACTCCAATATCGAGAGCCTCATCGTTGAGGAAAAAAGTATTAACAAAATCTGCAGGTAAAACGTAATCTAAATTTATTTCAATCAATAGACCCTTTTAGCAATTCTAAGAAAGAGTCTGGGTCCAAAGATAGTTTTACACATTTTGAAGAATCTTTGAATGCGTACTAAAGTGATAGAAGCTCCAACACCACTCAATCGCAAATTTTGTGTAAAATTGTTTAAGAATATCGCTCGATCCAGACTCTTTTGTAGAAAACACTTCATGCTAAACTGCGTAAGCCTCAGTTTTCCACATTGAATGGGGTGGGTTTGGCTTCAAACTGAGACTCACGACGACACAGTTTTAAAACAGGGACCACTTAGGCCATCTCAGCAAAAATACCTGCGGAACCAATCAGATCACTACTGTCTTAATAAGCTACCTGGTTATCCCGTATCTGGCTATACCGGACCGCGAGAATCCAAATGATATGGATAGACAGTCATGATTGGCCGGTGGTAACTTTTGTCAACAGATTAGCTAAAACTTCTGCATCTCTTTACTGAGTATTCTAGCTGCTAAGTTAGTCTATGGGAGGGTCAGGTTTTACCTGCCCGTTGTTTTCTCATTTCACTTTAAGTCCTTTGATTCCTACCCATCTTTTATCCTTACTTCCTTTCCATATGGAAGAAAGGTGACTTATGAGGGAAACAACAGGTAGCCACTCTATTGCAAAATGTCTAATTTATTGCCGACATAACGCAGGCTACGAATGAACATATGCGTAACTTCTTAGGAAAAGTGTGCCAAAATGCGTTCCGGTTATTTTCAGATTAACTGATTTCTCTTGAGGCTAACAGTGCCTCTTTAATGATGGCACGAGACGGTATCGTCCCCACATTCACCCCTGCGATGCAGCACACCTTTGCCACTCATGTTACAGTTTACCTTTATTCAAATCACTGTACATTTGTAATTCCGTTAAGTTTAGCTTTAAATGCCTAGGCGTACAGGAAACAAGAAAATATTAGGCCGTTTAAATTTGAAAAAAGGTCAGCTTTAAGTTTACGTTGCTGCATGGAAAAGCTGACAGAAACACGGATATAAATGCAGGTATGATTTGTCTGTACATTTTATGAAACAATAAACATCTTGTTTCCTCCCACCCATGGTCACATTGCACCATTGTATCGTCTTGAGCTAAATGAAAGTACTTGCAATAAGGGATCGTCAGAATTGATCGTTAGCTCTCAGCACAATGAAATATCTTTAATAGCAGCAAGTTGTGGAAAACCGCCTATAAAACCGATTTATACCAGCACTTTGATCATAAAACATTTTGCTGACTTAAAGCCGAAAATATGCAGTGCTGAACGTATCGATTGGGATTCAATAAAATGGGATCTTTGTAGCTAATATTTGCCTGTTCCTCGCCGAACAGACAAATTCACTTTCCACACAACTTATTTAGGTGTAAGAAAACAACACATGATATGGTAACAAAACGGAAAATGTTTTTTTGGAATAAAACATTTGTTGAACCTTTTTTGAGTCAACCATAATGTGGGCTTCCTGTGCTTGAATGGCAGACAAAGTTTACATTCGGTAGGATTCGGCTAAAAGCAACCGAACAATTTGGACGATCCCTAAAATAACAAGTCTTTTCGCCATGGAAAGTTCTCAGAATTAAGTCGCACCGCAGCATATTTGAACATTAACAAGCAACTCCTTTTAGCTGATAGATAGGAATGTAAATATTAGTAGAAATGTGTCCTGTAATTTTTTTTCGATATTGTTAACATTTAACAATCTTTTCGTTTTTAAATTTAAGCTTTGTACCAAAAATGTTCTAGTCAGTTCATGATATATGTTATATGGTTTAACTCTCTTGTCTCAAACCCTACAAATAGAGCCAGAGAGCCATTCATATTGATAGAGACCGCATGGCGTCACAGAGTTACAATACATACGGGATCACAGCGATCACAGCGATATATAGAAAAGTAGTGGGCCGTTCCAGGCCCGTGTGAAAAGGTCCAGTAAAGGGAATGTAAGCATATAATAGTGGCTCAATCCACTTGCGGTCAAATTCTATCAGAGATCAGTATTTCTTGTTGACATTGATCAGTTACCCAAACATGGTGCGGCACGCGTTACGGCCTATTGTATTGGCAGAGTTATTTTTATCAAAGGCTTATATATGCTTAGATTCCTTTTAAGGGTAGACACGAGATTTTGGAAATCCCAGAAATTATGGTTGGTTTGGCTTGGCTCTATTTGAAATACAACATTTTAAAGATCACTGGCATTTCGGTTTGCTTCAAAAAGTAGAAAGAGCTGCGTGCGCCTTTGGATGATAAAATAAGCGGTAAGGGTTTAGCTGAAGTCGTTTGTAGCAATTTTGCAGATTGACAAAGTAAAGAGGACATATTTTACAGGTACTGTTGACCAGTTTGATCAACTGAAGCAAACATAACATAACATTTACAGATTAAGATACCATTGAAATAATTGTCAAAAGGTTTTTTCGTAACAAAGAATTCATGGATGTAAAGATATGGGAGGTCCACATTAAATGGTTCGTTCACAGCATAGGTTCCAAATCTTTAAAAAGGCTGGTGTAAAATTGAGTGACCTGTTTCTTTGAATTGAATGACTTCAAGAAACTATAGCTAATTCTCTATAATTCTACCGTTGGATTTTTCTGAAATCTTCAATATTTTTAGAATTAAAGTGTTTTTCTTCTTTTTCAAGAATTCAAGAAAAATTTTCAAAAAAACTTACAACCATCGTAATTTCTAAACTGCTTGACGCAACATGAAGTAATTTCGAAGAAAACCATAGTTTATGAATGCCTACAATATGGTATCAAGCAAAAGTCTGTCACTCATCTGGTTTATGATTTAGAAATTTGATGACGTCACATCCTCAAATGAGTTGAAATGTAAGATACGCTGTAATTTCGAAAAATATTCAAAATTTCTGAAAAGTTCAACGGTAGAATTATAGATAAGTAGCTGAAGTTTCTTTCAAGCCATTCAATCAGAAGAAATAGGTCATTATATTTTACACCCACCTTTTTACGCCGAGTTAAAGATTTGGAACCTATGCTTTCGTTCAGACTGTAAAGGTGGCCTGAATGAAGAATTTTAATTGATGCAATTGAAATGAAAAAATCAGTTTAAATTTGTTTTAGGCATCTCGTTTTGTTTGTTTTTAGTTGCACTTAAACCCACATATAAGAATCGATAATGTTAAAAGCCCATAGGCTGAAATTTCCTCATTTCACCGAAAATATACTTGAAAGTGTTGCTCTGAACAGCAAGGGTGAAATTTGGAAAACAAAGGATCCAGTTCTGTTTAAGACAAGGCGATTTGACAGCGTAAAAAATAAATTTCACACCTCCAATGCAGCTGACCATACTTATTTGCTTTCTGTTTCGTTTATTTTGATTGATCGAATGCACTCAGGTGTGTAATCTATTCTTCAGAGTACAAATTGCTTCGATTGATCGGAAAGTTGAATTTTTTGTTTCACAAAATTTGCCCTTGCAGCTCTGAATATTCGTCAAATTGAATTCCGCTCCTGCAAAATGCAGACACTTAGTGTCAAATATGTCAAGTTATGAGTACAAAATTTAGGTTCTTATAAGCGTATTTTACTATGTCCGATAAGTCACTCTTTAAACGATATTTCTATCATTCAATGGTGCTGTTCATCTGCATCAAGAAAAGCAATTCACGCCACCTCTCTAACAACAATTTAAAATCTTGGATGTTCAAGCACGGAAAAAGCTGTCTGTTCTATTGGAGAATGAAGACACGCAGCCAAACAAAACAGGGTAAATTTTCTTCGAAATTGGCTCATAATTACTAAACGGACGTCATTTCAACAAGGATATTTCAGGAAAAACTGAAGAAAAAACGGCAGCAGGAGTGGTTATGATGACTTGAGCTCAATTTATGTTGTTACGACTTAAAAATTGGAAAACGAAAGCAAAGGAAAGCAGTTTAGACCTGTTTTGATTGCCGCAATAATAGTATGTGATCAATAAATAAACATTTTTAGTCCAGTAATCGATTGTTAATGAAAATCGACTGTCATACAAATTTCGAAGAAAATTAAGCCCTGGTCAGAAACGAAATGATTGTGTGATAGAAACTGACTAATCTTTATACCTTTTAAAATAATTCCAGCTAAGTTTTCAAACTCTTGTCCTTGCTATTATTTATTTACATTAGCTACTGTTGATATGATATAAAAAATAAAATAAAAAATCACGTCAGATTTGTTTATCGCGTTGCGAATAGAGCTGAACTTCGTTAGGCCTCGTGTACCAGGTGGGTGAAAAAGAGTTAGGTATTTGAAAGTCTACAGCTCTCGAAGAATTTATCAGAATCTTATACAGGGTGTTTCAGAAAAACAAACAAACAAACAAACAAACAAACAAACAAACAAACAAACAAACAAACAAACCCAACTATAATTGGAAATCTTTGAAAAATGATAAGGTTTTATGAGATGTGCTTTATACATACCATCTGAAAGTACAATTTTTCGTCTTTCTAATAATATGTAGTTTGGTTTTAAAATGAAAGAAGAAGGGCAAATCTAAAGTTCTGCTTGGTTGATTTGATTTAGGAGCTGTTTTGTAATCGTTTCATTTAAGCCCTAAATACACGAGAATTACAATGCTGCTCGGTTTGTGAATCAAATAAACAAAATCCGTCAGGCAGAGCTTTAGACTTGGCCTTCTTCTTTCGTCATGAGCACATAACTTCTCTTAAAACCACCTTTCGCTTGCACAAGGCGAGAGTTTGCCCTACTAGTTTTGGGAAAACTTTTGCGGCTTTGTTTGTTTGTTTTGAATTACTGCTTGAGAGAATTTCCTTTGTCTGCAGTCGCTAATTGCTTTGAATTGAAGTGTCAGTCAAACGCAACTGTTGCAATTGTGTTACAAAATCTGCCCTTGTTAGCTAAACAAATGTTATCAGGTTATATGAGTCTGATTTACAGTTTATAGCTGTAGGCTTAAAATGTTTAACATCTCACCCGGTAGCTCAGTTCGTATTTCACCCAATACTAAATGAAAATATCCGCGAATAAAACAATGATGGGGCCTTGCATCAGTAAGTTTGCGTGAACGCAAATCTCACCTGACATGTAATGCGATACACACTTCAGAACAATCGTAATATGTACACTATAATAGACCTTTTAGCTATTCTATAGAAGAGCCTGGATCGAACGTTATTTTTATACATTTTTATATGCGACGTTCGATCGAGTGGCGATAGAGCTTCTATCACTATTGTGCACATTCGAAAATTTTACAAAATGTAGCAAAATATTGTTCGATTCTGATTCTTTTCAGAATATTTAAAAGGTCTATTCTGCTTTGCGAACAGAAGAAAGTATGAAGGAAAATGCCATGACCCTAAGGATATGCAAATGGTCTTTCTGTGTTTGAAACCCACGAGTATTTCAACTGTTTCAAGCTAGTTTTCATTATGTGTAAATCAGTTGCGGAGACACTCTTTTCTTTTTATAAGAATAATGTTTATAAGAATATTCAGGCTCAGAATCATCCAATTTTTAAGAATATTATAAGAATATTGCCAGCCTCAGCTGGCATATTTGTATCTCATTTGTCAGCAGTTGCCTGTTTTGTGATGATCATAAAAGAGAATCGCAGGCTCAAAACGAAACTTTTCTAAGAATATCGAGGCTGGACAAAATTTAAAATATTCTTATAAAAAAAGAGTGTACTGGGGGAGGCAAGGGTGTGCGTGCGGTTACCCCCAATGTAGTAGAAAACAATGATCTTGCGTTCGAAAACAGTAGGGGTGGAGAAAACGATGTATTTTATCTGTTTGATTTGTTAAATGTCGCTGGCGCTACTCTCTCACTTTGACGCTGATAGACATCGCAAACGTTGCAGAGTCTTGCACAATTCTTCCATAAGAGAAGCAGAACAAAACACAATACCACATACTGTTCATATTTAGCAAATCCAATACGTTCCCAACCGTGCGAGCTTATGACATGGCAGCTTGTATTTTCAAGGCTCCGTCAAACCAACTTCTTTTGGCAGGGTCCATCAACCTGATTTCAAAATCCTTGATAATTCCATCCAGCACAGTCTGGTCATTGCAATCTGCTACATTCAACAGTCGATCGAATACCGATGTCCAAAATTCTCTGTCTTGTCGTCTGCGAGATAAGAAAGACATGAAACTGCTATGATGAATGGATGTGCGTATGGCATACAGTAAAAACCCGCACATAAGAACCTAAGATTTTGAACTCAGCCTGTTTAGGTTCTTATGCAATGAGGCACATCCAGTAATCAGGGTGTAGGTTCTTAACAAAGGGAAATATGTGCATCTAAACCTTAGCCAAACTTATTTACACTCTTGGCCCTATCAATTTTAACCCAAGCTTACCCAGTTTGCCCCTGCAGGCCCTGCCTATCAAAGTTCTGCAAGTAAATTTTTTTTTTTTTATAGCAATTCTCCTAAAATTTACAATCTACTAACAAACATTAACATTACGAGACGATAGCGCAAGGAGCATGAAAATACATTGCAACCCTGCAGCTATTACACTTAACCTAAATACTAATACAAACACTAATACGGGACTAATACTAAGGATAATAATCTAAATACAAGAAAATATACTAACAAAAAAATACATGGATAAAGAACCGATCTACAGTGATCTCTCCATACAACGGACCCTCAAAGAAACCATGAACAAGTCATATCTCGTTAGACAAGGGTTCATTGGGCTGCGAATTTGTGTTCAATGGATTATGTCCTTGGATAATGGGTCTTTAAAAAACGAGAGTTCATTAGGATCTGCAAGTAATGTTTTGGAGTTCACGAAAGAGGTCGATTGGCAAACAGATTGCATTTAGTTCCCAATGAATGAATGAATGAAACCCTTTATTAAAAACATAGTTATGATATTAGGCTGAAATAGTTCTTATCCATTGGGTACAAAATATATGATTTCAGGCTGTAGGTTCTTAATAAATGAAGGTTCTTATGTGCGGGTTTTTACTGTATATAAACATCAAAGGGAATGTGATTGGTTAAAGGATTACATTTGCAAAGAGCAGACAATTTCAAATATTCCATTCAAATTGAAGTTGCTCCACGCACCGTGGACAATAGATGGCCAAAGAAACAATCTATGTTCGAGAATTCACTTTGTTCTATTTTTAGACAAGTCTATTCACCATTACACAATCACTTGAATATAGTAGATTTACAGAAAGAAGCGGTCAATTCACCAGATATTCAATCCACTTCTTAGCTAATTTACAACATTAAATCAAGCATTTATCTCTTCGATACTTCAACATCAATGACAAAACAGGAAATGTCAACATACTTTTTTGGAAGTTTCTGCGGGGCGTATCCTCCATGTTTGTGTACGGTTTCCAAGTATGATCCATGGAGAATGGCATGTAATGTGCAGGCAACACCATAATAATCAACCTATCACACAAAGAAAATAATTATTTTCGTCAACACAATTTTTATTCGCACAGGGAACAAATAGACAATTTTTATTGTTAGCAACAATTTTTTCCTGGTTTCCCAGTGATTTGTTTGATCAGCAACATTTGTTATCTTTTATAAAACGCAATTTTTCTCGGACAACCTAACCGTCTTCATATTTACCAATGATGGAATATATTGAGTTAAAAAGTTTTAGCCCTAGATTTCGTCGGCCTACAGACAATTTGTTCCAAAATGTACAAAGAAAGGAAGCTTACGCATATGTGTTCTACTAAGACCTCTCCTCCTCTCTCACACTCGTGATTTGGCCTTGCTAAATGCTTATTCTTTAATCTACCGGGTGACACAGAAAAAAGTGACCCAACGCAATCTGTTATAGAAAAAAAAGTAAGTGGCAGATTGAAATATTTTTAACGTTGTTCTATCGCTAAAATACTAGCCTACTGTATGAGTATTTTTCACAATTTTTTTGAGCACAAGGAAGTTCCCAAATTGAGGATTTTGACGAAAAAGGCAAGCTTGAAATTCTCAAAAAGTTGTCAAAACAGGGGATTGATTTGAAGCCATTTCAGTTCTTCAAAACAATGAGGAGCGTGTTTCATTCTGCCTGGGAATATTTCAAGTACCTAGGGACTATAAACTTGCTCTGAAGATTTCCGACTGGGTTAACTATTCCCATGTTGAAATGAAACACGCTCTGCGTTGTTTTGACGATTTGAAATGCCTGTAAATCGATCCCTTGTTTTTGAAGACTTTTCGAGGATTTCAGGCATGCCCTTTTCCTCAAAATCCTTAATTTTGGAAATTTCTTGTGCCGTAAAAAATTGCGAAAAATACTCATAGCATAGGCTACTTTTTTTAGCAACAGAATAACGCTTGAAGCATTTCAATCGGCCACTTACTTAATTTTCTGTAACAGATTGTGTTGGGTCACTTTTTTCTGGGTCACCCGGTAGCTGACTAGGATATCAGTCTACGATTATAAAAACTCTACATTTTCAACATATCGCTTACACAATATACAGTTGCAATCAATTCAGTTTTTCATCGATATCTTACCTTACGTCATATCTTACGGTAGAACAGTTAGAAAATTTAGAGGAAACATGAAAATAATCGAAAAGATCTGTCTTGAATTGTCTTTTTCCCCTTTCCATGTTAACTTCGTTCTTTTATCGAAAACTGGTCGTTGAATCGGACTGTTGAATTTCTTCCCAAGATAACGCAGAGTCTGAACTTTTCCTCATGATATCAGTGAGCGAAACCCTTGGTAGGTTGAATGAAACGTTAATAAGTTGACATTTTACTTCAGGAAATACCTTATAATAGGTTCAAATTTTACACAGGGGTAAAGGCTAAGAGAGTAAAACGTTCATAGGACAAAATGTTACCTGATATTTCCAGGGTAAGTTATTTTTCATTTCTACACATTCAAATTTATCAGTGTTGCAGCTGCCAATAAAAGTAGCATCTTCTGAATGCATCGTCAGATCCAGGCATCTTCCATAGTCAGCCAAAGTAAGAAGATTCGTCTCCCTCGCATTCTTCATCTTACCGTCAATGCTACAAAACAAAACATACCACCATTACTCCTGGTCAGGATTCTACATCTATAACAAGAAAATGGAACAACGGGTGTAAGCGTATTATTATTATTATTATTCAGTTTTATCCAAACCTTATAAATGGCGACGAAGTAAATTCACAAGAAACATGGCTCAAAGCAGAATCGAACTATCTTCACTCGCACCATTCGATCCTCTGTCTGATCCAATGTCTTTAGGCCCAAGATGGAAGGCGTGGAAGCGATATTTTGAAACGTACATCGCAGCCCTTGGCGTCACTGATGCAACCCAAAAGAAAGCACTTCTTCTATATCGGGCAGGACAAGCTACTCAAGAAATTTTCGATACCTTAGCCGACACTGGGGAAAGCAATAACTGCAAAAAGGCCATGGAAAACTTGACGAAATTTTCGAGTTCCGATGTGCAGTCCAATACACAGATTTTTACAATGTTTTTACCGTGTTTCCAGTGTTTACAATATTTCCTTTTTTGGTTTTTACAATGTATTCTTTTATCCTTTCAAGAACCCAACCTGAGCCACGAAAGGTCTACACAGTCTACAGTTGCATTCCTTTATTCCTCTCCATTCCAGGTCTTTATTCTCCTTTTAAAGCTGGAGAGGGTATCAGAATGTTTCATGTCATTGGGAAGTGGAAGTGCCTGCCACAATTTACTCCCTAGAAACGATATCTCAATGATATCATATCTGTCTTTCCACATCTTTAGAGGATTTTAAAGAGCTTTTACTTCAGACGGTCCCTACGTTGTGTTATTAACGAACCAAAAGATAAAACAGTATAAAAATGTGTACTTCTTCAATAAGAAATTATCTGGCTTGACATCACCATGAATGATATTACAGTCGTGCATTGTTTTAACTATCCTGCAAACATCAGCTCCATACAAGAGGGCGTATAGTTCAGGATATCCAACTCTCTCCGTGTAAAGTTGGTTTACTAAATCCTGCAAGAAAGAAATCAAAAGTTACTGCCGCTCAATATCTTATAACAAACTCTTTACACATTCAGTTCTCAGATCAGTAAAACAGTAACAAACTTCAGTACAGGTAGTAAGTTAATTGAGAAGCTTTCTTCACTTCTCCTTGCAAATCTCAGACTTAACGACATGATGTCTTGCATTCGTTCAATATTTCTTGCTCAAAATAAACAAGATTAAAAGGCATGTGAAACTTATTTGTGTATAAACGGACACATCTTCAAATCAATTGCATGATGAATGTAAAAGAGCATCTTGTTCCATTTGACTCAGCGAATTTCGTAATTAAACCTTCTCTCCTGCAGGGTATTAGTCAAAAGCAAAGTTCGGATATTATCGTCATTACGATTTGTCACATGGATTGTGCTTGGCGCATTTGATAGATAGACTGCATATATAAGCCGTTGATAAAAATAGCCGTGCAAAGACAATAGGCTGTGACATACGCCGCTTTGTCAACAGGAAATAGTGATATCTGATTGGCTAGGATTTGACCGCAAGTGGCTTGAGCCACTTATATATGCTTACATTCCCTTTAAACATGTATTGATTATCCTTGCAGGAGTAAACAAATTTGATGCTGTAAAATTTCAATCTAAAGGATTCCCAAACTGTCTCCAAATTGTAAACAGATCTGTAAACACTATTGTTTCAGGCACTAGTCAATTGTCATCTGCGGTTTGTTTGTTGGCTTCATCCAAGCCAACAAAACGTGATTGTTGAAAATCCTCTTATATCTGTGCAATCGTAAAAGGTATGAATGTTTGATTCGTGCCTCTGTCAAGTACAAAACTTTATCTTCAAAATGACGCTTTCATTTTCAAGAAACAGGTAAAAGTCTGTGTGATATTGCCCATCAAAAAACTGCAAATCATCGTTTCGACTGGAACTTGAAGACGGAACGGAGTCCCTTTAAAATGAGCTCACTTACCAGTAAAGTCCCTCCCCGATGCAATGGATACTCAATCACTGCCCCATCAGAATACACAAATCCATTTCTCGCTTTGATAAACATTTCGTGCTGCAAAAAGAATTCAAAAGGGGTTTCAAAGAATGAAGGAAATAGGGTTAAATGGAGTAAAAATAGTGTCTTGTTGTTGTCGAAAACACAGTTCAAAAATCAATTCAATTCAATCAATTAATCTGCTCTACACACGATTTTTGTCCTAGTTGTAGCTGCTACTGCCTTAACCAATACCTCCCTTACTTACCGCTCAAACTTTGACTGAAAATTGCAAATTCCAAAATAAAGATGTTTTTACACGCATTTGAGTAAAAGACCAAATTAAAGAGCCATAAACGAAAAAAAGTCTACATTGAAAGAAATCTTATGGTAAAAAAAGCGATTTTAATGATGAACCATATCAAGATATCCGAATATAAAATACTTATATAAAATACTTACAAACGAATATAAATCCGAATATAAAATACTTACAAACGATTGTGGCAACTCCATGTCATCAATTCTCTCGTGTATCTGCTCACCAATGTAGAATTCCCAATAACAAAGTGTTGGCGACTGCATCACCTACAACAAAGCTTCTAAGTTAAACACTTCTCTCCCGAATGAACTGATAGTGCTACGGTGCAATATTGTAGTCAAAAATCAACGTCATAGCCCTAGTTATCGCAACAACAACAACAACCACAACAACAACAATGTTTTTGGCTCAAACTGGGACTTATGGATTTTCACACAAAAGATTTGGACGGAAAGGGCTGCGCTCTGAAACGAGGTTATGGTAGAGTCATGGCAACCTTCGACAGTTGGAAATTCCCATTGCTGTGGTGAAGCTCATGGAAGCTATGTAACCTTCAAAATGAGGAACTCCTGGTTCACAATGAAATGTTTGTTGATTCTTGGATTGAAGAAACATTCTTTTTGATACTTATGGCGTTTGTTCATCGCTAATATCACTGAAAACTTGAATTTTGAAACGGTTTAACATCGTAGTTTCGAGCCGGCAACTTAGGCCCATCCGCCATTACCTGGAGAACTCAGCTTGCGTAAAATATCCGGACATGAAATCGAGGGAAACGATTTCATACTAATTTTCAATGTGAAAGTCCATGAGTCGTAGTTTTAGAGTCCATCAGTCTACCAATAGCGATATCTACCAAAAACCAAAATGTAATAAATCTACTAGGTCACAAGGCAAAAAATTTACACCTTTTGAGCAATACACCAGTTCCACAGGTATTTAACTGCAAAAATCGTTCAGTCGATGACAGCAATAGCGTTTGAAATCGTTCCTTTGAATCAGCTTTGAAGTTAGTTGGAAGGTTGTGCACTCACCAAATGAAATAAAATTTGAAGAGAACGGAGTTACCTTCAAAACGGTTTCACATAAATCTGGATTATTAAGTTCTGTAGCTGCGTAAACTGTCGCGAAACCACCAGTAGCTATTTTCCGCTGGATCTTAAAATGTTTATCTCCTGTGAAAAAGATGAAGTCAAATCTTAGTTACTTTGGAGGTAAATCCAAAATTAAAGTACCGGGATGTATTATTGTTTGATTGCTTATTACATGTCCATAACCAATGAACTGATTTTCAAACACTTTGTTTTATTTGATTGCCTGAAGGCTAAATTGTATTTGAAGATGTTGGTTGTGGTTTTACCTGTTTTTGAAAATTTGTCCATCGATTGTGGACATATAAGCAATCAAACGATAATACAGTAAAAACCCGCACATAAGAACCTTCATCTGTTAAGAACCTACAGCCTGAAATAATATATTTTGTACCCAATAAATGAAAACCATTTCAGGCTGATATCTAAACTATAGGTTCTTAATAAAGGGTCTTATTCATTCATTGGGAAATAAATGCAACATTTTTGCCAATCAACCTCTTTCGTGAACTCCAAAACATTTCTTACAGAACTGTGATAGGCAGGGCCTGCAGGGGTAAACTGGGTAAGATTGGGTTGAAATGGATAGGGTCAAGAGTGCAAGTAACTTTGGCTAAGATTTAGATTCACATATTTTCCTATCTTAAGAACCTACACCCTGATTACTAGATGTGCCTCACTGCATAAGAACCTAAACAGGCTGAGTTCAAAATCTTAGGTTCTTATGTGCGGGTTTTTACTGTACATCATTTTGGACACCCGGTATGATGAACAAAAATGTTTTTTTTCCTTTTTTACAGAGTGCACTATAAAGTATCTACGTTTGACAGGCAATGACAAATCATACACTTGGGCTGATTCCGACGAGTGATTACGTAATCTTTTAGTCAAACTCCAGAACTATACTTGATGATGTAATTTATCATTCGGCAGCCTACTACGCTCGTTATAAGCCATTTCATAAAACTTCTCAAAACTTAAACATCGTATCAGCCTGAATCAACCACAAATATCAAACCAAGTTTCTAAATATCTAACAAGAGAGGACATAAAAGGAATTGCCAAGATCTTTGAAGTGGACGTTAAATATTATGAAATTCATTTTAGAAGTTACATGGCTATATATCAAGTCAGTTTGTTGCTCGTTGAAACTCTTCCATTCTTGAAAGTAAAGTAGATAAATATGAGCTCTGAAAATAAACTTACCCAAGGTAACTTTGAAGTTGGTTGCGAATCTATCAACAATGGAATCCGACATCTCGAAGAAATGTGGATAACTTTGCATCGGAAGGACGATAACAATCTTGTTGAGAAGTTTCATACCAGTAATATCAATTGGTCGATTTGCAGCAGACGTAGATGAATTGATAGTCTCATTCGATGTTGAAGAATTCACAGGCACATCGCTTTCAGCTTCCTTTGGCGATACCACTTGCAAGGTGGATTGATCAGTCACATTGCCCTGTTTCATCATGACATGTTCCTTGTTTAACATTATGGATTGTTCAAATTGGTTACTTCCATTCAAAGACAACTGGCTTAAAGGGGCATTTATGGGCATGTCAACATGTGAATTTTCATTTAACATTGATGGAATGTGGGGGAGTTTTATAGAGCTGCTCTCAAGTATTTCAGAGACGCTCTCGCATCCATGACATTGGATTGGTTGTGATTCTTGCTTTCGTGGATCAGAATAATCAAGACGAAATACTGATGAACTTTTGGGAGAATTTCTATCACATTCCGAGTCATTGCCTTCTGACACTCCGCGCGAACTAGAAGATGATTTCCTGGAATAACTATTCAATGAGTTACTTCCGCTTCCTGATAAGGAGTTTGATCGATTTTCACTTGTCTCTTCAATCGTGCTCAAGTTTCTCGCTTCACCAGTTAAACTTTGAGACACAAGAGTAGGATATGAAGCTGATTCAAGGGCCACCTGGTTTGGATACAAGGCTGATTCGCTGGGAGCTTGTGTTGGGTACGAGCCTGACTCATGTAGAAGCCTTGTTATACCAGTTATTGATAGACAAGGGCAAGCCGAGTTTGAAGAGAAAGGGGTAGATGCTACTCGTCGCTCAAAGGCATCCTCGACCGTGCCATGGAACAATGAATTATCAGATTTGTCGTTTGTCGTGGAGAAGACGTGATGATCTGTTGTCGAATGCCGGTTACTTGTTTCCAATCCAGGTGTTTGACTATCATAACATTCTTGTTGTGCGTTTTCTTTATTTGCCAGGCTGTGAGATACAAAAGTGAAGGAAGTAGTAACAGAGAGCAACAAGAAGAAGTAAAAAGAGCTGTACTTCCTCGCTTAAACACACATACGGACGGATCATATGCAAGTCCAAAATGGTATCATTTCATGACATTACATTTATCGAAAATTTGTGAAACAGATTTGCAGTTTAGGACCTTAAATCTTTCGCAAATAGATAGTCGTGGTCAAACAATGATTGATGGGGTACACAAATATTTTTTCACAAGGTTGGTCGATTTTTCATAAAAAGGAGTAGAATGAATCATTTGCGATTTTATCAAATCAACTGAATATATTTTTATGATATTCTGCGTTATATTCTGCATCGAATTGATGCATAAGTTTGTTAGATATTTTTTGGCGAACGGCCTTGGTAAACGGAGTTTCTTAATCACTGCCTGAAGGGTTACAATAAACTTAAACCGTCCTGTATCTTTTTTTTAGAATATTCACCATTGCTCCTCGGCACATAATCGAAGAAGCATAGTTCCAACTGATTAAGACCCTATATATAAAGCAATGACATTCAAGTTACAGTAAAAACCCGCATGAAAGAACACATGTTTTTGGGGGTTCAGGCTGATCTTGTTCTTATTTATCGGGTGTTTTCTGCGAAATCAGGATGAAAGTGTTCTTAAGGTGTTCTTAAAATTGCTTCTAAAATTAAACACTGAACAAGACCACCAACACTGAACAGATGAAATAATGTTCATTTGGTTGCAAAATTGTATTTAGCAAAGTTCAACCACATTGACAGTATCTAATTCAGTAACTCATGCCATCCAGTTTTTTACATGAGAACAATGTTCATTTTTCAAGCTGAATGTGTTCTTATGTCTATGATACTTTTAAAACAAATTATTTCAGCCTGAGTGTTCTTAATCCACTTGTTCTATTATGCGGGTTTTTACTGTATCCTTGCCTGCGTCCAGACTCAACTCCTCGAGTCTGCACGCAGGCTACTGCATCCATCCTCATTCATCTTACCTTTGCGAATTTTCAATGGATGGTTCTTTCTTGCATGGCGACTCATCTTCTTCAAGAATTTTGAACGCGGATCTAGCCACTGAAAAGTGAGAAAAAGAAACGTGAAAAAGTTTGAATGTTGTTGTGTGGCTTGTCATGTGTGGCTATTTTTGGAATGATTGTCGTCTTATTGCTAACTACCAACATCTACGAGATCACGTGAAAAATGATCATTTTGGTAAGTGCTGCATTCGCAAAATGTGTTTGCTGCTTAACTAATTGCACAGCAAAACACAACCAATCTGAAAACACGGGTGAATAATCCATTACCCTCTCCCGGCCGCAAAAAAATCATTGCCTTGCTCTTCTTCCCTAGTCTTTGCTATAATTGAAGACTTTGGAAAGCCAGTAAACTCGTTGATCTTTCCCCGGTGGAATATTGCAGTATTGCGAAGGAATGTTTGCCCATCGTTTGGTGTGGAATTGCCAGTCTCCTTCTTTTCCTTTGACCGTTTTGTATGTTTTTTGTTTTGTTTCCTGTATTGCTTCATTTCGCTCTTTTTGATTTGGTTTTTGTTTTTGAAATTGTATTTGTAAGATTGTAAGTACCGGTCTTGATGGAGGCCAGATGACATTGTGTCTTATAATAATAATAATAATAATAATATTATTATAATAATAACAATAACAATATTAATAATAATAATAATAATTAATAACCGACCAGACATTGTGTTTGAAAACAAAAAGGATCGATCGTGTTTGCTGATTGACATATCCTGCCCCTTCGATACAAGAATTGAAAGAAAAGAAAAGGAAAAAATTGAGTTGTATCAAGACTTGAAGAGAGAGATCAAGAGGTAATAGAACGTGAGGGATGTTAAGATTGTACCAATAATCATTGGGGCTCTGGGTACCATTGGAAAGAACTTTGAGAATTTGTTGAAGAAAATTGAAGTGGAGTGCAGCACAGAACTTTTACAAAAAGCGTGTCTGTTGGGAACTGCAAAGATCCTGAGAAAAGTACTGGATACCTAAGGCCAAGGGACTTGACTTGCTATCCAGCAGTTAACCGGCAGTCAACATTAACGCCGAGTGAATATTGAACAATAATAATAATAATAATAATAACAGTGTTTTTCATATAATAATAATAATAATAATAATAATAATAATAATAATAATAATAATAATGATAAAAACACAACTGTTAAAATCTTGGAACGTTTCGATTAAAAATCTTTGTCAGCACTACTTTCTAAAGGACAACCGAGAATTTATACCACGTGATAAACAAGGCAAGGTAAAACTAAAGATAAAGTAAAGTTATATTTTTACTACAAAGAACCCTATTCCCAGGAAACATGACTACCCTCGAAATTCCTGGGAATAGGGTTCTTTGTAGTAAAAATATAATTTTACTTTATCTTTAGTTTTACCTTGCCTTGTTTATCACGTAGTATAAATTCTCGGTTGTCCTTTAGAAAGTAGTGTTGACGAAGATTTTTAATCGAAACGTTCCAAGATTTTAACAGTTGTGCATTTATTCATTTTATTTCTGTTAATTTTTGATGGTGGTTTAGTTCAATTTAATAATAATAATAATAATAATAATAATAATAATAAATGAAAAAACACACTGTTATTTGTCAAAAACGTTGCGATTAAAATCTTCATCAGTTTATGTATCTTCATCTTCATCAATAATAATAATAATAATTAATCATTTACAGTTGGTGGAAGTAATAGTTTTAAAGAAAATTAATAAATACCAACTATTTACAATACAAAGTTCAAACATAATATAAACGTAAAATATATACATGAATCTATGTACACATCATCTGCATTGCAACTGCAAGTGTCTCCTTTCCAGCTCTTAATCATATTTTTTAATTGCTTTGTGTTTTGAGCAGCTTTTATCGTGTCAGATAACGTGTTCCACAAAATGCTTCCTCTAAATGATAAAGAATTGTTCCCATAAACTAATCCTACGCCGAGAGCGTCACTGTATTTATGCATTATTTAGATTATTCAGTTTTAATGTAAACACTGATGAAGATTTTATGATCGAAACATTTGATTTTAACAGTTTTGTTTTCATATCTAATTTTTTGTTATATATGATGGTACTTCATTTTCGTTAGTTTTAATTCATTATGAATAGAAAAAAGGAGACTTTAAAAGGAGATACAGAGGGAGTTGTCTCTGCATTTCTTAGACTGATAGCATTGCAAGCAGAATTTTTGCGAGATTATCAACAGACTTAAATAGAATAGACCTTTTAGCTATTCTACAAAATAGCCTGGATCGAGCGTTATTCTTATACATTTTTATACGCGATGTTTGATCAAGTGGCGTTAGACCTTCTATCAGTATTGTGCATATTCGAAAATTCTAAAAAATGTGTCGTTTCAGAATAGTTAAAAGGTTGCTGTATCACATCTGATCAGATCTTTAACAGTTGCTGTCAAGTACAGCTTAATTCATGTTTAAGTTCCTACTTAAACAGGTTAAAGAGAAATATTGAAATAACTAGAGAAGGTACCTGGATTATGGTTTTCCGTATTAAACTGCTGTTCGAAGTCGCTCAAAGAATCCTGCGCCTGTGTCAAAGAAAATTCCTCTCTTTCATGATCCAAAGTTTGCTGGTACATGGCATCAACTTCTTGTTGGGCTAATTTTGTATGTATTGTGGGGGATGGTGCCCACAGTAGGCTTTTTGGTTCGCATGACATTAAAACGGGGCTTTGAAAACGACTTTGTTTGTCTTTGCCTTCCGGTGTCAATGGCCCTAACGGCTGTCTCTTTAAGCTGTCTCGCTGCCCTTGGCTCTGGTCGTTGTTTGGAAGTTGTTGTTGAATCTTGGTTTCCCCAGCTGAGGGTTTGAGTATTTTGCTACTTTGTAGTGGCATCCTGACGACAGGTTTTGTTGGTGGCCCCATCAAATTCATTTTAGGGCCAGGAGAAAGCATTTCACTATCTGCAAAGCTATCCGTAAAGGTTGAGATCCTTCCTGCACTTTTGGCCTCATCACCTCCGAAGTTCTCTTCATTTTCGCTCTGATCATCTTTTGGTTCTTTTCTAGGCTTTAAAGAAGTGATGATGCTTTTATTACTTTGTTCACTTTCTGCCGCTCCTGGTTTTTTCAATGGATTCTCTATTGGTGCAAAAGCACCCAAGCTCTTCAAATTGCTCGACACACTTTTGTCATCAACTTGGAAAATCGAAAATTTCGCATTCTCTCTGCTCATTGCATTCTCTAGTTTACCAATTCCATCTTCAAATATCGATAATTTTGGGCCAAAATCAAAGATGTCTACCTCATGTTCAATTTCATCTTTCTTGTTCGGCTTTTCTTCTTGAGCAACTTGCGCAAGTGGTCTGCATACTTTTGGCTTTATAGCATTCTTTATTGGTACCCAATTACGACTAAGTTTAAGGTCAGTCTCCGTGTTCGGTTCAACTCCGGTTTCAAACATTAAATCTGTTTTCTTAGCACTGTGCTTTCTAAGAGTAACAAATCCTTCTCTTTCGACCTCCGTCTTGATAGGCACATCTTCAAAAATATCATTTGGATTAAACACTAGACCGGGGGCATCAAACGACAGTGACAAACTAGGCGCAATTTTTTCACCGGCAAGCATTGCTTCATCTTCTTGAGCATACGGGTCAACGGTTCTCTTTCGTTCTGGAGATGTTTGGAAATGATTATCTTCGTTGCTGCCTTTGATGTCACCCTCTTTTGAATGTATTTGAACTGTTTTATTTGGTCCATCAGACTCAAGCACTCGCTCTGGTAGATTCATTGAAGATGCATGAGTAATCCCATCTTCGTCATCTTCATCAATCCCATCTCGCTTATCTGCAGCAGATTCAATCCTCGTCATATCCCAGTCCTGTAAGATATTTCTTTTGGCTGCCGGATGCTGAGATGATCCCCGTGCGATTTTTGCTAGATCATACACACTCGTGCTTTCAGTTGGTCCTATAATAGAGTCATCGATGTCATCATCCAGTGGATTGAACCCAGATTCATTAAGCACTGGATTAAAAGCCTTTGCATTCGGCGGGCCATCTGCAGCTTGGTCATGACACGGATAAACAGATTCTTTGCTAAAAGAGAAACCCATATTTCGATTTCAATTAAATTCTCAAATAGCCTGCCATAACACTACGGTTATAAGCATAGGTTCCAAATCTTTAAAAAGGCTGGTGTAAAATTCAGTGACCTATTTCTTTGAACTGAATGACTTCAAAGAAACTGTAGCTATTTCTCTATAATTCTACCATTCGACTTTTCGTAAATCTTCGATATTTTCAGATTTAGAGTGATTTTCTTCTTTTTCAAGAATTCAAGAAAAACTTTCAAAAAAACTTAAAACCATCGTAATTTCTAAACTGTTTGACGTAGCATGACGTAATTTCGAAGAACACCATAGTTTATGAATGCCTACAATATGGCATCAAGCATCTGGTTTATGATTTAGAAATTTGATGACGTCACATCCTAAAATGAGTTGAAATGTAAGATACGCTGTAATTTCGAAAAATATTCAGAATTTCTGTAAAGTCCAACAGTAGAATTATGGATAAGTATCTAAAGTTTCGTTCAAGTTATTAAAACAGAAGAAATAAGTCATTGAATTTTACACCCACCTTTTTAAGCCGAGAAAAAGATTTGGAACCTATGCTACGGTTATACGGTTCAACAGCTAGACAACATATAGCCAGGCCCTTAGAATTCGTCGTATTTGCTCAAAGGAGCAGTTTTTCATAAATAGGGTAGGAGATTTAAAAACTTGGCTTTTAGCAAGAGTTACGATGGAAACGAGGTTGACAGTCAAATTGACAGGGTGTGGGACAAAAATCGGGCTTCTTTATTAGATACCAGACCTAAGGAAAAGGATGATTGAAAATACCCTTGTGCTAACATATCACCCAGCCATGCACAAAGTATATGATATCCTTCGCAAAAACCAGAACTTATTGCTGGTAGACGGGGAACACAACATTCAGAAGGGCAACAAATTTGAAAGCTCCCTTTCAACAGAAGGATACCAGTTCTTTGCTTTCAGATTATCGCTTTTCATCACTGCGTATTTTCTGCTGCGCTGCAGCGAAGGAATTACCAAAGAACATACACCGTGTCCAGAAGCAATAAACTGGAAGCAGAAAACTGGATTTCGTTGGGTCTTTCCTTTATTATTATTATTATTATTATTATTATTATTACTAATAATAATCTTGGAATAAGATGGGCAAAATTTACAACGATAGCATCAGTTGCTTTTCATTGACATGTTTTTTTCCGTTGTTTCGAGCGATTATTGTTCGAAGACAAGAGAACAGGGGTTACTATTCTTTTATTTGAGACGGGAAAAACCCCCAGCGAAACAATTTTACTGTAATGGCTTTATTAAGCCTCTGGGGGTTATTCAATTTCTAACACTTCAGAGGGGGCATAAAAGAGAGGGGGCTTATTCACAAAATCAAATGACAAGGATATATATATATATGATAGCTTTTCAGTTCTTTCGGCTCATATTTGCAGAATCAAAAAACAATTTTACGAGTCAAACGCACAAATTCAACAAAGTTTTTGCCCGAACCATATCCAAATCAACATGCAGACTCGTTTGGCTAAATTAATTATCTTGGACTAAAGTCTGCGCGCAGGCTACTGGCATGGCATTGGATATAAATGGGGGGGGGCTCATTTACAATTTTGGCTCAGAAAGGAGGGGCTTATTAGAGGGGGGCTTAATAGGGACGGGGCTAAATACACTCATTTTTTATATAAGAAACCGCTCATAAGAAACGGTAGGCTCAATTTTTCAAAAGTTAAGAAACAACCCTACCTGAATTTAAAAAGTTAAGAAACTTTTGTAATTTACAGTTTTAATTTTACTATCACAGTCAGAAATGTTTTACAGCTATAGCATCTGTGTGGACATTATTTTGAGTGCGAATTATGTTATTGACTTGTTTTGAGGTCTTACTAAGTAACCATGGGTAGTTAGACACTGCTGGTGTGCTTCTATGGAGAAGAGCTGGATAATATGTATCTGCGGGGGACATTTTTTATAGTACTGCGGAGGAGATATCTGCGGGGGAAATTTTTTATAGCACTGCGGAGGAGATATCTGCGGGGGAAATTTTTATAGTACTGCGGAGGAGATATCGGAAGCGAAGAGAGAAGGAGAGAAAGAATGGGAAGGCAACCTCCAATGTCTTCCTACAGCGATTTTTCTCATGATGCTCGTAACAAAACACGCGACCGAAAACAAAGGATTGCCCTACCTCTGACGTCAGAGGTAGGGCAGCACTAGGAAACACTCGATGATTGACAGCTATAGAGACGGGGGCGCTATTTTTGTTCGAGCCTCACGATGGCTCGACGCGCCTCGTCTTGGCTCACAGCGCGAGCAAAAAAGGCGGCAATTTCTAAAAATATCTATCACGCAGCAGATGTCGGCCAAAAAGTAAAATATCGATGAAGGCCTAGACTAGACAGCGCACATGATGGCATTTTTCAAGGATTTAAAAAAGAGGTGAGTGAATTTAGCATCATAAGATAATTTTGTAGGGAGAATAAAGTTTATTATTCATAAAGTGCCATATCCATGCCCCTGCCTAAAAGTGTCAGTGAAATTCAACCTGTTTAAATATGAACATCCCAAAAAGTTGCAGTAAAATCGATCAATACAATGGGCAAGCCCCAAGCCCCAGTGGTGCATGCTCTGAACTGCATTAAAAATAATACCAAGAGCAAAGCAAAGCATGGAAGAGCAAAAGAACGAAGGTGTTTAAAGCCCTCAGTGCCTTAGAGTGAAGCTTCGTGAATGCACATCAAAGATTATCATAACTTTAAACAAAAAGGTTTAGTGTAAATAATGTGGATATTTAACTTCTGAATATTCCTATTTAGACCACATATCGAGATTCTGGAAACGCTGTTTTTATGTACTTAGGGGCATCCTCCCTAATTATTTCAAAAACCAATAGAGCTATGAAGTTGTAGCTTGGTACACAGTATGATCAACCTATTGTGATCCTAAATTAAGTAATTAAATTTTTTATTGTGACTTGTTGTTTGGCAACTTCTAGCAGTCAATGCTACCCATTTTACCCTCATCTTGCCCATTTTACCCCAGTATACCCTAATAAAAATGATTTTCTATGATAGTGATTTGGTAAAAGGAAATGTGAAAATGGAAGACAATTCTATATTGATATAGTTATTGCTGATAAAAAGAATATTTGTTGAAAATCAGGAAAAGAATATGATCTTGGTGCATGCAAATGATCTTTGAAATGAATCTGTGCTAGTCACTTGATTAAGAAAGTTCTCACTATTTTGCTTTTATGTTTCATTGTCATGATGAAGTCAAATCACTTATAAAACAGTGAAATAGTACAAATTTCCAAAAAATTGATCTTATTCAGGGGCGGATCCAGGAAATTTTCTGACTACTACCAAGGTGAGGTTATTCGAAATAGTAGGGTGTCGCCTTTTGAAAATAGGCTTGGACGTTAATAACTAGATACAAGGATCTGACTACTGCTTCAGCTAGTTGCAGTAGTGTGGATCCACCCCTGTTATTCTTTCTCTTGTTGGATATTCAGATTTGTATGCTGGTATATAAGTGGAAGTACATGGAGAAGTAACACAACAGCCAGAGCTTAGAATTCCATTTAATTTTAATGACATCTTGCCACCAGCCACCCTCCATTGCAACCACACACATTGATTGCATTTTGCACCTATGACCAAAGTTGAAGGCAGAAAACTTGTTCCTTCTTAAATGGGGTTTAGCATGCTTTCCTTCTGAATCCCACTTTATGCTAAATACCTACATTTTCTTTGATGGGTTTTCAGTGACAAAGACTCTCTGGTTTTAAAGGCAGATTCATCTTTTGTTGTGAATGTTGGCAATAGAGTTTTAGATCTCCATGAACTTGGTTGGGATATTCCTATGAATATAAAGACTGCTTCCTCTTTTGTTCATGTCTTGTCAATTGTCAGTAGAAGTCAGGTGTGCCAAGGGTGTAGAAAAGCAAAATACTCCATCCTGTTGGATACTGTGTATGACAGTGAAAGTCACATTCAGAGTGTTGCCAGGTTGGCTTCATTTGGTCCTTTTCATGAAGCATCCCCATCTTTCAAAGCCTTCATTTCTGTTCAGTGCAAAATTATGATAAGCTCAGCAACAAAATCAAAAGTATGCGAAGAATGCCAGAAGCTTGACAATGCACTTCAAGTCAGGTCATTTCGAGCTTCCAACATAGTAGCCAAGGAAGCCATTCATCAAAGAAAAACTTCAAACATATGTCTGTAATGCAGCTGCAGCAACGATTGGAGGATGAAAGTGGTACAAAATTCTTGCAATTAGTATCAAGCTTGAAGCATCTGCAAACATACTCAATATTTTGCCAAGGGATGTTATGATAAGCTTTTACGCTGTATTCATTTGATGCATAAACTTGAATTTATTTGATCTCTATCGTTGGTTTAGCATTTTGTTTGGTGGTATTTGATCCCTTGCCAGAAACAGGGGGAAGCAACAGAATATTACACAAAGTATTAACAATTAATAGCCTCTTCCACAGGTAGAAAATATTTTACTTTTAAGTATTTTGCTGTCTTGCATACAGTTTCTATGTGTCACTTCTGCAGTCTCCTTTTGATAATTATGACTATGGGGGCTGAGAAGGCCCCCTCTGTCCTGCTGTGTACAGCTTAGAGCTATGAGAATTTTTACCTGGAAAGTGCATCAGATAGATGTGTCACAAGATTTTTGTGATCAATATAATGTTTCATGTAGAAAACCACAGCCACAACTAATAAAAATTTTCAATTACTGGCTGCATGTAAACTGTTTGCTGCAAAGAAATCAGTTCAATTTTCATGTATTTCATGGTTACATCTTCTATGAGTAAGAGAAATATCATCACAAAAAATTGAAAGAATTTGCACATGCACAGTGCAAAAAATGGGTCAACTAAAGTGTCAATTTTGTGCAAAAATAGATAGCCAATTTGACAGAACACCAAGATAGTGTATGCTGCTGTATCATTTCCAGTTTGAGTATAGATTTCACAAATTGAAATTTGATATGGAAACCTTTTGAAACTCCATTTCTATCTTGAAACTCCTCCTGGATGTATTTTAATTTTTCTAAAAATCAGTTTGTGAGTACAAGATGGGCAAAACTAAAAGCCAGAAAGTTTCAAAGTTGTGATTGCAATTTGTAAGGATAGAGAAGAAAAGTTACCAGATGGCTGATGTGGCACTCCCCCTCCCTCTTCCATCTATGATTGCAGTAAATTGAGCTTGAAAATTTTTCTAAATTCTATAAGTTTCATTTGCAAATTATAAATGTAATTTCTTGCAGGATAATAGGAGCATGTCTTAAGTTGTGGAACAGATCCAAAGCAGGATATGAAGGGTTGCGGGATTCTGGATTTTTTAAGATACAAAGATACAAAGAAAAGTCAACAGCCATTCTCTTGTAGATGTGCTATCCTTTATTCAATATTCATCAACCTTCCCTTGTATATAAAATGAATTTACTTCACAATTCAACTTGAACTCCAAATTACAATATAAACTAAAAGTGACTGCATTACAGTACAATGTGATTTTGAGGGAAAACAAGGGTCAACAGTCATCACTTCTTAGAGCTGATTTTTGAAGTAGCTGTACGAACCCAAGAAACCAGGATTTTGCCATTTTGGCAGTAATGGCAGGAAATTAATGCTGTTTCATGCCTCTTGCTTCTGCTTGGGGCCTTAAAGTTGACACCATTGAGTCAAGGAGGGATCAAAAAGATTCACAAGAGTTATAAATATATCTATAACATCTGCATAATATGCGTAAATAAACATTTTCTATTTTATAAGAAAGTGGTTTATAAGAAATTAGTACCAGGATGGTGACAAATTTAAGAAACTCTAGTACTATGTTGGAGGAGTGCTAAGAAACTTTTAAAAGCCAATTCAAAGAAAGCTGTGGGGAAATTTTCGTTGAGCCAATGTTTTTGAGTAATATTTCATAAATATTATGCTTTGAGCCCAAGAGAACTAGCCTGCGCGCAGCCTCAACTCCCCAGTTGAGGCTGCACGCAGGCTAAAGAGAACTTGCTTGCCTGCAACAAATTGTGCTGCATGTCAAGAAATAAATACCTGGCAGTGGTAGAAACTTCATGTATCCAAAAATAAGAAACAAATCTATGAGCAGTAAAATGCTAAAATGTTCATGTGAAATTAAGAAACTTTTAATGCTATGGGCTTATCAACGTTTCTGATAAGGAAACAAGGTGTGGATGTGATCGATTAGTTTTTAATACATCTGTTGACAATGAAAAATATTTTAGAGTTGCAAAACAATGCTGAATGAGTTTTGATCATTACAAGCAGCAGCCTAAAATGCCTACATCTTTATTTCTTTGAAAGCAATTAAGAGATTATATAAATCATGCAAGTACAAGCAATAATAAGCTACGATCAAGTTTCAAACATGATAATCCAAGCACACCTAAGTTGCTGGTACAACAAACATATTTGGCCTTGATACATTGATGCTTGCAAGTCCTTTGCATTGTCTAATCTTTTGGGAAGATCCAAAATGTTGGGATTGGACTACACAACTAAAAGGTGACTAAGTCAGTAGAATTCTCAACAAGCTCCCAGCCCCAAGTCACTCTGCAGAACTTCTCAAATTACCATTAACATATTTTGTCATCTGTGTTCAGTGATAAGAATGCAGCCAGACAGACTCCGTCTGCCATTTTATGGATGTAACATCTACAGCTCTACAAATGTTGGTTGTTCATCCCGGCTACATGAGATCTTGTAAATAACTTAACTGATATGGCCAAGTCTTGCTTCATATTTCAATCACGTCTTTTTTTAATTTGATCACACCAGCCACGCTGCCTGTTCATCTGGAGGATTTCTCTGGTTGGGCCTAACTAAACTCCATTGTTCACTTCTTCTTCATCTCATCTTCGAATAGGCCAGCAAAATCTCCTCTCGACATAAGATCTTAAACGCTCAGCATGTAAAAATCTTTTCTTCGAAAAACAACCAATCTCAGTAACGTGTCTCCAGTGAAAATATTCCCCTTTCACCAACTTTCGCCCATCTCCGATGGCTTGCTCGCTCTCCGATGGCTTGCTCGCCTCGACTTGCTGAAGGATCTGCTGTTTGTTACGAAAATCTCGCAACTCTCTCTAACATGGGTCCAATGGTCCAATCTTAGTTGCGATTGCAAGATAAAGAATATTTTTTTCCAATAGACTCTAACGACGGGGGACTACAATCTTTTTTGGCAGAGGATTGTTTGGTTATGATAGAGCAAGCTGCAGTCCGCAATTCAGCACCAGCCACAGCAGCCACAGCTTCGAAGTCCGCCATTTTTCAGTTTGATTTATCATTATGATGTCCCCCGTCTTCAATATGCAATCATGCTCCATTGTATCCCTGTAGCCCATAAGCCCTTGTTACGAGCATCACGAGAAAAATCACTGTAGGAAGATATAGGGGGTTGCCTTCCCATTCATTTTAATAGTTTAATTAATATTTTCGTCCTTTCGATATCTCCTCCGCAGTACTACAAAAAATTTCCCCCGCAGATACATATCATCCAGCGCTCCTCCATAGAAGCACACCAGCAGTGTCTAACTACCCATGCTCTGCCACATCATGAACTACGTCATCAATATCTGTCCTTACTACAGCAGTCTCTTCCATGTCTTGTGTAAATCGTTTGGTGAAATCATCATCATTTCTTGGATCACCATACTTTAACACAAATGCTGCAGCTCGCAACTCTTCAAATGAAAATTCCTGATTTCCACAATACACTTGATCCTTGCAGTACATCACTTTTTGCTTGGCATCGTCTTTCTGTAAACAAAACATAAATAGATATGAAAACAAAACTCCTCAACTCAGCCGTGTTTGCTTTTATACCAGGTGAGGCAAACTAGGGCAGATTTTGTAATACAATAGTAACAATTGCGTTTGATTGACACGTCAATTTAAAGCGAATATCGACTGCATACAAAGGAAATTATCTCAACTAGTAATTCCAAACAAACAAAGCCGCAAAAGCTTCCCCGAAACTAGTAGGGCAAAGTCTCGCCTTGTGCAAGCCAAAGGTGGTTCTTAAGACAAGTTATGTGCTTATACCGAAAGAAGAAAGGCAAATCTAAAGTTCTGTATGGCAGATTTTGTTTATTTAATTCAGAAACCGAGCAGAAGGCATTGTAATTCTCAAGTATTTAGGGCATAAATGAAACGATTACAAAACAGCTCCTGAATCAAATGAGCAAAATTAAATGCTAGACAATCTGAACTGCAACATGTCCGCAAAGAAATCTGGGTGACAATAACTCTTTAAAGCTAAATACATACGAAGCTTACCTTTGTTATTGCTTCAAGTGGATCAATAGGTTCCGCTCTTTTGTCAATCTTTTTCGTGCTGAGAACTTTCCTGTCACTCATGATAATTTGTTTCGGTGTTTCAGGAGGTCTTTGTTGAACATCCTCATCTTCAAGGATATCAAACTGCGGCCGTGGCACTTCACGCACATTGCGACCAGATGGTGCACAAGGAAGCTGAAGTTAAAGATGTTTGTAATCTTATTCTGAGACATGTTCAAAAACAAGAATTAGTCAATGATATCTTTCTACAGTTGTTGCTAAAAAATTTTGAGATGAAACAACTAACGAGATACAATGTTACTGCTCTAACTATTTACTCTCTTTGAGAAGTTTCGGGTTACCTTTTCATGTAGATTCCGAATTTCGAGGTTGTTTTTGAAAGTTTGCGCCATTTTGCTATGATGTCGAAGTGAAGTTTATAGGAATTCCTCGAAATTATACTGGCCTTGCCGACGACGGGCTTGACCCAAGAAATGTGTTTCTCAGTTTGATTTTACATCATTCATGCACAATTCATTTCTTTGACTTGTTTACAAATTATCATATAACTCTGCGAAACGTACGACCTCAGGGGGAAAAGTTGGAGGAGGGATTTCAGTCCACAACTGTGACATGTTACAATAAGTTTCTACGAATGGAAACTCTATTCTTGACATCTCTAAAAACTGATTGAGATATAAAGCTAGATTTTTCCTTCAAACCAATGCTCTGAAAAAGCATCTTACCTTTCCTTTGTTCCATTTCCCAGGTTTTTGAGTATTTTCTTTAGCAATAGTAGAGCTAGTCGGAGGTTTTTCCCATTCCCCTGTGCTTGCTGGAATTCTCGTTTTAACCCCATTTTCATCTTCTAGTACTGCAAACGTATTTCCGGGAACTTGTCTTACTGGTTGTTTCATGTTTATACCTCCTTTTATTACAGCTGTTGAAGTGTAAAAGAAAGAATTAATAATAAGCAAAAAAACCAACAAACCGAGAGCTAAATATTCCAGTGGCAGTGAAAGAATAACCATAAAATCCCCTCTGGGGCCCATGAAAATTGCAACGATGAACCAAAAAAGCCAAAAGAATTTTCAACAAAATTCTCTCGAGCCTTCTATTTCGAAAAGCAATCTACAAGGAACGAACTGAAACATAGACTTTCCCAAAAAGATTGAATAGAAATCTGAAAATACAGCACGGCAACTAAAACTGATCAACTTTCATTGAAAGTTTTTGTCTAGGCGTTAAAGGCACTTAGTACTGCGAATTGTCCGGGATTTCATTCAATTCATTCAAGCCCAGTGTTTAACATATGTAAGGAGAAATATAACCGTATAGGGAGCTGAGTGACATGTTGCAAACTCGACTGGCACCACAAACTCACTTTCATGAAATCCAACCACCTTAAAAATAGGGCTGAAATGCATGCCGGTTGTAAGGGTTTGCGCAAGCAGATAAATCATGTCAGGTTTCACCTTAATTTGCTTGTAATGTTTGCTTGTAATCAAGCATTTTTGAAGCATTAAAAATAAAATGGATGTTTTTACCTGATTTAGCCTTGACACGGTCCTGACTGACTGTCCCATTGCGCTTTTTGGTTAACGGAGCGAGTGAACCTCGCGTTGCCTTCTCATCAACAGGTCCCTCATCGATTTCATCCTTGACAATCGCCATTATTCTTTTAATAAACGCGCTGTTGACAGAAATCAAAATTAAAATATCAGTAACTACCGAGGGACTTAAATCTGCATCGTTGTTTGAAATATTATCATTATAACTTTAATTTTTCAAAGATAAACTTCTTTGGCAACTTTGTATCTAATGTCATGGAAATGGTGACAAAACAGAAACAAAGAGATGGCATACATGCAAAGCATATTGGTTGAAACAAACCCTTCAAATGACCAGCTCATTCTTGGCAATTGTTCTCCATATTGAAAAATGCTAGATATTCGTTAAGCAGGAGGGCAAACAAACAGGACCTTCACTTGCTTTGAAGAGACTTCGGCTAAAGACATTCGCACAACAATGGCAGATTTTGTAACAATAGAGCCTTTGGTTTGTTTACATATGACGCCATCTTGGTTGACTAGCCAATCAGAGAGCTTTATTTCTATGGCGTCATCCGATGATAATGGCGGAAGGAGGGGTTTGCTGTGGAGAAAACCACACCCTCGTTTTTTCCTCGCGACGAAAATATACTTTCGCAAAAACTCAAACTTTTTTGCACACGTACAGAACGATAAATTTCACATACTTTTCTATGGGCACTAAGCTCTGCGTCTTCTGCTCTTCGCGCGATCGTTCGCTCTTGACACCCCTTTTGCACGTCTTCCACGCCCCTCCGACGGCTATGTCCAAACCCAACAAATCACACTGCAATTATGGTGAGGTACGGGTCACTTCTAAGCGGAGACATTTTAGATGGGTATTTTGAGGTACCTATGACCCTAGGCATCTTGGAACGTGATGGTGATCAGCGATCTGTTGGGGTTTTGGGGTTCTTAGTTATTGGTACGCTGACCATGGTGCAAGTACTTCAAAGTAAAACATAAAAATGACACCAGTCGCATTTTCCTCTTTTCGTAACACATTTTTGGCCATTTACTGATAATTACCAAATAAGGAAAAGAGTGATTTCATGTCACGTGACCATTGTTTGAAGAAGCTACTAATTATCCTTCAGCATCTAACTTCTTTATAAAGTAGTTTTCAGCTTAATTTGGTCAGATCTAAGCCAGCCCGTGCACCATTTAAAAGGAAAACCTTGGTTCTCCTCCGCAGAGGTGCTTGCTCAGAGTGGTCAAACTTTAACCCCCGATTTAACCCCCTAAACCCCAACAGATCGCTGATCACCATCACGTTCCAAGATGCCTAGGGTCATAGGTATCTCAAAATACTCATCTAAATTTCTCCGCTTAGAAGTGACCCGTACCTCATTCGTGGCCTGGTCTATCTTGAGGATAAAATTTACCCCAGAAATACTGAGGCTAATTGCAAACCTTTGACGTCTTTCAAGTCTGCCAACAGGTTCAGCTTTTCTCGCAATTCCAAGTTGATAAACCTCGTCAGCTTGTTTGTTGTTTTGATCAGTCTCAAGGGCCAATGCCCAGTTTTCGTAAAACCCTGCAAATTGTGTTCCAATACCTTCGCTATTCATGTAATTGAAGATTTCAATGGGATCACGCAGTATGTCCGCCTGCAAAACAATTTGTGTTACAGTAGATCCCGCATATAATAACCTCCAAATAGGGACGTACAGGCTGCTTTTCCTGAATTATGCCCCTTTTAAGAATGAAAAACTGAATTAAGAACCTGTTTCAGTTAGACGAAAGATATATTCTTATCACAAGGGTGATAAAAGTTGATTTTTGATGGCTATTATGTACTGTCAGATCTATAAGAACAAATACCAACCTTTACATAAGAACCTAATTCAGCCTGGCCTTGAAAATTAGGTTCTCATTTGTAGGGATTCATTGTGTATACTATTCTAGAAAAATAAAATTGCAGCAACAAGTCTTCAGTCATTAGATAAGAAGGGCCCTTACATTTCTCTTCAAGTTTAGCAAAAACTAAGCAAATGGAGAAAAGTTCTTTTTGAATATGACCAACCATCTCCAAAATGTATCCTTTTCACTAAAATTTTATCATTTTCTGTGAAAAATTGCAAAAAACAGCCTACAGTGCTTAAATTATCCCACAATTTAAAAGCAGTCTATCCCCTTTGATGAATAAAAATAAACTCGATAAGAGATCTGTTAAGTACCGGGTGTCCCAAAATGATGTATTATTGTTTGATTGCCTACATGTCCATAACCAATGAACCGATTTTCAAAAGCTTTGTTTTATTTGATTGCCTAAAGGCTAAATTGTATTTTAAGACATTGGTTGTGGTTTTATCACGGCGTTTTCATGTCGCAATGAAGATCGATAAATTTGATCAAATTCAAGCTTTAGATGGCACGAGAAAGAAACGGCCTATTTCTCCAGTCAACATTTCAGATGTGATACAAAAGGCTGAACTCCTATTCGTATTTTCTGAAGTCAGTATGACTGAATTCGTATTCTCTGAGCGATATATATTCTTTGAACGACATAAAAGTTCAGGCCTTTTGCATCATATCTAAAATATTGACTGGGAAAGAAGGCTGCTTCTTTTTCATGCCATGGATTTCATGCTTTTGAACATGAAGAAATCGGCCTAAACCACAACTAACATCATCGAATACAATTTAGCCTTTCGGCAATCGGATAAAACAAACTTTTTGAAAATCGGTCAATCGGTTATGGACATATAAGCAATCAAACAATAATACATCATTCTGGGACACCCGGTATATTCCAGAAGTTTGCACTAATTTGCTTTATCCAGAGGAATCAGGGTCAAAATAACAGGCTTGCTGATGCATGAATTTCAAGGCCACGTAAATAAGCAGTAACTAAGCTCAGAACAATAGTGGACAGACTGCCTTTAATCCAAAATCTAACCCGGAATATGTCAAAATCCTATCCAAAATGTTTTGCCTGATTTTTTATCTGAGATTTTCATTGAAATATGCACTGACTGCACTGCAAAGATACATTTCTAGAAATATACAACAACACTCACATATTTCAACCATATCCTGACAAATCTCTCGTCATCTTTGTATTTGACCTCTTTATTGAATTGCATTATACATCTCTCAAGGAGTTGCTTTACTTCAAGACTGGATCCAACAGGGAAATGCTGTTCTGTCCAATTAATGTATCTACACAAGAAATATAATCCTAAATAAATATAAATCTGAAACTCAAGAATCTTGAAATCTATATGTCATCCATCTCTTTAATGATAATGTTTACATCAGCACAGCACACCATACAGTACAGACCTGTAAGAATTCTTTATACCATTATAAAAATTGTTGAGCCGTTTGAAAGATTGTAAATTTTTCTAAAAAAGAATTCTTGAGAAACTAAAGATTTTTTAAGAGTTCTTGAGAGTTCTCAGGCAGGTAAACCATGCTTTAATGTATGCAAGACCATGTACTGTACAAATAAAATAAACCTTGCTCAATCTAATAAAACAAACCATGTGTAATCTGAAAAACTTTGCTAGTCACGTTAGAGGTGCATATAGTTTTAAAATTCAGAAATCTAATTTAATTGTCGATTCTCTTTCATGACCAAGCAATTTTGTCATAATTTTTTCAAAAAGGAAGGATTACGTGGCAACACAGCAATTTAATTTTTCTTGATACAGATGGGAAAAATTATAAAATAATTTTGTTGTTTCACCAGAGTTTGAATGCTTCAAGATTTATAAAGTGGAAACTGTTTGCTGTCTCACCCACTATGGGGTGAGTGGGTACACAGTTTCTATCAGGTGATTGAAGTTAAAGGACATGTCCGGGGTTTGTATGATTGATGATAAAATACAAGAAAATACTGCATAATGAATAACTTATGATGCTTCTTTCCACTATTTTTCGCCTTCTCCTTGTGAATTTACGCATTCAAATAATCAATTTGAGCGAAGTGACATCATATCGCGCAAACGAAAACGAGGCTCATGCGTGATTCTTTTTTTGCCTCTTTATCATGACAAGCCTCTTTATCGTGTTCTCATGCCATTTTCAATGTACGAGTACACGATAAACAAGCTAGCAGCGATTAAGAGGCGAAAGAACAATCGCACAGACTCGTTTCGTTTGCGCGATATGACGTCACTTGGCTCAAATTGCTTATTTGAATACGTAATTTCACAAGGAGAAGGCGGAAAATTGTGGAAAAAAGTATCATATATTATTCATAGCAGTATTATCTTGTATTTTATCATCAATCATGCCAACCTCGGACTTGTCCTTTAAGCTTGGTTGAGTGAGGTCCAGAGATGGCGCCAGGGAAGAAATGCTAGAGGGGCAAATACTGTCAGAGTGCCGACAGTGAGAATTTTTTTATGAAAGAGTTCAATTTAGTTCACTGAGATGACAACGCAGCAAAGAAATCTGGAGGTGCAGGTTATGAAAATGCCGACAGTGCGTACAAATTGTCGAAAATTTAAGTGCCGATGGGGGGCTGAATGAAATTTTGGGGGGCTCCTGCCCTCCTAGCCCCTCCGCTGGCACCATCCCTGGTGAGGTCCATTTGCGGATGGATGACTCACCTTGCTGTTCTTCAGAAAAGACGTTTAACTATGTAGGTGCCCCATGCCTGGATGTGGTATGAATAGTGGGCTTAAATTAGCTTCAAATAGCGAGAAATACTTCCAGACCACTTATAATGAATTACTGACAAAAGTATACATATAAATATTCTTACTTGTACCATGTATCCATTGGGTCATCACTGTCACTAACCCTCAATGCAAGTTCGTATTGTCTATGAAGAAATAATTTTAAGGAATTTTATCATTACTGGGTAATATAAATGCAATAATCAAACGCAATTTCATCACAATTAATTTACTAAAAGGTTATTTCTTTTTATAAAGGGGATAAATTACCCAAAGCCCATCCTAGGCTGAGAGAACAAAAACCTAACGGCCTGTTCATATGGAGAAAGTTTCCAAGGTATTTTCCTGGAGAAACAGAATCCTGTTAGTTGGATGAGATGAGAAATTCATCCAATAAATTGAAACAATTTTTTGGCCACAGCGTGGAAAACATGTGTGATTTGGCCTATGAATAGTAGCGAGCGAAATAAATTTGAAGGTGCGAGCTGCAAGTGGACTTAAAAAAGTTGAGAGGGAAGCAAAATTAACAATATATCTTTTGTTCCTGCATGCAAAGAACCTGTTAGTGTTATTGCAGCTGAAAGCAGAGAGTTTGACAGAGTTTCATAGCTGTGAGTGAATGCAAGTTTTTGAACCTGGATCTCTCGCTCAAGTGGTGGGGCTCCACCGGGTATCAAACCCTGTCTCTGCCTGACTGTTCTGGCTGCAAAATCAGAGGATTACACCACTGCGCCACAACACCTTCAATGGCATGGCATACAATAATAGCAACAGTGTACATGTGATCATGAGTCCCAAACATTAGAATCATCAGCAGTTTGCATCTCTGTCTGATGTCCTACCAAGACGCAGACTGCTTGTTAAATTGTTATGCTGTGAGTAGCTGAGAACAACACAAAAAGATCTTCTGATGCCATTTAATAATAATAAAGTAAGTACAGATAGAGAAGACGGCACACTTGGCAAACTTAACTGGTCCACAACAAAATGTGCTGGTGCACAGACAGATATCATCACGGGTTCATCAAAGAGGGAACGCAATTTTTCATTTTAACCAGTTTTAACCCTATAAAAATTTATGGTGGTAAGACTTCTTCTGTTTTAACTGGCTTTTCCCAAAAAAGTCATTCTTCTTCATCCATTTCTTCTTAGCATCGAACAGACCGATGGAACACAGGCAAAGAAGAGACAAATTATGGATCAAACCCCCATACGTCTCATTATCATAACTTGACTTGTTTGCCTGTGAAATTTAGGCCCACACATGTGCTTGATACATACCGCATTTGATCTTGCATTTTCGTCATGCCATCTTTACGCGGTGTAAGTCCAGCCATAAGACTATTGATGTCTCGCCCTTCTTTCCTTGGCTGGATATTTTCTTTAGAGAGCTCCCAGTCACCTTCCATCTTGATTTTGATTATCAAACTTCAGTTCAAACCGTTGGACATTTCTTTCTTTCGCGCGTTGCGATTTTCTCTCAACTGACAACCATTTGAATTCTCCGCGCACCTCGGTCCCAGTTCTTTTGCACTTTCTCCTGCGCAACTTGTGAAAATTTAGCCTCTGCGATGGAAAATAGCTAGAGGAATTTTGGCGGGAAAGTTGGATTGGAGAGGACAAGAAAGAGAGGGAAAGGAATCGAAGCCAGCCGTGTCGATGCTGATTTCTGATCAAAATGAATGCAGAAGAAATAGAAACAGCGTTAGAATCAGAGTTTGGTGATGTTGGTATTGACATTGAAGGAAATCTTATTATTTTGGAAAAATGTAAGCCTTGTATTTTGCGAATTAAAGGTGTGTTGTCGTGAGGAGGAGAAATATCGTGTCTTAGTTAGGCCAAAAAGCTAGGCCCTCTCACGAAACCTCGCTATAAAGTCTTTTAATTGAACAAAATAAATGCAAGAGACATTACAGAAGTTTTGGGGACATTTTAGCTCCAAAAGTTTAGATTTGATATCCTTGTCAACAAGAAATGAGACAACTTCCAAAGTAGGCTAGAAGTTTGGTTTGGTAGTAATAGAAAAAATTGGAGGCCCAACCAAGGCTAGAAACCAGACCAGACACAATAAGCAAGGCAGGCAGAAAGTAAACTGCTGAACTTTTAATCCAGACAGTATTTTTTTATGTTTGTGCAGAACATATTCTCCAAAACTTTGTCTTTTTGTTTTTGTTTGTGTCTTTGTTTTTGTTTTTCTTTACATCAACAGAGCCTTCAGTATTGAAGTTATTGATTAAAATTGTAGAAGTAGAAGCTTTATATATGGCCCTAAATAGCTGTTCAGTCCTCCCGCTTTCCGTCATAGCACAAAAAAAAACAAAAGAGAACACCAAATTTAAACTTTGTTGTTGCTGTCTTCTATGGTATTTTCGGCCTTTTGCGTAAGATCATATCATATCATATATTTTTGTTAAAGCAGGTTATTTATGGCTGCAATACTGCAGATGGGGAAAATAACATATGGCATAATATGCGAATGAATTCATCCAAATAGAATGTGATTTTAGAAGCGAGTTAATTCCTCTATTTATTGCGCGAAAGTACGCGAAAGAATCGGATTCCAATGTCTAATTGGCAATGGGAAGCGAAACATTTCGATTCCAAAATCACATTGGATCACAGAATCGAAACAACTCGCTTCCAATGTCTAATTAGATGTCAGACGCGAAACAACTCGCTTCCATGCTTACAATACATTATAGATGCAGGGCGAAAATAAGCGAAACATTTCGATTCCTAAATCACATTAGATCACGGAATCGTAACAACTCGCCTCCAATGTCTAATTATATGTCAGCAGGCGCGAAATCCATGTTTCAGTTTCCGTGACAAAAAAAAACTAAGGTCCGGGGCCGGTAGACAATTTCTTAGATTTTTAAGTTTCTTAACTGTTTCGTATATTTCTAATGCCGGAAACTTTGTTTTGTCTCAAAGGTTCCCAAATTATTTATATAATTTAAATTGGTTCTGCTTGCCATTATTCCCATATTACTTAGTAAGATCCTAAAACAACTAAATGATATAATTCGAACTCAAACTAATGTCCAAATAGTTGCTATAACTATGCAGCGTTAAAACATGCTTGAGTGCGATAGGAAAATTAAAACTGCAATAAATTCAGGTAGAGTTGTTTCTTAACTTTCGAAAAATTGAGTCTACCGTATTATAAGCGGTTTCTTATGAAAAAATGCATTTATATCTGTCTGGCATTATCAAAGCTAAGAAGCATTTGACTACCAACATCTTTAATGAGCCACAAATTTTATGTTCAAGCTGCGAAGGGTTAAACTCTTTATGTCTGTTCGAAAATTGCATTTGTGATTACTAGAGACGATTGGGGTACTTTCAAGATCCAACCGATTATTTTGCAACGTGATTGTGGTCCAACAATTGGGGTGCTGTTTGTTTTCATAGATAATGGATGAAATGCCAAGTTGCTGAGCTGCAGGCTATTTCAGCTCTTCAGTATCCTAGTCTTTTCTAGAAGGTGCAACACTGTTATATCAAATCCTTTTGAGAGGCTTGACATATTATATGACATGATGCTAATGTATAATAGCATATGTAGATGCATGTGCATCAGGTGCTAATTAGTGTTCCGTGAAAAGGTGTTGCAAACTTGTGACAACTTTAGCATTAGATCCAATGCAAAAAAATACAAATTGTTATCATTGAGCCTTTTGTACCTTCTCCGTGATCAAACCCTTTGCACCATATTAGAAAAAATATTTTGTTAGATTTTTGCTTAGACACAAGATAAGGCTCAAATCCTTACTATGCCTTGAGATTTGAGATTACTCAATATTTTAAGATCTAAGGAAAGCAAATGCATGTAGGTTACTGTCAAGGGAAAAATGCGTATTCTGTGAAATTTTTCATCGCTATATCTCCTATCTAGCAATTTATATGAAGTTTTGAAGTAAGGTCAACTTTTCTTGGCTGGTAAACGCTCGTAGCTCCGGCTGGCTCCAAATAAGATATTGGCCTAAACATGTCAACAACTCTGGACGGATATCTTTGCAACCGATTTATCAAAATATCGTTTAATAACTGCAATAATTTAGCATCCATTTCACTTTTCGCAAGGGTACTGGAAATTCATCTGAAACAACTGATCTTGTCTCAAGGGCTCAGAAAGCGGCGATGCCATTGGCTAATTTTCGTGAGGTTTAATTGCTCATTAGATCTGTTCTCTTTATATTTGACTCCTCTGTGTCGCACTCACGTCGTCGCTCTACATTTAACATAATTGATGGAATGACATTTCGTCTTTTTAGACATTGGAAGCGAGTTGTTTCGATTCTGTGATCTAATGTGATTTTGGAATCGAAATATTTCGCTTATTTTCGTTTTCCATACTTTAATGTATTGTAAGCATGGAAGCGAGTTGTTTTGCGTCTGACATCTAATTAGACAGAGGAAGCGAGTTGTTTCGATTCTGTGATCTAATGTGATTTTGGAATCGAAATGTTTCGCTTATTTTCGTTTTCCATACTTTAATGTATTGTAAGCATGGAAGCGAGTTGTTTCGCGTCTGACATCTAATTAGACAGAGGAAGCGAGTTGTTTCGATTCTGTGATCTAATGTGATTTTGGAATCGAAATGTTTCGCTTATTTTCGTTTTCCATACTATAATGTATTGTAAGCATGGAAGCGAGTTGTTTCGCGTCTGAGATCTAATTAGACATTGGAAGCGAGTTGTTTCGATTCTGTGATCTAATGTGATTTGGGACGCGAGCTGTTTCGCTTTTGTCGTCCAATTAGACATTGGAAGTGATTCGTTTCGCGTCCGCAGTCACAATAATAGAACGATTTCTTGCGCTTCCAAAATCACAATATATTCGGAGGAGATGTTTAGCATAATATGCTAAACGGCGATTCCCGCTGCAGATGTGGACCTGCTATCTAATACCTAAAATACTTACATATTTTGAAAATAAAGTTACTTTCTACAATTGATAAGGAAAATAAAATCCAAACTATTATAATAAAAGGAAACTCTAAAAGTACACATAATCATTATTTCTAAACCGTGTTGTTGTTGTTCCTTTTCCAAAAGTTATATTGTTTATCTTATCCTTTAATTTCTTCATCTTTTCTTTAAATGCATTTTTACTCTTTATGTCCCTGTCTTCATTGCTTAAACTATTCCACAGAATTGTACCTCTGAATTTCACTGTCATTCTCCCTATTTCTATTCTTGGTCTTGGCAATAACAGTTTATTATTGGAACGTTTGCTATGTTCCACTATCATTTCATTTAGCCGTTTATCTGTCCTTTCATTGAAACAGTCACTCGTGATAATCAACATGCGCTTTTTATACAGATAACTTAAGGTCTGCCATCCAGCTGTCTTAACAATTTCGTCATCCCATAGACTTTTGTCTAGGTGCTTCACAGTTCTCGCTGCTCTGGCATGAATGTGCTCCAACCTTTTAAAACCAGCGTCACTACTTGTCCCCTAGATTACAATGCAATAGGTGACTGATGGAATACTTGTTTTATAGTAGATATCCTCCAACATTCTTGAGGGGAGAAATTCTAAACTCTTAAGTTTCTTTACCTTTGCTGCATATGATTTGCAGACTGCATCAATCTGATATTGCCATTTCAATTGATTGTCTATGATGACTCCTAAACATTTTGTTGTTTCAACATATTTGATTAGTTTTTCCCCAATTTTGATAGGTAATAATGGTCCGCAAATTTGTGCTCTAGTAATAAGCATTGCCTCTGTTTTATCACCATGTATTGTGATCCTATTTTTGCAACACCAACTGTTGATGTCGTCTGCAATGATGTTCAGGTACTAAATTGCCTCATCAACCATGTCAGCTATTACAAATGCAGCAAATGCAGTTGTGTCATCTGCATACATGTGATCAGAGAACAAGAAACATTCTTCATCAGCTAGCTAAGAGGCGAATATGGCTTTACATGTTGTATGTCGTAAATGGCAAACCAGGGAATAGTGGATTATTTAATTTTGTTAGAATTTGGCAATACTAAATATGGCATTTTCAACTTTCTATAAATCTAAGATGGCAGGACTTTTATATGAAAATATGAAATAGAATAAAATTGAGGCAGCATCAAAATTTGATGCGAGCACTGATGAGAATCAGCTAATTAATTTCATATGGCCTAAAATGAGCTGTTTTATATAACATTGGTATGATAAAATTCCTAGAAGGTCCCTTTTCCACACGGGAGACACTGATTTCAATTTGGCTCTGGACATCCCTGAGCATAGAGAGTGTATCATTTTTTGCAAATGCATATTATTAGGATTATAGTTATTGACTAATTTTTGAAAAAAGGAAGTGAAGGGAAATTTAGAGGAAATTTCTAAAAAACAAATAATGTTTGCCCAAAATATAGAAGATGTTAAAGTAGAGACATTCCCCTTGCTTGAGAAAGCCATAGACATGGATTTAAGGAAACAATACTGATTTTATCACTCCCACAAAAATATTCAAGGGGGTAATTCCTGTTGGAGGTTTGGTACGCATTATATGTACCTCTGTGAATCAAGAGAGGGGAACAGGGCAAAATATCACAAACTATACCCAGGCAGGCAAATGTATAAAAACCCCTGCAGAAGCTATAACCCCATTAATATACTCATTGCTGATTGTGTCTGTAATGCCTGATGAAACAAATATTTCTGTTTTCCAGTGAGATCAATTTGCACTGCACATGAGTTATCTGCAGCTGATTTAGTTGCAAAGTGGTTCACTTATTCTGCTACAAAGAATGATGTCGATCTTACACTGGATGTTGTTGATGATTTCAACAAGGTATTCTTTTATCATCAAAACTTTTCCCTAAAACATGCCTACAATCAAATCAATCTCAGTTTATTCAAAAACTGTTGAAACTAAATTCATGCAATTTATTTATCTTATTTTTTCTTTCATGTCTCAGAACAATTTCTCTAATTATATTTGCACACACCAGAAATATTAATTGTGAAAATGCTTTTCTTCAAACTTCTAATCATCAAATTACAAGTTGTTTGAAGAATTTGTAAATTTTCTGATTTTAGAGTGTTGCTAAAAATATGTCAAATGCAAGAAAAGGGAAGAAGCACTCAATTCAGCCAGCTCAACCTGTTATTTATGACGTGAATACTTTGCAGTCATTGTATCCTTTCCTTATTGATTAAATGATAAAATTACAATTGAAAAGTCATCTGATCAATGCATTTCAGGGGAAGAAATTTTTATGGGAAGAAAAGTCCATGTTATTTGTATATTTGGTTGAAATTTGCAAAATGTTTATTCTGTATTTTCCCTATAATATGAAAAGTTTATTCCTCTGAAAGTTTCTAAAATATCCTTGTAACAAAATGTTGCTATTCCTTTTCTTATAATCTTGTTGTATATCTAAAGAAAATGCCAGGAAAATCAATATGACCTTGTTTAACAGCTCTTTTGATTTATGCTTCCAACAAGCATAGACATCTGGAAGATTTGGAAGAGTCATTGAAGGTTTGAGGAATATTTGAGACATTTCCAAATTTGAAAAGAAAATTGATTCACAAAAGTTTATTGCCACAAAATTTTACATTTTGGCCAATTTTTGAAAGTCAATTCCACAATTTTTGCATTTTTTCCAACTCACTAAAGTTACTCCCTGCAAAAGTGTCTTCCCTTAAAGTAGCCATATTTGAACCTTAATTTGATCAAATTTGGATACATCTCAGTATAACAATCCATATAATATGTTTCCTTGACTGCGTTATATAAAGCATGAATGAACAAGAAGAAGATGAGAATATGTTACAAGGTTATGCAAAGACACCTCAATCCAAGGTAAAGTAGTTCAATTTTACTGACTGGGTGAATAAAAAGATAAAAGTGGGATGTCTGCTGCTTTACATTGCTGTATTTTACTTTGCAAATTCATCTTCAAACATCTTTTCTTTGGAAAAAGGCTGCCTTAGACATGAAAATTGATTTGGTTGAAATTGGTCCTTCCATTCCATGGCTACCAGCTATTTTAGTAAATTTGTATTTGAAAGATTCCTAAAATAAGCCCTATGTATATGTGAACTCAGTGGCGGATCCAGCCCGGAATTCTGACCGGTTTATAGGGAGTAAAAAAGGGGGTCTGGGGGCGAAGCCCCCAGAAATTTTTATTGTAACCACGCCCTTCAGACTTTCGGAAAACAAGGGCAACGCCCTTTTACATAAATAATGATGGGCTGCAGGTCTAGAGCTTTTCCGTGTAATTTCCACCCCCATCCTCTGCATGATAACTTTATCGACGAATGTCTGTGCACATCGATGTTCGTCAGGGTTCGTCACCCCTCAGACCCTTAAATTCTCTACGCCTTCTTTCAACTTCAAAACTTCCTAAAATTCACTCGTATTTTTGTTTTATGCGCTGTATCTCTCCTTCACTCTTCTCTTCAATGGCATTGTGAAGTCGATAAAGATCTTCCTTTTCTAGGTCAGCCATTGCCGTCTGCTCTGCTAGCCCTTCTCGTTCTTGTTCTATTCGATGAAAATCTACTTCCTTTGCAAACATATTTTACTTCCTTCAGAAACGGTTTACTTCCTAATCGACACAGGTTCACTGATTTTGAACAATTGCCGACCGGTTCACGGAAGTCGCTGGACAGGTTCACTCAACCCTTATTGGTTCATCAGATTACAAGGACTTGATATCAAAACAATTGGGGAACGTCACAGCCATTCAAAGCGAATCAAATGTGCAAATCTGTTGCGCAACTTGAAACTGATAACGCAGGTTTCGAATCACATACCTCCTGGAGAACCATAGCAAATAAAGCAAAATAACTGACATATGTAGGTTGCTTATTGTTTATGAGAAATTTTGTGTAGAAGTACCCTATGTCATGTCTATGAAGACTATCACCTTTTGACTTGAAACTGGTTTGCGGAGTGAAAATAGGTTCAAGTTATTTTACTTTCCTGTAAAGTTAGGCAGATACCCGGCAGATAATACAAATTTGTCTTAGGTTTGGAAATCTGACCGATGCACGGAAACCGGTGAAACCGGTCTGGATCCGCCCCTGTGAACTTGTAAACCTGAATTTTTAGAAACTTGTTCAATCTTTCTGCTGCATTATAGAATTCAAGCAAACACAGCAGGGCCATACTAGCCATGACTGCATAGGGGGGGGGGGCAAAGAACCAACATTGTCCTGCGGTAAAGTTGTTGCAATCCAACCCTGCAATCCACACAATTAGTACCAGTAGGAAATATGCGGTAAACTCAATAATTCCCATCAAAAAGTATCTTTTAACGTTGATAGATAAATTCATGCCTTATACATCAGTTCGAAGGGCGTATCACTCTGTAAAAAATCTCGTACACCTTTGACAAAATCCTTTTGTTTTCAAGTAAAATCCGTAAAAAATCCCTAAAAATCCTATTGTTTACAAAAATCTCGTATGCCTTTTCTAAAGAGTGATACACCCCTCGCATCAGTTCTCCTGAAAAATTGTGCTCCGCCCCCAGCCCCTACTGGCTTTGGCCCTGAAACACAGCCTGCTTTGTTTGTCTCCAAAATATGGCTTGATAAATGGACCATGTTTTCCTAGCTCACTTAGTAGTACCCCATGAAATTGAATGTAATCGATGAAATAAAAATGTGGCCCGGTCATAAGTTAACACAAATTGTTACAGTCTTGTTGACACCTGTAGTATCAATTTCCTACAGTGATATAGTTGAATCTCTCTCTCTATGATCCACCTCTTCCAGGGTTCAGGAAAACGTCTACACACAACTCCAGATGAAGTTACAAACAAAAGAATTGCAAATATTGCCAGAACACCTGCAACCAAAGTCTTCTCTCCAGCGTCATATTCACCCATGTATGTATTTATTAGAAATATCTACCAGATGAGTTAGAAAAAAGGCCCGGCGTTTGAAAGACTACTGCTCCCAGCTTGCCTTACAGACAGCGATGACTTGAGCACCTGCTATCCTCTTGGGGGGGGGGGGGATGAACAAGTCTTCCCCCTAGTATGAATACAATATTCAGGGGGATTCAATTCTCTCAAGAGGATAAAATACATCAATGCACGTAAATGTCATTATTGCCAAGAAGGAAAACAAAGGGAAAGTTTGCTCGCCGTTTTCATTCGTTTTTGTAGGTTTACGAACGCTGCAGAAAATCTCCCATATCGACGGGAAGGAAATGAGCGATTAAAGCCGGATGGATTATAGACCTGCCCTAAGTCTATTTCGTCAACTGTAATAAATCTATCTGAAAATGTACTTCGAAACATTTTGTTTTTCACTTTTCCCTTCAATTTTTTTGACGAAATTTTTTTGACGAAATAGAATTGGGGCAAGTCTAGGTGGATTACTGAACCCAATTAGAAATATCGGGAATAAAACAAGACTGTTGTCAATATTATTGCTTTGACGCTGAAGAGCAGCATTGTTTCAAACGCCGGGCCTTTTTATTGACTCACCGAGTACTTTAAACTCGTAATAACTTCACTCAAAACGTTGCATTTTTCTTTCAAAGAAACTAATTTACTGGGTTGACCAAAAAGAGCTTGAACTGTTTAGAAATTTGTCATGCATAGAATACTCAAGGTTTTGTATAAATCAAAGTTTAGTTGATCGATAGCCAAAATGCGAAAATATTTAAGTGATTGTTTGCCTATTTTGCTGAGCATTGGAAATATAGGTTAAATTTAGTTTACGAAAACTCTGTAACTTTGAAATGCGCGAAAAGAAAACCCTTGATCCAAATTGCAAACTCATCACATTTTGTTCCTCTCAAGAGATAAACGTCAAGGCTTTATAAAAGCAACACCTTTTCTGATCTGATACTGTTGCCACAATCAGTTTTTAAGCCTTTGTGGAAATGAAGAGTATCTGCATATTGTTCAAAGTTCAAATGTTAGTCGGGAGTTCCAAGTTAGGAGCTTATCCTTTTTCGTGCATTTTGAAGCAAAGGAACTTTCATAAATCCAATTTTACCTATATTTTAAAATGCTCAGAAAAATAGAAGAAAAATAATGAAAGATACTTCAGACTTCCAGCTATCCGTCAAACTCTGATTGATTCCAATACCTCAAAGTTCTTTTTGACCATCTTGCTATAACTAATTCTGTGACAGAAAAATGTTAAGGCTTTCTTAAACTATGTTTAGAAGCATCATGATATTTAAAAGCCAAATGAACATACATTGCCAATATCTAATAGCACTCCTACTTTAAAAGACATGCAATATTTAGCGTATTCTCAAAAGTATCTCCTTACACTGATATTGTTATTTTGACTTCTCTTTCAGGGCTCCCGTTGCCCCTTCTCCAAAGTACGAGGCCAGGAAGAACAAAGGGGATGTTGTTGCATCATTTCCGCCATCTTCAGGCTCAAACATGACATGGCAAGGCACAAGAAATGAATTGAAAATCAGAAATTTTTGTGAAGAGGCAACTTTGAAGGAACCCTATAAATATATGTTTGAAAAGACATCCGATAAAGCTGGTGGTAAGTGTGCATGGTCTCAAATTGTTTGCTTCATTGTTCTCTTTGTCATTAATTTTCGCTCATATTTACGACAGAAGAACAAGTAACATTATCTAGCAACAAAACGTAATTTGCTTTGTCGGATCCTGATAATTTGTGACCTCTTTCTCTTGATTTGACTTGTAGTTCTTATGTTTTAAGTTATCATGTTTCAAAGTCTTATGCCATCTGTCCAATTTCAACTATTGCCCGTTGATCTGGCTTTTTTCTACGAAAGCTGCTAATAACGAAATAAACCGCACACACAAACGTGCACTAAGGATCCTCTTCAAGGACTATGACTCTTCCTTTGATGAGTTACTGGAGACTGCCAAAAACACGAACAACAAAATTTGGAATAGAGTCATTATCCTTTAGAGGAAGCCTCCTTTGGAACACCCTTAGTGACCAGATAAAAGCACTTCCAAAAGTTGCTGCTTTCAAAAGAGCGATCAAGCGCTGGCTTGGCGATAAGTGTAATTGCTGGATTTGTAAATAGCCAGAATTGTAAATTTGTATATTTTCTATTAAAGTTGTTTTTGTAAAGAGTTGGTATAAATTAGTGATTATATTACTATTGTAAATAGACCAACTTTAAATAAGATTATTATCATTATCTTGAACCACTTTGCCAATACGTCAAGTATTCTAATCACAATTTCAAACCATAGCTTTTCCCCCTATGATATTCTTGCAAAAAGGGTTTGGCGAAGAAACTGTCAGCATCGTCCATTATTGCTACGTTCTCCAAGACAGTCCTGAAGTATAAAAACAATTCTTGAAAAGGTGGCGATAATTATAAACAATAACATAACAACAAGCTTCATCAATAACTTACGGTTTGTTATTTTTTATTAATAGCTGCAATATTCATTACTTGTTTTCAGTTTTGGACGAGGTGATTGATTCAGTGTCATATGCCATGGCAGAAACATTTAAGTTGGAAACATTTGAACGTGTCACTCATGCTAGTCAGGTTTGTACTGCGTCTGTTTTGATTTTCTTCTCAACTTTTATCATAGGGCTATAGTTAAGTGTAAATAGGTTGATTTGCTATTTAAGTATAAGTTCATTGCAATTGGGAACTTTAATACCGAATGGACTTAATAAACGCTTCTCATTCATATCGTAGTTTCTTCACCCATCATCTTCTATCAGGTTTTCCTTTTCGAATCGTACGCTCTTTCTTTTACGTCGCATTCTTGCGCCGCATTCTTTCTTCATTCTATTAATATACTATTCTATCAATCGTTCTTTTTCTGCTTCTTACGCTCTAACGTACCCTTTTCTCGTTACTACTGATGAAGGGTTAAGCCCGAAACGTTTAGTCTTCTAAGCTAGGCTATTTATTCATTTCAAGATATTTGGTGTATTTATCGATTATTGTAGCCGCACGTGCAAACAAACAATTTAGAATTAATCAAAGGTTGACATTTTGAAGTACCATAATTGCTCTTTTTAGCCCCCCTCTTCTATCAAGTTCCAGAGGTTACCAATGATTTTATTTCGCTAAACCAGCTTGCATGTTAAGTTTGTTATGGTTTGGGATAAAAACTGTGTCGAATTTGTATTATTTGACCCGTAAAATATCCCCGTCGTTTGACTTTGTGAATAAGCCCCACCTCTCTAATGAGTCTCCTTTTTTAAGTTCACCCCCTCTGGAGTCTGAAATTGAATTTGCCCCCGGGGTGCTTAATATAGCTTTTACCGTATTGGAGGACCCTCATGAAAAGCACTCTCGAGTGACTGAGGCCTTCCTCTGTAAATATCTGTATTATTGTTATTATTATTCTACATATTGGGTAGCTCAGGAAGTTCCCGTGAAACTATTTTTCAAGTTGGGTTCGAATGTCTTCTTTCATTTCGTATGAGATTTGAAATTTTTTATTTTATATTCAATATAAAATTCACAACAAAAATTACCTAAACACAACCTACTATACCACACTACAAGGACGGGGACCAGGAGGAGCAAAATTTTATGTCTACCCCCTGGAATTAATATAAACTAAAATGCAACTAATACAAACTACTATACCGGGTGAGTCAAAAAAAAGTTTACACGTTTGGCGGGCTGTGGAATAAAACGTACGTGGCCGATATCCAAACCTAAGATGTTAATCTATCAGACAAAGGTTAACTTAGATAAGAAAATTTTGTTTGGTAAAATCACTCATCTTTAAGACCCACAAATTAGAAAAATGCCTGTAAAGGGTTTGTATGGGAATCGAGAATTCCACATTCCATTCTGGCCCATGGTTTATTTTGCATTGAAATTTTAAATTCAATTCAACAGTCAGTTTCAGAAATAGAATTTTGATTTCAATAGCAAGTAAATCACGGACCAGAATGGAAGGTGGAATTCTCGATTCCCATACAAACCCCTTACAGGCATTTTTCTAATTCTTGGGTCTTAAATATGAATGATTTTACCAAACAAAATTTTCTCATCTAAGTTAACCTTTGACTGATAGATTAAACTTTTAGTTTTGAATATCAGCCACATACTTGTTATTCCACAGCCCACCAAACGTGTAAACTTTTTTTTGACTCACCCGGTACATACGCTACAACTAATACAGATAGAAATGCTAATTATAAAAACATTTTACAAATAAATATTTGAGCCGGTTTCACATTAGATGTCAGGCCAAAATATAATAGTGAACAATCGGATTTGAAATTATCAATATGTAAGTAATTTGCCCTTTTCTTGAAGATAAAAGCAAGTGTAATGCTTCAAAGTATCTTTCCGTGCTGTTCAAGAACAGAGGATCATAATGGGAGGGATATAGAATTAAATATACTGATTCCATGGATTCGTTTTTATTCTAACAGGAGCAAATCACAGTAGCAGGGAGAATCTGTTGCGATGCAATTGGCAAACTGAATTCAAAATCAATACTTCTGGAAGGTTCCACGGATGTTTCAAATGGTGAAAGAGTGAAGTTAGATGTCAACGACCTCCCTGGTTACTCTTTATTTCCCGGACAGGTTAGTTGATGTTTCATTTTGATAGATTTCAAACTCGTGCGTTTAGCTAACCACGTCAGATCATTATCCCAACAAAATGAGAAACTGTGAATTTGAGTTGCCTTGGATGTGTTAAAACATATTATACTGGTTTTCATGTTTGAGATGCCCAGAAAATTTTGCATCGGACCAATGGAAAAACCTGCAAAGATTGAAGACAATTCTTTCCCTCTTTTTCTCTAAGTAATCCGATTCTAATATTTTGCCATAATTAAATTGTAAATCTAGGACTAGAAGGAACAAACCAGGACAACAATAGCGAAGTCAAATTTCCTATCTCGATAACCCCTCCCCACTTCCCTGCCAAAAATGACACATGAAGATATCAAGCCAATCACATTGCCCTTTCCGAGGAAACAGCTTACAGAATTTATACAAGTGGGACGAGTGATTTCAAATCCAGGTGGCAGGCAGGAGGTTCAAACTTATATTATGAAGCTCTGCAACGAGGGAAAATGCTAACTGTAGCCTAAATCCCAATCTGTTTGACAAGCGAAATGTCGAATGTTTTGCAAACAAATATTGCTTGCTGTTCCCAGGCTTTACCTTATTGCGTAGAAAGAATCAACATGCACCTCATGAATGATTGTACAGACCGGTTTCGCCCAATAGACCTTTTAGCTATTCTGAAAAGAATCAGAATCGAACGATATTTTGCTGCATTTTGTAGAATTTTCGAATGTGCACAATAGTGATAGAAGCTCTATCGCCACTTGATCGAACGTCGCATATAAAAATGTATAAAAATAACGTTCGATCCAGGCTCTTTTATAGAATAGCTAAAAGGTCTATTTCAGTTCTCATCAGTGCTGTTTGGAGGCCCATCATTTTGGACCAAATGCCAGGGTCAAGCTGCTTGATGAAAAGCTCATAGGTAGTTGAAATTCAAGTAGTAAACATTTTTGTTGCTTTTGTCCTAGGTTATTGCTGCGAAAGGGATAAGATCAGGTCATCATTTTGTTGCAAAAGATTTTCTTGATGTAAGTGTTGTTCGTCGTAACCATTCTTTGCTGTTATATGTAGTACCGGGTATCCCAAAATGATGTATTATTGTTTGATTGCTTACATGTCCATAACCAATGAACCACTTTTCAATCACTTTATTTTATTTTATTGCATAAAGGCTAAATTGTATTTTAAGATGTTGGTTGTGGTTTTACCAGTGTTTGAAAATCGGTTCATCGGTTATGTACAGTTAAGCAATCAAACGATAATACATCATTTTGGGACATCATTTTGGGACACCTGGTATTATATTCTCCTTCATCTTCACCCGAAACTCAAAATGCTCTTCGTATGTCCTGCACAATACAGAGACAGAATTAAGGCTGCCCAAGAAAAAGTCAAGTAATGGGCAAAAATGTTTTTCTTATTGAGGAGCAAAAATATGGAATGACCTCCCTGCCATGCCAAACAGGCCTCATCCCTAAATGGTTTTAAACAGTCTCTTTAGGATTTAGTTTTTCTTTTCTTCATCTTAAACTTTGTAAATTTTCATTAGGCTCTTAAAGCTTTGGTTTGTATATTGTATTTAATCTCTTCCTTGGTAATTTTATATTGTAAGTAATGTTTTTAAGTGAAGGGCCCCGTGTAAAACAGCTCTGGCTGAAAGGTAACCCTCCTTAGTAGATAAACCAACAAGAGCAGATTTTGTAATACAATAGCAACAGTTGCGTTTGATTGACACCTCAATTCAAAGCGATTAGCGGCTGCAGACAAAGGAAATTCTCGCAACCAATAATTCAAAACAAACAAAGCCGCAAAAGTTTCCCCAAAACTGGTAGGGCAAACTCTCGCCTTGTGCAAGCGAAAGATGGTTTTTAAGGGAAGTTATGTGCTTATAGCGAAAGAAGAAGGGTAAATCTAAAGTTCTGTCGCTTAGATTATGTTTATTTGATTCAGGAGCGGAGCAGAAGGCATTGTAATTCTCGCGTCTTTAGGGCTTAAAATGAAACGATTACAAAACAGCTCCTAAATCAAATAAACATAATCTAAGCGACAGAACTTTAGATTTACCCTTCTTCTTTCGCTATAAGCACATAACTTCCCTTAAAAACCATCTTTCGCTTGCACAAGGCGAGAGTTTGCCCTACCAGTTTTGGGGAAACTTTTGCGGCTTTGTTTGTTTTGAATTACTGGTTGAGAGAATTTCCTTTGTCTGCAGCCGCTAATCGCTTTGAATTGAGGTGTCAATCAAACGCAACTGTTGCTATTGTAGTACAAAATCTGCTCTTGTTAGATAAACCTCAAATATCAGATCTTTTACAGTTAAGGGTGAATTTGTAAAACAAGGACAAAGCGATTTAACAGCCTCGAGAATAGATTTCACACCTTCAACGCAACCGACCATAATGTTTATGGACAGAGAAAGTCTTTCTCTGTTTCTTTTGATTTGATTGAATGCACCCAGAGGTGAGAAATCTATTCTTCAGAAAGGCAAATTGATTTGTCTTTTCGGAAACCTAATTCTTTTGTTTCATAAAATTTGCTCTTGCTTTACAACAAGTAAAAATTGTGACTGGAGATGGTATGACTTCTGATGTATTAAGGATGTATGTTTATGTGGGTCTATTTCAGTAATTTGATACACATTAGATGTAAAATATGGACACAATGATATAAAAGACTGATGTGGAGGGAAACGAGAGAGAATTGCAAAATCTTCTGAAAATTTCAAGACAATGCCATCACCAGAATATATCATCTAAAATTTGCGATTTTGAATCTTTCAGGGTGTTCGACTTCCATTCAACAGCACATTAAGGAAAGACAAGCAAATCAACGAAAGTAAGTGTCAGCCTAGACTTATTACATGAGTCCTTGTTTTCGCTCCATTACCCCCCACAATACCCATTAACAGTAAAAGATAATTCAGTTCAATGGAGCAAAACTTAGACGAATATCATCAGTCTAGTGTCAGCCTAAGGGTGCATGTTTTTATTAGGCATGGAACTATTCCTTCTCAGGCCTCATCAACGCGCACTGACCGCCGCTCGTAGGCACATTATATCATAATACACTGGTTGCTGGTACATTTACTGTAATCGGAGCAAATTGATTGCAGGTTCATGTTTTCCCAGCCATTTGCTTGCAGGCACATAATATTTTCAATGAGGCCTGTTCCTCCTGCAATTAAAGAAATTTTGCTTTCCGTCTAAGGGTGCTATTTCATTAAAAGTTAAATTATTCCTTCTGCAATGAAAGAAACTTTGCTTAGATATGTGTAACAAAAATGGCACTCCCGTCAGTGGACTTTTCTCTCTGCTGTGTCAAATTAACAAAATGTTGGTGAAAAAATCCCAAAATCTTTAAAAGAAAACTTCACTGTAGAGAGTCTAGTCCTACTTGTTAACGTCAACAATGATATGTTTACCTCTTGATAAGTAATTTTTAATTTTTAACAAATAATCGTCATCACAATCCTCTTTGTTTCTCATCAAATTACGTTTTGCACCTGGGTTGCATTATATAGGAGACTTCACCTCAGAGCATGCTTGCAGAGTTCAAAAAATTTCGCTGATAAAAATGAGACCAGTTACCAATATATCCTGCTCGCCAATTTCAGCATTGTAAGAATTTTCAATTAGCACGTACGATTCATTTATCATATTTTCCCTTTTCACAGGCGAATTTACAGTATACATTACATGCGGACCATATGCAACGACTGATACATTGTCTCATGCGCCTTTGTCGGATTTTCTGAATATTGTTGAATCTGACAGACCTGACCTCGTTATCATGGTGAGTTTCCTTACGCACATCTCCAACGCACTGGTCGCCACCTGAAACTGCTGGAAAAGGATGTGGGCCTTTGAGGCTGATTTCCAATCTGCTGAATTTTCAGAGCAGGCGGAATTTGCACAATAAAATGGCTACTCAGCGTGCCTGTCTATTCCAATTCAAAGCGATATTTTGAAATTCCCGTCCACTCAGAAATTTCAACTGACTCGAAATCAGCCTTTATTCTGTAGATATTTTGTGACTGCAATATGAAGTACAATAAATTCAGTTCAAAGAAATAGTGTCAATGAAGTTTTGTGAATTATTGAAAGCATTTGCGATTAATATTTGATTTCAAAATTCTTTCGTTTTATTTTCTAGCTTGGCCCATTCGTTGACAGCAAAATGCCACTAATCGAGGTACGTTTAGCGAAATTAGAAAATATTCCTATTTCTGGTGATAAATTGTATTGAGAATACTCCTGTTAGAAAGTAAATCAGACCATTCTAGCTCTTTTTGAGACGGCAAACCCTTTATAAACATCGTGTGCCGCATATTTTCTCAATAATCACACGGACACTTCAAAGAGCTATATTGTCAACATTTTCTGTCCAATTAAATCCCTGATCAAACAATTATTTGTTAGCCTGCGTGCAGACTTTACTTTCCACTGCGAAGGAGAGCCTATCCGCCTTGGTTCTCCTTCGCAGTGGAAAGTAAAGTCTGCACGCAGGCTATTATTTGTAGGTAACAGAGCGAAATATGTGTATGCTATTTTGTTTTTCTAAGCTTGCTTTGAAATCCAAATGAATTTTCATTTCAGAATGCAGAAGTCGACTTTCTTTATGAGGATAAATTTAACGAATACAGGACGATGATAATGACAACTGCCATAAGGTGAGTGCAAATGAATCAAATGGAATATGAAATACAGAGCATACCTATGAATAAATCCGGACTTTGATTGATGTCGCCAAACATAAGAGAAGTAATACCATAAAAAGCTCTTTCAAGCCCCCTCTCGAATGAGCCCCTCCCCTATTAGCCAATGTTTTTGAATAAGCCCCCTCTTTATTAAGCCCCCCCCCACCCATTTTTTTAAATTCTAGAGGTTACCAGAGATTTTAAATTTTTGTTCTACCGGGTGAGTGAAAAAAGGCCCGGCGTTTGAAGAAAAGGCCCGGCGTTTGAAGAAAAGGCCCGGCGTTTGAAGAAAAGGCCCGGCGTTTGACAGGCTACTGCTCCCTGAATATATAAGCAATGATATTTTTGCCATATCTAGTTTAATTGCTAACATGTTCAATCACTTTTAGAATTTTTGCTGGCTTAAATCTGTCAGTCCGTTTTACAAGGCATTTAAAAAAAATCCCTTCGAGAAAGCTTGAAAAACGTGCTAAAATCATCAGCAAATTTCCCTCGTGTTTACCTAACAGCAATGACTTGAGAACGCTTTAGCAATTAGCATGTGCTATTCTTTTGGGGAATGAAAAAGTCTTCTCCCTGTTATGAATAACTTATTCAGGGGGATCGCATTCTCCCAAGGGAACAAAATGCATGAATGCACGCGAGTGTCGTTATTGCTAGGAAAGAAAACAAAGGGAAATTTTGTTTGTCGTTTTCCTTCATTTTTTGCAGGTTTTCGAAAGGGTCTTTCTGTAGAAAATCTCTCATATCGACGGGAAGGAATGGGAGATTAAAGCCGGGTAAATTACTGAACCTAATTGGACATATCGGGAATAAAAGAAGGCAGTTTTCAATATCATTGCTTTGATATTGTGAGAGCAGCATTTTTCAAATGGCAGGCCTTTTTATTGGCACACCCGGTAGCATTGTTGTATTCATGTCTTTTAGTTTTCTACAGCTTTTAGCACAGTTGGATAAATACTTCTAATTTATTTCGTAGTTTATTCACAACTGAAGATGATACAAGAATATCGAAAAATGTCCTATAAACTTGAAAATTTTGTTTTAGTTCTCAAAATAGGGAGACCAAGATTTTGACAGTTTTGAAGAACTGTTGTATGAAATGCTGAGATTTGTTTCTTTGTCCATGAAGATATGTAGCTATAGTTCTCCGTTATATTTGCACAACCTTTGCCGGTGAAAAACTTTACAAGTCTTCTTTATACTTCAAAATTATTTGGGTTAAATATAAAGTACTCTTCTTCTTTTGCAGTTCGGGCACGCGAGTTATATTTGTTCCATCGCAAAGGGACGTCTTTCATCATTTCGTTTATCCCCAACCACCGTTTGAAAGACCAAAAGAACTCAAAGATGTAGAGGTACGCATTTATTAACGACCTCATAAATTTTATCTGTCCGCTTTTGATAGCTATAATGGCCAACTTCGTACAGTTAAATATTCTTCCATGTTTCTGTATAATTGAGCATCTAAAGACGAATATATGGGCTTGAAGTTATGTTCTTTTCGTGTATAATGCAGTATTTGTAGATAAGGTTTCTTTCAGTTTTGTTTGATTCATAGATGGCCTATCTGACCATGTACAAATTAATAGTATTGCGTCATGAGATCATATTTTATGTATAGCTTACATATTTTTTATATAGAAAGGAGCTTATGTTTTTATATATTTATATATTTTTTCATATCTAATTCTTTTAAGGAGGTTTTCCCTTCAGCAGAAGCTGGTTTGCAAGGTGCCCTCCAATAAAACTATAATTACATTCTAAGAAGATGTAAATTAAAAAGTTATTAATAAAATTGAACTGTAAAACCCAAGTTACAATATTCAAAACAAAATGTATAATGATATCAGAAAATTTACAATCGAAAGAAAGAAACCCCTATTTTTAGTTTCAGCGGAAACGGAAGCCATATTTAATTCTTTTTTAATATTTAATTCTTTTAAGGGTTACAGTCTTAAGGTAGCTGGTAAAATATACTATTTCTTAAAATTGTATTAGGCTATTTTGAGTTAATGAAAATCTGAAAATCTGAAAAACCTTCAGCAGAAGCCAAGATAGATTTTATAGATCGATTTTTTACATAGATTATATCTATAACCAATGTTTTCTGTTTCTAGAAAGTAACTTTTGCATCTGATCCATCAACGATTCTTGTGAATGATGTTGTATTTGGTGTGACGTCAACTGATATACTTTTTCATTTGGGAGCAGAAGAAACATCGTCATTGTAAGTCGATATTTTGAACCTTGTAAATACTGCATTTATGAACGAGCAAGGATTCTCTGCTATCGGAAGGTCAATTATGTAACGCAAGGAACAATTTTTTTAATTCGTTTGGCTGGCATGATACATTCATTCATTGTTTGTTTGTATAATAGAGGACGATATGCTAACGAAAGTATTTTAAATGAACGAAGCTAAACTGCGTAAATCAGTCTCAAATTAAAAAATTTTTCTTGTAGGTAATGCTCCAATGTCGGTCAAAATCTTTGCCAAACACCAGACTGAATTCATTGATTTTTTCACGATTTTCCCTGATGTTTCGTCAAGCGACATTTGAAGGAAATTTTAAAACTTGTTATCTCCATATTTTCTCTACGTGATCCTAAAATAGCCTGTGTTCCAGACCACTTGAAAAGGAAAGGAAAGTAGTCTGTGTAACGGAGCGCTAATCCGTGTTCAGAAATTTTCTTCAAAATCTGAAGAGAAATTAGTATATGCAACTATTAATTCACATAATTATTGCTTGTTTTGTTATCAGAAAGAAAAGCCTGTCTCATGTGAAGATCTCATAGTACATACAAAGAATGGGAGATCTGAATGCCTGCTAATGCTATCTATTGAATTTTTACCACTGTACAAAGTGATACCGATCAGCCCTCATTTGTTTCAAACACACATATTTATTCACAAAGATATCCGTTCTGTTGATCACTGACTTCATTGCAGCCAATCATATGCGTGAAAGAATGCCCTTAATTATTTCGCAATTCAATTCATCGTCTGAACATGGATTTGCGTTCCGTTACACAGACTACTTTCCTTTCCAAGTGGTCTGGAACACAGTCTATCTTAAAAGTGAGCGTCATAGACCATACGGAACCTTGACCATCTTTGATAATTTCAATGTTTTTTACAGTGCTCCTGGGTCATCAGATCGTTTAGGAAGACTGGCAGCTCATATTCTCAAGCAACGATCGTGAGTTCAAATCTATCTTGTCATTTGATTTCAGCAAGTTTTTTTTTATTAATTGATATTTTTACACGATATCCCATCAGTACAAAATTAAACTACAAAAGTTACAAGTTTGTCATAAATTAATAATGAAAAACAAAATTTTAGATTTGGTATTAGCTAGGATTGGATCCAGGCTGAGATCTGATCTTCCAGGGAATCGTGTTTTAGTTAGGGTTTACTGAGCTCTTTAAATCCGTTTTTAATTTTCTTTTAAACTGATAGAGCGAGGGGATTTCCTTTATTTCGATTGGTATTTCATTCCAAGCTTTAAGCCCAGAAAGGTGGAAACCTTTTTTTGTACACTCAAGTTTAAACTTTGGGATGTCGAGATTTCGATCCTTTCTTGTGTTATACCTAGAAATTTCATTCCGCAGACTGTACTTGTTCCAGAGGCTCTCAGGGTATTGCTTGTTGACTATCTTGTGTGTCATGATAGATCTATCAAAATAGATGATCTGATCAACGTTCAGCCCATTATTGATCCAGGGGTCCTTTAGTCTAGTATTTTGAATAATTGAGAAGGCCCTGTTCTGTAGACGTTGAAGCGTTTGCAGCTTCGTATTGGGCAGGCTACCCCAGATAACATTCCCATATCGGAGGTGACTTTCAACCAGCGCATGGTAAACCTCACATAGCTTAGATTGCGGAAGAATGTTTTTAAGTTTTTTCAATGCAGACAAACCACTTGTTACTTTACCTTTAAGTTTAAAGCTATTGCCCCATCGTTGATCACTAAAATTAGTAGCACATGATATACGTAGCTAAGACAAGTTTTCCCAACAACATCGTTTGTCATATGTTCTATATTTGTTTGTATTCATGCATTGATTGACTTCACTACAACGTTGAAATCACGATACCATTTTGGTTTGGTATTTACAGAAAATATTTGCATTCACATCCTGACATTTAAAATAAGAGGAGGGTTCCTCCAACTCCTACCAATTGTAAGATACAGGTTGCGTTATTATAGGATAGTTTCCATTAACTCAGGTTACCTATTCTTAAGAGTGTTTAATCAATTTTATTTGCCTCCAAGCTATGATACTGATTTACTTCGAAGAATAAATTAAATCGAACAAAAGAAATCACTTTCAAACTAAACACCTTACTACCATTGATAAGACACGTATCACGTTGACTGGACGAATCACGTTTGGCGTTCAACGAATCCAGTATTGGCCAGTATTGACCTGCACTGTTTGTCTTTCACAGATATTACCCTTTACAACCACCATCAGAAGATATTAATATGGATTATTTACATTTTGAACAACATTGTTTGATGCAAACTACACCAGATATTCTCATCCTTCCAAGTGATCTTCGATTTTTCGTCAAGGTAAATTTGAACTCTAAATTTTCTCTCAGGTGCGATGATTTGAACAATTTTCATCATTTTAATAGACCTGTTTAGCCATTCTACAAAAAGTTTGGATTCTAGTAATATTTTAAAACATTTTGATTTGAAAGATTCAAATGAGCAGAGCTTCTATTAGACTCCTTTGTAGAATAGCTAAAGGTATAGTCAATGTTTCTTTGTATACGTTATACGGTTTATTGCAGCTGTTAACTTATCTCCTCCTTTCAGGGTTTCAGATTAATTTGTTGTTTCTCTTGCAGGATTTAACAGTTTTCTCCCTAGTTACTGGTTCATTTAGTTGCTCTTCTCCATGAGCTAGCAGTTTTCTTTCCACAGATTACAGTGTCTAATGTTGGATTGTGGGTTCATTTTGATGAATCTGTTATTTAAGGCTATTTTTAGATGCTATTTTTCTTCTCTAGGACGTAGATGGTTGTCTATGTATCAATCCAGGACGACTTGCGAAGGGTCAAACAGGAGGGACGTTTGCAAAGCTTCAAGTCAAACCGTCAAGAATAACAAACAGTGATAAATCTTTAGCTTTGAGTAAAAGTATCGCCCATGTTGTCAAACTTTAAAACTTGTTAGAATTATTTAAAGATGATTGATTTTTGTATAATGAAATTGAAACTTTGTTGTTTAGAAACAAACAATGTTTTTAGATCGTTTAGCCCTACTACGGTCAGGCCTGTCGAGAGTCTACTGAGCGAGTAAACAAAAATGATCTTCGTTTGAAAGGCCACTGCTCACTGGCTATCAAGGAAACAATATTAGCAAGTACATTTTTCAGATTTTTCAATAGCGGTCATATTTGGTTCTTTTATAATTGGGGTTTAATTGCAAAATTTCAGCCTGTAGGTTCTTAAATTCTTATACGCGGGTTTTTACTGTAGCGGTCATATTCAAATAAATTTTGAAATTTACCTCACTGAAATCGGCTACTCCGTTTTTAAATTATGAGGGATTTTCTCAAGAAAGCCGGTTCACCAAACCTTAAAAACATGCTGAAACTCACGAACAAATTTCCCTAATGTCATTTTCTCGTTGTTTTCTCGAAGCAATGACTTCAGCACGTTTTAGTACGTCTTAGGAGGATGAAATAGCCCGGAATAATGTTGGTATGCACCCACAAATGACACCTTCATTTCAGGATAATACGTGCTGAAGCATGTAAAGCCATTGCTGTAAGGCAGAAAATTCGTTCGTAACTTTAGGCCTGTTTTGAAAGTTTCTTGGTGTGGCTCAACCTCCTGCGTCTGGGTCTAGCCTGCTATTGACAACAACAGATAGCCTAGGAAACGAGGTTGGGAGTGGCTTCCTGGAGAAAATCCCTCATAGTTTCAGGATGGAGTGGCTTTGCATTTCTAGGCCTGTTTTGAAGGTTTCTTGGTGTGGCTCAACCTCCTACCCAGTGACAACGAAGGTTTTCCGTAAACTGCAACTCCTACGTCCAAGTCTAGCCTGCTATTGACAACAACACATACCCTTGGGAACGAGGTTGGGAGTGGCTTCCTTGAGAAAATCCCTCACAGTTTCAGAACGGAGTGGCCGACTTCAGTCAGGTAAATTTTAAAATCTATTTGAGCATCATATCCACTATTGAATAATACTTGCAAATAGTGTTACCTTGATATCCATTGGGCAATGATCTCTAAGAAAAGCAGTTGTAGCTTTGAGTAAGAGTCTTGCTCATGACCACTTGGTGATCTGTGTTTAGAAATGCAAAGCCTTCGAGAAACCGAGCGAATAAAGTTGCTTCAGGAAAACATTAGAAAAACGCTGACTTGGTTTCGAATATCTTTCAATATCTAACACAATAAAGAATTTCTACAGAATTACGTGCTTTCTTTGCTACTAAACTACAAAATAAGAACACAACGTAAAGCAAGGCAGTCAGTGTGGCGATAAAGATGACATTAACGTTGCTTCTTCTTCGGGATAAAGTTTTGGTGAAAATCAGTCTCTGAACTAAAGTGTACAGGGTGTCCCAAAAAGCTTTGCCCCATTTCAGTGGCTGGTGTGAAGGAGCTGTGCGTTCTGTTGTTGATAGAGTTGCATAGGATATGCTCTAACTTAGAGTTTGAGATCTTGCTTTAGCCAAAGCGGAGAATATGGCAAGCGGTAAACTTCATCTTATCGACATTCCATGTTGTTATAAATACAACATTCCAAGTTTTACGACATTCCAAGTTGAGAGACACATCAGGTTAAATACAAATAGAAAGTTGACTTAAAGCATGTTAATTTTCGTAATTATACTTACTTTAGCCAGTCGTGCAAGTGGTTGCATTTATTGCTGATTTAAGAAGTCGAAAAATAAGTCAAAAACAGTACTTCCTTTGTTCTACATAAATATCAAAATCACGTACATTTTGAACGAAGGGGCCTGTGTAGAAAGTTGACTTGAAGCATGTTAATTTTCGTAATTATACTTAATTTAGCCAGTCGGGCAAGTCGCTGTATTTGTATTTTCCTACACTTGAAAATGGTTCAGTGGTATTGTGTTATTGGTACGAAATACAATTAACCCCAGAAAAATTCCAACGTAGCAATAGCAAATAGCTTTTGGTTTCTGTTGAGCAACAAAGTAACTACGAACAGCTGTCAGCTACGATTTAAATGTCTAAAATTATTATTTTCTATTCTTTCTAAGTGTATTCCGTAAATTGCCTACAACATAACCAAACGATGCTTTAACTTCATAGTTTACTGTCAGGTTCGGGCTCAGTTTTATGTTGTCCCTCATTTGTCCCTTCTTGCACATTCTTTTCTGGCTCATTCTTCTGTTCTTTTTGTCCCTCTTGGTCTGCTTGGTCCTCCTTTATCTCTGTTTCAGTTTCATCATTCTTTACTGGTTGTCCCTCTTTTTCGGTATTCTCTTTTTGTCCATCTCCATTTTTCTCCTTGTTACCGCCTTCTTCCGATTCTACCCTCGGTTCTCCTGTTCCCTTCTCATCAGTTACATCTGCATTTTCTACTTTTTCCACATTTGTTGAAGGATCTATTTGATGTGATTGTTGTGCAATTCCTTCAGGTGTGAGCTCGATTTCTTTATCTTCTGTTTTCGCAGTTTCCTTGGGTTCTTCTGCTGATGCTTCAGTATCTACAAATTAAAGCGAATTGATTATTTATCTGGATGTAGGATTAATTTATCATTTTTTTTTGTTTGTTTCAAGTTCTGTAGTAATCAATTTCGTGTCATCTGAAAGCTTATTTTCTCCTACTTTCAAATCTGAAATCCAATTTCTCCCGAGCTTTCTGGCTTTAAATTTCTAAGGAGCCAAAGATGTAACCCCGATATAGATGACTGCCTACGCCCCTGTAAAACCTTAGCAAACCAAACTATTATACGGATGCAAGATTTAACTCAAAGCTTTGAAAGTACATAAAGAATATAGATACGTGAATATGAACAAGCAGTCTTGGTATTTGAAATGAAGTGATGTAGAGTGCATATCGACATGCAACATATACAAAACAAGATTTTTATGAATAGACCACTTTGACATTTAGAACGGGGTCTGGGGAGCACAACATTTTTCTAGTAAATGGCGGACACAAATCTGGTAAATGGCTGCCACGGGGCTTCAACGATTGGTGAATTGAGCTCTATATTCACGGTAAAAAATAAAGAAATAATTGCCCAAACTGTATCCGAAAAATGAAATATGATCCATAAGCTTCGTAACAAAAGGGCGACTGTCTCTCCCAGCCAGACCTAGAATCAAACAGCTTACTAGGAAAATATTGCTCTCCCCCAGACCCTTTTCTGATTGTCAAAATGGTCTATTAAGCAAAGGCTGATTACTCCACTTACCCTCAGTGACTTTGGCTGCTTCAGCAACCTTTTTATCTTCCTCCACCAGGGCAATGACATCATCCAAGTTTGCACTTGGTATGTTATCAGTGTTTTTTACTTCAGCCTCGAGCTCAGTTTGAGCCTCGGTTTCTCCATCGTTGTCTTCCTTCGTATCTTCCTTTGATGTGGCTGTGTCTTTCTCTTTGGATGTGGTTGGGTCCTTTGTTTTGGAAGTGGTGGCCGGGTCGCCTTGTTGTTTAACTTCTTCGCATGGGAAATAGAATTGTAAATAGTCTGCGTAATAATTCCAGTCTTTGTTCAGGTAGACACAAAATATGATTCTGTCTATCTGCAAATTGAGAAGATTGAGAGAATTAACTGTTTGCAAAACGAGAGACAAAAGCCAGGCATACTGGCTGTCTTAATTTTCAGAACTCTGTTTCGCTCGAGCGACTAAAAAGCCCCTTCACCTGCTAAAAATCTCAACTAGCTCCAAGAGATCAAAATGTATTTGAACAAATTTTCGTAAGCATTAAGATAAAAAGCCTTGGTAGCTTCTGAGATGTCGCTAGCATCGTTTAATCAACGATACCCTCCCCCAAACGGGCTGAAAAAACGTTGTTGAGTACGTCATTGGTCATGGCTAAGAGCTAAGAAATCGCTATCATTTCTTGTCCACATATCAGAACTAAGTTTGTTATAAATCTTGCTACATATTGAAGAGGCAAAACCTACAATTTTGCAGAGATCTCTCCATGTTAAAACGGCACATCTCTGTTAGGGCAAAACCTACAATTTTACAGAACCCGCTCTACTTTTAAAAGGCACATATCTGCTAGTTACGAATGCGGAGTTTGTTTCCTGTATTATTTCGACGGGCAATTTTATGCATTTTAATAAAAAAATAACATTTAATATAAAGTTACTTGTTCAGCATGTTCTTTCACTTCCAACCATTGTCTGACTGTGTTCAACGCAACATGTACCGCATCTTTTGATGGGTAGCCTGAAGAAAAAGAGATGATAATTTTTGTTAAGATTTCTCTGGATATATGTCAGAAGGAAAAAAGCAAAACCTAAATCCTTTATCTCAAAAGAATCTTGCTTTTTGTTTCAACATGTTAATTCTGTAGCAGGACAGAATGTCAAATCACGTTTTTTGTGGTACCAGTTGACGCCTAGAACCATTCCTAAAGTACACCTTGTCTTGTTGTACATATTGCAAAGCATCATCTTGCAACAACGTATCCCTTGAACACTTTACATTTTTCCCGGACTTTGCATTTCTCTAGACAAGCCTACAGAGATGTCAAAATCTTTTTGACCCGGGGATGTCATTCACTAATATTCACTGATGGGTATGTGACCATCAAAAGGTTCAAATTTGGGCTTAAAAACGCGAAATTTCCTGTGACCCTCAAAAGGTTTTCAGATTTGGGCTTAAAAACGCGAGATTTCCTGTGACCGTCCAAAGGTTTTCAGATTTGAGCTTAAAAATGCGATATTTCTTTAAATTCCATTGCTTAATAGGGCAACAACGTTATCAAAACCTAAGGGGCACAGTGCCGGGGATGTCAATCACTAATATTCACTGATGGGTATGTGACCCTCACATTTCCTGTGACCCTCAAAAGGTTTTCAAATTGCAAAAACGCGAAATTCCTTGAAATTCCATTGCTTAATAGGGTAAAATGTTATCAAAATTTAAGGGGCACATTCCTGACAAAGGTGGGTTTCTTGTTTTAAAGATAATGTGTCCATGTAAGTACAGGTTTGCTTTTGCACATTGATCACTTTGCCATGGAACTCAAAAGGTAGCCATAACATGAGCAGACGGGTGACACTTGAGGTTGCGCTTGCAGAGCAACCCGACGTCTCACAGAGGCAAAATTTAAATTCTAGTTTTGCTGTTCAGTCTACCAATCACAGTGCGCTGTTCGAGAGCATCGTGTCAGCATATTATGACAAGAGTGTATACGTGGCTGTATTTACATGGACACATTGCTTTAAACATAGTCATAAGAGCATGAAATGGCTCTCTTAAAGAGGTACTGTCAAAACTTGTGAAGAGCCTACCGTATATTCCCGTCGAGATGCAAGGGAACGCCTGTGAAAAAGAAAAGACAAATATGTCAAATTGATTGCCGAATTAACTCTGTTTAGAGTCCTGACCTAAAATTTATAGACCCTATAGAGGCTAAAATCAATTGAATGTAAATCAACTGAATGTAAATCAAATATTATGGATTCCATATATTTCAAGAGGAACATACCACACTTCTGATTTTGAACTTGTAAGCCAGTTCCAAAGATGTCTTATAACAACTCTCCAATAGTTTCTCTTGTCTTCCAACTGGACCAACAGTATGTATTATGTCTGGAAGAAGGAACGATATCAAGTCACGCTCAGCATTGCCATAAATAAGCACCCCCTCAATTAAACGTATCTCACTATGAGCATACCAGAAGATGTGTTCTGGTGGGCTGCCTGATAAAAAGTCCATTGTTAACGAAAACTTTGCCCCACTTAAGGAGGATTTTTACCCAAAAACGGGCAATTTTGTAAATTTTTGGAAGGCTAATATTTATATTTTGTTGATGAGTGAAGAGCAAATTACTTGAAAAATCATCCACGCCAACGCAAAACTTTCTAAAATTCTGCATAAATGTAATAAAATGCCATTTTTCCTTCCGCATTCTAATTTATGATTCTCTGTCTTTCAAGTACCTCTCATTTAATAGTTTTTTGTTGAATAATGCAAACAATTAAATAATACAAGGTTCTTCTAATCAAACAGTAGAGAGTGATTTTCATGATAAAACATTGCAGATCATGTATCTCATATTTCTGGGGAAAGAAGATTTGAGAAGGAAGGTAAACTTACATTTCGCTGGAAGACGATGTCCTGTGAAGTAAACAGAAAAGTGTGAAATGTATTACTTGAACATTCTTCCTTAGTTCGCAATTGTAGACAAAGAAACTGAAATTGTTCAGAGGGGAGCGAAATTGAAAGAGGCATCTTTCGCAAACTGTTGTTTGAATTTGAGAATTCTTTGATACTAATCCTTGCATGTGAATAGAGGGGAAAATTAATGAAGGCTATTTCTTGAGTCTATACTAGGTCAACAGTTCCCATCCGTACATCGTTTGAAGGGCACAGTAAACATCATAAAAACTTCTTATATCTCAGCGAAACAAAAACTAGAAAATAAAGTAAACAGGAACTAAAATCATACCACTCACAAAAATATACAAAAATGAACGATTAGAAAATGCATCAAAATGCCTTACCAGAAGTTATCTTTGAATCCCCAGTGTTGCATCCATTAAGAGGAAGACATTCGTCATATAACGAAGGACCTGCTGCATTATGAATTGCACCATCCACTGTTATAAAGAATATAGAAATGTTCGAGTCACATTTGAGAATGTTGGGGCCCCCAAAAACTACACATAAAAAATTTTCATGTGACGTTCATAACATCATAATATTCTGTTCCTGGTTTGCATGAATTTGTATGGAAAGAATGTAAAATTTAGTCATACCGTAAGTCCTCAAATAATCCCCCACCTTTGAATAAGCCCTCCCTCGAATAAGCCCCCATCCAAAAGTATACTTTGCGAAATGAGCCCCCTACCTTGAATAAGCTCACCTGGGGAGTTAATCAAGTGTTATTTTAGTGAATACTTTTGATTTTCTTATTTGACTGACTTTCTTCACCTTATTTCAACGTACTGGGGTTTAGATATTGCCTCGAAAACAATACATCCCAATACATCTGCTGTTTTAAGCATACTGACCAGCCTCAAGAAAAAAAAATTAGCCCTGGTAATAATTTTTGGTTGCTGCTAAATAAGCCCCCACCCCAAAATATTTTTTGCAAAATAAGCCTCTGGGGGCCTATTCGAGGACTTACGCTAACTAAACAAGTTGGTAACAACTTAAGATTTTCACCTGCATGTTCAAAAGCAAGTCCTTCATCATCTCATATGCATAAGTTATTCAACAAGTCTTAGTAATCAAAGACACAATTGGTAAATCATATATCAAACGACATTATTCAAGTCATTAAGGTTACTGTAACTGTTCAGACGACAAATTTTCGATTTTTCGTTTTTGTCATAATCTGATGGTATAAGTATTTGAGGACTGTTTAAACCAACTCACTTCCAGAAATAGTCACAATTACTTGGAAATTGAGCATTTTAAAAGGAGCAATCCTGTTTCTCAAAAATTGCGGGAATATACATAAGCGGATTAAAGTAAACTCACTTGACCTTGCAGCTATGTTCATGACACCCCGTGCTGCTGTGTTATTGACATAATGCTTTACCAATACTGCGCTTAAGCCTAATTGCTTGACCTTTCATGCATAATCGTATTTCCCGCAATTTTTGCTTCATTTTGATAAAAGCCTGATTTCTCGACACAGGATTCCCGAGTACTGGTGGGTAATAAAAAATCTTTGTGTACCCAACAGGCCAATCGAATCGCTTGAAACTTGGCACACAGAGTCACAATGCATATAACTACGAAACTGTGTCTTAAACCATATTCCAGAACGTTTCAAACCTTCCTAGGTCCATCCTCAGCAAGTAGACTGGGTGGAATCATAATTAAATACTAATGGAGATACAGTATATGCTAATGGGAAAGAGTCCCAGAAAGAAGAGCAAAATTGCCACATAAAGATGAGCTGTGATAAAGGGGAAAAATAATATGATCTAGCTGAAGGTTACAGCAAAATAATAAAAATCAAATAAATTTTTACCTCCTCCGCCACCAAGTAGAGATCCATTTGCTACAAAAAAGACAAAATTAAATCACTAGCAGTCCAATAAATACTGTACTACTGTAAAGATAAGCTTCTTTACATCCGCTGGAGTACCAATATCAGAAGAGATAAAAAAGGGGGAAATTATGGCAAATAATTTCTTAATCTAAATGTACCTGTTGTCATGTAACATGTTAATTGAAAAACAATTTGAAAATTTGAGATGGCCTACCTGCATTGACAACTGCATCAATTTCAAGTCTTGTAATATCACCTTGTTGCAACACAATCTTTTTGTTCAGTTCTTCATTGATTGGATAAATTTTCTGGGACTTTGGCACAGGGCCTATGAAAAAGAGGATTTCTTAGCTATCTCCCTTCGACCAAAAGTAAACAAAGTCTTCAACAAACATATAAATCTGAATATAGTATGCCTACAATCCCCTACAATGTACAACAAAGCCTCAAAAATAAGCATCTTGGATCTTAAGAAGCCTTCAAAAGCAAACTACAGTATCTTATTGCATAATATAGATAGATAGAGCAATAATAAAGAGTTACTACTAAGTGTATACAATTTACCGTTGAATTTTAAGTGTTTCCTTTGAACTTTCCAAATAGCTGGCCATAGCACAAGGTCTTCAAGTTTTTCATAATTGCTCCTGCAAGAGTACAGTTTTCGTTTCTGCTCTAAAGGCATGTCCAGATACTTCCTTCCAAATTCATTTTCATGAGGATTGCCATGGTTGACAGCTTGAAAAATACAAAAATATTATGCATATTGCCATTGTAAAAACATGTTAATGCGGACAATGTCAAGGAATCAATAGAATTGCTACAACTAAAGGGGTCAGATAAAGAATGTACTGTAGACTTCCCATTCTTTTCTAAATCTGAGCTTACGGTACAGTACAAACGCAATGTATGGTACATCAACAAGGGATTCTTTAGTATACAATATTAAAATGCAGATAAAAATTCTTAAGCAGAATTTTGAAAGGAATTTTAGGTATGGAAATAGCGTTAATGTATCTGCATAGCCCTCCACTATGCAAGTAACATGAAGACATTTGATGAGGAGAAATATTATCATATCAAGATTAACTATATTGTGAACGAGCCAAGCAGGAAATTTTGCAAATTGCAGATGGTTCTATCCTTTTTATCATATGACAAACCAATTGTTCTCTACCGCTTTGCAAAACAGGATTTTCTGTGCCCACAGCAACAGCTTTCCAGGGAGGAGGGGTCAGCGAACAAGGAGACTCCTATCATAACCATGATTTTTAACTTTTTGCTTTATGCCCATTTTCATGAGGTATTCTGCAACAATAGATAGCTTACTGCAATTTGTTTAGAATGAAATCTGAATATGCCTAGAAGATGTCTGTTTTCTTTTCATACCTTTTCCATACCAAAGTTCACTCACAAATTTCCACATTGCTGGCTGCAAAACAATGTAATTTTGGAAAATCCAAAAAGTTATATATAAAACTGTCACAGCACACCATCTCAAATAACATAATACAAAAGTCTAGACAATAGAGGATTATGGAAAAGATGGTCTCAAGGGGCATTTGACCAAGATGCACTGCATCATAATGGAAGCAACATTGATCCTACAGAAATTTGATCATGAAGCAGCAGATACCTTTGTTCAATTCGCCCTTGATGCCATTGTTTGTGCAATCATCTATAAAAAGGCACCTGGAAAGTCTTTTTTCTAGTGCTGGGTATCAAGAAAAGGAGGGCAATTCATCAGAGACTGCAGTATTTCAATGCTTGTTGCTTTCATTTTTGGGTTTTGGGGTACATTTTCATCAAGTTCTTCTGGAATCCTTTGGGAGGAAAGATTCTTGAGTCAGCTTTTTGTTTGGTTGGTTTGATTTGTTTGGTTGAAGCAGTTTTTGTTTGGTTAGCACACAGGAATGTGCCATTCTTTCAGTAATCTATCTGAAGTGGGCTGGAAGGATTTCTAGCTGTTTAAAGCTAATTTAAGGCCACTACACATGCCGCATTCAGGCATGGGACCCATAGTTTAACATTCCTTCAGAAGGACGACAAGGTGCGTTGCAAGGTCAGGCCTCCGAGAGGTCACATATCAGAGCTTGACCACCCACCCGACTTTGACTTAACTCATCGACCAAGCTAAACTTCCGTCACCCGATGGAAACTGTATAAGCTGCTTGGGCTTACAATTCCAAGCCTTTGCCACTTACACTATTTTGAATGAAACTTCAAAGTAATGTACAAACGTGCACAGCACATTGAACAAAAGTGCAAATGAAATTTGAACAACCCTCTCAGAGGAGAGAAGTTTTGTTCTTGTATCACGTGCCCATGTGTAAACAGTGTAAACGTAACCTGTTTTTTTCTTATTCAGCAGGGAAAACATCAGTACCGTTCTCGAGCGCTTCTCCAGGGCATGTGGATTTAGCGCTCAGGTCTCCTTCCTCCTTTGTTAGCCTCAGCTCACCAGACCAATCGTTTGGAGGATGGGTTCTTTTTTGGGCCTAAAAAACTACATATACACTACAGCTATCTTAGAAATACAAATGCTCTTCTCACCACGAAGTTTTTGGGATTCATCGTGTTCGGTCCTTGCTGGCAATGTATGTGATTTCTTTAATCCGCAAAGTTTCGCCAATTTATTCAATTTTTGTTCTTTCTTGTCCATAGTAAGACTTCGTTTCATTTCACTTTCGTTTTGTGTCTGATTTCTCCTCCACCCGCTGTCAACCTCATTTCCCTGTGGATATTTCCCAGAAGTCTTCGTGGAAAGATGACGTAATCATAGTGACAAAGTGACGTAATCATCTAATTTTGTCAAATTTCAACAATTCGGCTGCAACTTTTCTTTGAAGTGCAAATGCAGCAAAATTGAATCAATGAATTTACTAATAAGTTGGCAAAAACTCAGCATCCAACCATTCAGGCCTTTGAAATAATATTGCAGGCTGTTTGTTTTAAACAGGTCGCCAAATTCAAGCCTGTGGTGTTTTGACAATGAAAAGTTAGGCGTTGACTACTTTATGACTCAATTAAATTTCTTTCACCTCACTATACTTCTCACTCTGCACATTTCTACTTGATTTCGACTTTTACAGTGGCTTCTCTAAAACAGTTCAAAATATATGGAGCTTGTTGCCTTGAACACTCCCGTCCCTGACACCTGACAGTTGACACCTAATGAAGAGCAAAAAAGCTCGAAAAGTTGTGTTCCGGTTGCGTTGTACACGTTTTTTTATATAAGAAACTTGGATCAGCACTTAGTACTAAAAGTCTCTTAATTTCGCATGAAAATTTCGGTGTTTTAGTAGTGAAAGTTTCTTAATTAGTTTCTTATTTTTTTGGGCCTAAAATTGCGGTATTGTTCGAAGATGAGCCTTTTCTCGAGAAAGGGCTTCCATTTTGCGTTGACATTGTCATCAAGAAGAAGCCATGCACATCAAGGCAAAAATTTACCAATTTTGCAGTTACAAGTCAAGAAAAGACGAGTGTACCTTTGTTAGAGAGACATAAAATAAGAGAGACATACAGAAATAAAGTTTTAGAGTTTCTTAACTGTTCTTGAGCGTAGTACTAGCGTTTCTTAAATTTTTGGTCATCGTAGTACTAATTTCTTATAAACCAGTTTCTTATAAAAAAAACGTGTATTATATCACTATTTGTGTACATGGTCGTGTAGATGCACACATGGTCGTATTTTTTTAAGAATTACCTAGCTTACAATTCTCGATTTACTTTGGCAAGACAAAATTTCATATCATCAAAATTTTGGCCCCAAAACTGACCAAATTTTCCAGCACATACACAACGTACGATTTCACATTCTGTTCACCCAACTTTAAACCATGGGTATTTAGACACTGCTGGTGTGCTTCTATGGAGGAGCGCTGGATAATATGTATCTGCGGTGGAATTTTTTTGTGTTACTGCGGAGGAGATATCGAAAGAACGAAAATATTAAATCCAGCGCTCCTTCATAGAAGCACACCAGCAGTGTCTAACTACCCATGTTTAAACCATGATCTTTTATACTTTATAGAATGGAGACTCGAAAGGGTTGCTGTCGAAGTGAGCAAGTGTGAATTTCGTAAACCAGTCATACAGTTCGGTTGAAAACAAAGCAATTTGGAAGCCTCAAGAATAGATTACACACCTTCAACAAAGCCAACCATAATGTTTTCATTTCTCTGTTTATTTTGATTTGATTCAGTGCATTCAAAGGTGTGAAATCTATTCTTCAGAATGGCATATCGCTGTCTTTTCGGAAAGCTGAATCGTTTGGTTCACAACATTTGCCCTTGCTGTCCAAGTAGCGAAATTCAGAGAAATCCGTCGTAAACATGGAAATTCGAATTCGATAAGGCATGAATAAGGAAGTTCGATAAAACATGACACCTATTTTGCGAGGCTAGAATTCAATGGGCAAGAAATATTTAGCATTCTAGGTTTTTCTTCAAGAAAAACTACTTCTAAAATATACAAATTTGCGACTAGTATTCCCTTCACTATTATCTACGCACTATGACGATGCCGTATCTACCTATGTTTTAAGATTACCTTATGTATGGATAAATCACAGTCCTTTTTTATTCCTAAGATATTTCATGTTCAATTTCAGAATTTTTGCAGGACAAAAATGTCCCAACGATATTTTTCATGCATCTTACAAAATAGAAATCAAAATGCTCCGGAAACTCAGAGCATAACAACCTATTGATATTTTATGATATTTTACATTGGCATTTTTTCAACCTTCCCACATTCTTAGCCTGAAAAGGACAACCATCAAAGATCTTAGGGAATGAAAATATTGAAAACTCAATAGACGAGCCAAACAGAGAAAATGCTAGCCAGCGTGCAGACCATATCTGCATGCAGGCTAGTAAACTTCAGGATTTATAAAAAAGCAAATATTCTGAATTTATTGGGTATTTTCTTAGAATCTCTTGGAAGAGAGGAAAGAAGAATCTGACGTGTTTCAGCAGAAAACTACCATGCATTCCCTCGAAAAACAAATAACGATAAAAAAATAATTCTGGTTCTTCTGATTTTCAAGCTAGGCCTTAGCACTTTTGTCAAAGGGAGACAGGGTTGGATGGGACAGTTATCCCAAGATATAAGACCCAAACAAAAATTACGTCCTAAGAGACTGTTCATTATTTATAAAGGGGTTAGTACCGAAGAGAAATGGGTTGGGTAAGAGAAATTTTCTAACATAAAAAGTTTGGGTAAATATTTTTTCATGTAATTTCAAGGTTGGGAAAACAAAATTTTCCCACCAATTAATGTCAAATGTTTAAAGTCCAAAATTATCAATATCATCATCATCATCATCAACGTCATCAAAACTATCCATTTCACTTTCAGTGTCTACTTTGTTCATCTTTGTCATCAATATTTATAGTATTGAATTGATAAATTTACATCGTTTGACATTGAAACCATGTTTATAGGTAGGGGTTGGGCAAAATTTTGTCAACCTGAAAATTGTTGGGTAGATGTTTTTGCTGTCACTTTTAGAGTTGGGTAAGAAGATTTTTTGGACAAGAAAACAATTCTCTTCAGTGCCAACCCCTCTGTAAATAATGTAGGGTCCCTAAATTCCAATTACAAAAATAATTCATATTTTAACGAGCAAAACTGATCACCTTTTAGGTAACTTATTATCTATTTCATTAAGTTTTCGTTTTCGAATTTCTCTCACTGTCGTCCATATCTCGTCAAATTTCCTGCCAATGTCATTCATCCCTGGACATTGTTTGACACTCTCCGCAAAAAATGCCATGTCAGATGTGACCAACCTAAAAAAAATGTTTACCACTTTGAAAATTCAAAACAAAATAAGCAGCTGTCTGGGGGCATGGATCTACTGTTATTTAATCTTATCACGCGCTTGCCAGAGCAGGATAACTCCTCCCCAAAGGGGGACGCTTAACCGTTTTTTGTAACGAGTATGTTCCGCTGAACAGGGTATCGTTTTCAGCTATTTTGCTTCCGAGCAGGGTATCCATTTTCTCAAATGGTGCTGCTGAAAGGGTACACATTTTTCAAATAATTGATTTCTTACAGGATTTTAATTGGAAATTTGCAATTTTGTTTTGTTCTACTGTCGATTTGCTGCCAGACAGGGTAATCAACGAGGGACCAGGATATAGACTTATGACGATGAGTTTCTCGTTTCCCTGTGCTCTTTTACTTGATGAGGGCGCTTCGGTCAACAGAGAGACTCATTCCCCTACGCTTGTAGAAACGGAATATCGAAACTTTCTACCACAATGTACAATTATCGCTAAATGGTCTGGTCCCGGAATCTTTTTTCGAATCTTAGCTAAAAGATCTACTGGGCCTAAATCAATCTGCTACTTTTTCCTCAAAACCACTGATCTTAAAACGCCACAAAAACGGTTTTCCAGAACTCCTGTACCATAAAGTTTGCTATCAGAACTTCGATAAATGTTCATTCTAGCTATCAATGCAAAAAGTGCCTTTTTTTAAGCCATACTCTAATCAGCACATGAGTTTGCGACAAAAACTTGTCGCAGATTGACATTTTTGTCCGGTTTTACAGCTCTATGTCCATAAGGCCCTCAGTGGAGCGACAACAACAACAACAATTCAACTCAATTAGATGAGCGTAACTAGAGGGTCCTTATGTAGTGAGGCTAACCAGGATACTGCTTCGCTAAGCTTAGCTTTTCGCGGTGTCCTCAAACTATCTGTAGATGATGGGTATAAACAGAGAGAGTAACCCAAAAATTGCAACTTACAAGGTGACACTTCTTTCCAATTTCTCACACCGTTAATTGATTGATTGATTGATTGATTGATTGATTGATTGATTGATTGATTTATCAGCTACATCATTCGCAAAATAGCGTATCTGTTAAAAGAGTTACTTACCCACTTTGTGGACTTCCATCATTAATAATACCAATTGTTGCTAATTTTTCAGCTAAAGTGTTTTTAAAAGATCTCCGAATCTCACGAAATATTGCCTGAAAGAAAAACATAACATTTTACAGCAAAGCCTTTGACTACTCAATGAATATTAACGTTAGGTTATATGGTAGAGTTGGATTAACTCAACGCCGTACATAGCACGGGGGTAGCAGGAACAAATTTGCCCCCCTAAACCGTCTCAAATACGAAATGAAAAGTTGGAAATTAAAGAGATTTGGTCAATTTTGAGAACATTTTCATTTATTCCCTGGCTATGGAACGTACATTGATTTGATGCAAGCTTTGCATTTGTGTTACTTGCAAAAGGCCGATCTCTTTAAAATCGGTTTCAATTGTTCAACTATCATGTTTTGCACCCCTCCCCCCCCCCCTTGTGCTATACGTAGCCCGCTGTAGTATGAAAAGGTAAATTTCGGCTTTGGGCAAAAATCTACTTATGAATTGAAATAACATTGATTTCAGATAAATAATAACTTCTTCATAGAGTTGTAGGAAATATGCACACAGTTAATTCGGACTACAACTAATCAAAGACTATTGCTAATTTTGCAAAACATTTCTTATAAATTTAGTTATTGTATGTATTTGCAGTGTTGTGCTGCACGTTGCGCACTTCTGCTCACTTGACTGACTGAGCAACGAACAAAATGGCAGAGAGAAGGTTTGCAGCAGAAGCTTGAATTTTGCAACGGAGAGCAATCGAGGCTTCGAAGACAGTTTTAAACATGGAAGAATTGCGATCCTATCAAGTGGATGCTCTATTAGTATAAATGTAAGGTCGCAATATGCTTGTAGCACGGTGAACTGGCTTTGGCAAATCGCTTTGTATATCATCACCAAAATTCTTGATGTTTGCACAAAGCTGCGAAGACAGTAAATGCCATGGGAAGTTTTTAAAGGTACTGCCTGTAAGGGATGGACAATTGCTCGTGCAAACAATCACAGACTGACAGATACATGGCAGCATTTGGGCCTAACCATCTACACATTCTCTCTTTATTGGCCTTGTTTTGTTATGACCAGAGCTTGGTGGGAGAGTAGAAGAAAGAACAACTTGTGAAAAAGACATGACCAATTGCAAGGAAACAACTCTGCAGTTTTTTGGTTATATAACCTGTGATATCTTCTTGATGAAAGATCAAATGCAGTCACTGACTGGAGGCAAAAGGATATATTGGATTGGTCATAGGCCTATGCTAATTGATGTATTCCTCAGAGCCAGGGGTGTCATCAAAAGGGGACAAAGATAACTTTAAATGATACGGTTTGAAATTAGAACAGGCATCAGTTGTTTTGTAAATATTTTCAGGCATGGGGGGGGGGGGGTTCTTCCATAGTAAGGTACCTGGGGATGTGCCGCAACGAAGAGTATACTTTTTCGGACTTCTGGTCTAGCCAAGGGTATCATTTTGACAATATTGGTCTAGCGAATGGTAGAATCATATTTGGTACAAATTTGACAATATTGGTCCAGAGAATGGTCAACATTACTGGTCTAGCCAAGGGTACCATTTTCGTAAAAATTAGTCTAGCCAACGGTACGATATTGAATATATGCTCAAGGCAGACCCCTACCCAAAATTTAGCCAAGAGCCCCTCCTCATGTTTTCAGGCCATCACCCTTTTTGATCCATACAGTTTATGAAGTGCAGTGGATGGGATGATATACGTAAAATTTTGGGTCTTATCTCATTGTTGCTGCTAGGAAACGCAAACAGTAGGAAACACCTTCTTTGCAGCTAGAAAAGACCCTTCAAGCACCCATCAGCATTAAGAAGTGGCAATATCTCAGGAATTTTCAATAGAAATTGATAGGAAATCCTGCAAAACAAAAATTGGGAAACACAGAGGCTCTACTATTTTAACATCAAATGTTTTTAGTGATTCAGCGTGCTCTCAAGTTACAAGTAGTTTTCCATAAGAAACAAGAGATAAAAGTACCAAAAGTACTTCAGTAAAATCTCACCGCTCCCTCAACATTTTCTCCTCGGATTTAGATGAATTACAAATTGATCCTGGGAAGAATAGCAAGGGATAAGCCCCCCAGTCCACCCCCATGGTGCTGCTATTGCTCACTAGAAGTAGTGCAATGCACAGAGCCATTTGAAGATCTCCTGCTTTCTGAGATCTCTCTGATTTCTCTGATCTTAAGATGTCTCTGAGAGGAAAGTTGACTATTAAATATGATAAGATTGACTATGTGATATTTTTGGGGCCTCTCAAATCAGTCATCTTTCACACACCCTGCAGAATAATCAAAGAGAAAGACACTTCATTTTTTTGGAATTCCATCCATGAATTCAAAGGCTAGCTGCAGTGATACCATTTTTAAAAGAATAACCAGTTGAAAACATATTCCTTTATTGTTTCAGAGTTTTATTTTGCAAATTGACATGCAATTTCCAATTGTTGTTTAATTATTAACTTTGTGTGTTTTCATTATTCCATGCTACCAAATTGAACATTCAAACAACCTCTGATCAAACATTTTGAGCTTTTAATAATTCACAGCAGCCAGACACATATCTTTTATAAGAAACTTGGATCAGGCTTGTACTAACCTTGCATTCCTTTGGCAATAAAAATAATCATGATTTCATTCAAAATCAGCCAGCTGGATCTAAATGCTTATGAAGCAATGCTAAAATCTTAAACAAAACAATCATGATTGTTCTGATTGCCAAAGCAGCACAAGGTAAAAGTGTCTTAATTCATCATGAAAATAATCACATTTTAATGCTGAAAGTTTCTTAATTTTTTCTTAGTTTTTAAATGCATGAATTATCAGTGTGGTCTGTAACACTGCTGCAGATAGTGTTTCTTGACATTAAGCATAATATAGGAATAATAAACAGTATTCTATTATGCTCAAAGCATAAACAAATAGTTAACATTACATTACTCAAGAATAAAAGGTTCAATGACATTTGCCATATAACTATCTAACTTATTTGTATGTGTTTATTATATATTTCTCAGACAGAGTGCAAGAGTTTCTAAAAGTTTTTGGCCATCTTATTTACTAGTTTCTTATGAACCAGTTTATTATAGAAAATATGTTACATCTGTCTATTGGAAGCATATTTTTTATCAACTAAAATTTTGTTGATGCTAGACTGAAGCCAGTGATCGGAAGAAATCCAGAAAATGGATCAATGAAATCCCTTCCAAAAAGGATGGGGCTGTCCAAAAGTACTGGCACAATTTTTAGTTTCTCACAGACATTTTTTATAAGAGACAAAGATTGTGGCCCAGTACTGAAAGCTTCTCTAACCATCTTCTTGTTCACTACCTGTATACCCACATGAACTATTCAACACAAGGCTTTTGAAGCCGTTTCAATGTTTAGACATGACTTTAACAGGAAACAAATGAATATAACTAAAATATACTCAGAGTTTTCATTGTCAAAAGAAAATTACTCAATTCAATTTCTGTAAGCCAGTCAAGGGAGTCTGCACGCAGGCTATATTTTCCCAGCACTGGAGTTTCTTAATGTTTTGGCGATCTGAGAGTTGAGTTTCTCATAAGCAGTTTCTTGTGAAAAAATATGTGTACATGTAGATAATGATTTGCCAAAACCATTTCCAGAGTATTCAAATTGTCAAGCGAGTCATATTGTGCCCTGCTGCATCCTTCTGATGTATCATCTTTTGCAGAGTTTGCCAGTGTTGAATGTGGATCAAATTTCATCAAAAAGCCTGTGTGTGGATCTTGCCATGATGTCTGCAGAATAACTGTGTTTACTTAAGATGGAATTAGTATGATACTTCACAAAATTCCTTCCCAATTAGGATGCATATACTGAAAGAATAACAGAATAATCAAAATGAATTAACAAAATGGTACATATCAAAAGACAAAAGATAAACATGCATTGTATACACATATTTTTTTCATAAGAAACTAAGAATTTGGGCCAGTACTAAAAGTATAGTATCTAGAAATTATCTGATCTGTGACCCCTGAACACTTCAAAACAAGATGTTTTTAGCCTTTCCAATGTTTAGACATTACTAAAGTACTTTCCAAATAATATGATACAGGAAACAAGTGAGAATAAAGACAAACATTTTTGAGTTTCTTAATTTTTTGGCGATTTGAGAGTCTGAGTTTCTTAGAAAAAATACAGTATATGTACTGTATATCACATGAGAACATGGTAAATCAAGGTAGCTAGTTTTTGTTTGATCAAAATCAATCACAAAAGCTTTGCACTCTGACTGAAGTTGAGATAAATTGAGTTCTGTAAGTAATATACATTACAGTGTCACTCTTTCTGGTGTTTCATATATTTTCAATGCCGAGAAAAGAATCATATACTTATAGAAGGGCTCCGAAATTACTTGGTAAGATTTAAAAACGAAACGAGTAATCATAGTTCACACTTCAAAACAATGTCAAAACAGTTGCTAATATTGTCCAGAGTCATAACACTATTGAGTTGCTTTGATTTTTTTAATCACGTAGGGTAGCTTCTAGCCTGCGTCACAGACCGAGCTAGGCAGCTTCTAAAGTCTCAAAAATTGATAAAAAATGGGTGCATTGCATTGTGAACTGATATTTCTGTTCCAACATTAGTTAGGGCAGTCGCTTTTCACTTTTCCCTTCAATTTTTTTGACGAAATTTTTTTTGACGAAATAGACTTGGGGCAAGTCTAGTATTTGCACGGCCTACTGCAAATCAGTCATTTGAATGACGTGGCCACCGTGCCTAAAGACTTTAAAATCTAATCAAAATCAAAGCTAATGAAGTTTGCTGTGGCCGAAGGGCGCCGCAGGGTTGCTCCGAATTTCCATGCTTCCTCTGGTATCGTTTTGTAATTGTATATTATTCCAAAATTTATGAGAATACAAAGAAAGTTTGTTACCTCCATCTGCTCCTCTTGAAAAACGGAAGCGAGTGTTTCATGAAGTTTTAATATTTGTTTGACAATGGCTCTCATTCCAGATGATGGCATAGGAGGTCTTGCTTCATACTAAAGAACAAAGGCAATTTTATACTATAGTTAGCAAAAGTGCATTTTGATCCCGGTCTTGATGTAGCAGGCGAGTAAATGAAAACAATCCCTGTTTGAAAGAACAATGCTCCCTTGTTATCATGATTTTAATATTGGGATATAATAATAGTAATATGGGATATTTAGATAATAATAATATTATTTAATGGTTATTATTGATTTTAACCATTTTCATATTGAAAATATATGGTAGTCATTGCCAGAATAGGATGACGTTTGTGTTCATTACAACGCATCAACAGTCCCTCAGGTATTTGTTTCTCAGTGTTTGATCTCTGTTGTGATTTTTCTAAGATAGACTGTATTTTTCTACCACGTTTTCCATTCTTGGTTTGATGAAAAGTTAGTTTTTTATAATTTCATTGTTTGAGGCACCTGATAGTATGTGCTATCCATTTATGCTGCTGTTCTGTGTAGAACGATTCGATGGAGTCAGTTTGGGTAATAGAAAGCAAATGGTGGATATGTTCAAATCCATTTTGAAAAGTGTCACTGAGATCGGTTACTCTGTTCCTAAATTATGAGAGATTCTCTCGATCTTTCCAAATATTTTTTGTTTTCCAGCAATGACTTCAACATTGAAATTTTCCTGAATAATGTTGTTATGCTCATAGGTATGACACTCTTAACCTCCAAAAGGGATAGCACGTGCTAACGCCTTCAAAAGTCATTGCTGTAAGGCAGAAAATTTGGTCGTGATTTTAGGCCTGTTTTGACAGCTCCTTGTAAGGCTTTATTGAGAAAATCCCTCATAATTTCAGAACGGAGTAGCCGATTTCAGTCAAGTAAATTCTTAAAAACTATTTGTACATGTCCACTATTGATTGACACAACTGCCAACATTATTGCCTTGATAACTGGAGAGCAATGGCCTTTCAAACGGGCATCTTTCTTTTCACTCACATTTTATTCATTACATATATTCATTATATTTATTCATTATATTATATTCTATTCATTATATATATTCATTGAAGGTACCTTGTGGGTCTATTTGGTCTATTCTAATATCCAAATTTTACATCAACAACGAAATTATTCTCGATGAAACATGTTACTTTAAATAAAAGACAACAGTATAATGCCAAAGGAGATAATTATCTTGTCAAGAAAAAAACTTACTTTTTCTAAATGAGCATTGAAAACTTCTTCCATAAGGTTGACGAGTTTGCAGATAATTTCATGTCGATGATTTCTATAATCCTATGATAAGAAAATATTAAAGAATCAAAACAAAGGGTCATACCAATGAATATAATGTTGTGTATCGTTGAACTGAAGAGGAAAATAAACGAAGAAATAAATGCTGCTCTAGCGGAGCATTTCTAAGCAAAGCCAGAGGTGGAAAAAGTACATGAAGCCACGAAGCAGCTTAACAGGAAGCTCGTTTGTGTTGAAGGAAAAAAAGGAGAAGAACAGAGCAATCTGAATAAAGGAAGAAAAAAGGACAGAAACGAGAAGGGAGGAAAGGAGAAATGAAAGGAATAGGAGAAAGGAATGAGGAGATGAGCAAGAACGAAAAATGTAAAGAGGAATAGGATGAAAAATGAAAATAAAGATTGAAAACGTAAAGATGAAAGCAAGAAAGCAAGAAAGAAGGAAAGCCTGATCCAAAGAAAAGGGCAATGTTTGAGTGTGTTCTTCTAGTGCTCATATGCGTTGTGCAGTCAATAGTGCTTTAAGATCTGGCACAAGAAAACATTGATGAAATAATTGAAGGAAGAATTTTAGGTTGACGTTGCTTCGCAGGAACGTAAATATTTTTTCCACCACTGAACATAGCTATAGTGTTGTTCCTTCTTCTTCTTTATGTGCCCTGCTTGTTGCAAGCTTTGGCAGCCAATTCAGTCCAGCTTTTCTGGTTTCTAGCTTCAGAGAATACCTCTTCAGTACTGGAACCACCTGGCATGTTCTTTACCTAGCTTGTTTTCTTATCCTCCTATCTGTCTGCCTCTCGCCTTTCCCCTTCTATTTCACCTTTTTGATAGATTATAAATGATCAATTTCCAAATCTCCATTACCAAGAAAAAGTTTTCTCTTCGAACAAACACAGTCTCTATAGAAAGTCTTTGTGGAAAATTTGATCAACAAGTTTTGATCGTTTTCAGTGCTTTCGAGAATGACAATTTTCAGAAAATCGCTTATAGCTCAAGAAACAGAAAAGTAAAAATAAAATCCTAGAATCTAATTCAAGATTTTGCTAAAGATTTACACCCTGTAGAACGTCTGTGCAGTATTGTAGAGGCTGTTCAGTAAGGCAGCGGTTGCCCAGTGCAATACAGGGATCACATGATGTCATTGGTGGGATTACATGCAGTAAATTTTAGGCTATTCAGTTATTTACAGGGATAACATACAGTAAATGAGAGGGGAACATAATGTCATTGGAGGGATTGGCTCAGTAAATTTCAGGTTATTCAGTAAATTGTAGGGCTTACATGATGTCGTTGGCGGGATCACATCAGTAAGGTTGAGGCTATTCAGTTACTTACAGGGATAACAAGCGGTGCCGTACAGTGATTACATCGTGTCGTTGCAGGGATGACATCAGTAAAGTAGTGGTTACTCAGTATTCTGCGTGGATAACATCTTGTCGATACAGGGATCACATCAGTTATTTCAAGGTTACTCAGTTACTTACAGGGATAACATCCAGTAAGGCAACGGGATAACATCGTGTCGGTAAAGGGATTACATCAGTTATTTTAAGGTTGTTCAGTAACTGCGAGGGATACAAACAATGCACTAGAGGGATCATGTGCACTGATGACTAAATTGTCTATTGTTTTCGAGTATGGGGGGTTATTGTGTGCTCGGAACACTGGTTTGCAAACTGTGATATTGACAAGAAATGGTTCCTCCTAATGGGGTCATTAATCCTACGATGGAGGATAAAGTTGTACAAATAACTACATTGAAAAGTAAAAACATGAATGATTGGATTAGATGCTTAGTGCCAATGTGCATAGATTACGTGACAAATCAGCAGAATAACACATCAGTCCAGTGTTGTGTCTCATCATTATTCTGAAAAATCTTTTCTTTTGAAAAATATAGCTATGCATAGGCTAAGATCACATTGGATATATCATATAGTGTGAATCGAATGGGAATAAAAAAGAATTGAGTCCAGACTGATATGACTCCAGTGACTAATTATCAAACTAAAACTTGACCGATAACTCTCTGCTGGCTCAGTCTTTTTTCCGTATTTCTTGTTTGGCTTCAAGGTAACACTCGCTGAGTTTCACGTATCTTGAATTGAAGTATCATGAAGAAGAACAATATTGTTTTCACCAGCCCAGCGCCTGGATGGCATGAACGACAAACGGAGGATTTTGATACTCTCCGATGAAATTGCCAAAGCCATTCACGACTGGCTTAATGCTCAATAACAAGCCGTTCCCCGGACTGAATTATCGTTGCGACGAAGCAGGAGGTGGGCCTCGCATATTATTGGAGACACAAGAAGATTCCTTTGAAGAGGACTCGCAGTCACAGATGACAGAAGACAGTGTCAGGTTGATCTTGTCGAATTCCTCGGCAAGGCCTTTCCTGCATTTCGGTTCCCCTCCCCTCGACTCTATCTGGGCAATTAGATCGATAAAGGATTCTAATTCAATATCTCCTTCGCGAACGTTTTCCGTCAACTTCTTCTTGTGTGGTGCTTCTAGTAAATATTTACAAAACTCTTCATCCATGTTCACAAAAACCATAATATTTTTATCTTGATAAGGCCTAAGCTGCAAACAACATTATGGGGTGACTGTGTTTGATGCAATTCACGATTATCCGTACACGTTTTTTTTATAAGAAACTGGTTTATAAGAAACTAGTACAACGATGACCAAAAATTTAAGAAACTCTAGTACTACGCTCGAGAACAGTTAAGAAACTCTAAAACTTTATTTCTGTACGTCTCTCTTATTCTATGTCTCTCTAACAAAGGTACATTCGTCTTTTCTTGACTTTTAACTGCAAAATTGGTAAATTTTTGCCTTGATGTGCATGGCTTCTTCTTGATGACAATGTCAATGCAAAATGGAAGCCTTTTCTCGAGAAGAAGGCTCAACTTCGAACAATACCGCAATTTTTTAGGCCCAAAAAATAAGAAACTAATTAAGAAACTTTTACTACTAAAACACCGAGATTTTCATGCGAAATTAAGAAACTTTTAGTACTAAGTGCTGATCCAAGTTTCTTATAAAAAATAACGTGTAGTGCTATTCACTTCATATAACCCCCGTTTTTTACAAAAACACGTTAAGAATTTCTAAAGAAATTCCCCAAGCTAGCGAGTTCATCCCGTTGCCTTACTGGATGTTATCCCTGTAAGTAACTGAATAACCTTGAAATAACTGATGTGATCCCTGTATCGACAAGATGTTATCCACGCAGAATACTGAGTAACCACTACTTTACTGATGTCATCCCTGCAACGACACGATGTTATCCCTGTACGGCACTGCTTGTTATCCCTGTAAGTAACTGAATAGCCTCAACCTTACTGATGTGATCCCGCCAACGACATCATGTAAGCCCTACAATTTACTGAATAACCTGAAATTTACTGAGGCAATCCCTCCAATGACATTATGTTCCCCTCTCATTTACTGTATGTTATCCCTGTAAATAACTGAATAGCCTAAAATTTACTGCATGTAATCCCACCAATGACATCATGTGATCCCTGTATTGCACTGGGCAACCGCTGCCTTACTGAACAGCCTCTACAATACTGCACAGACGTTCTACAGGGTGATTTAGATACAAATCTTCAAAATCGGTCCAGTGTACGCATTATCGAGGGCTATCAAAAGTGGCTAGTTTCGTTGGATGCACCTGGTATAAAAGACAAAAACTAAACTGGCTTCTTCACGAGGTCCCCTTGTGCTTTACAACAACGAAGTTGTTCATAAACTAAGAAAGAAAGAAAACGGTTACTTACCTTCAAGATCTGGTCAAATTGTGACAATAAGACATATTGCTTTGGTGGGACCCTAACTTCAAAGTGAGATTTGAATATTGGAATATGTATTATTATAACTTCAAGGCATTGAGCAGCCAAACCTGAAATGAAAAATCAGTTCCACCGTGAAAGAAAAACAAGGAAAGTTTGCTGTAAATCTAATAACTATAAAATTCAACTTGTTTTCAAAATATTCATAAGAATTGTGATGCACTTGCTAACAAGTTGGTTTGGCTGACGAAAGAGGGGCAGTGCTACTCTCGACGCTAAAGGCTGCATCTGTTCATGAACGTTGCCTGAGCTTCCCTTTCATATCCATCAGGTTTCTAGAACGCGGGGATCACAAATCCTTGGAGTATTAATTTACAAGTGCACCATGAAAATAGCAAAATTGGAAATTCAAAGCTAGAGTGAAAGGATGATGGCCAACTTGCAGACCTAAAGCCAGTAGAACTGTCAAAGGTATATGCAACGTTTGTTGTAAGGCAGAGAAACAAAATCAGGATGACAAGATGCAAAGAAAGATACCGGGTGAGCCAGAAAAAAGTTCCCACTTTAAAAATTCGTTGCAAATTCTTGTTCTAATTCAAATTCTAGTTAAAAGCCAAAAGACCGAAGTATTTTTTGTGTGATTTTTCTCGTCTTCTTACGAGCACTGCAAATATAGGTAAATTCAACTTTACAAAAATGTCATGGATGCAAAATGACTAAAAGGTGCCTAAAACACTTGATCAAATCGTTAGGACTCTCCTCACACAGAACAATACGCACAGGCGTTTCACCTCTCAAGAGTTATAAGACATAAATTTTCAAACAGATACTAAAGATTTTCAATGTCATGGCAATAGATGTGCAGACGATATCTCTCACCCATGAGAAATTGCATTTACTCTGTTGTTCTGAGCGAGGAGTCCTTTATGATTTGATCAAGCATTTTAGGCCTTTTCAGTCATTTTGCAACCATGAGGTGTTTGTAAACTTGAATTTACCAATTTTTCCAGAGCTCGTAAGAAGGCGAGAAAAATTACAAAAATACTTCAATCTTTTGGCTGTCAAGCAAATATTGATTCATTCCAATCCATTCAGTACTCTTGATGTTATGAATTTTCAAAATTGGGAACTTTTTCTGGCTCACCCGGTATGTCTACGAATATACCTGCAAAGAACAGCTTGTCAGAACAAATGCAGAGTACTCAAAGTTTCCAACTTACCTAAATGTTTAGCTGTTATTGTTTTCAAGCCAACAGTCTTTAATGCACCAGCACCAAGGACTAATTGACATACACGTGAATTGTAACTCTGCGAAGATAAAATATTATCAACATTTTATTTCATTTATAGTGTTATCATATCCTCGTATCAACGACGAATGGCTGTTGATTGGCAAAACTCTAGGCACTGTTATACAAGAGCCTGCATACAAGAAACTAAGAAACTGAGCCAGTACTGAAAATTTCTTAAAAATTACAGATATTGAGTTCTCAGAGATGCTTACGAGTTTCTTTAAAGTTGCGCAGCAATCTTCATTTTAATGTGCCCTTCTGAACATTTCAGAACAAATTTTTTTAAGCCTTTCCAAAAAGAGTTTCCAAAGTTACACTTAATTTATTTTTGGTGATCTGAGACTCGAATCTCTTTTAACCTGCTTCTTGTGAAAAAGTACTTGTACTGCAATTCAAATTAAAATAAATTTTATTATTAACTATTTCACATCCTTTTATATTCAATTTCACATTAATTTTACATCAATTCTTTGATGAATCACCTGTAGCAGACATGACGAGGTGGCCGAGTGGTTAAGGCGATGGACTGCTAATCCATTGGGCTCTGCCCGCGTGGGTTCGAATCCCATCCTCGTCGCATTTCGGTTCTATGGTGTAATGGTTAGCACTCTGGACTTTGAATCCAGCGATCCGAGTTCAAATCTCGGTAGAACCTAATTTTTGTGTTTTGTGCTTTTCGATGAAGATCTTGCTCCTTCGCAGCTTCTCTCATTCTTCGCTTAATCTTCTTTTCAATAATTCAATAATTGACAATTTTCGTTCGTAATTTTTGGAGGATCCGAAAGAGATTCTTGTTACTACTACCGGACCTATCGTACTTTTATAGGTGTTGTTTACCACTTCAAACATTGTCTCAAATTGCTCACTTTTTTTCGGTCAAAAGGAAGAATAGAAACAAAGCAAGGCCACAAAAATACTTACTTTCAAAATTTCGCATAATTTCGTTAATATTTCTGCTGTAAGCATCGGTGCATCATCCACGCATTGACAATATTCCACTATCATCTTTATGACGAGAAGCAACGTTCTGATGAAAAATACAAAGTGAATTATAAAAATTTAGCGGCAGCGATATTGAATAAATAATCAGCGAGTAAGGAACCTTAGACCCTCTTTTAAAAATCATGCACGCATATTTTTGTGACGGTTTTGTCAGATTTTCATCGTCAAGTCGAATAGATGTTTTCGAATCTTGAACAATTGTTGATCTGCAAATTTTGCAATCCTCCTTCAACAAACAATGTATAATCGTAGAAAGATTCAGCAAATGTTGATGACAAAAATCACATAAAGGAATGTACAGCATTTAATATTTTATCAAGAGCAATCTTACTCTTTATTCTCCCACATGGATTATAGCTGAGATCACAAAACTGTTTATAATTGGGATACAAAAGTAAATTAGCTACAGCATACCTGGTGACTCAAACACTGCTCCCCGTTTGAAAACTCATTGCAGTAAAAGTAGTTGCACGAAAAGGATAGGGATTAATTTTTCTAATAGCTAAAAGATTGAAGTATTTTTGGTATTTTTTTGGTAATTTCAAAGTAGCAGTCTCTTGGCAAATTCAAAAGACTTCAAAAGGCAGTCTTCCAGAACAGCGGGAAAATGGCCTATAACGCACGATCGAATTTTCGAGGTCGTTTCAAATCTATTCGAAATCCTTTTGAGACTTAGCATGACTAATAAATAAAGAATTGAAACAGAGTCGGAAACTGAAATTGATATATTATTTATTGCTCTGAACAAAGGATTATTGAAAATAGTAAAACTAACTGGTTAAGTTTCTTTTATTTTGATCATGCGTTTTTAGGCCATTTTCTGGATGTTATGCAAGACTAATTTTTTGAATCTTGGAATTTACCACAGTACTACTACCTTGAAAATTACGAAAAAAAGAAAAAACACTTTAATCTTGTAGCTATTAGAAAAATCAATTTTGATGATTATAGCACAAGTAAAGTTGCTGCAACGATTTTTCGAACAGGGGGATATTTTTTGAGTCACCCAGTATATCTTTCGGGTGCTTGCTTCGTAATTGGGACGAAACAGAAGAAGCTTCTGAAAGCATTAGCCTACGTGTAGACCCATTATCCCAAAGGAGGAAAGGGTCTACGAAACAAAGAGCAAAAGCTTGCTACTGAGGTTTCTAGATTTCTGGAAACTTAATTTATGCAGCCTTTGTTCCAACCATAGAAATATTTCTATTTCTATGGTTTCAACGCGTGTCACAAATCATTTGAAAAGGGGATTAGAATGATTAATTGGGCGGCCGTAGCAAGCCTTTGCTCTTTGTTTCGTAGACCCTTTCCTCCTTTGGGATAATGGGTCTACGCGTAGGCTAGAAAGCATTGAATTTTTTTTTTTTCTATAACAACAAAACCTAATTCTAAATAAAAGGAAATACTATTTACATGTGCCATTCATGGCGGGGAAAGACACTACGCATATTTTATAATAAGACAAACTCACCCAACAATAACAAATTGCTGGTCTTGAATTACCAGATAGGAAGGTGCTTTTGTAGATTTGCTTTGAGCTGCGGATGCTAGAAAATTTGAAATAAATGTCAAATTGTTATTCTGGTAAATAAAATCCTCTCATTTAAATTATTGCATGTCACATGTTTTCAATAGAATATTCTTCTGCTACAAAAAAATCAACTATTGGAAATTTTCCCGGGGAGGGGGGGACTTCATTGTGAAATGATACTGGACGTGCCGCTCATGTGGGTGGGTTTTTTTTTACCTAAAATTCCCTATGGGTCTGTTTTTAACCATAATTCTGGTAGATGGGTAGTTTTTTGAGAATTTCCTTATCAATGGGTTTCATAATGATAATCCGCACCAAACAACTGAAATTTTCCTTTGTATCTTGCTTGAGAAGTTCATAGACATGGTCAGAAATTCCCTAAATGTAAATGGGCTCGGAATTCTTGGATATTCTGTCATACAAATAGGTCCTTTTCTCAAAGTCCAGATGCAGGTCGAACCACGTTCACAATGAAGTACCCCCCTCCTCCGGGAAATTTTCCCCTTCGAAATCAACACGAATATATCCATGAATTTGATCAATTTGCACCTTAACAGTGCATGATCAGATAAATTTCCCTGCATCATCTTAGCACAAATAAAACGTACCTTTCTTTGTCTGCTTTGGAGAAGAACTAGGTTCTATACCTGAAAAAAATGTAAATTATCTTACTCGTTGCCTTGAAAGTTGGGGGAACACTAAAATGCCAGGAGATAAACAGTTCATGAACAAGGTCAAATTCTTGAAATGAATGAAAGAAATGTCTGAGCGTTTTGAAAAATTATTATTTAGTTGAGTTAAACAATATTTACCGTTTGAAATAGAATCAATAAGTGTTTGAAATTCAGTTGGGACATCGGCTTGTTTCCATCTTTCATTGTCGAGAATCAACCTGTTTATAAAAAAAAAAGAGAAATCATCATACAACTTGCTGTGTACGACAAAGATATAGATTGTAATTTCTAACGAAGGAGTGCAGCTTGTAGGATTTCCAATCAATTAAAGACCTAAAGAATATCTCATATCACAATCAAAAGGAAACGTCCATCCCAAAACCCACTTTGGAAGGATCTTGCTTCAACTCAGCTGACAGGCTATTCCATAACTTTGCTACCCTGAAAGAAAAGCATTTTTGTCCACTTGTTTTTCTTTCATTGGTAGCGTTGAGTCTGTCTTTTTGTCTCAGATGGAGCTAAATTATGAGTGTTTCAAACCACATTGAACGTTTAACTTTTTTTACGCAAGGTTCGACCGAGTGGCGTTAGAGCTTCTCTCACTATTGTACACATTCGAAAATTCTACAAATGTAGCAAAATAGCGTTCGATTCTTTGCACATGCAAGTAAACCCAGCTGAAACTAAACCAGGTTATCAAATAATGCTGCTTTCTAATTGGTCATTCAAACAAATTCCCATTTGATTGGTTGACTTTTAACCTGGTTTAGAAAAAGCTGGTTTAATTTTGTCAGTGTGAATGGGATATTGGTCTATCTTTATTTTGCTGCTATAATGCCGTGATGCTATTTCTTCTTCTTCTTCTTCTTCTTGGCTTTTTCAGTCTTATTCAAAACATTAGCCTTGCCACTGTTCTTTTACATTCTATTCGCTCAAAGTCATTCTCAGTTAATTGATCTACTGTTTTGTTTATTGACCTCAGATCGCTATTTAATTGTCTGATCCCTGTTTGTTTAGGTCTTCCTCGATCACGCTTCGCTTTTTTCAAACGTTCTTTGAAAGCTGATTTTTGCTGGTGTTCTTTCTGGCAACCTTAACATGTGTCCAAGCCAGTTTGATCGCCGTTTCTTTATTTCTTTGGAAAAAATAATACTACTACAATCAAATTTTATATCCAGTCTATTTAGGAACATAATAACCATAAAAATCTACCCACCCTAGTTTGTGTTTTCTTTCTTCATGAAACTTTTCCACAAATCTCTTTGCCTGTGATAACAGCGTTCCTCGTAAATTATGACTTTGTCGACCACACACTTTTTCGCAATCTGTTACGAAACTTTCAACGACGCGCGCCAATAGAACAAATTCGTTTGATGATAGCTGGTCTAATGCTCCACCCTAAAAATATAAAAACATGATTATAAACGGAAAAAAAATAACTGATTTCTACACTTACGTGGTAAGCCAAAAGAATGCAGCAATTTTGTAATCCTGCAAAAAACATTCTCACTCAACTCATTCAAAAAATTCACTCAAAAAATGCCAATTGATTGTTTTCATTGAAGTTTCAGCCTCAACTTTTTGGCATTTTGCTATCAATTTGTGATAATTTTTTTCGCTTTCAAATACAGCATTAGCAAATAGTTGCTTGCTGTTTTGCTGCTTTGCCTTCTTTTAATCCATGGGTAGGGACCAAACTTAAAGATTGGCATGAATAAAATAGTTAGATCCAAATATAATTTTGGTCGTAGTCGTTGCTTTAAACTTATCTTTAAGCTGTGTTTTCCAATTATATTTTCATATATAAGAGACAAAAATAACAGTTTGTGTACCTTTGATCGGATAGAAATCAATTTGGAGCATCTGATTTGTGCCAGTTCACATGCAGACCATAAAAGTTCTTTGCTCTCCGAAGACAGTCTGTTGTATTCTGGTGTCGTGATCAATGTAACAACATCACTGCAAATTGTGTCAATGAAAAATAAATTAAAGGGGCTGGGTCATATAAAGTAAACAAACTTCTTTCGAGTTTTTTGGCAGGCCATATCGCACAGATTTTCCATTAATTTTCTCGAAATGAACGTGCTATTTCAAAGATGGATTTATCAAATAAAACAGAGAAACGATTGAAACGTTCATATGTTGTAAGATTACAGAGATATCAGATGATTTTCAGAAGTAACTTAATTCTTGTTTCATTCCATCAGCCAAAAAAATATGTGTAGAAAGCAATGGACACGTACCTAAAACTATATAGATTATAGAGATTACAGGTTTATTTACGAAATCACAGATAAGCATTGAATGAAAATATCCTCCGTAAAGTATTGGCGAGGATATCCTTCGCAAAAGAATAGCAGTACCAATGCGAATTAGAAAATTTGATTCTCAAAAGTAATCAAACTTTAATTTTGTTGGCAAATCAACAAAATGAAGAAATGAATTTTTAAAATATTTAAAATAGCTGCGTAAAAATCTTGAAAATCCTTACCGATTTTAAGCGAATCAGAGATCAATGAATGCTTTGCACAAACATATGTGTGTTTATGTTTACATGTTTGTTACAGGTGTTACATTGTCAGCAATAGACAATACCATAGAACGGTTACAGTTTTTTGTGAGATATGTTTAATGCTGAGATAGAATTGAGGTTGAAGCAACTTTTTGCACATGTGCATTTTCTATCTAGTCCATCCGACATGTCGATGTTCTTCGTTATTCCCAGAGCAACATTCGTTTTGAAAACAAATCAGTTTCTTGTTTACATTACCCTTTGGATGCTTTATATCATGCAAGGTTACATTATGGTCTTACATCAAAGCTAAGAATTTGGTAGGCTTTCAAAGTATCTAATGTCCATCCGACAGATTTTTGAATTAAAAAATAGGCCCAGGGTAAATACCTTATCAG